>OW285242.1:90305419-91505419 GCA_935421215.2 Melolontha melolontha | reverse complement strand
GGAAATACCTGAAATCAAAGCAACATGAATGCAGTAGCGACTTCCTTTGTCTTCAAAATCAAAAACAGCAAAGCCCATTATATCAGTTGGAAAAATGATGGCTACATTCTTTTAGGATATGACTGGCATTTTGCACATGGATTTCCTGATAGAACAGTAGATGATAAATGTAGAATACTACTAAAACTTGTTAAAAGCAGGATTCAGTGAACTTGCCATATAGAACGAACGAAAAAGCCCGAAATCTTTTTTTCTTATATTATAAGGCTCATTCTCATATAACTGCTTGTACGATGCCTTCAATGCAAAAATAATTCTCCTTCATCCGCCCTATAGTCCGGACCTTGTTACCGTAGATTTCCACATTTTTTGGAAACTTAAAAGAATTTTTTGGTGGAAAAACGTTTCACTCTCATAAAGAAGTTCTTAAAGCTGATCGAGTATGTATATGTTTGCAACCAATAGATGTAGGAACTTTTTCCATTTAACATAATTGAAGATCTAGATAGTGTTTCTCTAAATGTACTATAAAAATTCATATATTGTTCACAACCAGCAGTTATTCTTGTTTTCCCATAAATTTGCCATCTCTAGTTTCCGTCCTTTAGTGGTGTAAACTCGTGCACGGTGAACGTATTTTATAACAATGCTATGATAGTTATGTTTTTTTCCTCGAAAGTGTGCAGCTAATTTAAGCATTTTATGCTTCATCCAGAACTCGTTTGGACGAAGACTTCTAATCAAGTTAGTTATAATTGTAACTACTATTTTACACATTTATTAAATTATTTTCGAAAATAATACAATTGATGATAGCTAGAAACTAGATTTATCATAAAACTTCCAACATTCATAAAAATAATAGAATATTATGTAGTAATATACTTGAAGCTGTAATTAAGTGATTTCCCATATACGAGTATATGAACATATGTAATAACGCAATATAGTCATGTATATGCATAACACTCTCGGCAAGGCTACAACCTCGCTCTTTTTAATACAAACGGTAACGTGTTATATAAACACGACCGTACTCTGTGTATATTGCATACACAAGACTATATGTCAGGGTTTGTGTTATATTCTAGAAAGATTACAAGGATCTTCTCTAATATATATAGACGGTAATTTAAGTAAGAGATATTCACATTCACATATACAGTCATAGTAATAGTAACTATACGTTAGAGAGTTACAACCAGCCAGTGGTACGAACGGTGTTGTACTTAATAACCACGTTCTACCCTGACTGAGTTGGACATAGTACTCGATGTAAATACTTTGTTAACCAGTTGTAAGTGTTAAAGTAATTATAAGATGTTACCCGAACTTTGTGCGTATCATTTACTACGATAAGTCGCCCTATCCTGCTATCCAATGTGGCCGACCAAACGGCCCACATTACACATATGTTTTTTCACTATATTTGCAAATTGTTTTGCAAAAGTTTTATTAAATACAAAAATAAAAAAAATAACCTTTCTACAATATTTCGAGTCCTAATTTAAAGCTGGTTTGTAATTTCAATCAACTTCATCTTTATTCTAGAAATAATACCCTTTGCTTTTAATCCATGATCACGCGCAACCTGTACATTTATAGAAAAAAATCCTCTTCTATTACGAAATAACACTGCCTGATCTCCTCCAGTGTAAAAACAAAAGAAATTATGTTGGTAATAAATGTATTGAAAACACATGTACAGCTTCCTGGAGATTATATTCTAAACCCTCTTAATTTTGAATTTCACGATAATTTTCTAGAGATTTTATAAATTCTCGTAGCAAGGATGGCTATTACTGTTGACATTCTTTTTACAATACGGCAAGCTTCTTGTAAAAAGCTGTCGTTTTCACAAAATCTGAGTCAGTAATTTATTTATTGGTGTGTGCTAAAACTATACAATATGTATATATAGGATTCTATTAGAATAGAATTCTGTTAGAATAGCCCTTCATACTACTTGTAAATGCTCCTCTAAATCTTTAAATGTTTTAGATAATGTGGTTCTTGTTTATTGACTTACTTGTTAAATGGAAATTTAAAGTACAGTATGTAAATAATTAGAACTATGGTGAGCCAGCTATTTACAAATAATTGAATTTAAATGGGGGATATTCTTAGATATTGGTTGTTATCCTTAGCATGAATTTATCATCAGTGAATACCTATATATACATATATACAGTGTGGTCATAAAGTTTGGAACCAAGCTTATAACCGCATTATTTTACATTTTTTGGAAAAACGCTCGGACAGGTAAATTTTCTTTTTTAAAACGCCATCTTTTGACATACAATTTTTTTCTATGACGTCATTGGTTTTCGAGTGATGACGTTATCAACACTTTCTTTAAATGGCAACCATATTATTTTTTTTTCGCTTTTGGTAGATCTTTATATCCACCAAATAGTAATATAAAACAATTGGTATGTTGCATCACAATTTTTTTGAAAAAATGATATAAATTTAGAAAAAAATACGAAAATTTTATTTTTGTACAAAATTAAAATTAAATTAAAAAAAATATCTGAACTTAAATTTATTGTAACAGTTAACGTAAATTTTCAAAATGGACCCCACCAACCAACTGACACTGTCCCAGCCGAGTGTAAATGCTTTGCGATCAATAGTAATCTGCGTTATTCGCTCCAGGTCAAAAGAAATTCGTCTTCCTAATCGGCCAATTACTTATTAGAAAATCTTATTTAACATTAAATAGTTTCACAAAAAAGGGCCAAAGAAGTTTAATTTATTTAAAAAATTGACATGATGTGGCAGACCATTTCTTAATTAAAATTATCGCCCAAAAATTGAAGATTTCAAAAACTAATTAAGCTTACAAAATTTACTGAAATATGTAAGTAAGTTTTTTTCACACTTCTGTCTTGTGTGAGGACTTAAATATTCTTCTTGAACAAACCGGATCGTCAAAAGCACATGTATTCATGTTACTATGCAAAAAATTTACAAAAACAAAAACACGCACTTTTTTGCAAGATACTTCTTTATGACATTCTTGCTTCTTTTTATACAATTTATGTACAAAAATTTTAGTTTGAAATTGTTTCTATGGCGACAACATTGTTGAATTATTTACTTCTATTTTTGACGTTAGATTTTTGAGATATTGCGTAAAAATTGTTCATTTTCGCTAATATAAAAAATGGCACATTTATCTAAGCGAGAAAGAATCGAAATTTTAATTATGGTTGGGTATGGGGACAGACAAAGATCGCATTTTATCCATATTTTTTTAAAGTTTTTGATAGTTTTGTCAATATCAAGTTGATAAACTACTTTTACCACTTAACATGGTTTCCGCTCGAAAAACCCAACTTGTTACGTACAGTATACCGTATGAACGAGCATCCTATAGTCACATATAGTAGTCGATAATTCGGAAATAGAGGGGTGCGAAGGAGGTCATGCTCGCTGCTAGCGCTAGCTCCTAAATACATGTCGACAATGTGACCAACGTTAGTTCGTATTGGCTGTCGGGTGAAATGCATCTATATTAGGATCACATTTTGTCGTAATTTTATCATTGTTTGCAGTTGTTGCTTTTTTCTTTTTTCGTCAAATTTATTATTTCCGTTGATTCTGATTTTATATCCAGCTATGGAATTTTTTTCGCTTAAAGAAAATAGATTTGTTATTAAATGTCATCATCTTGGTCAGTCATTCAAACAAATTATACGGTGATTTGAACCGAATTTGAAAAAATGAAAAGTGTATGAGACTAGTGCGTCACATTATTAATAATTTTGAAATCTATGGTTGCTTATATCCGCACCAACATAAACAGAAAAGAACTTCACAAAATTATGAACGAGATATTCTTATTTGTGCTGCAGTAGAAGAGCAATCGTAATTATCTAAGAGAAAAATTATTTGGCAGCCTACCGTCTCAGACAATGCCGTTCGTAGAGTTTAGGAAGAAATAAATACTGTGCTTACAAGTTAAGGAAATCAAATGAAATATTGCCAAATAACAAATACGAAAGGTTTGAGTTTTGTGAAACAGCTTTAGAACGTTGCAACAATGACAAAAATTTTGTTGAAAATATATTATTTACTGACCAATCCACATGGTCATTATAATTCTGCTATTGTCTATGGAAAAAACGTATGATTTATAACGCACGAACGCAATATCCGCAAAAGGTGAACGTTTGAACAGAACTTTTAGGGGACCATATCATTAGACCCTTTCTCGCAAATTTAAACTCACAAGGAAAATTAGTTCTTTTGCAGAGTAGTATCGTACCTAGTCTGTAAAGTATGCCATACTTTCTCATTGAAGCAAATTTAAACTCACAAAGAAATTTAGTTCTTTTGCAGATTAGTATCGTACCTTGTGTGCAAAGTATACAATATATATATTTCCATAAATGACGTTTGATTTCAACATAAAAGACAATATTTAAACAGCATATTTGATAGTTAATTGACGAAGGAAATACTTGTTGAAACTTCATCAAAAAAAAATTAAAAAAATTTTCCACCACCATTTCCCCAATAATTTTCACATAAATATTCAAACTTGTATTGTACATATTCAGTATTTTATCCACCTGATGAAGCCATTGTATGGCGAAACAATATTGTAGTGTATTTACAATAAAGAATTTTTGAAACTAGAAGTTTAATTACTTATTTCTTAGCATATTTGATATCAGATTGATGACTGGTTAGAGTACTATTCGCTGGCCTGCTAAGTCGTCTGATTTGGCCCCAAAAGATTTCTTCTTGTGAGGTCATGTAAAATCGTCTATATACGGTTTTCAGAATTACAGAAGTTGTACTACCGCTGATTTAACTACGAACATTAATCATTATTTGGAATTGCTATTCAGTTATTTTTCATTAAATTATTTTTTAAATTTTATTTCCTTTGGTTTCTTAAGAAGCTTTATGAAGCGTTTTTATTTTATATTTTATTATTTATTAATTAATATAATTAATAATATGTATTATTTTATATATTATTATTTAATCTTACATTCTACTTTAAATAAAATTTGTTATTTATAAGAACTAGATGATTTTTAAATTTATAAATTGACAATTATTATTGCGTTCTATTTACATTCTATTGTTACAATATTTAATTATATATTTAATCAATGTATTTATTGCGTGTCTGACGTGTGAGTTATATGGCGCCCGATATATCGGACCAAGCTTGGAAAGTTGATTTCGTGTATCATCGAGTGATTCTTCAAAGGATGCTAGCTCATACGGTTTACCGTAATTGATATTAAGTAATTTGATTTTTATGAATCATTTTTTTATGCACAGCAAATATATTAATTCATAGTATTTTATCCATATGACTCATAGGTTTATCCTAAGCTTTTGATCCTACAATTCGCTCAATTACCACTCAATCTTAAAAGATATATAAGTGAAGTATATCTAAAATACTTGGCATAGTATTTGTCTGGCACCGTTACCCCTCACCACACTAAAACTAAATCCTGGATACGTATTTCGATAACTAAGTTGTCATCACAAGTAGTAGAATAAGTATTTGGATGTAGATTAGT
The DNA here is from genome assembly GCA_935421215.2 of Melolontha melolontha. Taxonomy (NCBI): domain Eukaryota; kingdom Metazoa; phylum Arthropoda; class Insecta; order Coleoptera; family Scarabaeidae; genus Melolontha; species Melolontha melolontha. The sequence continues at coordinate 91,499,864 of OW285242.1, read as the reverse complement.
TCTATATCATAAAAAGACATGATATTGAGTCCTTACAATATCGTCGTGAAATTCAAGGAGCAAGATTTCTGTGGAGAATAATTCACGGAGCTATTGATTCCCCACTGCTACTTTCCTCTATTAATTTTTTGGTTCCTCGATTATCTTCTTGCTACTGTCCTAACTTTGCCTTTCCGTTCCACACAACCAATTTATTGCTGCATCGTTCTCCTGTGACAACAATGTTGCGTAATGCTTATGCACTTAATAGTGACATTTTTTTGATTCGTAGCTTCTTGATTAATTCTGAAAAGTCCGTTTGAGGTATAAGAAGTTAACTCGACATATTGCTTCGTAAGCATAGTATCATTTCTCCATGCCAATCTTTGTCGAAGCAACATCCGAAAGGATTCCCGAGCATATACAGTTTGTCCGCGGAACGACGCATGAATAGGTAAAAAAATTTTTGAGTTGAAATTTCATCTTCTGTGCTCCAACCCCGCTTGGATATAAACTAACTTTTGTCATACTTTTGGTTTTGTAACATCAAAACTTGTCTTGAAAATGTACGAAAAGGTAATTTTACCACAACTGAAGTGCTTTTTCTGTAGAAGATACGACAAAATGTTGCTCAGACTGAGAAATTATGCAAGTGTGCAAAAATTTCAACAAGATCTAGTACATCTTGGAAATGTTTATGGCGTCTTACTTTTTAAAACGCATGGTGTGCGAAGATAAAAATAAGGTTTTGGCACTTGTCAAAAATAGTTAATTCTAAATTAATGTAGCGTTTTCTGTGCTCTAAAATTGATCTATAATTTCGTAAATACCACTACAAAATATCACAAATGCTATGCTACTCTACCAGAACGAATCTACCTAATTCAGTGTTATGGTATAGTGAATTATCTCTTCTTATATTAGACAATTTAGTCTGAAGTTTCCAAATACAGCATTAGTGCAATCTACAGCACCAAAACTGGTCAAAAAATGTCTGACTACCGGTAGTGTACCTTATGTATAATATGTACTTCAAATATGTAGAACGATCGTTTTCGGCATTAAAAGAACATTCATCCCGTACGCCGTACTAGTTTGGTTGAAACAATTGTGGAAACATGATTGAAATATTTATAACAGATATTATCCACTTTGTGATTCAACGGAAGGCTCCTAATTCGACTTACTTGTCACCTTAGTTAAGTCAACTTACTTAAGTTAACCTACTTAAGTCACCTTATATACTTATTTAAAGTCAACTTACCTAAGTTACTTTACTTAAGTCGACTTACTTTAATCACCTAATTTAAGTCAACTTACTTAATCAACTTAATTAAGTCCACTTCCTTAAGTCAATTTACTTAAGTCACCCTTCTTATGTCACTTTAGCTATGTCACCTTACTTCAGTCAATTTACTTAAGTCACCTTACTTAAATCACCTTACTTAAATCACCTTATTTAAGTCAGCTTACTTAAGTCGACTTACTTAACATACTAGAGTTAACTTAAGTCAGCTTACTTAAGTCAACTTACTTAAGTCACGTTACTTAAGTCAACTTACATAAGTCAACTTACGTTAGCTTACTTACGTTAGCTTACTTAAGTCAACTTACTTAAGTCAACTTACTTAAGTCACCTTAGTCACCTTAAGTCACCTTACTTAAGCCACCTTACTTAAGTCAACTTACTTAAGTCACCTTACTTAAGTTACCTTACTTAAGTCACCTTACATAAGTCACCTTACTTAAGTCACCTTACTTAAGTCACCTTACTGAAGTCACCTTACTTAAGTCAACTTACTTAAGTCACCTTACTTAACTCGACTTACTTAAGACAACATACTAAAGTTAACTTAAGTCAGCTTACTTAAGTCACCTTACTTAAGTCACCTTACTTAAGTCACCTTACTTAAGTCACCTTACTCATGTCACCTTATTTAAGTTACGTTACTTAAGTCAACTTAGGTCAGCTTACTTAAGTCAACTTACTTAAGTCACCTTACTTAAGTCAACTTACTTAAGTCAACTTAGTTAAGCGACCTTGCTTAAGTCACATTACTTAAGTCACCTAACTTAAGTTAATTTACTTAAGTCACCTTACTTAAGTCAACTTACTTAAGTCGCCTTACTTAAGTCACTTTACTTAAGTAACCTTACTTAAGTCACCTTACTTAAGTCACTTTACTTAAGTCATCTTACTTAAGTCACCTTACTTAAGTCACCTTACTTAAGGCACCCTACTTAAGTCACCTTACTTAAGTCACCTTACTCATGTCACCTTATTTAAGTCACGTTACTTAAGTCACCATACTTAAGTCAACTTAAGTCAACTTAGTTAAGTGACCTTACTTAAGTCACATTATTTAAGTCACCTTACTTAAGTCACATTACTTAAGTCACCTTACTTAAGTCAACTTACTTAAGTCACCTTACTTAAGTCGACTTACTTAAGACAATATACTAAAGTTAACTTAAGTCAGTTTACTTAAGTTAACTTACTTAAGTCACGTTACTTAAGTCAACTTACATAAGTCAACTTACGTTAGCTTACTTACGTTAGCTTACTTAAGTCAACTTACTTAAGTAACCTTATTTAGTCACCTTAAGTCACCTTAATTAAGCCACCTTACATAAGTTGCCTTACTTAAGTCACTTTACTTAAGTAACCTTACTTAAGTCACTTTACTTAAGTCACCTTACTTAAGTCACCTTACGCTATTTGTGAGAACGCCCGAAAAGGAATATAGAGAACACACATTTAAAAAATGGCAACAGATATTGGACGAACACCGGGATACCGGACAATGGACAAATCCCTCATCCCTAATATCTCAGTATGGGTGAAATGTGAATATAGACGAACGAACTACTATCTGACGCAATTTCTCACGGGCCATGGGCAGTTCAGAACCTACACCAAAAAAATGGGTATCACACAAACCGACATATGTGATTACTGTGGACTTAGGGACACGCCAGAGCACACGGTCATGACCCGCGAAAGGTGGAGCTCCCAGAGAAACAAACTTGAGGAAAGGATAGGGAAGAAATTGAGTACAGGAAGTATTATCAACATAATGACAAGTGGTAAAACATATTTCGACAACATCAACGAGTATGTAGGAGAGGTTTTGCGTACCAAAGAGATGGAGGAAAGGGAAAGAGGAAAACTTTAAAGATACACCCGACATGTCTGAGGGAAAACAGATCATGTAGATTCCAGCATGCCGGAGGAGCAAAGGAGGTGGTTTTGGTGGGTAGGCAAAAATTCGTTTTAAGTCCCACACTGCCTTAAGCTGGGAACAAGCTAAGGCGAGCATGAGCGTTCCACCTGACACACACAAAAAAAAAAAAAGAAGTCACCTTACTTAAGTTACCTTACTTAAGTCGACTTACTTAAGTCAACATACTTAAGTCACCTTACTTATGTTACCTTACTTAAGTCACCTTACTTAAGTCACATTACTTAAGTCACCTTACTTAAGTCACCTTACTGAAGTCACCTTACTTAAGTCACCTTACTTAAGTCACTTTACTTAAGTCACCTTACTTAAGTCACCTTACTTAAGTCAACTTACTTAAGTCACCTTACTTAAGTCGACTTACTTAAGACAACATACTAAAGTTAACTTAAGTCAGCTTACTTAAGTCAACTTACTTAAGTCACGTTACTTAAGTCAACTTACGTTAACTTACTTATGTTAGCTTACTTAAGACAACTTACTTAAGTCACCTTATTTAGTCACCTTAAGTCACCTTACTTAAGCCACCTTACATAAGTCACTTTACTTAAGTAACCTTACTTAAGTTACCTTACTTAAGTCACTTTACTTAAGTCACCTTACTTAAGTCACCTTACTTAAGTTACCTTACTTAAGGTTTTGGTGGGTAGGCAAAATTCGTTTTGAGTCCCACACTGCCTTAAGCTGAGAACAAGCTAAGGCGAGCATGAGCGTTCCACCTGACAAAAAAAAAAAAAAAAAAAAGTTACCTTACTTAAGTCGACTTACTTAAGTCGACTTACTTAAGTCACCTTACTTAAGTCACCTTACTTATGTAACCTTACTTAAGTCACCTTACTTAAGTCAACTTACTTGAATCACCTTACTTAAGTCAACTTACTTAAGACAACATACTAAAGTTAACTTAAGTCAGCTTACTAAAGTCAACTTACTTAAGTCACGTTACTTAAGTCAACTTACATAAGTCAACTTACGTTAGCTTACTTACGTTAGCTTACTTAAGTCAACTTACTTAAATCACCTTATTTAGTCAGCTTAAGCCACCTTACATAAGTCGCCTTACTTAAGTCACTTTACTTAAGTCACCTTACTTAAGTCACCTTACTTAAGTCAACTTACTTAAGTCAACTTACTTAAGTCAACTTAGTTAAGTGACCTTGCTTAAGTCACATTACTTAAGTCACCTTACTTAAGTCACCTTACTTAAATCAATTTACTTAAGTCACCTTACTTAAGTCAACTTACTTAAGTCAACTTAGTTAAGTGACCTTGCTTAAGTCACATTACTTAAGTCACCTTACTTAAGTCACATTACTTAAGTCACCTTACTTAAGTCACCTTACTGAAGTCACCTTACTTAAGTCACCTTACTTAAGTCACTTTACTTAAGTCGCCTTACTTAAGTCACCTTACTTAAGTCAACTTACTTAAGTCACCTTACTTAAGTCACTTATGTAATGTGACTTAAGTCACCTTACTTAAGTCAATTTACTTGAGTCCCCTTACTTAAGTCACCTTACTTAAGTCAACTTACTTAAGTCACCTTGCTTAAGTCGACTTACTTAAGACAATATACTAAAGTTAACTTAAGTCAGTTTACTTAAGTCAACTTACTTAAGTCACGTTACTTAAGTAAGTCAACTTACTTAAGTTAGCTTACTTACGTTAGCTTACTTAAGTCAACTTACTTAAGTCACCTTATTTAGTCACCTTAAGTTACCTTATTTAAGCCACCTTACATAAGTCGCCTTACTTAAGACTTAAGTAACCTTACTTAAGTCACCTTACTTAAGTCACCTTACTTAAGTCATCTTACTCATGTCACCTTATTTAAGTCACGTTACTTAAGTCACCATACTTAAGTCAACTTAAGTCAACTTACTTAAGTCAACTTAGTTAAGTGACCTTGCTTAAGTCACATTACTTAAATCACCTTACTTAAGCCAACTTACTTAAGTCACCTTAGTTAAGTTACCTTACTTAAGTCACAATACTTATGGATATGGATAAGAGAAAACTTCCCAAAAAAACAAACATAAAACCTCTTCTAAACAAAACAGCTTTTGAGGAAACCATAAAAGGGAAAATAAAAAGTAGAGAAAAGAATACTTCAACAACAATCATGGAAGACCTTAGGTCAGCAGTGAGAAGCAGCCAGGTATGTCATCGACAGGAACCTCGGAAGAAACCTTACTGGTGGACAGTGGAAATAGACCAAAAACTGAAAGAGTGCGCAGGAGTAAGAAGAAGAAGCTTACGAGCAAACAAATCCAAGACAATTGATGAACAGGCCAAGAGCAAAATAGCAGATCAATACAGGAGGGTAAAGAAAGAGCTCAAAACAATGATAAGCAAGGAAAAAAGGGAGAGCTGGAAGACAATGCAAAACGAACTAGAAAAAGACGTATTTGGGAATGGATATAAAATAGTGATGAGGCAACTGGACAGATTAACGTTACCCTTCAATCTGGCGGATGAAAAGAAGGTGGAAATAACAAGAGGACTATTCCCCCAAATAAAAGACCAATGGGACAGAAGTACTTCGACAGAGGCAATACAGCACCTATTCACAGAAAGTGAGATCGAGAATGTGTGCAACAAAATGAAGGTGGCAAGAGCTCCAGGACCAGATGGAGTCCCGGTGGAGGCAATCAAGTGCTTGGTTAAGACCTGCCCACATGCGGTGAGGGAAGTTATGAACGAGCTGTTAATGCGACAACGGTTTCCAAAACATTGGAAAGAAGCAAAGATCACGCTTCTTTGGAAAGGAAAACCCGTCGGATTATCGTCCAATATGTCTTTTAAACACGATGGGGAAAATGTACGAAGGGCTGATAAAAGAGAGGCTAGAAGCGGAAATAGTGGAGAGGGGAGGTCTTTCTCCAAATCAATACGGTTTTACCAAAGGGAAGTCAGCCATAGATGATATTTCGACAATATCAACGAGTATGTAGGAGAGGTTTTGCGTACCAAAGAGATGGAGGAAAGGGAAAGAGGGAAACTTTAAAGAAACACCCGACATGTCTGAGGGAAAACAGATCATGTAGATTCCAGCATGTCGGGGGAGCAAAGGAGGTGGTTTTGGTGGGTAGGCAAAATTCGTTTTGAGTCCCACACTGCCTTAAGCTGAGAACAAGCTAAGGCGAGCATGAGCGTTCCACCTGACAAAAAAAAAAAAAAAAAAAAAAAAAAAAAGTCACAATACTTAAGTCACCTTACTTTAGTCACCTTACTTAAGTCAATTTACTTAAGTCACCTTACTTAAGTCACTTTTCTTAAGTCAACTTACATAAGTCACCTTACTTAAGTCACCTTGCTTAAGTAAACTTATTTAAGTCAGTTTACTTAAGGCAGCTTACTTAAGTCAGCTTCTTTAAGCTGACTTATTTAGTTGTAATGTTGCTGTAAGTCACCTTACTTAAGATATATGATGTATGTCTCTAATTACAGCAGACTCCATAAACCCTTATGGAGTCCGATCTGAACATCTACCCAGGTTCAGGTTCAGGTTGGAAATATGGACCTTTTACCTCAAATTTATATTACAAATCTATAAATTTTACTAAGAGTCGCCAAGGATCAAATATAAATTATTACCTCTGCAACAAAAGCCTATTGTTTAGTAATAATATTATTTAATAGTATTTATACAGATTAAAAATATCGTACTTAAGTCATGTTCTTTTTAATAACATAACCAGAAAACGCCTTAAGAATGTAATCCTGAAGTAGCTTGTTAAAAAGTAATACCAAAATAAACAATTTAAACAATTAATATTTAATTAAATATGGTAAAAGAGAAGAAAGAACAAAAACTTAAAGATGTTCATATTGTACACCGTCTTTATTAATATACTGTAAAATATTTGTCTTTCTGGGTTCTTTTAAATAAAACTAACGGTAATTTAAACTCACAATATATTAACAAATAAACAAAATACATTATATACACTTAAAAAACTAATAACTAACGATAAGAGCATTTATTTCACAATAAGTATTTATTTACATTTATATCACACTATTAGCCCGACGACGATTACTCGCTGATTGAATTAAATTCCTCTTGAGTGCTATTTATATCCAAGGGAAAACTCTCGTACGTTTGATTTTCTCGATCTATCTGCATCGACGTTTATCTAGACGGTGCTAGGTCGTGTGATACTTCTTGTCTGAAGTATTGTCGGATGACTCATATCACAATATTTTTTAATTATCAGTGTGCTGTTCACTCGAAGACTACTGGAGTGTTACATATCGTTCTACATTAATCTTCTATTCTCTGAATAAGTTCAGTTTCAATCCTAATGTAGTAAACCAATGTTTTTAAATGACCCCACAAATAATAATGAAAGGGATTCAAATCGGGCGAGCCAAGAATGTGAATCACCACGACCAGGATATGTTGTATCTAAAAACTATCTCGAAAAAAAAAAATAAGAAGAATGGGCACCATTATGCATTAATCAGCTAATTGCCCTTAAAATTTATAGAAAATCTTCTAACAGGATGAGAAGAGTATTTGTTAGAAAATTATGATATGTTTTTCCATTTGGTCTTCGCGGTACAACTAACGGACGAATTGGAAATCTGAAATTATACCAAAAATTCATATTAATATCTAGTTATTATAATGGTATGCGGATTCTCGTCTGACCACATATGGATGTTATATAAGTTTAAATTTTCATGTCTGTTGAATCTCGCTTCATCAATGAATAAAAACAGATAATAAAAATTGTGGCGTATTTGCAATCTATATATTTAACCTGTGCAGAATGCTAGGCTTGTACAGAGTCATTATCCTGTAATGCTTGAACCCATTGCAGGTAGTAAGGGCGCAGAAGAATAGTCCTCAAAACTCGCCAAATAGTGGCATTGCTCGAACTTTCCTCTGCAACAATTGCTCTTATACTATTACCTACATTTTGTTCAGTTAGCCATCACTCGTTCTTCTAACTGTATAGTTCTTGCTGTTTGCTGTTGTCCGTAATTTTATTTAAGAGGTTCGAAGCTTTCAAATTCTCGTTAAGTTTATGAATTTCTTCAAAATTTCCATTGGGTAAACGCCTATTTGGAAACTGTTTTTGTGCTTTGCTAGTGCCTTACCGCTTAAAAGCTGACACATAAAATGAATACCAAGAATTAATTATATATATTCACCTTAAGTTACCTTATTTAAGCCACCTTACATAAGTCGCCTTACTTAAGACTTAAGTAACCTTACTTAAGTCACCTTACTTAAGTCACCTTACTTAAGTCATCTTACTCATGTCACCTTATTTAAGTCACGTTACTTAAGTCACCATACTTAAGTCAACTTAAGTCAACTTACTTAAGTCAACTTAGTTAAGTGACCTTGCTTAAGTCACATTACTTAAATCACCTTACTTAAGCCAACTTACTTAAGTCACCTTAGTTAAGTTACCTTACTTAAGTCACAATACTTAAGTCACCTTACTTTAGTCACCTTACTTAAGTCAATTTACTTAAGTCACCTTACTTAAGTCACTTTTCTTAAGTCAACTTACATAAGTCACCTTACTTAAGTCACCTTGCTTAAGTAAACTTATTTAAGTCAGTTTACTTAAGGCAGCTTACTTAAGTCAGCTTCTTTAAGCTGACTTATTTAGTTGTAATGTTGCTGTAAGTCACCTTACTTAAGATATATGATGTATGTCTCTAATTACAGCAGACTCCATAAACCCTTATGGAGTCCGATCTGAACATCTACCCAGGTTCAGGTTCAGGTTGGAAATATGGACCTTTTACCTCAAATTTATATTACAAATCTCTAAATTTTACTAAGAGTCGCCAAGGATCAAATATAAATTATTACCTCTGCAACAAAAGCCTATTGTTTAGTAATAATATTATTTAATAGTATTTATACAGATTAAAAATATCGTACTTAAGTCATGTTCTTTTTAATAACATAACCAGAAAACGCCTTAAGAATGTAATCCTGAAGTAGCTTGTTAAAAAGTAATACCAAAATAAACAATTTAAACAATTAATATTTAATTAAATATGGTAAAAGAGAAGAAAGAACAAAAACTTAAAGATGTTCATATTGTACACCGTCTTTATTAATATACTGTAAAATATTTGTCTTTCTGGGTTCTTTTAAATAAAACTAACGGTAATTTAAACTCACAATATATTAACAAATAAACAAAATACATTATATACACTTAAAAAACTAATAACTAACGATAAGAGCATTTATTTCACAATAAGTATTTATTTACATTTATATCACACTATTAGCCCGACGACGATTACTCGCTGATTGAATTAAATTCCTCTTGAGTGCTATTTATATCCAAGGGAAAACTCTCGTACGTTTGATTTTCTCGATCTATCTGCATCGACGTTTATCTAGACGGTGCTAGGTCGTGTGATACTTCTTGTCTGAAGTATTGTCGGATGACTCATATCACAATATTTTTTGATTATCAGTGTGCTGTTCACTCGAAGACTACTGGAGTGTTACATATCGTTCTACATTAATCTTCTATTCTCTGAATAAGTTCAGTTTCAATCCTAATGTAGTAAACCAATGTTTTTAAATGACCCCACAAATAATAATGAAAGGGATTCAAATCGGGCGAGCCAAGAATGTGAATCACCACGACCAGGATATGTTGTATCTAAAAACTATCTCGAAAAAAAAAAATAATAAGAATGGGCACCATTATGCATTAATCAGCTAATTGCCCTTAAAATTTATAGAAAATCTTCTAACAGGATGAGAAGAGTATTTGTTAGAAAATTATGATATGTTTTTCCATTTGGTCTTCGCGGTACAACTAACGGACGAATTGGAAATCTGAAATTATACCAAAAATTCATATTAATATCTAGTTATTATAATGGTATGCGGATTCTCGTCTGACCACATATGGATGTTATATAAGTTTAAATTTTCATGTCTGTTGAATCTCGCTTCATCAATGAATAAAAACAGATAATAAAAATTGTGGCGTATTTGCAATCTATATATTTAACCTGTGCAGAATGCTAGGCTTGTACAGAGTCATTATCCTGTAATGCTTGAACCCATTGCAGGTAGTAAGGGCGCAGAAGAATAGTCCTCAAAACTCGCCAAATAGTGGCATTGCTCGAACTTTCCTCTGCAACAATTGCTCTTATACTATTACCTACATTTTGTTCAGTTAGCCATCACTCGTTCTTCTAACTGTATAGTTCTTGCTGTTTGCTGTTGTCCGTAATTTTATTTAAGAGGTTCGAAGCTTTCAAATTCTCGTTAAGTTTATGAATTTCTTCAAAATTTCCATTGGGTAAACGCCTATTTGGAAACTGTTTTTGTGCTTTGCTAGTGCCTTACCGCTTAAAAGCTGACACATAAAATGAATACCAAGAATTAATTATATAATGTAATAAATGAAACTAAGACAGTTCTAGACCCCTATAAGATTTAACACAGTGGTCTAAATTAACTTTTAACCCCTCCATTATCTACGTCATGTGACGTTATCATGTGACCACGCCCATAACCCGCATGAAATTCAAGCGCCAAGCAATCGTAAGTCTTAATGGAGACTTTCAGCATGAGGGCTATTTACATGAGGATCTTAAGGTACGTCGTGATATGGGTGTTGGGTCGAGGGTGGATGACATCAAAACGACTGTATCTGGGAGGTAACGAAATACCGCAATGTGGTTCTCGAGAAAGCGTAAAACACCCACAAGTTACCTTATGGGACTTTTCGACCCAGAAACGTCAAATCCACTGCCAAAACGGTTTTAGTTCTATCGGTTTTCGAGAAAGCGTTGGCACCCGGGAATCAATCATCACCGACCAACGCGTAGGATTATGTATAGATTTGCTACCGCATTAATTTGGTTTCTTAAGAAGCTTTATGAAGCGTTTTTATTTTATATTTTATTATTTATTAATTAATATAATTAATAATATGTATTATTTTATATATTATTATTTAATCTTACATTCTACTTTAAATAAAATTTGTTATTTATAAGAACTAGATGATTTTTAAATTTATAAATTGACAATTATTATTGCGTTCTATTTACATTCTATTGTTACAATATTTAATTATATATTTAATCAATGTATTTATTGCGTGTCTGACGTGTGAGTTATATGGCGCCCGATATATCGGACCAAGCTTGGAAAGTTGATTTCGTGTATCATCGAGTGATTCTTCAAAGGATGCTAGCTCATACGGTTTACCGTAATTGATATTAAGTAATTTGATTTTTATGAATCATTTTTTTATGCACAGCAAATATATTAATTCATAGTATTTTATCCATATGACTCATAGGTTTATCCTAAGCTTTTGATCCTACAATTCGCTCAATTACCACTCAATCTTAAAAGATATATAAGTGAAGTATGTCTAAAATACTTGGCATAGTATTTGTCTGGCACCGTTACCCCTCACCACACTAAAACTAAATCCTGGATACGTATTTCGATAACTAAGTTGTCATCACAAGTAGAAGAATAAGTATTTGGATGTAGATTAGTTCTATATCATAAAAAGACATGATATTGAGTCCTTACAATATCGTCGTGAAATTCAAGGAGCAAGATTTCTGTGGAGAATAATTCACGGAGCTATTGATTCCCCACTGCTACTTTCCTCTATTAATTTTTTGGTTCCTCGATTATCTTCTTGCTACTGTCCTAACTTTGCCTTTCCGTTCCACACAACCAATTTATTGCTGCATCGTTCTCCTGTGACAACAATGTTGCGTAATGCTTATGCACTTAATAGTGACATTTTTTTGATTTGTAGCTTCTTGATTAATTCTGAAAAGTCCGTTTGAGGTATAAGAAGTTAACTCGACATATTTCTTCGTAAGCATAGTATCATTTCTCCATGCCAATCTTTGTCGAAGCAACATCCGAAAGGATTCCCGAGCATATACAGTTTGTCCGCGGAACGACGCATGAATAGGTAAAAAAATTTTTGAGTTGAAATTTCATCTTCTGTGCTCCAACCCCGCTTGGATATAAACTAACTTTTGTCATACTTTTGGTTTTGTAACATCAAAACTTGTCTTGAAAATGTACGAAAAGGTAATTTTACCACAACTGAAGTGCTTTTTCTGTAGAAGATACGACAAAATGTTATTAAGAAAAGTTGCTCAGACTGAGAAATTATGCAAGTGTGCAAAAATTTCAACAAGATCTAGTACATCTTGGAAATGTTTATGGCGTCTTACTTTTTAAAACGCATGGTGTGCGAAGATAAAAATAAGGTTTTGGCACTTGTCAAAAATAGTTAATTCTAAATTAATGTAGCGTTTTCTGTGCTCTAAAATAGATCTATAATTTCGTAAATACCACTACAAAATATCACAAATGCTATGCTACTCTACCAGAACGAATCTACCTAATTCAGTGTTATGGTATAGTGAATTATCTCTTCTTATATTAGACAATTTAGTCTGAAGTTTCCAAATACAGCATTAGTGCAATCTACAGCACCAAAACTGGTCAAAAAATGTCTGACTACCGGTAGTGTACCTTATGTATAATATGTACTTCAAATATGTAGAACGATCGTTTTCGGCATTAAAAGAACATTCATCCTGTACGCCGTACTAGTTTGGTTGAAACAATTGTGGAAACATGATTGAAATATTTATAACAGATATTATCCACTTTGTGATTCAACGGAAGGCTCTTAATTCGACTTACTTGTCACCTTAGTTAAGTCAACTTACTTAAGTTAACCTACTTAAGTCACCTTATATACTTATTTAAAGTCAACTTACCTAAGTCGACTTACTTTAATCACCTAATTTAAGTCAACTTACTTAATCAACTTAATTAAGTCCACTTCCTTAAGTCAATTTACTTAAGTCACCCTTCTTATGTCACTTTAGCTATGTCACCTTACTTCAGTCAATTTACTTAAGTCACCTTACTTAGATCACCTTACTTAAATCACCTTATTTAAGTCAGCTTACTTAAGTCGACTTACTTAACATACTAGAGTTAACTTAAGTCAGCTTACTTAAGTCAACTTACTTAAGTCACGTTACTTAAGTCAACTTACATAAGTCAACTTACGTTAGCTTACTTACGTTAGCTTACTTAAGTCAACTTACTTAAGTCAACTTACTTAAGTCACCTTATTTAGTCACCTTAAGTCACCTTACTTAAGCCACCTTACTTAACTTAAGTCAACTTACTTAAGTCACCTTACTTAAGTTACCTTACTTAAGTCACCTTACATAAGTCACCTTACTTAAGTCACCTTACTTAAGTCACCTTACTGAAGTCACCTTACTTAAGTCAACTTACTTAAGTCACCTTACTTAAGTCGACTTACTTAAGACAACATACTAAAGTTAACTTAAGTCAGCTTACTTAAGTCACCTTACTTAAGTCACCTTACTTAAGTCACCTTACTTAAGTCACCTTACTCATGTCACCTTATTTAAGTTACGTTACTTAAGTCACCATACTTAAGTCAACTTAGGTCAGCTTACTTAAGTCAACTTACTTAAGTCACCTTACTTAAGTCAACTTACTTAAGTCAACTTAGTTAAGCGACCTTGTTTAAGTCACATTACTTAAGTCACCTAACTTAAGTTAATTTACTTAAGTCACCTTACTTAAGTCAACTTACTTAAGTCACCTTAGTTAAGTTACCTTACTTAAGTCACATTACTTAAGTCATCTTACTTAAGTCACCTTACTTAAGTCAATCTACTTGAGTCCCCTTACTTAAGTCACCCTACTTAAGTCACCTTACTTAAGTCGACTTACTTAAGACAATATACTAAAGTTAACTTAAGTCAGTTTACTTAAGTCAACTTACTTAAGTCACGTTACTTAAGTCAACTTACATAAGTCAACTTACGTTAGCTTACTTACGTTAGCTTACTTAATTCAACTTACTTAAGTCACCTTATTTAGTCACCTTAAATCACCTTACTTAAGCCACCTAACATAAGTCGCCTTACTTAAGTCACTTTACTTAAGTAACCTTACTTAAGTCACCTTACTTAAGTCACTTTACTTAAGTCATCTTACTTAAGTCACCTTACTTAAGTCACCTTACTTAAGGCACCCTATTTAAGTCACCTTACTTAAGTCACCTTACTCATGTCACCTTATTTAAGTCACGTTACTTAAGTCACCATACTTAAGTCAACTTAAGTCAACTTAGTTAAGTGACCTTACTTAAGTCACATTATTTAAGTCACCTTACTTAAGTCACATTACTTAAGTCACCTTACTTAAGTCAACTTACTTAAGTCACCTTACTTAAGTCGACTTACTTAAGACAATATACTAAAGTTAACTTAAGTCAGTTTACTTAAGTTAACTTACTTAAGTCACGTTACTTAAGTCAACTTACATAAGTCAACTTACGTTAGCTTACTTACGTTAGCTTACTTAAGTCAACTTACTTAAGTAACCTTATTTAGTCACCTTAAGTCACCTTAATTAAGCCACCTTACATAAGTCGCCTTACTTAAGTCACTTTACTTAAGTAACCTTACTTAAGTCACTTTACTTAAGTCACCTTACTTAAGTCACCTTACGCTATCTGTGAGAACGCCCGAAAAGGAATATAGAGAACACACATTTAAAAAATGGCAACAGATATTGGACGAACACCGGGATACCGGACAATGGACAAATCCTTCATCCCTAATATCTCAGTATGAGTGAAATGTGAATATAGACGAACGAACTACTATCTGACGCAATTTCTCACGGGCCATGGGCAGTTCAGAACCTACACCAAAAAAATGGGTATCACACAAACCGACATATGTGATTACTGTGGACTTAGGGACACGCCAGAGCACACGGTCATGACCCGCGAAAGGTGGAGCTCCCAGAGAAACAAACTTGAGGAAAGGATAGGGAAGAAATTGAGTACAGGAAGTATTATCAACATAATGACAAGTGGTAAAACATATTTCGACAACATCAACGAGTATGTAGGAGAGGTTTTGCGTACCAAAGAGATGGAGGAAAGGGAAAGAGGAAAACTTTAAAGATACACCCGACATGTCTGAGGGAAAACAGATCATGTAGATTCCAGCATGCCGGAGGAGCAAAGGAGGTGGTTTTGGTGGGTAGGCAAAAATTCGTTTTGCCTTAAGCTGGGAACAAGCTAAGGCGAGCATGAGCGTTCCACCTGACACACAAAAAAAAAAAAAAAGAAGTCACCTTACTTAAGTTACCTTACTTAAGTCGACTTACTTAAGTCACCATACTTAAGTCACCTTACTTATGTTACCTTACTTAAGTCACCTTACTTAAGTCACATTACTTAAGTCACCTTACTTAAGTCACCTTACTGAAGTCACCTTACTTAAGTCACCTTACTTAAGTCACTTTACTTAAGTCACCTTACTTAAGTCACCTTACTTAAGTCAACTTACTTAAGTCACCTTACTTAAGTCGACTTACTTAAGACAACATACTAAAGTTAACTTAAGTCAGCTTACTTAAGTCAACTTACTTAAGTCACGTTACTTAAGTCAACTTACGTTAACTTACTTATGTTAGCTTACTTAAGACAACTTACTTAAGTCACCTTATTTAGTCACCTTAAGTCACCTTACTTAAGCCACCTTACATAAGTCACTTTACTTAGGTAACCTTACTTAAGTTACCTTACTTAAGTCACTTTACTTAAGTCACCTTACTTAAGTCACCTTACTTAAGTTACCTTACTTAAGTCGACTTACTTAAGTCGACTTACTTAAGTCACCTTACTTAAGTCACCTTACTTATGTAACCTTACTTAAGTCACCTTACTTAAGTCAACTTACTTGAATCACCTTACTTAAGTCAACTTACTTAAGACAACATACTAAAGTTAACTTAAGTCAGCTTACTAAAGTCAACTTACTTAAGTCACGTTACTTAAGTCAACTTACATAAGTCAACTTACGTTAGCTTACTTACGTTAGCTTACTTAAGTCAACTTACTTAAATCACCTTATTTAGTCAGCTTAAGCCACCTTACATAAGTCGCCTTACTTAAGTCACTTTACTTAAGTCACCTTACTTAAGTCACCTTACTTAAGTCAACTTACTTAAGTCAACTTACTTAAGTCAACTTAGTTAAGTGACCTTGCTTAAGTCACATTACTTAAGTCACCTTACTTAAGTCACATTACTTAAGTCACCTTACTTAAGTCACCTTACTGAAGTCACCTTACTTAAGTCACCTTACTTAAGTCACTTTACTTAAGTCGCCTTACTTAAGTCACCTTACTTAAGTCAACTTACTTAAGTCACCTTACTTAAGTCACTTATGTAATGTGACTTAAGTCACCTTACTTAAGTCACCTTACTTAAGTCAATTTACTTGAGTCCCCTTACTTAAGTCACCTTACTTAAGTCAACTTACTTAAGTCACCTTGCTTAAGTCGACTTACTTAAGACAATATACTAAAGTTAACTTAAGTCAGTTTACTTAAGTCAACTTACTTAAGTCACGTTACTTAAGTAAGTCAACTTACTTAAGTTAGCTTACTTACGTTAGCTTACTTAAGTCAACTTACTTAAGTCACCTTATTTAGTCACCTTAAGTTACCTTATTTAAGCCACCTTACATAAGTCGCCTTACTTAAGACTTAAGTAACCTTACTTAAGTCACCTTACTTAAGTCACCTTACTTAAGTCATCTTACTCATGTCACCTTATTTAAGTCACGTTACTTAAGTCACCATACTTAAGTCAACTTAAGTCAACTTACTTAAGTCAACTTAGTTAAGTAACCTTGCTTAAGTCACATTACTTAAATCACCTTACTTAAGCCAACTTACTTAAGTCACCTTAGTTAAGTTACCTTACTTAAGTCACAATACTTAAGTCACCTTACTTTAGTCACCTTACTTAAGTCAATTTACTTAAGTCACCTTACTTAAGTCACTTTTCTTAAGTCAACTTACATAAGTCACCTTACTTAAGTCACCTTGCTTAAGTAAACTTATTTAAGTCAGTTTACTTAAGGCAGCTTACTTAAGTCAGCTTCTTTAAGCTGACTTATTTAGTTGTAATGTTGCTGTAAGTCACCTTACTTAAGATATATGATGTATGTCTCTAATTACAGCAGACTCCATAAACACTTATGGAGTCCGATCTGAACATCTACCCAGGTTCAGGTTCAGGTTGGAAATATGGACCTTTTACCTCAAATTTATATTACAAATCTATAAATTTTACTAAGAGTCGCCAAGGATCAAATATAAATTATTACCTCTGCAACAAAAGCCTATTGTTTAGTAATAATATTATTTAATAGTATTTATACAGATTAAAAATATCGTACTTAAGTCATGTTCTTTTTAATAACATAACCAGAAAACGCCTTAAGAATGTAATCCTGAAGTAGCTTGTTAAAAAGTAATACCAAAATAAACAATTTAAACAATTAATATTTAATTAAATATGGTAAAAGAGAAGAAAGAACAAAAACTTAAAGATGTTCATATTGTACACCGTCTTTATTAATATACTGTAAAATATTTGTCTTTCTGGGTTCTTTTAAATAAAACTAACGGTAATTTAAACTCACAATATATTAACAAATAAACAAAATACATTATATACACTTAAAAAACTAATAACTAACGATAAGAGCATTTATTTCACAATAAGTATTTATTTACATTTATATCACACTATTAGCCCGACGACGATTACTCGCTGATTGAATTAAATTCCTCTTGAGTGCTATTTATATCCAAGGGAAAACTCTCGTACGTTTGATTTTCTCGATCTATCTGCATCGACGTTTATCTGGACGGTGCTAGGTCGTGTGATACTTCTTGTCTGAAGTATTGTCGGATGACTCATATCACAATATTTTTTGATTATCAGTGTGCTGTTCACTCGAAGACTACTGGAGTGTTACATATCGTTCTACATTAATCTTCTATTCTCTGAATAAGTTCAGTTTCAATCCTAATGTAGTAAACCAATGTTTTTAAATGACCCCACAAATAATAATGAAAGGGATTCAAATCGGGCGAGCCAAGAATGTGAATCACCACGACCAGGATATGTTGTATCTAAAAACTATCTCGAAAAAAAAAAATAATAAGAATGGGCACCATTATGCATTAATCAGCTAATTGCCCTTAAAATTTATAGAAAATCTTCTAACAGGATGAGAAGAGTATTTGTTAGAAAATTATGATATGTTTTTCCATTTGGTCTTCGCGGTACAACTAACGGACGAATTGGAAATCTGAAATTATACCAAAAATTCATATTAATATCTAGTTATTATAATGGTATGCGGATTCTCGTCTGACCACATATGGATGTTATATAAGTTTAAATTTTCATGTCTGTTGAATCTCGCTTCATCAATGAATAAAAACAGATAATAAAAATTGTGGCGTATTTGCAATCTATATATTTAACCTGTGCAGAATGCTAGGCTTGTACAGAGTCATTATCCTGTAATGCTTGAACCCATTGCAGGTAGTAAGGGCGCAGAAGAATAGTCCTCAAAACTCGCCAAATAGTGGCATTGCCCGAACTTTCCTCTGCAACAATTGCTCTTATACTATTACCTACATTTTGTTCAGTTAGCCATCACTCGTTCTTCTAACTGTATAGTTCTTGCTGTTTGCTGTTGTCCGTAATTTTATTTAAGAGGTTCGAAGCTTTCAAATTCTCGTTAAGTTTATGAATTTCTTCAAAATTTCCATTGGGTAAACGCCTATTTGGAAACTGTTTTTGTGCTTTGCTAGTGCCTTACCGCTTAAAAGCTGACACATAAAATGAATACCAAGAATTAATTATATAATGTAATAAATGAAACTAAGACAGTTCTAGACCCCTATAAGATTTAACACAGTGGTCTAAATTAACTTTTAACCCCTCCATTATCTACGTCATGTGACGTTATCATGTGACCACGCCCATAACCCGCATGAAATTCAAGCGCCAAGCAATCGTAAGTCTTAATGGAGACTTTCAGCATGAGGGCTATTTACATGAGGATCTTAAGGTACGTCGTGATATGGGTGTTGGGTCGAGGGTGGATGACATCAAAACGACTGTATCTGGGAGGTAACGAAATACCGCAATGTGGTTCTCGAGAAAGCGTAAAACACCCACAAGTTACCTTATGGGACTTTTCGACCCAGAAACGTCAAATCCACTGCCAAAACGGTTTTAGTTCTATCGGTTTTCGAGAAAGCGTTGGCACCCGGGAATCAATCATCACCGACCAACGCGTAGGATTATGTATAGATTTGCTACCGCATTAATTTGGTTTCTTAAGAAGCTTTATGAAGCGTTTTTATTTTATATTTTATTATTTATTAATTAATATAATTAATAATATGTATTATTTTATATATTATTATTTAATCTTACATTCTACTTTAAATAAAATTTGTTATTTATAAGAACTAGATGATTTTTAAATTTATAAATTGACAATTATTATTGCGTTCTATTTACATTCTATTGTTACAATATTTAATTATATATTTAATCAATGTATTTATTGCGTGTCTGACGTGTGAGTTATATGGCGCCCGATATATCGGACCAAGCTTGGAAAGTTGATTTCGTGTATCATCGAGTGATTCTTCAAAGGATGCTAGCTCATACGGTTTACCGTAATTGATATTAAGTAATTTGATTTTTATGAATCATTTTTTTATGCACAGCAAATATATTAATTCATAGTATTTTATCCATATGACTCATAGGTTTATCCTAAGCTTTTGATCCTACAATTCGCTCAATTACCACTCAATCTTAAAAGATATATAAGTGAAGTATGTCTAAAATACTTGGCATAGTATTTGTCTGGCACCGTTACCCCTCACCACACTAAAACTAAATCCTGGATACGTATTTCGATAACTAAGTTGTCATCACAAGTAGAAGAATAAGTATTTGGACGTAGATTAGTTCTATATCATAAAAAGACATGATATTGAGTCCTTACAATATCGTCGTGAAATTCAAGGAGCAAGATTTCTGTGGAGAATAATTCACGGAGCTATTGATTCCCCACTGCTACTTTCCTCTATTAATTTTTTGGTTCCTCGATTATCTTCTTGCTACTGTCCTAACTTTGCCTTTCCGTTCCACACAACCAATTTATTGCTGCATCGTTCTCCTGTGACAACAATGTTGCGTAATGCTTATGCACTTAATAGTGACATTTTTTTGATTTGTAGCTTCTTGATTAATTCTGAAAAGTCCGTTTGAGGTATAAGAAGTTAACTCGACATATTTCTTCGTAAGCATAGTATCATTTCTCCATGCCAATCTTTGTCGAAGCAACATCCGAAAGGATTCCCGAGCATATACAGTTTGTCCGCGGAACGACGCATGAATAGGTAAAAAAATTTTTGAGTTGAAATTTCATCTTCTGTGCTCCAACCCCGCTTGGATATAAACTAACTTTTGTCATACTTTTGGTTTTGTAACATCAAAACTTGTCTTGAAAATGTACGAAAAGGTAATTTTACCACAACTGAAGTGCTTTTTCTGTAGAAGATACGACAAAATGTTATTAAGAAAAGTTGCTCAGACTGAGAAATTATGCAAGTGTGCAAAAATTTCAACAAGATCTAGTACATCTTGGAAATGTTTATGGCGTCTTACTTTTTAAAACGCATGGTGTGCGAAGATAAAAATAAGGTTTTGGCACTTGTCAAAAATAGTTAATTCTAAATTAATGTAGCGTTTTCTGTGCTCTAAAATAGATCTATAATTTCGTAAATACCACTACAAAATATCACAAATGCTATGCTACTCTACCAGAACGAATCTACCTAATTCAGTGTTATGGTATAGTGAATTATCTCTTCTTATATTAGACAATTTAGTCTGAAGTTTCCAAATACAGCATTAGTGCAATCTACAGCACCAAAACTGGTCAAAAAATGTCTGACTACCGGTAGTGTACCTTATGTATAATATGTACTTCAAATATGTAGAACGATCGTTTTCGGCATTAAAAGAACATTCATCCTGTACGCCGTACTAGTTTGGTTGAAACAATTGTGGAAACATGATTGAAATATTTATAACAGATATTATCCACTTTGTGATTCAACGGAAGGCTCTTAATTCGACTTACTTGTCACCTTAGTTAAGTCAACTTACTTAAGTTAACCTACTTAAGTCACCTTATATACTTATTTAAAGTCAACTTACCTAAGTCGACTTACTTTAATCACCTAATTTAAGTCAACTTACTTAATCAACTTAATTAAGTCCACTTCCTTAAGTCAATTTACTTAAGTCACCCTTCTTATGTCACTTTAGCTATGTCACCTTACTTCAGTCAATTTACTTAAGTCACCTTACTTAGATCACCTTACTTAAATCACCTTATTTAAGTCAGCTTACTTAAGTCGACTTACTTAACATACTAGAGTTAACTTAAGTCAGCTTACTTAAGTCAACTTACTTAAGTCACGTTACTTAAGTCAACTTACATAAGTCAACTTACGTTAGCTTACTTACGTTAGCTTACTTAAGTCAACTTACTTAAGTCAACTTACTTAAGTCACCTTATTTAGTCACCTTAAGTCACCTTACTTAAGCCACCTTACTTAACTTAAGTCAACTTACTTAAGTCACCTTACTTAAGTTACCTTACTTAAGTCACCTTACATAAGTCACCTTACTTAAGTCACCTTACTTAAGTCACCTTACTGAAGTCACCTTACTTAAGTCAACTTACTTAAGTCACCTTACTTAAGTCGACTTACTTAAGACAACATACTAAAGTTAACTTAAGTCAGCTTACTTAAGTCACCTTACTTAAGTCACCTTACTTAAGTCACCTTACTTAAGTCACCTTACTCATGTCACCTTATTTAAGTTACGTTACTTAAGTCACCATACTTAAGTCAAGCGACCTTGTTTAAGTCACATTACTTAAGTCACCTAACTTAAGTTAATTTACTTAAGTCACCTTACTTAAGTCAACTTACTTAAGTCACCTTAGTTAAGTTACCTTACTTAAGTCACATTACTTAAGTCATCTTACTTAAGTCACCTTACTTAAGTCAATCTACTTGAGTCCCCTTACTTAAGTCACCCTACTTAAGTCACCTTACTTAAGTCGACTTACTTAAGACAATATACTAAAGTTAACTTAAGTCAGTTTACTTAAGTCAACTTACTTAAGTCACGTTACTTAAGTCAACTTACATAAGTCAACTTACGTTAGCTTACTTAATTCAACTTACTTAAGTCACCTTATTTAGTCACCTTAAATCACCTTACTTAAGCCACCTAACATAAGTCGCCTTACTTAAGTCACTTTACTTAAGTAACCTTACTTAAGTCACCTTACTTAAGTCACTTTACTTAAGTCATCTTACTTAAGTCACCTTACTTAAGTCACCTTACTTAAGGCACCCTACTTAAGTCACCTTACTTAAGTCACCTTACTCATGTCACCTTATTTAAGTCACGTTACTTAAGTCACCATACTTAAGTCAACTTAAGTCAACTTAGTTAAGTGACCTTACTTAAGTCACATTATTTAAGTCACCTTACTTAAGTCACATTACTTAAGTCACCTTACTTAAGTCAACTTACTTAAGTCACCTTACTTAAGTCGACTTACTTAAGACAATATACTAAAGTTAACTTAAGTCAGTTTACTTAAGTTAACTTACTTAAGTCACGTTACTTAAGTCAACTTACATAAGTCAACTTACGTTAGCTTACTTACGTTAGCTTACTTAAGTCAACTTACTTAAGTAACCTTATTTAGTCACCTTAAGTCACCTTAATTAAGCCACCTTACATAAGTCGCCTTACTTAAGTCACTTTACTTAAGTAACCTTACTTAAGTCACTTTACTTAAGTCACCTTACTTAAGTCACCTTACGCTATCTGTGAGAACGCCCGAAAAGGAATATAGAGAACACACATTTAAAAAATGGCAACAGATATTGGACGAACACCGGGATACCGGACAATGGACAAATCCCTCATCCCTAATATCTCAGTATGGGTGAAATGTGAATATAGACGAACGAACTACTATCTGACGCAATTTCTCACGGGCCATGGGCAGTTCAGAACCTACACCAAAAAAATGGGTATCACACAAACCGACATATGTGATTACTGTGGACTTAGGGACACGCCAGAGCACACGGTCATGACCCGCGAAAGGTGGAGCTCCCAGAGAAACAAACTTGAGGAAAGGATAGGGAAGAAATTGAGTACAGGAAGTATTATCAACATAATGACAAGTGGTAAAACATATTTCGACAACATCAACGAGTATGTAGGAGAGGTTTTGCGTACCAAAGAGATGGAGGAAAGGGAAAGAGGAAAACTTTAAAGATACACCCGACATGTCTGAGGGAAAACAGATCATGTAGATTCCAGCATGCCGGAGGAGCAAAGGAGGTGGTTTTGGTGGGTAGGCAAAAATTCGTTTTGCCTTAAGCTGGGAACAAGCTAAGGCGAGCATGAGCGTTCCACCTGACACACAAAAAAAAAGAAAAGAAGTCACCTTACTTAAGTTACCTTACTTAAGTCGACTTACTTAAGTCACCATACTTAAGTCACCTTACTTATGTTACCTTACTTAAGTCACCTTACTTAAGTCACATTACTTAAGTCACCTTACTTAAGTCACCTTACTGAAGTCACCTTACTTAAGTCACCTTACTTAAGTCACTTTACTTAAGTCACCTTACTTAAGTCACCTTACTTAAGTCAACTTACTTAAGTCACCTTACTTAAGTCGACTTACTTAAGACAACATACTAAAGTTAACTTAAGTCAGCTTACTTAAGTCAACTTACTTAAGTCACGTTACTTAAGTCAACTTACGTTAACTTACTTATGTTAGCTTACTTAAGACAACTTACTTAAGTCACCTTATTTAGTCACCTTAAGTCACCTTACTTAAGCCACCTTACATAAGTCACTTTACTTAGGTAACCTTACTTAAGTTACCTTACTTAAGTCACTTTACTTAAGTCACCTTACTTAAGTCACCTTACTTAAGTTACCTTACTTAAGTCGACTTACTTAAGTCGACTTACTTAAGTCACCTTACTTAAGTCACCTTACTTATGTAACCTTACTTAAGTCACCTTACTTAAGTCAACTTACTTGAATCACCTTACTTAAGTCAACTTACTTAAGACCACATACTAAAGTTAACTTAAGTCAGCTTACTAAAGTCAACTTACTTAAGTCACGTTACTTAAGTCAACTTACATAAGTCAACTTACGTTAGCTTACTTACGTTAGCTTACTTAAGTCAACTTACTTAAATCACCTTATTTAGTCAGCTTAAGCCACCTTACATAAGTCGCCTTACTTAAGTCACTTTACTTAAGTCACCTTACTTAAGTCACCTTACTTAAGTCAACTTACTTAAGTCAACTTACTTAAGTCAACTTAGTTAAGTGACCTTGCTTAAGTCACATTACTTAAGTCACCTTACTTAAGTCACCTTACTTAAATCAATTTACTTAAGTCACCTTACTTAAGTCAACTTACTTAAGTCAACTTAGTTAAGTGACCTTGCTTAAGTCACATTACTTAAGTCACCTTACTTAAGTCACATTACTTAAGTCACCTTACTTAAGTCACCTTACTGAAGTCACCTTACTTAAGTCACCTTACTTAAGTCACTTTACTTAAGTCGCCTTACTTAAGTCACCTTACTTAAGTCAACTTACTTAAGTCACCTTACTTAAGTCACTTATGTAATGTGACTTAAGTCACCTTACTTAAGTCACCTTACTTAAGTCAATTTACTTGAGTCCCCTTACTTAAGTCACCTTACTTAAGTCAACTTACTTAAGTCACCTTGCTTAAGTCGACTTACTTAAGACAATATACTAAAGTTAACTTAAGTCAGTTTACTTAAGTCAACTTACTTAAGTCACGTTACTTAAGTAAGTCAACTTACTTAAGTTAGCTTACTTACGTTAGCTTACTTAAGTCAACTTACTTAAGTCACCTTATTTAGTCACCTTAAGTTACCTTATTTAAGCCACCTTACATAAGTCGCCTTACTTAAGACTTAAGTAACCTTACTTAAGTCACCTTACTTAAGTCACCTTACTTAAGTCATCTTACTCATGTCACCTTATTTAAGTCACGTTACTTAAGTCACCATACTTAAGTCAACTTAAGTCAACTTACTTAAGTCAACTTAGTTAAGTAACCTTGCTTAAGTCACATTACTTAAATCACCTTACTTAAGCCAACTTACTTAAGTCACCTTAGTTAAGTTACCTTACTTAAGTCACAATACTTAAGTCACCTTACTTTAGTCACCTTACTTAAGTCAATTTACTTAAGTCACCTTACTTAAGTCACTTTTCTTAAGTCAACTTACATAAGTCACCTTACTTAAGTCACCTTGCTTAAGTAAACTTATTTAAGTCAGTTTACTTAAGGCAGCTTACTTAAGTCAGCTTCTTTAAGCTGACTTATTTAGTTGTAATGTTGCTGTAAGTCACCTTACTTAAGATATATGATGTATGTCTCTAATTACAGCAGACTCCATAAACACTTATGGAGTCCGATCTGAACATCTACCCAGGTTCAGGTTCAGGTTGGAAATATGGACCTTTTACCTCAAATTTATATTACAAATCTATAAATTTTACTAAGAGTCGCCAAGGATCAAATATAAATTATTACCTCTGCAACAAAAGCCTATTGTTTAGTAATAATATTATTTAATAGTATTTATACAGATTAAAAATATCGTACTTAAGTCATGTTCTTTTTAATAACATAACCAGAAAACGCCTTAAGAATGTAATCCTGAAGTAGCTTGTTAAAAAGTAATACCAAAATAAACAATTTAAACAATTAATATTTAATTAAATATGGTAAAAGAGAAGAAAGAACAAAAACTTAAAGATGTTCATATTGTACACCGTCTTTATTAATATACTGTAAAATATTTGTCTTTCTGGGTTCTTTTAAATAAAACTAACGGTAATTTAAACTCACAATATATTAACAAATAAACAAAATACATTATATACACTTAAAAAACTAATAACTAACGATAAGAGCATTTATTTCACAATAAGTATTTATTTACATTTATATCACACTATTAGCCCGACGACGATTACTCGCTGATTGAATTAAATTCCTCTTGAGTGCTATTTATATCCAAGGGAAAACTCTCGTACGTTTGATTTTCTCGATCTATCTGCATCGACGTTTATCTAGACGGTGCTAGGTCGTGTGATACTTCTTGTCTGAAGTATTGTCGGATGACTCATATCACAATATTTTTTGATTATCAGTGTGCTGTTCACTCGAAGACTACTGGAGTGTTACATATCGTTCTACATTAATCTTCTATTCTCTGAATAAGTTCAGTTTCAATCCTAATGTAGTAAACCAATGTTTTTAAATGACCCCACAAATAATAATGAAAGGGATTCAAATCGGGCGAGCCAAGAATGTGAATCACCACGACCAGGATATGTTGTATCTAAAAACTATCTCGAAAAAAAAAAATAAGAAGAATGGGAACCATTATGCATTAATCAGCTAATTGCCCTTAAAATTTATAGAAAATCTTCTAACAGGATGAGAAGAGTATTTGTTAGAAAATTATGATATGTTTTTCCATTTGGTCTTCGCGGTACAACTAACGGACGAATTGGAAATCTGAAATTATACCAAAAATTCATATTAATATCTAGTTATTATAATGGTATGCGGATTCTCGTCTGACCACATATGGATGTTATATAAGTTTAAATTTTCATGTCTGTTGAATCTCGCTTCATCAATGAATAAAAACAGATAATAAAAATTGTGGCGTATTTGCAATCTATATATTTAACCTGTGCAGAATGCTAGGCTTGTACAGAGTCATTATCCTGTAATGCTTGAACCCATTGCAGGTAGTAAGGGCGCAGAAGAATAGTCCTCAAAACTCGCCAAATAGTGGCATTGCTCGAACTTTCCTCTGCAACAATTGCTCTTATACTATTACCTACATTTTGTTCAGTTAGCCATCACTCGTTCTTCTAACTGTATAGTTCTTGCTGTTTGCTGTTGTCCGTAATTTTATTTAAGAGGTTCGAAGCTTTCAAATTCTCGTTAAGTTTATGAATTTCTTCAAAATTTCCATTGGGTAAACGCCTATTTGGAAACTGTTTTTGTGCTTTGCTAGTGCCTTACCGCTTAAAAGCTGACACATAAAATGAATACCAAGAATTAATTATATAATGTAATAAATGAAACTAAGACAGTTCTAGACCCCTATAAGATTTAACACAGTGGTCTAAATTAACT
The DNA here is from genome assembly GCA_935421215.2 of Melolontha melolontha. Lineage (NCBI taxonomy): Eukaryota > Metazoa > Arthropoda > Insecta > Coleoptera > Scarabaeidae > Melolontha > Melolontha melolontha. The sequence continues at coordinate 91,472,354 of OW285242.1, read as the reverse complement.
TTTAACCCCTCCATTATCTACGTCATGTGACGTTATCATGTGACCACGCCCATAACCCGCATGAAATTCAAGCGCCAAGCAATCGTAAGTCTTAATGGAGACTTTCAGCATGAGGGCTATTTACATGAGGATCTTAAGGTACGTCGTGATATGGGTGTTGGGTCGAGGGTGGATGACATCAAAACGACTGTATCTGGGGGGTAACGAAATACCGCAATGTGGTTCTCGAGAAAGCGTAAAACACCCACAAGTTACCTTATGGGACTTTTCGACCCAGAAACGTCAAATCCACTGCCAAAACGGTTTTAGGTCTATCGGTTTTCGAGAAAGCGTTGGCACCCGGGAATCAATCATCACCGACCAACGCGTAGGATTATGTATAGATTTGCTACCGCATTAATTTGATTTTAAAAATTCAATTACTTTAAAGAAATACTAATTTACTATTAAATATGAAAAGTATATCAAAGTTGTATTGTTGTACTTTTTTTGTGAAGGTGAGTCTAAAGATCCATTAAGTTGTTTTAAAGATTACATATATAAAAAAAAAAGAAATGACGCGTGCGCAATAGATTCAGTACGCGACGAACACCCAAAACTAAGTCATTAAGAAAGCGGTCAGAGCAAACTTTCACTAGCAGATCACATTTGCAACGTGATTATAAAGCAAGAAAAGTTAAGCTATATGAAGTTAGATTTCGTCACACGTTAGAATGATGCCCGAGGTTTGAAATTTTGTCTTACTTTGGGAGAGGAAATTTTGTAGATCGAGACAGAATTTCCATTTTGTCAGATGAACCGAGTTTTACTACTAACGGTGTGCTTTCCTCGCATAGTTGTCGATATTGGGTATGAACATAATCCCGATTATGTAATAAATTCTAAGCGTCAATATTTTAATAAAGCTAACGTCTAGTGTGCAATTTCCTATCATTATGGCGTAATTAGACCATATTTGATTGATGGAGGACCTAATCGGAATACATATTTAAATATTTTGAATTGGGTTGTGGACGACCTGCCATTCAATGCAAGATTTCTTCCATATTTTCAACACGACAGTTGACCTATCCACTCGACTTCGGGAGTTTGTCTGAATGAGCATTTTCAAGAAAAATGGATAGCCAATGCTGGTCACATTTTGTGGCCGCGCAGATCCCCTAATCTAACCATTATTCTTTTGGGTAGATAAAGCAAATAGTATATTTGAATAGAATTCCAAATGCTATAGAGATGTTAAAGAATCACATTAGAGATGCTGTGAATTCAATTTACCTTGAGGAGACAAGAGCAGCATTCAATGTATTTCGGACCAAAATTGAGGAATATGCGAATAAAGACGGCAAACTTATTATTATGCAAATATTGTTATTTTAGTTTCGACAAAGTGAATTGTTTGAGTTTGTTATTTTTTATATCTATATCTAAAAAACGACTAAGGAAAACCGATTTTGTTGAAATTTTGCCACCTACATAATTTATTAATCTGAACAACATTCTTAACATTTTGTCGTATCTCCTATAGAAAAAGTACTTTATTAGTGGGAAAAATTCCCTTCTTGTACATATTCAAAGCATACTTGATCTTTCAAAACTAAAATTATTGCAAACATTTTCTATCCAATCAGGGCCCCAGAAAATTAAATTTCAACTCAAAAATTTTCAGACATTTTTACCTATTCATGCGTCGATCGGGATTCGGGACACACTTCTCTTCTTTCAAGTGCACATTCAATTACATCCGTTTTCCGATAGACTTGGTCAAATTATTGACAGTTTTCGTCTAAAGCCGAATTGAAAATCGGAAAAATCTTATTAGAGGTTTTAATTTTTAAAATAGTAGCTCTTCAAGTAACTTTAAATCTCGAAATAAGTTTGTAAGACATCATTTGGTGGTTTTCCTGGTTTCAACAATATAATTACTTGTGCCACTTTCCAATAATTAACAAGTATGAATATAAATCTATTAATTTATTAATGTAACCAGTAGGTAACTCTTCACCTTTACTCTGTATCGACTACATAATGTAGGTGTAATCTGTAATATATATTGTCAATCAGATAAGGAAGCCAATATTTGATGAAACAGTTGTAGTGTATTCAAAATTATTTTAAACTTTAAAATTTTTTTTATTATTATTATTATTATTATTATTTATAAACATAAGTATTTAAAAGGAAAATATAGTAAAAAGCGATTTAAAATTATATGCAATTTTTCAAATTATGTTACATTTGAAAGAGCTCTAAGGCAAAGACAAGGTATTCTAATGTTTAATTATATTTATTTTAGAAAACATCATCACTGCATGGCTATATTTAGATAATTCTATATTTAATGCAAACAGTACAAACATTTAGTAAAAAAATCAAATTAGCAAAACTCTTACTGCATTATACAAATTTTCATTTTTTCTATTTGTGCTGATGAATATTACATATTTAAAATAAATGCAAACGAAAATTGATATTTTAATATAATTATATTAAAACTTTTAACGATTTTATATGTACTTCTCAATCTACATTAATTCAATTTATTACCCAACATTAAATATAATTTTGAAAATTTAGGATTTTTAAATGTAAATGTTCCAATAATTATGAATGGCAGTGTATATAATTACTTGGCAATCTCTTTTTGAATATAACTCTATAGTTTATTCACATGATCTCCTCCCGTCAATCCATCCCATTAAACGTAACCTAGATCGGGACATACATACGTAAAAGTGCGCGGCAAGAGCTCTTTATCGTCTAGTTACAAGCAAACACTTAAAAACATTCAAACACAGATTATCCATTAGTATACGTTTTACTAGAGGAGACAACCACCCAAGAGGACCAAGTGATATCTTTAATATCTGTAAACTGCCTTTTTATTTCTGCCTCACACTCCCCCGAACCAAATACTCGAGACGGTTGCCGTGTTCGAATCGGGCGTGTCTCTGCGAAGACACGCCCCGCTGTTTCTTAGCAACGGCTCAAATTGTCACTGGGGTGTTCGGGAAATCTGCCCACAGTTTAGCTTAACTGGATTTTCACCTCTAGATGTGCCCCTGGTGTCGCGTCTCTGTCTGTTTGAGAGTATCTTCTATGTGTCTCTCTCCCCCCACCACTTTCTCGATATTCGTTGCAGCCAAGGGAAAAGTAATACCCACTACCAGCCTATCTATCTACTGGAATGGTCTGTTCTTTATTTATAGTGACTTTAAGGTCGAATATTCTCGTTCGGCTATTACGGAGTCCGAGTAATTGTTAACTAAGGTGCGAATTTGACAGTCCTGATGGTACGGTTAATTTGTTGACGTTGATGGAATTGAATTACCTAGTCCTTTTGCGTTACGTTCTACCGACAACGACGCTTGCTGGATGTCGATTTTTTTTCTTACTTATTTTTTTCTTTTGTGCATTTTTATTGGAACTCCGTTTTTTTGCACGGATGATGGGTTTTCTTTTCGTTTTTATTTTATTTTTTTCTCAGTCGACTTGAAAAATAATGTTTCCTTTCGGGAACTTTTTTTTTATATCTTTGACACTTTTAACTTCAGAGCATATACAATTATGAAACCTTATATACCTAATAAATGCTAATAATTTAAAATTAAAAATTGGATTTTCTGTTGATACATTCTTTACGTAATACGTACATATACTTATTAAATGATTTCTTTATTTTAAAAGTCAAAACCCCGTGAATAGATTTAATTTGATTTTGTATATACAGGGACATCGAAAATATTTAACACATATTGTTATTTTAAAAATTTTCCCTAAAGATTTTTAATGTTTTTCAATTGAAAAAGAATAAATTCCAAGATTATAGTGTTATAAATAGAGAGGTTCATTCGGGTAACATCGCACCGACGGCTCGCTGCCGGACAATGTTACCTGATAGAAGATTGATAACTGTATCTTGCAGAACTTTACTATTTGTGATTGAAGAAGTTTAAGACTGCAAAGCCGAGAACATATGCACTTACCTCAAATTGCACTAATATTTTTATTACATAGATGCATGTTGAAAACCGAAAATCGTTCTATCTTTGGAAGGCGTTCTCTCAGATAGATTGAATTCTCTCCAAAAAGTTTAAATTTATTTTCAATTTTTGTGTGGGAAAGCTTCCCTTGTAAATATCAACTTTGATAAGAAACATAAAGTAGTCACTCCAGATAAGGAGGAGGCTGTAGTAGGAATATAAGGGCTCACAGAAAAGACAATGATGCAAGTAAGCTTAAGCAGAAGTATCACGGTATTTTAAGCGAAAGTGGCTGCATGCATCATTGCGTTGAGAAAATTAGTAGACAGGGGAGAAAAAATCACACCGTGACAATGTTAAAGGTACTGGATTCAGTACAACTTACATCCAAACTTGTATGGTGTGTGCCTTAAACGAGTTCAGTGATCATGAGAAAGTGACATTAGCTTGCATCCCGGGGCACTGAACTGCTGAAATAATTTCAGAGTTAGTGTTGAATACATTAGAAACATTTCGAACTTTTAACAAATCAACTGTTAATGTTTGAGTGATAATGCCGCAAAGACGCTTTCTATAGGCCGATCTCTAAAAAAAAAGAATGGGCTAACTTGTTACACTTACGTGTAGAATTCATGCTTCATATCTGGTGGCAGTAACTATTCGTAGATATTGTCCAGATGTAGATGCATTAATTGTAGTAAGTACAAAAGCTGTATTTCTCAAATCCCCAAAACGGGCTCACCAAATTCACAGACTATGTCCCGATATTCCTGATTCTTACACTTTGGGGAACATAGTTACAGGCAACGTTTTACTATCATAAATATTTTGATAGTATAATATGGTTATTAATTTACAGTACTGAAACTGTAGGCCTTCTTGTGGTTAAACTTCCAACAATTAACACTCTTATTTGACATAAACATTGACGATTGGTTTTGTTTAGATGTGCTGGTATGTTTGCAAGTTCGTAAATAATGTTAGCGGCTGAAGAAAAAGTCATTTTAGTTGAGCACTCTTTTCGCTCATATGGTTTAGGTAGACAAAATGGCCCAAGCATTAAATTCGTCCGCGATCAATTTTCGAACCAACTAAAGCTATTGTATTGAACATTATAACCAAATCTAGAAGTATTGTAAGTGTGCTACGCCAAGGAAAGGGTAAAGCTGGACGAATAAAACAGTGGTTACCAACGAACATCACAAACGAGTATTTAATAAAATTTTGGACACACCACAACGTAATCAAAGGAAATCTGCTGCAAAATTGAATATGAAATATATATGAAATATGAACAGGAGGGCTCTACAGAAGATATTGAAACAACTTAATGCCCATTCATACGTTATTCAGACGACCCAATAATCAAGAATGAGTGATTACTCTGCAAGGCTTGAATACTGTGTCAGAATCCTAGTTCTGCAATATGATAATCTCAGTTTCATCAGTAACATCTGGTACAGTGACGATTATCATTTTCATTTGTCGGGTCATGTAAATAGGCGTAGCAATAGATGTTTAGGTTTCCAACGACCATAAGAGGTGCAAGAAATACCGTTACATAATGAAAAATTAACCATCTCGTGCGGAGTTTCTATAGGAGGAATTATTGGGCCTTACTTCATTGAGGAAAAAGGACGGCCAGCAACTGTTAATCAAGAGCTATATTACTCAAGTTCTTGTACCGTTTGTAAATGACTTTCCGAGGTTTTGCAGACCAAGAAACTTACCGTTCGGTAGCCAGTTTTTTCAGCAAGATAGGCCAACGTGCCACGTAGTACATGCCACAAGAACCTTTCTGCAGGAGACGTTTGGAAACAATGTAATTTCACGTTTCACCGATTTTCCTTTTCCATTTCACTCTCCGGACTTAACATCATTGGATGCATATGTTTGGAGTATACTGAAACTACGAGCTTTCCGAGATAACCCAACGTCTACAATACAATAGTTAAAAGAGAAATTTACGGAAGCGATACGACAGACGCAACAGCCTCTATTTTCAGATATAGTCACAAATATGGAAGAACAATACGAAATTTCAAAATTAAGGTGATTAAAAAATGTGACGTACACAGACATATTAAAATTGATTAATAAATTTTAATATGTCTGGGTACGTCACTTTTATTTTTTAGCTCCAGATCCTCATTTCCTGAGGAAGCAACAAACTGATTGGGAAATATAGAGATCGAAAATAAATGAGTTTTAATTGATAGACAACTTGCCCGTTTTTAATTTATTATTAATTATTATTAACCAATATAGTATGGTCGATAATGCTTGTAAGTTATTTATATATATATATATTTCGTCGAATGTTTTCGCGGTCGTTTGTTGAAGCGTTGTTCTTCGGGATATTTCGCCGCGTTTGGATGATTTCGTCCTGAGAAGGACAACTTTCTTCCTGACGTTTCGGTGACATCACTTTAACCTTTTTCTAGTGGATCTTCTCGGTGCGATGGTAACTTCAAGAGTAACTTCATATATATATATATATATATATATATATATATATATATATATATAAATATAATATTTTCGTGACCTTGGTATGATAAGGTAAACTTAATAAGTCGGCGATTAAAGGCCTGGTTTATTACTTCAAAGTATATATATTTAAAACAACCCTACATGTTTCGGCAATGATGCCTTTGTCAAGGATATAAAAAATAAATATTTTTTATATCCTTGACAAAGGCATCATTGCCGAAACATGTAGGGTTGTTTTAAATATATATACTTTGAAATAATAAACCAGACCTTTAATCGCCGACTTATTAAGTTTACCTTATATATATATGGTAAATTCAATTTGTTGCCGATTTAAGGTCTGGTTTTACTTCAAAATGTATATATTTAAAACAATCCTACATGTTTCGGCAAATGATGCCTTTTTCAAGGAATATAAAATATAAAAATATATTTTTATATAAAACCAGACCTTAAATCGCCAACAAATTGAATTTACCATAACATACAAAGGTCACGAAATAATTATCTATATATATATATATATATGGTAGATTCAATTAGTTGGCGATTTAAGGTCTGGTTTTACTTCAAAATGTATATATTTAAAACAATCTTAAATGTTTCGGAGTATAATGCCTTTTTCAAAGAATTTAAAATATATTTAAATCGCCAACTAATTGAATCTACCAAAACACACAAAGGTCACAAAATAATTTTCTATATATATAAATATATACAGGGTGTCCAGAAACTCTCCTGACAAACGAAGACCGGAGTTTCCTCAGATAATTTTAAGACAATTAAACCCAAATTCACCTAGTCCGAAAATGCTTCCTAAGGGAGCTAGAGTTCTTTGAAGATGGCGCCTTGTATTTATTTATTTTTAAATTCCTCCAGAACGCTTCTATTTAGAAAAACAAAAACTGGTATGCTTATTTATCCTCTAGAGATGAATCGATTCCATCAATTGCGAATTTCTAGTACCGGTCATAGGCGTCCGTTTTGGGTAGGTCAACGGTTATTTTAAGGCATAACTTTTTTGTCTTTAACTTTTAAGCATTTGTGACACTAGATTATTAAATTTTCAGGTATTCCAGTACTAAAATGTACTCTTACTTTAAGTCGGTAGGATACACCGTTTTCTAGAAAAATCGATTTGTAATTTTTCGTTTTTTCTTCATTAAAGTTCAATTTTTTATTTTTTGCAATAGTTAGCTCTGAATTGCGAACAGAAGTAAAACCTACGTTTTTCATTGTCAAATTGTTGTCAGTTCGCGAAGTTTATCTTTTCATTTTTTACTTTGTGTAATTCAAACACAACGATTTCAATTTAAAAAAAAATGGTTTTTACTAATAAGGAATACGCCGATATGCATTTAGTTTATGGCGAAATGAGGTGTAACGCTCGAGCGGCGCAACGTAGATACGCTGAAAAATTTCCCAATCGTCAGCATCCCACTCACTCAACATTTACAGCTCTTCATCAACCATTAAGAGAAACAGGTTCAGTGGTCCCAAAAAATAATGAAACAGGGAGACATAATGATGTAACAGCAGAACATGAAGATGTTATTTTAATGGAAGTTGAGGAAAATCCAGAAATTAGCGTTCGAAGACTATCTGCCATGTACCCCACAATTTCAAAATCTTCCGTAGGAAATATCTTACACAAAGAAAATTTATATCCTTTTCATTTTACAAAGGTGCAAGCACTGCTAGAAGGAGATTTTCCTGCTCGCGTAGAATTCGCTAAATGGTTACAAAATCAGAAAAATCAAGATGAAGCTTTCTTCAGGAACATTTTGTTTGATGACGAAGCTACATTCTCAAAAAATGGAATTTTTAATGTACATAATGCACATTATTATTCGTACGTTGGTGACAATCCCAACGTTGTTCAAGAATTTAAGCATCTGCATAGGTTTAGCATAAACGTCTGGATAGGAGTAGTTGACGATTATCTACTTGGACCTGTGGAATTACCTGCTCGTTTAAATGGTGCTGATTACTTACATTTCCTGCAAAATATTTTACCTGATTTGTTAGATGAGGTGCGTTTAAATATTCGGCAAAACTTATGGTTTCTACAGGACGGCTGTCCGGACCACTTTAGCAGGAATGTACGAGACTTTCTAGATAATAACTACGAAGAACATTGGATTGGAAGAGGCGGTCCAGTTGCTTGGCCAGCAAGGTCGCCGGATTTGAATCCTTGCGATTATTGTGTTTGGGGATACATAAAAGCATTTGTTTATTCCGTTCCGATACAAAATAGCGCACAACTCTGGCTAAGGATACAAGATGCTTGCAACGAATTTAGAAATAACTTTGGAATTTTTGCAAGAATTCGGCGTTCTCTAAGCAAAAGGGTAAACTTATGCATAGAGACTAATGGTCATCACATCGAGCAACTTTTGTAACAATCTACCTTTGATACTTGTTCTTTTTTGTTAGTTTCGTGCCATTGTAATAAATAATTTGTTTTTAATTTATTAAATTAATTTTCATCCATGCCTTGATAGTCCAAGCCAACTTCGTCGCTAAAAATAAGTAGGTACATAATAAATTGAACTTTAATCAAGAAAAAACGAAAAATTTACAAATCGATTTTTCTAGAAAACGGTGTATCCTACCGACTTAAAGTAAGAGTACATTTTAGTTCTGGAATGCCTGAAAATTTAATAATCTAGTGTCACAAATGCTTAAAAGTTAAAGACAAAAAAGTTATGCCTTAAAATAACCGTTGATCTACCCAAAACGGACGCCTATGACCGCTACTAGAAATTCGCAATTGATGGAATCGATTCATCTCTGGAGGATAAATAAGCATACCAGTTTTTGTTTTTCTAAATAGAAGCGTTCTGGAGGAACTTAAAAAAAAATAAATACAAGGCGCCCTCTTCAAAGAACTCTAGCTCCATTAGGAAGCATTTTCGGACTAGGTGAATTTGGTTTTAATTGTCTTAAAATTATTAGAGGAATCTCCGGTCTTCGTTTGTCGAGAGAGTTTCTGGACACCTGTATATATAACTTGAAGAATTTGCGGTCACGCAATAGTAAATGTTTCTTTCATGAGGTATTTTTTATAATGAGCTGGTTCTTAAAAGAACATTCGGTTGCTCGAAAATTTGAAATTGTAAAGATATGGTTCAAGTTTTAAAATCAAGAAAAGGCAATATGTCATTCGTTTACATTTGTTGAAGTTTGTATTTTTGTCCAAGTATTATTTGTAAGTTTCCGTTTATTTAAGTGTTTTTGCAGACCATCCAACTAGAACATTAGTACAATGAGTTTCGAAATAGCACCACGATTTAATCCTATTTGGTTTATATAGTTGTTTAAAACGGATAGTTAATTTCTATGCATTTGTGTTTTTATATGGATCATTATCTCTGGTCTTCTGTAAATTTTTCTTAATGCCTATAAATAATTGTCAAAAGCTTTCTTCTACATACTTTATTAAGTGCATTCCATAATCAATACTAAATTACTAAATGGTTAGAAATTAAAAAAATTATCTATACATGAATAACCAATCTCAGTAATTATAATCTAATACTGTCTTGTTTTACTTATCAATCCATATGTTTCTTTAAGTAATCGTTTTAAGCTCGTTTGTAAAAGTATTGATGAATGTATTTTTACGAGTAATTTTTCTTTTCAACTATAAACTAGTCTGTTCTAAATTAGTCTAGCCTCAAAAATGTCAAAAACAGCAATAATAGCCCATTATCGCTATATTTTTATTCTCTACTATAATAAATACTTTCTTTCATTTTGATTTAACATTACATGCCACAGTGCTAAAATAAGTGCACATATATTACATGAATTATATACCATAAAACATTTCTAAATTGGATTTAGGTTGACGTGTAAAAGAACCATTAAGACTAAAATTGTATAATAAAAAGTTTATAAATTTTTAAAAATACATTTCAACACCTAACAAATTATAACTATGATTGCGCCAAGATATATTTGTTAATTACAATTAACCCTATTTTTCAAAATATGTATATTTAATATAGGCTTGTAAATTGTACACAAAAACTAATATTTATTTGACAGCATCTAGAACGAAGGTACAAATAAAATCGAAGCACTATTCAGTATTTCACAACTTTCTCACACGTATATTTTTTGAGTTATTTTTATTGGGTATACTCGTAAAATTTAGCAAAACAAAAAAAAATGATAATTAATTTAAAAGCCTTCAATAGATGTATATACGACATTAGGTTTAGATAATGATTAGGACCAAGAATTACTACAGACTGTTGAAGCAAGGAAGCTTCTTGACAAGACACTTAATTTTGACAAAGTATGCTAGGAAAAACGAATCTCTTCCTTCCATAAACTTATGTATGACATTTTTTTCATAAGTGAAATTAACAAATAGTTAAACACAAGCAATGCGTTCCGTAAACATTTAGAAAATGTTAAATTATTTTGCTAAGAAAAAAGGACTAAATATTAACTGAAAAGAAAAATATAAACTCTTAAAATAAAAAGCCAAACTTTTCTTTGACAAATACAAAGAATTCTTCAAATATTTTTTTATAGTTAAATAAACAATTGATTATTTGAATTCCCACAAATAGTAATAGGCATTTCTTGTTCGCCCATGTGTAACAACAAACTTAAGCACTTAAGCAACGGTGGTAAAGCAACGGTCCGGCAAACCGTAGACTTGGGTTCAAGTCCCAACGTAGACAATATTTTTCAATTAAAAATTTCGTATGATTTGCTTTGTAATTTGTAGACAACAATGTTTACATCCTCATCTACTCCGCAACTACATACTAATATGATATTTCTAAATATTTCATATAAAACCGAAAAACTCCAAGAATTTATCAATTGATATATCTAATGAACGGCTAAATCTTATCTAAACACTCATATAGCTATGGAGTAATAATTAGCAATTTCAAACCTTAAAAACTGACATCTGCTTTCAAAATACTGACAGCTGCTTTCAATAGCTGACATCTGCTTTTGAAACAGACATCTGCTTTCAAAACTGACACTTGCTTTCAGAACAGACATCTGCTTTCAAACCAGACATCTACTTTCAATAACTGACATTTACTTTCAATAACTGACATCTGCTTTGAAAACTGACATCTGCTTTCAAAACTGACTTCTGCTTTCAAACCTGACATCTACATTCAATAACTGACATCGGAATCATTAACACTGTTACTTTATAATGCATTTCTAAACAACTTGAACCAAGGTCTATCATTGCTTAAGAGGTAAAGCAACAGTCCGGCAAACTGTAGACTTGGGTTCAAGTCCCAACGTAGACAATATATTTCAATTAAAAATTTCGTATGATTTGCTTTCCAATTTGTAGAGTAATTTTTACATCCTCATTTACTCCGCAATTATATACTAAATTTATATTTGTAAATATTTCATATAAAAGCCGAAAAACTCCAAGAATTTATCAATTTATATACACATATATATATATATATAATATATATATATATATATATATATATATATATATATATATATATATGAAAAAAAACACATTCGTCCAGAAACGTGCAGATATCGATATTTCGCTGTCGTTACAGCTCATCAGTATCTACAATCTGACAAGATTACTCCTGCCGAAGAATGTAGACGCAAATACGTTACGACGTTAGTCATCCACCCGTGCGGATAATGAAAATTGTACGAAAAAAAAAACATTCGTCCAGAAACGTGCATTATCCGCACGGGTGGATGACTAACGTCGTAACGTGTTTGCGTCTACATTCTTCGGCAGGAGTAATCTTGTCAGATTGTAGAATCAACTGCACAAATTTAGCGACAATTGCATGTTAGATGAGATTTGAATAATTCTCATTTCTCACTCCAATTAAATTCAATATAATTTATATATATATATATATATATATATATATATATATATATATATATATATATATATATTAAAATAATAGACTTTTTTATTGGTTTAGCGACCTTTAATGACTTTTAATGTTTTCTTCTACGACGTTTCGACTTTTATTATTATTAAGTATTTTTCAAGTAACTAGAAACAAAAATTAATACAATGAAAAGTAAGAAAATATGTTTGCATTTGTGTGAATGAATTAACAATTAAAATTAAAATAATAATAAAGAAAGGAAAAGTTAAAATGATTACATTTGTATGAATGAATTAAAAAAATTTAAATTAAAATAATAATAAAGTAATAATAAAGTAAGGAACATTGAATGACATAAAACTCACCGATTTATTCTGTTTCAACACTCATATTGTGCACATGTGTCGTCGGAAATTGTCCGAGCCCTTTTTAGGGAAACGACCGCGCCGCTTCGAATATTTTGTGTGACTGTGTCTTTTGTTTGGAGAAGTGGAATTTCTTATTCTGTTTTAAAAATAGCAAAATGGTAAGGAAATGTGTTAAGGAAATGTGTTCCTGACCATTTTGCTATTTTTAAAACAGAATAAGAAATTCCACTTCTCCAAACAAAAGACACAGTCACACAAAATATTCGAAGCGGCGCGGTGTTTGGTGTGTGCGCGATCGGTCAGGTTATTTGCTTATATATGAGTAAGGAGAATTCGAATCATACTGCGTGTATCTGAAAGATGTGGTTGGTTTTTTATACCAAACTTTCCTTTTTTTAACGTATAAGCTGCCGCATCAGTCAAAAATAGTAGCATCTTGTATTTATATTTGTTATCCGATGACAAAATATTATGAATACATTGATCAACTACTTTTGCAACTGTTTCACCATTTACGACTGGTAATATTTTAGTTGCAATTAATTGTAGTTGATATGAAGTTGTCGGATTCAAAATACCTACAACTACATTTAGCATATATCGTCCCATTAAGAAACCTCTTGAGGACTGGATTGTTGAGCTTTTTGAATGGAGTATTGGCCGTCATGAAAACTTCACTCAGTTCTTTGTTGAAAGTGACAGGTGCAGTCGGTCATATGTTATCTTGATGAGTTTTCGAAGAAACATGTCTCTGCACATTACATTTTTGTGGACGCCTTAAACTTAATGAACAGGCACTGCAATATATCTCGGTATCATTAAGAATATGCAACCATTCTGTATGGCCTCTAATCCAGCTTACCATGGTTACCCTACAAGAATTCTCCATAGTTAATGAAAATAAAGAGAAATACTAAGAACAGAAAGAAATGGACTAAAAAGAAGAAACGAAAACTACTCCAACAATAAAGGTAGTAAATTAAACCTAATACAGTAAAAGCTCTCATAAGCGGACAATCACGGTTCCAACATTTTTGGCCGCTTATGGGGTGTGTCGGCATATAAGAAAGTTAAATAAAAATGTGTGGAAATTTCGTAATTAAAGGAGAAACGTACTTATCTTTTTTATTAAAAAATATTGGAAAACACGAACCTAATTACAAAATTGGGTTGTGGATTGAACCATCTTGACTGGAAAATTTTAAGAAGCATGTTAGAAGTAATATCCCAACATACTAGTATGGAAATCTGGTCTGTAGTTACCGACCTGAATATTCCCTTACACCCAGGCAAGATAAGACCGTGAACTGTTACTTCAATATGACGTCGCAAATCAGAAAAGACCCTACCTGCAGCTTCGGGACGAAACTTTTTCATTAAAAAGGGGGCAATGTGATGTGAGTCACGTGATGACGACCTCGTCGTGCACGTCAGCGCGACCTAGAACAAATTAGAATACTAAAGAATCTAGATCGGGTGATGGACTATAAAAAAGATCAAGAGAACGATGACCCATTAGACAGTCAGCAACGGCAACGAGTATTGTGATATAAATAAATACTGATATATAAATATTGTGAAATGAATACTGTTATTAGTTCTAACCCAAGTGTTTTTTAGTATATATTTATTATTAATACAACGTTTTGTAATTATTTGGACATACAAACAAGATTATTTATTTTATTTATTTATTAAAAAAAATTTAGTATCTTTGACTGCTTTGTTTTCTTATGTTTTTCTTGCAAAACACAATTTTGAAGATGCGTTTCAATATTTTTAAACGTTCGAATGCAACAAAACCTTCTTTTGAAAACTTTTTTAGTTTTTCAATGTCCTCCAAAGCACTTGCGTAGTTTATTGAAGCAGCATTTTCATTTTCTTCTTCGTCACTCTCTTCGATATATAAAGTATCCTCTGCTACAATCCCTGCTATATTATGTTGGGTTTCTTCACTTTCATTAAGGTGCTCTTCAATTGATAACACTTTGTCCAAATTAATAAAGTCATCATCCAGTTAGCTTTTGGATTGGTCAATTTCAGTAAAGTTCCTCCAAAACTTTACTAGAGTTGCCAATAGCAGATCATCCTCTGCATCGTATTCTATCAGGTCTACTTCTTGAACTTCAGTCTTTTTAAAACCTGTTTTGCAGAAGCAGTTTTGAATGGTATTTGGAGTTACATTGTCCAATGCCTTTTTGATAAAGTAAATAGCATCCAAAATGCTAATCGATTTTTAAACTTCTGAGGGGGAGGAAATGTTATCCATTTTTGAAAGGACATGCTTCAAAATCAAACCACAATAAAAAACCCTTAAAATTTTGAATTATGCCTTGATCCTTAAGTTGACAAACAGATATGGTATTAGGAGGTAAAAATATAATTTCAATGTTTTTTAGGTTTAGATCTCTGGGATGTGAGCGCTGTCCAGAAAAAGCAATATTTTACGTTTTTGAAATTCCATCCTCTTGTCCATATCCAGAAGCCACTCTGTCATTGTAGATCTTGTCATCCACGCCTTTTTATTAAAAGTCCAACCTAGTAGTAAAACTACTAACTGCTACATTTTTCAATGTCCGTGGTCAAGCAGTTTTTCCAATAGCCAAAAGTTTTTTTTCTCCAATCATGTTTGCACAAAACATTATAGTAAATTTTTCTTTTGCTATCTTACCACTTACACACTTTTTAGATTTAAAAATCTAGTCTAAAATACAATCCACTTTCATCTGCATTAAAGATGTCCTGTGATTTATACCCCAATAGCATTACAGTCAATTTTTATAAAAATTGATGCTGTAAAAATTGATCAGCATCTATCTCATTAACGTCCGCCGGCTCACCAGAAATGCATTTGAAGCTAATATTATGTCTCCTTTTCCATTTTTGTAGCCAACCACAAGACGCGCTTAACTTATCACATGTCAAGCCGTTAACTACTTCTTTGGCCTTTGCTTTTATTAACGGTCCTGATACAGGACCGATTTCTTGCTCGAGCAAACCACTCAAAACAAATTTTGTCAATGTGCGCTGCGATAGCTTTTAATTTTTTTGGATTTTAGGTCTAAAATATCATTTGCATAGAAAACATAAGAATATACAATCTCTTTTAAAACGTTAAAAAATTTTTGGTTGACACCATCGTTACACAGCTTCCAAAACACTTCCATATGTATTACTATTCTTAAAGATGCCTACCAAAATAATGAATACATCTAAATATAAGGGGGAATCACATGCAAGACTGCAGGAAAATTCCGCGGCTATCAAAAGAAACGGGTGTTTTTGTTGGTGCCTCGTGTCCGCTCTTGAGAGCGTTTCAAGTCTGTCGGTCACAATTATGCTGTCAGTGTCCGTCCGACCGAACGTCCGCTAATGAGAGCGTGTTTTACATATGGATTGATACCTAAAAATTTGATTCCAGAAAAATTGTCCGGTTTCTAGAGATGTTTCTTTATGGGAGCTGTCCGTAAAGGAAGCTTTCACTGTATTTATAAAAAATTATAGGATAAATATATAATATAACAATATAAAACGGATTTTTTTAAATACTAAACGTAGTAACCAAATAACACTGGAAGAAACGAAACCAGAAACAATCCCTTATAGAAGAAAATAGAAAATATACTATCTCAACAACAATAAATACATATATGTATAACAGCATGTAAGCACAAGTATAAACTTTGGAAATTAACGGATATAATTTTTTAAGCGATTATTTCAACGAAGTCTAACGAGATAATATATAAATGTATATTCCGCCTTCCACGCCACGGTTGAATTGAATTTATGAAGGAATACGCACAATGTACTGTTCATAACGACGGAAATAACAACATCTGCTCGACGAATGCAATCGAGCAAGCAAATAGTGGGGTGGGTTGTTATAACATGCATACTATACCTGGTACCGCCACAACATTTTATCGGGGCAATTGGTCATTCAATCGCTTCAGTTCGCTCTCTGGTAATTACAATTTGCAGAGAATCTTCAGAAAGGTAAAATTTAAAAATTTTATGCACGAATAAAATAAATAAAAAAATTAAAAACCCTTACCACAATAGAATTTAACAATTCTATATACGTATTTCGACAACCACGTTGTCATCCTCAGTAGAAAAAGCAGTGTAACACTTGAAAACACAAAAAACACACAATACTCACTGAGCGCTACATTGCACGGCTTCTCGTTTAACACTCTCTCGAATAAAATAGTAAATTAATGTATGTTTAAAAACATATGTGTCAAAATTTCTATTTGTAACGATCGTAAAATTTTTCGTGGAATGATCGCATGTTGAGAAAAATGCAAATATACCAAGAAGTCAGTATTAATTTTTTTAAATTTATTTTGTATGCATCAATTTCACAACACTTTCTATAAATAATCATTAAATATTGTTGTTCTTTATATAAAGTTAAATTTGTTTGTAGTTGTCATAAGATAAATGTCTAGTGGTTATAGAATCGAAAAGCTCTTATAATAATAAAATACATTTACAAAATTGAAATACCCCACCATAGTATATCTGGTACTTGAAAATATGATAGTTCTTGCCAATTAATTCAATTATACATAGTAGACAGAACGATAATTGAATTAACTCGACTAATAGTAATATATTCTACTAATTCTCTACTAATACAATCATTATTGTATATGTATTTGCTCACGTATATACACCCTTACTTTTGTATAGCGACAAAGAAAAAAAAAGGTGAAAGATAAATATGAGTAATGCCTTCATACAAAAAATCGCACCCCAATGTTCACTTAGTAACTAGAAAATGTTTTCTTTATTCGAGTCTGGTTCTGTAACGGGCCGCAAGACGGAATACACCACTACAAACAAAGCTGGGGTTTACATTTAGTATGGACATAGTCTTCGCTGTGGCTAGGTGCGTTCGAAATGACATTCTGTACGAATATCGAATATACTAATATGATTTTAATTTATGGCGAAACACAACAACATATTCTTGAGGCAAAAAATTTTTACGTAGAGTGTTTCCCGAATCAACGTCTTCCTCGGACTGAAACAATTGTGAGAGCCGTGTATCGACTTCGGGATACGGCATCAGTAATTCCACGCTTCGATGGTCGTGGCCTACAAATCACGCAGAGAGCGACAAGCATTAAAGGATATTTTAAATATTATGGAAGCGGATCCCGGCATAAGTACGGCAACCCTAGCATGGACAGTAAATGTGTCTCAAACTACAGTGCATCAAAATTTGAAAATAATTTACTAGAAAGGTTAACGAAATTAAATTTTTCCCGTTGAGTTGCCTTCTGTTAGTGGCTTCAACACAGAGGAGTTCATCAGTCAGATCTTGCATCAGTAATTCTCGTCAGTAATCGACGACTTATTTTGTCCTCCTTCGCCTAAATCGGTATTTGTCAGTACCACCACAAATGTAAAGAAAAAAAAGAGAATATAAATAATTACAAGTAAATAATTAAAAACTAGATATTTGAGCTTAATAACACATCCCCATATAGCTTACGATTAACAATTCTTCTTTTATTACGAACATAAATTCCAAAGCCTAGGAATTTTATCGTTTTTTTACAGATCCATGAACTTTAATTATTATTAACTACTTTTTTTGTAAATATAGAATAAATGAAGATATGGACCGACTTTAACTATATTTTTCCCTAAACATTTGGAAATTTTTGAATCAAATTGTTTCGAACTCATCCATAGGCGGCGTTTGTGATATGTACAGTAAATAATGTAAAAAAATGCAGTAAGTATCGGCATCCAATCATATCCAAGATTAAAAATAATCAGCGATTAAGTAAGATAAATAAAGTTCTTCTACTGTCTAAAAATGCTAATCATCGCAACAAGCAGACCTCCTCCACCATATCCATTAGTTTCGAAACCGCAACGCAGGACCAGAACAGAATTACTTGTAGGAAAATATTCACTACTCGCTGTATCCGGGCCTCTTACAAAATCATAGAGAAAGAAGAAGAAGAAAAACTACTGATAATATAAAGAGAAATTAACAATGCTCATTGTTTTTCCATATTCCACAAATAAATTATCCTAAGTAATACTACGGTTAATGCCGAGTATTATTATCTTCACGTATTGAAGTGCTTGGTAGGCTGTATTCGTGTTCACCCTGAATATCGAGAACCAGGTATTTGGCGATCGTTGCGCCTTCTCATCATTCGTCAATTATTTATATCATTTCATTGTTTATTGGGGAATTCCTATGTATTTTCTTATACCAACAATTAATGGAATTATTTCTGAGATAAGTTCCATAAAAAAAAAACTATGCATTCTTAAATTATAGAAGCATAAGTGAGAAGCTGGTATATAAGTAAGTCCAAATAAGAGTACGTAAATTGGTTTTGTCAAAATAAGAATGGAGAATGGAGGAATCATGCTCTAGACTAAATGCATACATTGGTGGAATAATACAAAAACTTGGATACTACTCTGGAAGATAAGACGAGAATTTACAAAAGAAATAATCACAGCACAAGCATGGAACTTATATTGTGAAACAATGTTAACAAAATTGAAAAGAATTAAGAAGCCCAAATAACGGTAACACAAAGATAGTCACACAAGGATCTCCCATAAGGTTAACTATTTGGGAGATATTATAAGAAGAATAAGAAGATTATAAATAAGAATAATTTCAATTCTTTGTTGAAGTGTAAACACCATTTTTAAAAATAATGTAATAAAATCGCAACTTTTACCTCGCAAAACTAATTTTACAATAAAGTAATTTTGGCTAAAATAAATGGAGTGACAAAGAAAGAAAAATTTGACAAGAATGTCAAGAATGCTTAAACCAGGGCTCTTTTTTTCCTACGTTAAACTACCTGTACGACTATCACAAGTACTAGTTTAGGTAAATCATATTCTTTCCAATAATAATGTTTAACTGAATAGTATGCGTCTTTATTATTTCGTTGGATATTAGAAGTAAAAATAGTTTAAAAATTTACCGTTATGTAATACCTCAATTTCATTTATTTTAATTCATTAAAGCAATATCACAAAGTGTTTTTGATACCTAAACTTCTTTACAGTTTTCACCAAATATCTCGCGAACTGCTAAAAAGAAAAGGCAAGAATTTAGCATTTTAGAAAAGCGGGTTAAACGACCTTTAAAATGAGGTATCACTCAACGCCCATTTCCATTTAAATTTTTAGAGGTTATGTCCATCCCCGCTAGAGGGTTGATGTAATTTAATTGAAAACCAGCCTACAAAATGTCCCCCTTAAAAATAAGTTTGACGTGTTCTTGCATATTTTTGGAATTTCTATAGGGGCCGAAATATAGAGGGTGGTACGTTTTCAAAATGACACCCTGTATATATATATATATATATATATATATATATATATATATATATAATATCTCGGCTCGAAAATAACTAATGACGGGACACTCGCTCAAGCAATCTCTGAGAGGAATTTGCAAAGAAGAAGAGCAATGTCTATGCTGAATAATATTCTGTGGAGAATATATAATGCCATTGTTAGAAATATAGTAATGTATAGTTGCAAGGTTTGGCCTTTAAAACAAAAGCGTGTGCGAAAATGGTGCCGACGATGCTCATGATCGAACAAAAAGAAGCTAGAGAAAATATTTTTACTGATTTGTACATAAATGACGTTCAAAATAATCCAAACGTCTTGGAAAGAGTGGATAACTTAATGAATCTTGGTTTTTCACCTATGATCCAGAAACTAAGCGTTAATAAATGCATTGGAAGAGCCCAACTTCACCGAGAGCTAAAAAAGCGCGAATGAGCAAATTAAATTCAAAGCTATGATGACTTTTTTTTTCGATATCCATGAGATTGTCTGCCTTAACTGAATTCCCGAAGGTCAAACTGTTAATCAGTATTACTACTTTGAGGTTTTTGCCCAACTCGGTGAGAAAATTAGAAAAAAAAAAACGAAATGTGGAAAAAGAATCATGGGTTCTTCATGAGGACGATGCACCGGTGCACAATGCATTGTCTGTCAAGACGTAACTAGCAATCAAGATAATTTGTAAACGAGTCATTCATGAATTTGAGTCCGTATGTCTTTTCCGATTGTAACCGTTGCATAGTTATATATTCGACTGGCATTTTTCTTTACATTTGTAATGTAATTGCAGTTCAAGTAACGAAATACAATTTCGGATTCGTGAATGACTCGATTAGAAATGATCTTGATTGCTCGTTATATCACATCTCAGTGCTAGACCATCCGCCTTTTTCGCCTGACTTGGCACCATGACTCTTATCTATTTCTTCCCCAGGTCAAATCTGCATTAGAAGGAATAAAATTTCAGACTGTTGAAGTTATGAAAGAGAAAGCCGCACGCGAGTTCACAAAAGAAGATTTCCTACACTGTTTTGCACCATGTAAAATTCTAAAAGAAAGGTGTAGGGTGTATATTTTGGAGGATAATAATTGAATATATATAAACTTAAAATAAAAAGTTTTACAGCGTCCCGTTATTTTATAACTACACCTCGTACATAGTACTATTTTCGTACATCCTCTCTAAGAATTTGTACGCGGTATAAAACTTTTTCTACTAAAACTTTTTATAGTATTTTATCACACTTGCATTGTAGAAACGACCATCACCACGAAACCATAATCATGTTGTATTTTCTCTTACATGCCGATACTTCTCACTATAGTAGCTGTCGTCTGTAGTATCTTATATTAACACTGTAGTAACCTATACTTGTACTATATACTTTTGTCAAGTGTATTCTTTATTATTGCGATAGAACATTATTTCTTATCCTTTGACCCATTTAGTCTTACGATATTTTGAATGGTCATGGGTCCATAATTTGAAATAAATAATATATCATTTTTATTTAAAAGCCCTTCAAGAGCCGAATCATGTGCCTTTCATTTATGGAAGTAAATAGAGAGGTGAATGTTGAATTTAATGATAGTCGGACCAACCACAACTCCTTCTCTAAATACCTGGGCATAACGTTAGACTGGTATCTGACATTCAAGCAGCACTTCTATAAAACTAGTCAAAAGGTCAAGACCCACAATAATATATTATTAAGTTACCAGTAACTTATGGGGAGAGAATGAAAAGATTTTGCTAATGACAGCATTACACTGGCTTGCTCTCCTGCTAAATACTAAGCTCCTGTCTGGTATCAAAGCTCTCACGCCAAGCTAATTACGCTTAACGAAGCAATGAGGAATGCCAGTGGTACTGTTAGATCTAATCCTGAAGCTGCAGCACAGAATGAATGAACTAAGATTATCAATAACATTGATCTTCGCATACACGTTGATTTGGAGAGCATCCCTAGAACCCGAATGAAATCTAAGGGACCAATTAGTTTGGATACGGAAGTTCAGCATCCCATCAATGTGAATGATTGCTGGAAAACCCTCTTGGAACAACACCCTGAATTGAGGAATAGAGATTTAATTTCTAATCCTTCAGAACATCTGCCAGGCGTAACTCTCACACATAGGCAATGGTCTCAATTAAATAAGTTCCGCGCAAACCAAGGTACAACTCAATGCTGTAGAAATGGAAACTAGCAGATACTAGCCTCTGCGACTACGGAAATGTGGAACAAACTATGGCCCATATAGTGAACGACTGCCCCAGAAGAAGTTTTCCTGGTGACATCCACGAGCTGAGCAAGCTGATGCTGCAACACTGGATTGGCTGAAGGAGTTAGATGTTAGTGTTTAAATTGGTTTTATGACCCTTTTTTGTCATAAAGGTAATTTATACACAAATATCTAATTTTAAATTTCGCTTCTCATACGAAATAAATAGGTAATAATAATTACTGTTATTATAATTACTAAATTTTGTGAAATATTTAGACAATTTTTAATTTAGGTAAATTATAGATAAGAATTAATTTTTCAAAAAATATATATTTGCCATTTCAGTTAGTACTACGAGACGCAACGTCTACATGATTTTAATTAAAAAAAAATACACCCTAACATAATTTCATGCTCAAACCAAAAATATCTTTATCTTGAAATACTGAAGAGAATTACTGATTTTATCTGTTCAACAAGTAGAGCCTAACTACATAGCCATTACGAGAAAAATTGTAAATTACTCAATTAATTTTATTACAAGTAATAATTTAATTCTAAATAATAAATATGCTTATAATGTAGACAAACCATTTCTAATTAAATTTTAATTTAATAACAATACCAGACGACCAAAATTAATTAGTGCATTTCCTGGTTTATGCCTATCTATTCCCTTTATTCATAAAGACGTCAAAATGAAATTTTCTAATTCCACTTTCTTTAAACTTGACGGCCTTCCCTACCTGTAACATCGAAAATACAATGAGAAAACCAACCTGCCTCGCTATAATTTACGTTAGTTAATCTGTAATTACACGAAAAAATACATCTGTTGTAAAATATATGTATACCTGTACTACATACAAAAAAAGCTGGTCTAGTAAATTGGGTTATCTGTCAAAACTCTAATACAGTGTGTAATTCAACTACTTTAAACTAGATATTTTTTCTTAATTAGATTTTACGGGGACGGTTGAATGAAGTCGTTATTTGTGTGATAGGCGCGAGCGCTATCTAGCGGACGAATTCAATCACCTTGCATCTAATTAAAAGGCCCGGGCCTGTTGCTCTTGTGTGTTGTTGGTGCTGCTACATCAGTGTGACCGCATTATATATTATGCACAATAATAATTATGAGAGGTAATGAGTAATATGGGTGCGTGAAGGGTTTATGTTATATTCAGGATATGTTAATTTTCTTAAATTTCCACACATTACTTTTAGTATGGAATTGACGGTGATCGAATTAATTTTTAATTAACGTATATTTATTATGCTACTGTACCACAATAAAATTAATATAGTGTAAGAATGTAACTGTATGTGCAGTTATCCTAAAATTCACGTGATATTATATTTTAAGCATGAAATTTAAACACAGAAAGGTTAACTTCAACAATATCTATACATAACGTAATGAACCTAGTTATGAATATGTAATACAATATGGCTATTAATTTACAGTACTGAAACGGTAGGCTTTCTAGTGGTTACACCTCTAACAATTTACAGTGTTATTTGACATAAACAATGACGTTTGGTTTTGGTTAGATGTACTGATATGTTTGAAAATTCGTAAATAATGTTACCTACTGAAGAAAAACCTTTTTAGTTCGACACTATTTTCGCTCATACGGATTAGGTAAATAAACTGCTCCAAGCATTAAATTCGACAACGATAAAGTTTCGGAGCATTCAATAAACAGGCACCAAGTAATGCTACTGTACTGAACATTATAACCAAATTTAGTAGAACTGGAAATGTGCTACACCAAGGAAAAAGTAAAGCTGGACGAAGGAAAACAGTGGATGCCAACGAAAACCACGAGTATTCAATCAAATTATGAACTCACCACGGCGTAGTCAACCGAGATCTGCTGCAAAATTGAATATGAACAAGAGGATTCTTCAGAAGATATTGAAACAATCTAATGCCCATTCATACGTTATTCCGACGACCCAACAATTGAGAATGGATGACTATGCTGAAAGATATGAATACCGTGTCAGAATCCTTGCGCTGCAATATGATAATCCCAGTTTCATCAGTAACATTTGGTACAATAATGAATGTCGTTTTCATTTGTCGGGTCGTGTAAATAGGCATAGCAATAGATGTCTAGGTTTCCAACGACCAGAAGAGGTGCAAGATACCGTTGCATAGTGAAAAAGTGACTGTTTGGTACGTAGTTTCTGGAAGAGGAATTTTGGGCCTTACTTCATTGAGGAAAACGGCTGTCCAATAGCTGTTCTAAAGCATTATATTACTCAAGTTCTCACACCGTTTGTAGAGGACGTTCTAAGATTTTTCAGATCAAGAAACTTACATTTCGGTAGCCATTTTTTTCAGCAAGATGTGGCAACGTGCCACACAGCACATGCTATATAAACCTTTCTGCGGCAGACATTTGCAAACAATGTAATTTCACGTTTCGCCGATTTTTCTTTTCCATCTCCCTCTACGAGCTTAACAGCATTGGATGCATATGTTTGGGGTATGCTGAAACAATGGGTTTTCCGAGATAAGCCTCCGTTTACAATATAACAGTTAAAATAGAAAATTACAGAAGCGATACGACAGATGAAACAGCCTCTATTTTCAGATATGGTCACAAATATGTAAGAATGATATGAACTATGCGTTCAACGTTTTGGATGGCACTTGAAACATGTTATTCGTAACGCTAATACTTAAGAGTTAATTTATTATTATATATTATTTTAAGTGAATAAAGTTTGAGAGTTTCAGTACTATAAATTAATATCCATAATATAGCTTCTATAGACTTTAGAGTTCTAAGATTTTATTTATTTTTTTTCTACTTAGCTTTTTATCTTTTGCTTTTTCCTAACAGTTACTGACTTGCAACATCCTCTGTTCTTCATACATCATATCCAGCCATGTTTCCCTCGATATCCCACTCCTCTTCCTGATAATTTCTCTTTTTTCGAAATAAGAATTTAGAATTTCTAGATTCTGATATTCTTACTGCATAACCAAACAATCTCATCTTTTAAAATGCAGTATTTGGGTTTCCACATAAGTCTCTTAACTCCCAATTGGTTGTCATCTCCAATACTTCGGCTACTTTCCTGCTTCTGTAAATTCGTCTGAGTATTTTCTTTTTTTTATTTAGAGTTCTAAGTTAATAACCATGCAGTTGCTATCTAGTTATTCTTCTGAAGATTAGTTCTTCTGTTTTTTTCTGAACACATCATTAGACTCCACAACCTTTAGCAGTTATTTTATACTGATATTTTCTTTGATAAAATGCTTATTACTTCTATTATTTATATCTACATGTCTAATCTATAATCTGTATCACTTACAAATAGACAAATCACAATCAAATTACTGAACATTTGTGATGTTACAGAATATCAGCTGCAAAATTCAGAATCACATAGCCACATTGATTATGTTACTATTTATTTACCTAATCAAGAAAATAATCTCAAAAACGGTTGTTATAAGTACAGGGCGTGTATTTATTGTTTTGTTTTCAATAAAATCATGGGCTTTTAGGCTAAATGTAGTTATAATCATACAACATATCATATCATATAACAATCAATAGAAAATAAATGGAAGTAATTGTAGTGAAGACTTTGTTTGCGAGGAGCATATAACATTCTTAATTTACTGTTTTCGTTTGAATCGTAAGCCCTTAAGCTAAAAGTAATTGTAATTTTATCATTCAATAGAAAATAAATGAAAGAAGTCGTAGTCAAAAATTTATTTGTGAGAGCACATATATTATTTTATTTTTAAAGCTAGAAACAATTATGTCTTTTATTTAAAAATAATCACAGGTACATAAACAAGTGCTATTCAAAAACTAAATTTACAAGTGGATATTAGCGCAATAAGAACTACACGAACATAATGTAAAATATATTCATACAAGCAAATTATATTTTGAATGCTTAAGGCATAGTAATTGAAAGAGCAATAGGTAAGTAAAAGTTTATTGATTAGAAGAATCATCGGTAGTACTGGAGTCTTTTAAATTTATGATAAATTATCCTAAATTCTTTCGTATTCCATAGAGATCCCACATTTTAAATTGAATTTCATCAACACTTTTGTGTTATTATCTGCATTGTCTATATAGCTACCTTTCTTTTATAAAGATTTGGCTCTTGAAATTCTTGTTTAGTATAGGGGAGGGTCGGGCAAGTTCGGAATGTTAAGCTTTTGCAGCTTGAAATGTACGAAACTAATAAAACTGAAAATTCCATCTTTGCACGCATGTTTTCTGAAGACCTGTGAATAGATATCTATAATAAGAACATTAGACATATTGTTAACAATAATTATATTTCCAAAAAAAGAAAAAATTAAAATTGCCGAATTTGCCCAACAATGGCGGGCAAGTTCGACTTGTATGTATAATTTCTGCATATATCGCAAAGAAAACCACCTATTTCACCCCCATAGTCCGTACAGTCGTCATGCGCCCATTTCTTACACATATCGCACTGAATCTAATCTTCTTGATCATCTCCACACACTCCATTGCAATATAAGCACAAATAGACACTGGGTTCAGCTTTTTCCGTTGTCTTCTGCTTCTCTTTATTTTTTTTCTTGGAGGTAAAATTTTCGTCAACCATTTTTCTCTTTACTTTTTCTCTTTTTAACTTTTCTTATTTGTCAACTTATCCTCCAGTTCCTCCTTGTACGGGATATTAGTCAGTATTTCGGACTTTTCCTGTTTACGTCCTTTTGATTTGGATGAAGACTTCGGTTGTGGCAAGGGAGATATATCAACCAATGGAACACGAGAGGTAGATGGTGAATTAAAGTCTATTTGGTCATTTTTGTTTATGATATCGCTTAGGCTTCTGTTTGAGTCCAAAACATCGCTATCTCCTATATCGTCAGCGGTAGTGTCCGACAAAGAATCTGATTTTGCCGCTGCATTTTGACCACTAGGTGCTGATGTTGTTGCTTCAGGAGATCTCGGTGTATAATCGGCAGTAACTGGGTATGACAATACAGCTGGTGCCCCTATGAAGTCACTCTCGTCAAATAATCTGGATTGTAAGGATTTATGCCTGATTTCTCAAAGGACTTTATAATATTTTTTTATGAAAATGCAGCCATAAACGCTTCCTTAATTATGGGACCAAGTATATATTCCGTTATTCGCTCTCCGGGGTGGTTGGTCATATGCAGGGTGTCCAGAAACTCTCCTGACAAACGAATACCGGAGATGCCTCTGATAATTTTAAGACAATTAAACCCAAATTCATCTAGTCCGAAAATGCTTCCTAAGGGAGCTAGAGTTCTTTGAAGATGGCGCCTTGTATTTATTTTTTTTTAAATTCCTCCAGAACGCTTCTATTTAGAAAAACAAAAACTGGTATGTTTATTTATCCTCCAGAGATGAATCGATTCCATCAATTGCGAATCTCTAGTACCGGTCATAGGCGTCCGTTTTGGGTAGGTCAACGGTTATTTTAAGGCATAACTTTTTTGTCTTTAACTTTTAAGCATTTGTGACACTAGATTATTAAATTTTCAGGTATTCCAGTACTAAAAGGTACTCTTACTTTAAGTCGGTAGGATACACCGTTTTCTAGAAAAATCGATTTGTTCCTTTCCTGCAAAATATTTTACCTGATTTATTAGATGAGGTGGGTTTAAATATTCGGCAAAACTTATGGTTTCTACAGGACGGCTGTCCGGCCCACTTTAGCAGGAATGTACGAGACTTTCTAGATAATAACTACGAAGACCATTGGATTGGAAGAGGCGGTACAGTTGCTTGGCCAGCAAGGTCGCCGGATTTGAATCCTTGCGATTATTGTGTTTGGGGATACATAAAAGCATTTGTTTATTCCGTTCCGATACAAAATCGCGCACAACTCTGGCTAAGGATACAAGATGCTTGCAGCGAATTTAGAAATAACTTTGGAATTGTTGCAAGAATTCGGCGTTCTCTAAGCAAAAGGGTAAACTTATGCATAGAGACTAATGGTCATCACATCGAGCAACTTTTGTAACAATTTACCTTTGATACTTGTTCTTTTTTTTGTTAGTTTCGTTCCATTGTAATAAATAATTTGTTTTTAATTTATTAAATTAATCTTCATACATGCCTTGATAGTCCAAGCCAACTTCGTCGCTAAAAATAAGTAGGTACATAATAAATTGAACTTTAATGAAGAAAAAACGAAAAATTTACAAATCGATTTTTCTAGAAAACGGTGTATACTACCGACTTAAAGTAAGAGTACCTTTTAGTACTGGAATACCTGAAAATTTAATAATCTAGTGTCACAAATGCTTAAAAGTTAAAGACAAAAAGGTTATGCCTTAAAATAACCGTTGACCTACCCAAAACGGACGCCTATGACCGGTACTAGAGATTCGCAATTGATGGAATCGATTCATCTCTGGAGGATAAATAAACATACCAGTTTTTGTTTTTCTAAATAGAAGCGTTCTGGAGGAATTTAAAAAAAAATAAATACAAGGCGCCATCTTCAAAGAACTCTAGCTCCCTTAGGAAGCATTTTCGGACTAGATGAATTTGGGTTTAATTGTCTTAAAATTATCAGAGGCATCTCCGGTCTTCGTTTGTCAGGAGAGTTTCTGGACACCCTGTATTTATCCATTTCGTTGGCGAGATACGTTTTAAAAGGGCCGAAAAGGCCTCCATCGAGGGGCTGCGGTTTGTTACTGGTATGAGGTGGAAATGTTAACATTATGACGCCGTTATCTCTGCATAAGTTGATTGCGTCCAGTGACTTGTAGCTCCCATGTCCATCTAGTAAAGAAAACGGGCCTTTCTTTTGTTGGTCCTACATATTTTATAAGATGTCTAACATATTCTAAAAATAAATTTGCGACACTCCAACCAGATGGATTAGCAAAAGCAATTGTTCCAGGAAAGGAACCTACAAGTAGTTGTGGATTCATTCGCGTTCTTGGGTAAATTAACATGGGTGGAATAAACGTCCCTTCTGTACTAATGGTACCTAGAAGAGTGATGTTTTGCCCCTTTCGGCGGATGTGATTCGACCAAGCTGCTTAATGCCCTTCTCGGCAACAACTTTTCGTGGCTTGTACACAAGACATCCCGGCCTCATCAACATTAAATATTCTGTCTGGAGGGAATTGATGCTTCTCTAGAGTATCTTTAAGGAGAGTGAATAATCTAGTCACTTTGATTTTTGTGAAACCGGCTACCCTAGCCATGCTGGTTGCCTCCGGAGTCCTTAGACTTAAACTTTTCCTTTCCATAAAGGATCGTAGCCAATCCTTTCCTGCCATCTTTCTAGTTGTGTTAAAAGGATGCTCTATTTGGTTGGCGACGGCAAATTGGAAGGTCAACCTTCTTATGTCTGCTGGAGACATACCATAAAACATTTTCTGTAATTTTACAATATGCTCTCTTAGCTAATTTTCCATCTGTAAATTAAAAACAGTTTTAAAGCGGCCTTTGGAGTGCACATCTGGGAATCCCTTTTTCTGCCAATATTGTAACGTCGTCCTTGGAATACCATATTTTTTAGACATTGCAGATATGTCTTTTTGTTCCGAATTCTTAAACTCCACAACAACTTGCCTTAGAGTTTCATCACCATATGCAGCATCTCGCTTTCTTTTATACTTGTGAACCATTTTATCTGAAAAATAAACTTGAACCAATGAATTATTGTAATTTATTAATCTACCGGGCAAGTTCGTCAGATCTGCCGAACATACCCGCTTTGCAGTTGGGAAGCAAAATTTCAAGTAACATTTTTGCATAGGACTATACTCATCATCTATACTAGCAAACTTGTAAAGAAACGACTAATTAAGGTCATAAAAACTACAAACACATTTAAAAAGCGCTAGGTTGAAAAATAAGATATACTAAAGAGTGTTACATCAGATGGTCCAAAATCACAAAATCTCACACACTTTCCACAATTTTGGAAGGCGTAATATTTTAACCTCACTAACGGTCGACTCGATCTGAAGTAAGCTTAATACTGTCGGCAGCGGTGTTGCAAATCAGTGCATGTGAGAGAGACACCATGTGCCGGACTTGCCCGATATGCCAAACTTGCCCGGCCCTCCCCTACTCTTGCAAAACTTTATGTTAGGTACTCTAGCTCTTGATATTTCTGTAAAAATAAATGCTTTTTTAAATAAACATTTTCATTTAATTAAATTCTATTAACAATTTTTAGTACAATTTGGGTGATATCGTTTATATGCTTCACTATCAGTCACATTAAAGTGAGTTCGCTTCCGCTTTCTTAATGATGATTCCGCCATCGTTACAATTATAGATAATAAATATACATATTGTCATGAATTTTTCTCCGATGAAAAATTAAAGAAACAGTAAAAGACTATTTATATTTATGTACATTTTATTCCAGGAAAATAATTAGAGATTTTGTATATTTAATTTAAAATTTGATTATAATGTGTATTTTTGTCCACGACTGTAGGATGTCCGAACGTTGTCTTGAACTGGGTAGTTCGACTTGTTGCCGGTTGGAGATTTATCGTAGGCGATCTTTTGATTTATGTTCTAGGCATGGAGATATTCATTTCCGTGGAGGAGAGTTAGAGATTTTTCATCCTTTAGACAGATAGGTCGAGTTATTTTTTTTTGAATAAGGACTTCCTTTTTATTCAAAGCATTATTAGTTAATTTCGGTTTGTGTTTTTAGTTGTGATCTTTGATGTGTTTAAAGTAATTTTCGTATTAATTACGAGTTTTTGATACTTGTAATTTTTGATTTGTGCGACCTATCTGAAATCTCTCTTTAAGTATATTTTTTTAGTGATGTGCGACGATCACATTAATTAATGTACGTGTGCATTTGCAAGTATATTTATATTTATATTAATTTAGTTAAGATATTTGTATATTGATATGAGCTCGTAAATTCAGTAAATTTTATTTTATAATATATATTTATAGTCAGAAAAATTTTCAACATTTTAGTTTTTTTGCTAGTTTTTTGCTTTCGTTGGCGGTAGTCATATGAAGGTCAGGGTATTTTGGTGGGAACGTTGATCATGTTATTTCAGCGCATGATCCGGTCATTTTGAGTTGCGCGCGCTGACAGATAATTTTCTGTTTGACGTTTGAAGTTTCTGGTTAATGTAATTAATGAAATTTGAAAGTTTTGCTAACTATTTAATTAGGTTAGGTTTGTTCGCGGTCAAATTGAGGTTTTTTGCTTGTATACTTGTCAATATTTATACAAGTTTTCCTCAGTCTTATGCATGAGTGTTGCACTCTTAATACTTTGTTAAGAGAGTTTTTTTTTGGAGTTTTTTTTTAAATTATATGTTTGTGTTGTTAACATGACTTTTATTTCTAATACCTTCTTTTATTTAACACTTACCCCTTCGTGGGTAACCTGAAGACACAAGAGCTCCTGAAAGGCTGAACCGACTAGAGTTAGACCGAGCAAGCTGTTGTGTATTGTGGGCTAATTCAAATAATTAATCAACACCACAGTTCATAG
This sequence comes from Melolontha melolontha, assembly GCA_935421215.2. NCBI lineage: Eukaryota > Metazoa > Arthropoda > Insecta > Coleoptera > Scarabaeidae > Melolontha > Melolontha melolontha. The sequence continues at coordinate 91,440,560 of OW285242.1, read as the reverse complement.
CAATATGAACTCTAAAATTACAAGAAATTATTCTTCTATAAAATTTGGACATTTTACTTTATTTCTTACCAACACTACTCAATATTTTTCAAAATCTAGAGAAATACAAAATATAAACGCCAATAATAATCAAATAAAGAAGTAAAACCAGAAACTAAAATATAACTTCAAACTCTCTCAAAAGAAATTCAAATAATGGCGCTATATGCATATTCGGTTCAATGTGTAAACTAGGCTTAAATTTCGCAATACTTACATTTTATGACGCGAATTCAGGGAGACAATATTCAATGTCTTCCCTACAAAGTACCAAGTCTAATTTAAATCGGCGAGTGTCATTTCAAAATATTATCATCTATATGATTGCTTCTAGCGATTCCGGACTGGAATCGTGTCCTTGCAACTGTTTCCGTCTTGGTCGGCGTTTCTTACAATATTATAAGGGACATCCTCAGGGCTATTACTACAGTTGGTTCACTGAAATCGAAGGTCTGTTGAGACGGGGTTATATAGGCGCTGTTTCGGGTCACTGGAGTGTCACGGTTACGCTTGATTTTTGAGATGGAAATATTTGCCGGGTATTGTGTCATCACCAGACACAAGAGGCTTATGACTCTTCGCTCACGGTCGTACTATTGAAAATTTGTATTTTTTTACAGAGTTTTTAATTTTATTTATATAATTGGAAAACAAACGCGTGGTGATCTATAAAATACGAAATACATTTTTATTTGTTCATTTTGTATTTCAAATTGAGTAAAGGTGTATTAATATTAACTAGCAATACCTTCTCAAGGTTATCTTCTGTAAAATTTATTCTCCTTGAATGAAATACATCCTTGCATCCTTGTAGATAGAAAACGTCCTTTCTACATGCAACTGGTTATAGGTACATACTGGAAATATTCTTTTATTGCAGCGTATTTTGCAGTAAGATTTTGAGGTATTATCCCCATACACAATTACTGCAATACTATTAAATCTGGATTTCTACTAAAAACTGGTTCTAACTTTTGCCAAAGGCTACAGTCGAAGTCACTTGTAATATTTTTCAAATTATTAACAGCCACATCTAATCTGGTTAATCTAATGTGGCTAATCCATCATTTAATTTGAGATTTTTATTTTCAAAATAAGTGATTAGTTTTAAAAAATTTCCAAAGTGTTCCTGAAGAAAGTACGCTGATTTTTGAAATATATAATGCTCTCCACAGATTCTGTGGAGAGCATATGCAACACAAGTAATATGCAGCATATTAGGACAGGTTTCCTTTAATAGTCTGCCTGTTTTTAACATATATGCAGCACTATCACTGACAAATAAAAGTATTTCTTCTTTTTACCTGTCGTCCGAATGAAGTATTTGGTGCATATTTTTGTAAATGGCTTTAGCTACTGTTTCCGCATCAACTGTATTTATAACTTTTGTTATTATTACATATGCGTTATATGGAATAGTTGGATGTAGTACACCAGCTACAACATATACCACACAGCGTCCTAATATATTGACAGTTTCATCGACACTTATCTACAGATACTGATTTGAAAGATGGCTTCTAATGCGTTCTACTGCTTTCGTGTCAAAATATTTGCGTAAGGTGGATTCATTACCAACATTTTGACCAGTATATTTTTGGAGAAATGTTTTGAAGGTGGGACGGCAAGTTTATTTAATGGAATATTTGCCGCCATTAAAGTTTCACAGAGTTGTTTGTTGTTTAAAATTGTCAGATTCCAACGGGTCTAATATCTGTGTATGTGTTTGCGATGCTAAGTGACGTTTTACGTGCGATTCATTGGAATTTTTTAACGATATTTTACAGACTTTGCAATAAATTTCGGAATTACTGGCAATGGACATACAATCAGCATCGCCCTTAATCCAACTCGCCATTATTTCACGATGCCATTTTTGACGTTGTTCCATATCATATCTGAAAAAGTAATTTAAACATTGTTCTAGATCTAAATAAATGAAAATTAAAAATGTAAGCGTAAGTTATTGAAACTTAACGAAATTCACTGGACACAGTTAAAACAATGAAAAAAAGAAACTAATTCACCGTTCTTTATTTATCTTACAAAATATAAACTAGTAAATAAAATAAATTTTAAAAACTCATCACGCTTCTTTCTACGGCCATGAAGAAAGGAATTTAAGTGTAATATTGAAGTAATTGCATCAAAATTCAGCGACAAAAAACAGATGTGCGATTAACCGAATCAATAGTGCTATTCAATAACTGCGTGTTGTACTTAGCGATATTATAGACTGTTTATATGGTCCATCGTAATTTCGGCCTGATACGTCCGGTTTCTAGTCATCACGGTTGATATAATTGGGATGCTTTAGAATTTATACGGATTCACGTATTTTACGGTTTAGGTGTTGAGCTATTGGAATCTAATTTGGCATTCAGTTTCCAACCTATATTGAGCGAGCCACACTCTGTTTCGCGTAGTGCCCTAGTAATAATGGATGAAATGTCGACCAAGAACGTAGCAGTTCCAAGCACCCGTTTCCAGCCCAAAATCCCAAAAACAATCATATAACGTCTATTGTTTAAAGTAATAACGCAACAATTTAATTATAAATAGTTTTGGAAATATAAAATTACAGAATTACAAAGAATTGTTTTAATGGAAATTAATTTTAAATTATCCTGCCACCCTTAATAAAATAATCTGCAGAACATCAATGAAAGTTGTAGAGCAGATTGATCTTTTTTGAGTAATCTTAAATAAAAAGTATCTACCTCTGCATTTATTTCTCCGTTTTATGCCCACACATCGGAACCTATCGCTAATAGGGAATCATTTATTGATCACTTGGTGATTTATATATATTATATGGACTGGGGCGCTATTGTAAAGAAACTTAGAAATAAACAAGAGCAAGATAAAATCATAATAGCAAAAACAAAAAATATGAAGGTCACTTTAGTACTAAATCGTAAAAATCCAGAACAAGTTGAAACGTTTTAGATATGTTAACGTTTCTAGAGTATTCTAAATTATTGAGGATGGTTTCAACGGTTTGAATGTATCCCTCAATAAGGAACAACTTATTGGTAAAAATAAAGTATCCACATATACAAAAATATATATTTTTAAGACAGTGCTCATCGTAATAATTAGAGCTGGCTAATAGCGCCAACAAACAGTTGTGTAGTTTCAACAATAAGTGGTGGGGCGGCGGTGATGATACAACCAGTGTTGCTAGGTCTGGTGAAATTTCACCATATCTGGTGATTTTAGGGTGAACTGGTGATTTGGTGAAAACTTTTACAAAAACCGGCAAATCTGGTGAATTTCTGATTTTTTTCCGAATTTAAACTACACTACACACAAACATTAGCATTGAGATTTTTATTTCAATGTTATAATAAAAATTACCCATCAGTTTTTTTTATATCTCATTGTGTGAATCCCTAAAATTACTTGTTCGAAATTATGTGAATACCCGACATTTGTTGGCGGCTCGAGACTATAAATATGCCTCAAGCAATTTCCCAAGCCGTTTTTATTCTTATTCGTCGAAAAAAAAAGATTGTGATCAACTTAAAACAAAAATTCAAGTGCAGAGTTCTTTTTGTGGAGAAGTAAAACGTAAGTAGGAATATTATAATATTTCAAAACAATATTTAATGAAGACATATTTTTTTGTTAAATTTACATGATTTAGTTAACCATATCAGAAGTTTTGATTTAATAATAGTGTTATTTTTTTTCTTCTCTAGTTCGTCATTCAAGATGAAGAAGTTTCTCATTCCATTGAAAAAAAAACGAGATGAACCAGAGTCAAGCTCATTTGAACCTAAGGCCACAAGCTCCGTTACAGTTCCTGTTACGTCTGAACTGGAGCCAGGGACATCTTCATCTTGGCGAGAAGACATGGAGCGAAGACCCTCAACAAAAATGGATAGTGGTTCTTCGGAATCACCAGACACTGAGGAAGAAAAACGTAAATCTGGAAAACGCCGTTCAAAATCCTACCTCCATAAGTACAACCCTTCTTGGGAAAAGGACGCATATTTTAGAAAATGGATAGGGCCAAGTAAGCAAGGAATAAATCATTTTACATGTAATGTTTGTTTCAAAGATTATATTGGGGGTATAGCTGCTGTTAAAAAGCATAATTTATCAAGCAAACACATTAAAAAAATGAATGCCATTGTACTTCAACCTGGTGTAACGCAAAATACGTTTAATATTTTTTCTAGACGTAATATAATAAAACAGAACAAAATTAAAATTTCCGCTTTTATTGCGGAACATAATCTACCAATAAATGTGTCAGACCATTTGACGGAATTGGTCAAATCTATTATTTCTTCGGGAATTGAATCAAACGAGGCTTCTCAAATATCCTGTGATAGAATAAAGTGTACCGCTATTATAAATAACGTCATAGGCAATTTCAGTTTTGAAAATTTGGTTGAAATATTGAAGATTAAAAAATTTTCATTGTTAGTGGACGAGTCTACTGATAATTCAGGAGAAAAAAATTTGGCCTTGGTCGTTCGCTTTATTGATAACAATGATTTTAAAACAAAGGATGAATTCTGAATTCAAAAACCGTTTTGACAGCAGAAAAGGCTATGACAACTGTTTTTTTGTTGGGATTCTTATGGAATTACATTCGTCAACTATTTAGAAAAGCGGAAAACAATAAATGGGGAGTATTGTGCCAATTTTTTGCGACAATTAAGCTACAAAATCGAGGAGAAATATTTGGCAAAGAAGAAAGTGCTATTCTATTAGGATAACACACCTGCCCACAAGTCTGCGATTGCAATGGCAAAAGTTCATGATTTGGGATTTGAATTAATTCCTCATTCACCCTATTACCCAGATTTGGCTCTCAGCGATTATTATCTCTTTCCAAACCTGAAAGAAATGGCTCGGCGGCAAGAGATTTTCGTCTAATTCCGTGGTAATCGCTGCTGTAAATAGATATTTCGAGGACTTGGGTATATCGACCTACAATGAAGGCATTACTAATTTGGAATATCATTGGAATGAGTGTGTTGAGCAAATAGGACACTATATTGAAAAATAAAATTGTTTTTGTAAAAAAAAACTTGCGGTTTCATTGTTAGGCCACGTAGTTTCTTAACCACCCTCGTATGTGGGCAGGGAGGTTGTCTTGTCTTGGTCCTACTGTAACATCGCATGGCTTCAGGAGCACAACCATTTACTCTTACTTTACTATTTGTATTGTCTAAGATTACATTCATACAAGTATTAGAATGAATTATTTGAGTCGATATTTATATTTTAAACCATCCTGTCTTCCCTTCCTTAATCAAAAGCCTGTATAACATCAATGAAGGTTTTGGAACAGACTGATTTCGCATTAACTTTTTTATTGAGCAATAAAATAAAAAAACGTTTATCTATGTATTTATCAAACTGTTCTGTGACTAATAAAATAATAGCACATATAGCGAAGAAAAGAATATGAAAACTCAAATAAAACTAACCTAACCAGCAAATGAAAATACCAATTTAGAAAATTATTTTATTCAGACATGCGAAGCATTTTGCTTAAATATACAAATACGTATAGTATGCGTATAAAAATACGACAAAATATAAAAATAAAAATCCAATTTCACACGACGTAGAAACTACAAACCAAAGTTAAATGAATTATTTCTATTTCCAGATATAAATCAAAATCTCGTTGGCAGCACAGACGTACAAATCAAATTATCCGCCCGGTTCATATTCTACGCGCATTCAGTACCCAACTGACTCAACGTACCGCGATTATTTCTGAAGTTTTCGAATTCGAGATGCAATTTTTGTGTCACACACGCACTCCATAAACTTTTCAGAAGTTGAGTAATAAATTACAGGTGATATAAGTTATGGCAAATTGAATGTCATACTGACTAATGTGTGAACACGCAATATTGGCGTATGATGTACAATCCCATTCAAAATATTAACTAAGTTTGCGTGTATGTATTAATTATGACAAAATACTAAAATTAATAAGTTGTATTCAGCGTCGTCATTGATGTATGAGAAAATTTATTGCATCTGTTGTTGCGTATGTACACGTTATCCAAGGTATACATTACAGAGTAAAGACAATTTATTATACACTACGTGGGTGAATCGAATATGAACGTGATTATTTCCATTGGTATGATATGAATTAACAAAAACGAAAAATAGCAATAATTTAGATTTAAATGAACAATCGCGTTTTCACAAATCGAATTAAACGAGTCTGGTTAATGGCGGTTAATAGCCACTCTTAGAAGTCAGAGAAATACCAAATACAAAAAAAAATTGACGTTATAAAATAAATAAACTAATAATTCCAAATATTTATTGTAATCGCTATAATATTGTTTTGCCACACAATGGCTTCATGAAGTAGATGAAAACTGCATATTTAAGACACAAACTGAGAATATAATCTTCTTCAAGGCTTTAGATGAACAATGAAAAACGTTACACAATTAGATTAACACTATTCACCCTAAAGTAAAATTCACAATAACATACTTAATAACATAAATCATAAACGTATTAATTATGAACTAATTAACGTACCAAAGAAAGTAACGAAGATAATTTCGATCTTGAACTAAACAGGATTTACACAATAATCTCAAATAATGGCTATTCCATAGACAACGCCAATAACATTTTGAATAGACAACAAAAATCCAAAACCCTTTCTTTAATTTGCCCAAAACTAAAAAACAATATAACAAATACTTATAATTCAATTACTTGGGAAAAATTTCATCAAAGAGTTAATAACGACTATATTATTTAAAACAGACAATTCAATACAAGGATCAGAATCGGGTATCACCAGATCAACATGCGAAATTTAAGAATTGATATAGGACAAACAGAGAGATCGCTAATATGCTATATTTGTTTAATATATTGAGCCATCTGGCTACGGGATAATGGACTACACTATTACACGAGTTTATGTAATGGCATAGCCATTCGAGAGGAAACTGCTTTTATCAGCCAGTCTCTTTTGTCTGTCAAATGTCGCGAGATCTCTTGTCACCTGACAGGAAAAAATTGTTATTACTTGCGAAAGCGAACCTTTGGACGTCACCCGCATTGACGAAATCATAACCATGTAATCATAACCACTCTTTAAATACACATATTTGTATTATTTTTTGTATACGCTTTACGTGTTGCACATCGATATACTATATTTTTTGGTATATTGCGTCGTCTGGCTAGGAGTTAATAGATTACACTATTACACGTGTTTTCTTTCTTCTGTTGTAATGGCATAACATTTGACTTTATCAGCGAGTCTCTTTTGTCCGTCAGATGTCACGAGATATCTCTTGTCACCTGACAGGATAAAGTTGTTATTACAGGGTGGCCCAAAATGACCGAAGGGTTTGAGTTTATTATAACTTCTTATTTAAGACATAATTATTAAATTTTTTAAATTTTAAATACAGTATATTAATGGAGAATATTTTTAATTTAATTATGAAAAATTATATCTCGCAAGTGGTGGCCATTTTCTGCTTCGCATATTCGTGCTCTTTCCAAAACATTTTCCATAACCTTTCGCAAAACTTCAGGTGTTATGTTGTTGATTTCGTCGCGTATATTATTTTTTAATTGCTGTATGGTTCGAGGCTTATTAATATAGACTTTTCCTTTCAAATAACCCCAAAGGAAACAGTCTGAAGCGGTTAGATCCGGTGAACGCGAAATAATTCGTTCACCAAAGATGTCGCGTAAAAGAGCCATTGTGTCCCCCGCAGTGTGCGCTGTGGCTCCATCCTGTTGGAACCATACATGCGGATGGTTTTCCACGGCTGGCCTTAAGAAATTTTCCAACATTGTCCGATATCTAACACCTGTGATGGAAACGGCGACACAGTGTTCATTTTCAAAAAAATATGGGCCAATTATCCTTTCCGACGAAACACCGCACCAAACGGTACACTTAAGTGGGTGTAATTCTCGCTGTTGAACTACTCTTGGATTTTCTGTAGCCCATATCCTTCAGATTTGCCTATTAACGAACCCATTTAATTGGAAATGGGCTTCGTCGCTCATAATTAAATTATGAATAAAATCATGATTTTCTTCAGCTTTTTGACGAAAATAAATTGCATAATCAAGTCGTTGCTGGTAATCTGTCGGTTTCAATTGTTGGACAAGCTGAATTTTGTATGGAAACATTCTTATTGTATGCAAAATTCTCTGCAGCGACCCTCTTGAGAGGCCAAGTTGTGTCGAACGTCTCCTGGTTGATGTTTCTCCATCTTCCCGAATACTCTCCTGTACCCGTTCAATATTGTCATCCGTGTGCACCGTTCGTCGTCTGCCGGCACCAGGAAGGTTCCTTACTGCCCCTTGTTCTCAAAAATTTGCAACCAGACGGTTTATTGTTGACTCTGAGGGTCCAACCCGCACATTAAAATAACGACGATATGCACGCTGAGTCAAAACAATGGATCGTTGATTTGAGAAAGAAAGTTCAACGATTTTGGCACGTTGTACAATTGTGTACTGTTCCATTTTAAATTCCCCAAGTCTTAGTAAACATATTGCTGTGAGTTTTGCTTGCTTGAATAATATAAAATAAAAGATTGAGTTTGGGCAGTTACTCAAGTATATTTACTTTTACTCTGTATAATGTTTGGTTATCTCAGGGCTATCTTTTTGGGTACTACGTAACTAGGGCTAGCGTCTAACGTAAACGTAATGAAATAATGCAAAATGTAAATTGTTGAAAATTCAATTATTATTAATTAGTATGTTCATAAGTCATTTTTGTGTCCAACTTAAAATATCTCATTTTTAACTTAAAACTTTAATGTTTTTAGAAAGTTTTATACAAATTTATGCATGAACAATACACGTATACTTTTGGAGTCTTTGTGCTGGATTCGATTGAACCTCTCAAATTATCGCATTTAAGTATTTCACTCAGAAAAGGGGGTATTTCCCCTCTTAACGTTAAGCTCAGTACTCAAAGTTTAATTCTATTTTTAAAAATGGACTTCTGGCTTCTACTGATACTTGCTTCTAAATCTAGTGTTCTATTCAATATCTATTTCAGTGGAAGTCTAGTTCCTACAGAATATAACGTCTATCTTCACACTGTTATAAAATTGTATTTTCGTGTATCAATAAACATTTGATTGAAAATCTTAATAGCACAGATATCTTGAGATCATTCGTGGAAACTTACTTCCTACTTATCTTTCTCAAATATCTAGCCTGTTTACACTTCAGTCGTGTATTTATTATTAGTTATTTCAAGTTAATATTCCATATGCGGTTTTAAAATGATTTATCTAATTTTTATAGATTCTAACTCTTATCGTGCGTAAAGTCTTATTTACTCAAAGTTAAATTCCTTATATATTCTATCAAATTCTTTGTACATAATGCGTATATTTACAATTCAGTGATAATTTCACAGTAATAATTGATAGAATAACAATACTAATTGCAGTAAATATATTGTCCACTCTTATCTCGTTTAATTTCAATAAAATTGCTAGCTAACGTCTAATGAATTAAAGACTGAACGTAGAAATTAACTCAATTAATAATAATGCAAAATGTAAATTAATTATCAACTGTTTGAAATCTTTGAATGTTTTGAATTGAATCGAATATATGTATTGAATGAATATCTCCTTTCTGCCGCGTCATGACCTTTTATATATGTTTTCTGGTATTTAACGTTTAGTTTGCTTTCGGTTTATATTTCGTTTTGACCCCTGTATATCTCTGCCTATTATATGTAGTTTTGGTTTTTCTATCATTGTCTACCGTTATTTCAGCCATATACATTCTCCTTGTAATTTATGTGTTTTACACTTTTAATGATGAGTACAATTTCTCCCTTTTTTGATTTCGGGAATTTCTTATGTTCGTGTCTCATCCTGCAATAAATTCCATGTATTTTTGAGCGCGTCTAGATTAAGTGTTCTTTGTACTTCTCTTTCATTGTTCTTTTCTTAGTCCTTTTGTATTTATTTCTCTCGCACCTCTAATTCTACTTGCTTTGATTTTTATTGTATCGTTCGGGCATTGTGGGCATGCACATACTAATATTATCTAATATATTTTTGTTTTTGACATTTTGTGTTTCTTTACGTTTTTAAACGTTAGTGTTTTCAATTGTTATTTTCAATATATCAAAGTTTCGTCGCATTTGTTATGGCTGCTTTTATTGTTTTCAGATTGCACTGCTCCTGTTCCTGATGTCGAATGGATGGATTTTCTTTTTTCTAAATGCTTTTGATGCCTGATGTCTCCATGTTTACTAGGAATGTTGTTCATAAAATGTGAACAAATTTAAGATAAATGTTACTACTAATGTGACTAATACATAAAGAAAAGATTATATTGTATCCTTTTTCTACATTTTTGGTACGTGGCATGCTTTCTTAAAATTTTCGATAATCTTAAAACTATTTACATACCGTTTAAATTATTTACATAAAGTTTTTAATACAAATTTGGAATGTTATGTACGACGTGCATTTTAAAAGACACAACCTCTGTTGATTTCTGTTTAATTTGTGTATGCTATTCAAGTTATGCTGGATTAATTCATTCATCATTAAATTCTGTTTTTATTTTATACCAAAAGAAAATTTCACAGCAATATGTTATCAGTTTTTATCTTAAATACGTAGCTATCATTCACCTGATGAAGTAGTGATTATAATAAATATTTAAAACTATAGATGTATTTCTTAGCGTTGTAATAAAGTTAATCATTATAAAATATAGAAATAAGTTTATTTGTAAAATAACGTTGAGTTTGTTTGATTTCTTTAATTTCTTTAATTTATTTGTAAGAAAGCAACATCACATTTCTTAATATTTGACTTGCGTTCATTGCAAAAATTGTACTGTTTCAATCTATAACAATTTGAATCAACGAATAACAACATTAAGGCCTTAAAATATCTTGTGGATATTTGAATGTACATTATTAAACACCAAATTTTGTTGTAGTTATGGATTTTCATATAGGTATTCAGCCTCGACACAATTATTTATCAGTTTAATACACATTCTCGCTATTTCAATTATCATTTATAAATTTTATTCCCTTAATAAGTCTAGCCGAACATAATTTACATATTATATGAAATATACGTAAAGTGATATTAACAACGTTGTTAAAAATATTAAAGACTATTGTTATTATATACAATAACATGAGCTATTCATGATTATGTGACATTTATTGTTTGATATGTACATCGTATAGGTTGCGTTTATACTATGTAGTTTAGTACTATAGTTTATTTGCGTCAAGTTCTATAAAGTGTTCGCAAAAATTGTTCAAGAGGAAGAATCATCTTGCATAACAATTTCGCTCGATTTCACACTGCTTCAATACAACGATTGAGTATTTAAATGTCTATTGAAAGTAAATGGGTCATTCGTCGTATAGTGCAAACATTCTTTTTGTTTGAATGTGTAAAGGATAAGCTACAGAGTTTTCGTTTTACATCAGCCAAAGAAGCGGTTGACATACTTAAAAATTAAATAAGCAATCTAACGAGAAAAGATTGGAGAAAATACTTTGAAGGTTAGCTTTCAAGGATGCAAAAATGCATTGATTATGGGTAGAAATACTTCGAAATATAATAATAAATAAATGTGCTTCTTGTCAAAAATTAGGCACTACTACTAAGCTGAACGTGATGTGAGCTGCTTATGTAGAAAAATAGACTGCATTATTTATTGTTTCTAAGTACATATTGCTGTGTAGTTTTACAGTTTTACTCTAATAAGTCAGGCTCCAACTATATTAAATGTAAATCTTTATCCGTAAATCTGTAAATCTTCATGTATAATGTTTGACTTTTTGAATATCTATAGCGTCCTGGATTTGCTTTCGAGTTCTTTGGTCTAGCATCTAATGTAAAAGGTAAAGAAATAAGAGGACAAGATGTCAAATTAAATACATTTTTTTCTTCATACTTTCAATATACATTTATAAATCATGAATTCAATAAAGCATTATGAATCATTTATTAATCTAAGTCAAATCACAATCATATAAATTTATGAGTATTATCACAAATATACACAAATAACCATTAAGTTCTTTTTCAGATTTTATAAATCTTTCAATCAGCACACTTGTGTATTATCTTATCCTAGGGGATGTAAAACCCTCCAAATATTAAGCAATGACATAAGGTGTTTTATTTAATTCGCGATGTTGAAACTTTATGTATTTTTGAATTTACTGATATTGTTGTACCAAAAGAGTGTGTTATTCAATATTCATTTAGTCGAAAATAATCCTTACCGCATGAAATATTTGTCTCCACAATATATAATTTTAATCTAATACATGAATCTTATATTACAAATATCATTAGATCCTTTGTAAGACATAAATCTCTACGTGTTCACCAAGATATCTTACGTTATTTTGTTACAGAACAGTTATTATAATGAATTGATTGCAAATTAATTATCGATGTACGCTTTTAAAAAAATTGAATCTAGATTTATGAACTTCAACATTATCATGTATCAAGTTTACAGACCTTTCTTCCCCATATAATTTATCAAATTCTTCGTGATACATTGTCTTCATTTTTAATATTGATAATAAATAGATCAATAACGTGAAACCAAAATTTTTTACGTTGAAATACATAAAATTAAATTACATCTACTTAATAAAATTAAACTAAAAAATGACTTAATAATGAGACAAGTTATTTAACAAAGTAAAATTTTAAACCAGACCCTAACGTTGCTTGCAATCGAATATTTTCTATTCCTCGAGACCGTGCTTTTATAATATCGGTAAGACCAAAACTTTTTCAGATGTAGAAAAATCTTCTAAAACGTCCCTTTTTACTTGTAAATCTGCATTCCAAAAAGTTGCGTTCTTATATTGAATTCAAATTGTTTTATAAATTTGAATTTATGTTACCGTAAAAAGTCTTTGATATAACATTTTAAATTAACTATGGTACGCAAGCATGTATTTTCTAAATTTAAATGTTTCTAAATTCTAATAATAAGTGTGAACAGGTAAAGCGTAGCGTGGCGGCGCTCCATCTTTATAAAATTTAAAAACACCAATACGCCAAGAAATTAAAAGCGTTACCGCAGATGTCATCGACAACGTTCAAAAAGAATTTTTTAATCGTTTTGGCTATTGTCTGATTATTAACGGTGCTCAATTCGAACATTTAATTTACATGATTATGTTTTCATGTTTACGATAATACTTCTTCAAAATTTCCTTATGTAAACATCATCCAAAGTTACTTTGTCGTATGTAAAAAAATCTGGCCTTTTTAATTCTGTAACAAAAAATCAGTGTTTATATTTAAAAAAAAAAAGGCGTCATATCGGTTTTTAGAGACTCCCTGTATATTTCAGTTTCACGCAAGAAAACTCTAAACTAAAAATAAAAATCGACGGGTACGATGATTTTTTTGACAAACTTCCCTTTTAATTTGTATTGAATTTATCCGCTACTTTACGAATGCGCTATATAGTCTCTCCTCGTTGGTCAGAATCAAGTAAACTAAATATCAAGGAATTGTGACAATCTCCATATCGACAATCCTTACCGTATGAATTAGATTAAGTTTTACTCAACGTTTTTCACTTGTAGATATTTCGGATATGTCAGGTATTACTAATTAATATTTAAACTACTATTATGTCGACATCTTTGTGTTTATCATCTAAATTCACACTACTGTGTCCCTCTTTCGCAATGCTCACTAATTACTGATCAGCCCTCGTACTATGCAATTCCAATATTACATAATGAGGCGTACATATATAATGTATCTTTGTGCTTCTAAATCGATGATCAAACGGGTAACATAATACGTAAGTCAATTTTGATAAATTTTCTTACAAATAAATTTTAAAAAACAAAGTATTTGCCCTGCGAAGTCAGCAAAAACGCATGTACACTGCCATAATTGCCATATAATAACTTTTATTTTTCAACATAAGCATCACCATCTAGATATACCTACTATCTGAATTAATTTCCTATTTTGGTATATTACTTCTTCGGCTATAACACCACCATCGAAAAGTTTCTTTTTCTCAAACAATATGGTTATACGAGATTAATTATATAGAAATCGTTAGGATCATAGTTAATATGTAAATTCTTGCAGATTTCGGACCCAAATCTTATTAATGCCTTTTTCATTAAAACAACGGCAGCAAGAAGGCATAAAAATAACAATAACAATACACTTTTATGTGAATAATTGTGAGCACTTTCATTGGATGCTTTGTAAAGGTACTGTTTACCACTCTTACAACTCGAAAAAACCTGGAAACATTTTTTTTTCTTATTAATGATATGAACTTAAACATTTTTCTGATATCCAAAGCACAATATTGCCTGGAATCGGGTTCGAAGCAATGTATTTAAATATTATGATATATGTATATTCGGGCTAGCACGTCGAACTTTCTTCTTAGTAACGGATTAGAAGATTCTTTAAGGTCGTATCTATTTTTTTTATTTTTATGTTGTGGGGTCAGTTTACTCGCCCTTGTGAAGAAATATCTCGTATTTTGTCCATAACGTCAAGCTACCTAAGCAATCAATCTATTTGAACCAAATTCTTAATTATCACGTGCTGATGATATTCTTGAATTGGTATCATATATAAGAGACTTGTTGAGAAATATGTACCTACAGCTTATAGTGACTAAGTTTTCGATTCGGTTTTGGTTTATGTTGTGTGATATCTGGACAACATTTCCGTATGTCATTTCATTAAATTTCTTCTTCAAAATGTACATTGCTGTATCAATTTGTAATATAATAAATAGAAGAATTTATGGAATCCTGTAAAACTCTTAGTCACAGTATACTGACCTAAAACATTAAAATAAAGCGAAACATTTAAATTTTTTATAATACAAAAGTATTTTTAATAATATATAATATTATTAAAAATGGGGTGTGAAGAACACAATACAAGTTCGTATGTATTTTTGAATGTATCTTCTCCAAAGACGTAGATACGTATTTCACATTTCTACATGTTCGTCAATACGCCCCTGTTGGAGAAGAGACACATTCAACAAAACATAACTACCTTGCTATCTCGCAGCAATTATTAAGACAGAGCGTGAAGGAATATTCAGCGCCGTCTATGTAATAACCGCAGAACTAGTAAGGTGTTTTTTATAGTCGGTAACCACCGTATTTATAAAAAACTGTATTATCGTGTCTTCACTACTTGTCGGCGTGAACCGAATACGTATATAACAACATAATTTGAAACATACTTGAGTAGGTAAAACCTCACTAATTTTGTATAATACAAAAGTATTTTTAATAATATAAAAAAATATTATTAAAAATGGGGTGTGAAGAACACAATACAAGTTCATTTATGTTTTTTTTGAATGTATCTTCTCCAAAGACGTAGATACGTATTTCACATTTCTACATTCTACATTTCTACATGTAGAAATGTGAAATACGTATCTACGTCTTTGGAGAAGATACATTCAAAAAAACATAAATGAACTTGTATTGTGTTCTTCACACCCCATTTTTAATAATATTATATATTATTAAAAATACTTTTGTATTATACAAAATTAGTGAGGTTTTACCTACTCAAGTATGTTTCAAATTATGTTGTTATATACGTATTCGGTTCACGCCGACAAGTAGTGAAGACACGATAATACAGTTTTTTATAGATACGGTGGTTACCGACTATAAAAAACACCTTACTAGTTCTGCGGTTATTATATAGACAGCGCTGAATATTCCTTCACGCTCTGTCTTAATAATTGCTGCGAGAGAGCAAGGTAGTTATGTTTTGTTGAATGTGTCTCTTCTCCAACAGGGGCGTATTGACGAACATGTAGAAATGTGAAATACGTATCTACGTCTTTGGATAAGATACATTCAAAAATACATATGAACTTGTATTGTGTTCTTCACACCCCATTTTTAATAATATTATATATTATTAAAAATACTTTTGTATTATACAAAATTAGTGAGGTTTTACCTACTCAAGTATGTTTCAAATTATTTTGTTATATACGTATTCGGTTCACGCCGACAAGTAGTGAAGACACGATAATACAGTTTTTTATAGATACGGTGGTTACCGACTATAAAAAACACCTTACTAGTTCTGCGGTTATTATATAGACAGCGCTGAATATTCCTTCACGTTCTGTCTTAATAATTGCTGCGAGATAGCAAGGTAGTTATGTTTTGTTGAATGTGTCTCTTCTCCAACAGGGGCGTATTGACGAACATGTAGAAATGTGAAATACGTATCTACGTCTTTGGAGAAGATACATTCAAAAATACATATGAACTTGTATTGTGTTCTTCACACCCCATTTTTAATAATATTATATATTATTAAAAATACTTTTGTATTATACAAAATTAGTGAGGTTTTACCTACTCAAGTATGTTTCAAATTATGTTGTTATTTAAATTTTTACTTCTTCACAGCAAGACTAGAATATGCACAGAATTATTTATAATATGTTCTTTATTTTTATAAAAAGTTGCATACTTCTGTGGTATTTCCCAGGTAAGTTAAAAGATTTTAATCCGAGTAAACGAGTTTAAAATTTTACCCGAGAAACCAGATAGTTTTTCAATTCAAAATTCAAAAAGTATAAGCTAGAACCCGATGAAATTTTAGTATCATTTGATGTAAGTTCATTGTTTTCCTCGGTACTTATTCCTAAAATATTTAATTATTTAGACAATTTGTATGTCAAGAATAATATTGACCACGAGAAAATAAATTAATACTTGAGTTTATCAACTTTGCGAATGTCTCAGACCTGTTTTCAATTTGAAGGAAACTTCTATGAACAGCAGCATGGCATAGCAATGGGCAACTGCTTGTCTCTTTTTATGGCGATCTTGTTTGTAAGTCACTTTAAGACGGAATTTAAAATAAATGCTAAATATTTTCCTAAAGTATGGATTAGGTATGTCGATGATATTTTCGCGGTCTCTTGTAATTTACATGACTTTTTAAAGCAATTAAATTCAAAATTCGGAAAAATTGTATTCACGTGTATATTCACAAATACCATTTTAGATGTTTTCGTAATTAAGAATAATAATAACTTAGAAATACATATTTTCTGAAAAGACACCAATTGTTAACAAGTTTATAACCGCGGACTCAAATCATAATTTCCAACAAAAGATGGCATCCTTTAATTTTCTTGTCCATGGTTGTAAAGTTTTCCGCTTACAAAAGACAGAAATGAAAAACAACACAGTTTAATCAAAAATATCGCCGAATACAGTGGTTTCGACTCGAAAATAGTAACTAACCTAATAAAGAAACATAGGTTTAAAAAACTAATTCATGATATGACGAATTTACTACCTCATAAAGATCAAGGTGATAAGTTTGTCCGTTTACCAAATTACTCAGCGTTTAGAAATTTGAAGCTATCTTCAAAAACCATTCTTTGAAAAACCAAACGCAAGTTGCGTTTGAATCACCCAACTCATTAAGATGAGCACCTAGGATCAAATTGAAGTAGGGCGAAAGTCTGGTATCTATGAACTAAATTGTAACGATTGGAACCAAAAATAGCGGACAAACTAAACGTTCAATTTCAACTCTCTACAAGGAATATATTTCCCATTTTAGATTTAATAGACCTGAAAAATCTAGCGTTGCCCGACATATTTGGGACACGGACCACTCTATGCCTCCAAATAATCTTAGATTAATTAAAACAATAAATAATTATTAGATAGCTACGAAAGTATTTACATTTACACAAATGAGAGTAATTTAATGAATTCTGACAATGGACCAGTTTCTCAGTCCAGTTTATATACTTTATTGTTACTGTAATAATTATTGTTACGTTTCATGCTTTTGACGCTTCATGGTTCTTTAATTTTTACGTCAGGTTTAAATATTGGCGATTTGGTGAAGAGCATACTCTCAAAGGTTGTACTTCAGCCAAAAACGCTACATTTAACCCTATTTTTCAGATTAATCTAGTGAAGATGGCAAGTTAGTTGCTGAAATACGTATTTAAAGTTTATTAATTTATATTGTTTATATTTAAACTTAAAAAATCAGTACTTACTTCATCTTTTATATATATTAAAGTTAAATATTTGAAAATATAATTACAAGCGTTAATTTGACTACTAAAGCTGTAGAAGTGAAGAGAATTTACATATTTTCCAAAAAAAAATTAATTTATCAGAAACTCAAAACGAATCTATTCATTTGTTAATCCTTATAACGCCTCGGGAAAGACGGCTTCATCAATATTAAAATCATATTTACTCCTTGAACAAGAGGTAATTAACAAGAATTTACAATGTAATAAAATGCAATTTGTATATTTTAAGGAAATTGCATTGATTAAAATTGCAAATTTAGAAAAAAACGTTTTGATTAATTACAACCGTATTTATCATTCGCTATATGTTACACGAAATTATTCCAATTTGTTTCTAACTCATGCATAGAACTCTGATATTAATTGCAGTACAGCTTAACAAATAAACAACTTGTAGGCGGAGTTTTTATAGTATTGCAAGAAAATTTGTTTCGGACTGTGTTGAAAATAAGTGAAGATGTACAAACTAACCTTTGGATTTTTAAGTTTAGAAAGTGCTAAAAAGGGCGAAAACTAAAAAAAAATTAAAGACCGAATTTATAGTTAGTATAGTAAACTAACTGTACATGAGAACTAATGAGTATTAAATCTTACATTACATGTAAATGTCGCGCAATGTGCTGCGTTAATTTCTACATTTTGGCAAACTACATTTGTACCAGTATGCAGAAACGCTATACGTCTCTACGCCATCTTCCTGGTCGTTTGGATAATGAACAATTCTTGAAAAATCACATCTATCCCGAAATGTGTGGATTCATTTCGCTCTTATTGAATCTTGTAAATATCCTAGTAAGTATCCTAGACAGACATGACTTTCCACTTCTATACTTCGCGTATATATAGTTAGTATAATGAACTTACTGTGAATGGGAACTAATGAGTATTAAATCTCGCAGTACATCTAAATGTCGCCTAATGTGCTGCGTTAATTTCTACATTTTGACAAACTACCAAATTTATATAATCGTTGATACGCCATTAAAATTTTTAGTTTATCATAATAATTAATCTTTATTTTCCAGTAAACCAAAGACTTTCTTCATCAAAGATTCTTTCGAAAGATTCGAATCCTCCTGAATGTGAGTAATGAGTCAGTTTGTAACGATCATTGCCCATTAACCAAATATGAATTATAATGTTAGAAAATAAATATTAAATATTCTAGTGTGAGGTTTGTTTTGTGGTTATATTGTTATACGTCAATTTCGACCCTAGTATATTTCTAGTATCTGCTATATTTATTACTACTTATCGTACTAATTGAATTCTTAAAATTTAAACTACCTTATTCTGCATTTTGGTTGTTAGTTATTTTTTTAACTATGTATATATAATAAGTTCGCTAAGGTTGTTTGTATGAATATGTCACACATTTATTAGCTTCTTCATAACGGTTTCTTGCTTTGTAAAATCTAGAAATATGTATTGTTTGTAATAACTTATTTACTGGTGCGATATTATAGTTGATAGTTTACATACGTGAATTTAGAACGTTAAATTCTCTGTACATCTGATTGAAAAGGACCCATTTGTTTAAGATCTTAGTATTGGTCTTGCATAATATCGTTTAGAACGGTATATTCTTAACATCAACGTCTATATAGGTTAGGTATATCGTTATTTCTCTAGTAAATTATCGTCAATGAGTGTATTCATATTAAATTAGAGTGTTAATTAGATTTAATTGTATAAATACTTTCGTCTTTTTGTACCATTCTAGGGAATGCTAATGTGAATTTTACTGGCTGTAAGAATGTAAACATGTCAGTTCAGTCGGACATGCGCTATAAATTTACATATGAATTAAATGCAAATGCGTGCCTTCAAATATAAAATTTATGCAAGTCATCGAAGTTATATTTTTAAATTGAACAATGCAGTTTTAATGTAAAATTATTAATTATATCAGGTCCTTATTAAATATCATTTTCCCCCGGGTTGTAATTTCCTTTGAGTTATTTCGAATAGTTATTTGAATTTCGTTATGGAATTTAGTACTTGCAGCTGAGATAAAGCGACATCTGTTCGCAATTAGTGATACTATCGCTTGAAATTGTTGAGATGTAATTTGGTCTTTTAATTGATTGAATTTAAATAAATTTTCAACACTGTTAGCTTTGGTTTTATATTAGTTATCGATTCAATTGTTTTATTCTAATTAAATTGAGGTAATTAAAAGTTTTTTTCCAAATATATTTTTTTGCAGTATGATGCTGTATTTGTCGTCTATAAAGAGCGCGTACACGACATTCTCGCTCTTATTAATTATTCGTTGAAGAATTTGTGATTAAGCCTTCATTGCCAGGGTTGTAAAGTATCGAACTGGTATAATTTTAATTAAAACATGGTATGTGTTCGCTTATAGCGGGTGTTAAATTCTACTGGGCATTGCAAAGCAACGTTGAAGTTGTTCTAAGGTTGGTTTGCATCGTGATGAAACGGATTTTAATGGATACATTCTTCGATCACATGGTGAAATCTTTAACTTTGTAGGAATTAAAAATTCATGAATGACTAAGAATGTTTTGTAAACGGTATTGTTTCTCTCATCAATTTCGTTTCTGTTACTTATATTTTTTTTTCTTCCTTAAATTCATTAGAGAGCTTGTATGGGGCTATTCCGAATCAGTTAATTAGAGCTTGTATGGGGCTAATTCCGAATCAGCTAACTAGAACTTGTATGGGGCTATTTCCGAATCAGCTAATTAGAACTAGGACATAAGCAGCTTTTGGTCGATTTGCATCTACCACGTGAGACTTTCCGTACCAAATGATAGTGAAGTTCACTATAAGGTAGCATTATTTTTATTATATTATCAAAGACTTTAATTGGTTTAATTCGACCGCTTACACGGAAACATGTGAATATAAACTTGTATATAATTTAAATATAATTTTGACTAAGTCATATTATTTTTTTTCTGTCCGTATTCAGATACTTGTCTAGTGAGCACATTTTTTCTCTTGATTTAAATTTATAAATTTTACGTCCTAATTATCGTTTTGCTTTGCATCTTTTTTTTCCTTTAGTGAAAAGAATTTAACTGAGGCACCATTTAATTTTTTTAAATTATATAAAGATAATTTTCAATTTAATTTGTGCAATATATTTTTTTATTAAAACTAAGCTTTGTGAGCAATTTTATTTCACATCTGATTAATATGTTTTCTGTGCATACAATGTGAACAAATCTTATAGATATATTTTGTATTCATTTTCCGTAAGTTAAACTTTGCGCTATTGAACCTTTGATAGTGTGCTATAGATGATAATTGTTGCATATACAGTGTGTGTCAATATCAATGTAAGGTTTATTAAAGATCTTTGATAAATTATCAAGCAATTTATGCAATTCTTAGATTAAGATTCTTAATTAATTTTATTTCAAATCGTTTTTGGTCAATTCAATTCATACATTGACTATATATTTTTTTTTGTATCATATGATGTAATTTATAGAATTTATTCAAATACTTGATTTTATGAGCTTATATTTTAATTTCACAATGTAGTCAATTTATTGTCTATCCTTTATATATATCATTCATTTACTATACTGGGTGAGTATTTCACTCATGACCAGGCATTACTTGGTTTGGTGCAAATTAATATCATTATCATATCGTAATTATCTTATTGGGTCAATAATGTAGCTTTTTCTTGTTCTATTCATTTAAATTTTGATGTTTTACATTTTATTATTTTATTGTTGCTTAAAGAAAATATTCATATTACCGTATTTTGATATTTTGATTTACATTACTTTTGTTGTTCGATTTATTATTAATAAATCCTTATTGTTACTGTTTTGAACTTGGTTGTTTTAATGCTATAGCGACGATACACATAGTTACCTAGATTTATTCAATTTACTATCGGCAGAGTCAGTGTTCTCTGTTCGGCTAAAGGTATAAACATTGTGGCGCCCTTAAGATATAAGAACTCCCCCTACACTCGCCTCTAAACTGAGCTGGTCTTTAGCCGAAAGATCTTCGAGGCAATCATGTATTGAGGTAAATTTGGTAAGTCATAAGCAAAAGTTATTACGTAAGTAGGCGCAGGACTAGTGCTCTTGGTGGCATATAGCAATATTTTATATAACAAAGTATCCTAGAAGTATTGAGAAAGATAAGTATTTATTCTCTATTATTCCACATGCAGTGAGTTTTTTTATTTGCAGTTAGACATTTATAGGTAGTCTTCAGATTCGTATAGCTTTGACGCATCAGCGGTAACCTTATATGTGTATATGATATTATGGGCGATGTATCGCGTTGAGGAATAGTCCTGAAGAGGACTCTTAGTATCCTAACATTTCAATGGACTCTTCATTTTCTTCATAGGTACGGCTAAAAAAAATTTAATATTGAAATTTATAATTCGTAAATGAATAAGCTTTTAACATATTTCATTTAATAACATAAATAAAAGACTATAAATTAGACTTGGGCCGTGTATTTCTGTATTATAGTAATAAGTAATAATTACGGACTATATTTATTCAACAAAACAGACTGGTTTAATTATATTGATTATATGATTTAATATTGTTTTCCCTTTTTTTAGAATAAATTATTAATTTTTGTTAATATTGTTAATTACTTTTGTATAAAATAATGTTATACTAGCAAAATTTATTATTTTTTTCAAATAAATTAATTTATAGACTTGTTACTTATTAAAATAAAAATTATTATGTACAGCGACATCTGCACTTAAAGAGCGAAGTTGTAATTGAAACTTTCATGGCATTCCTATTCTCAAGGAAGAGCCGTCAGAGCAAAATTATAATTTAACACATTTTCTCTAATGACTTTATTAATTTATTATGCGTTCCCAACATTTTGTTTTTCTGTTAATAAGTTAAAGTAGAGCTTAAGTTCCTATCAATAAAGCAAACTGGATTGTAACTAAATGTGTGATACATGTAATAATTTTACTAATGACTACTAGATGCCGCAATAAGTACTTTCTTCATTTAATTAAAACACTTTCCTTAATTATTATATTAATATATGTAAATGTACTAACCTTAGATAATGCGTAATGAAAATAATTGTAGTTCGCAAAAATTAAGTTGTTGGTGTCATCTGTACTACAAACGTGTATTTCTGTATTACACATGTAAAACAGAAACCTATAATTCTAACTCTTAAAAATACAGATAGAAAATTATAAAAGCCTTCTCTGTCCGAAATTAAAAGTGTAATTGGTCATACATGGCATAAAATTATGAAGCTAGAAGATGGATGATGATTAAGCATATTAACAATTAACTATTAAGAAAGAGGCTATTAGAGAAACATTTTTTTCGCAGTCCTTGGCAAAAGATTTATAAACTCGCCAAATCTGTAACTACTAAAAAAATCCATAAATCTGCTCTATGTGCGATAACAGAAAACTAGAAGGACCTTCTTAGGTCCAGCACTATCATTTATATCTATAAATATGGAAGAATTCACAACGACAAAAGGAGATTAAATAATTGTGAAAGTATTATAAATATGAAATAAATAAGTATATGACAATTAAGATTTAAGTTATAAGCTTGGGAAAAATTAATTTCCTCCTGTTACGCATTTAAACTAACGAAGTGTGGCGCCATCTATTTAAAGAATTGGATTATTGTCAATTAGGTATTATAACGAAAAATTTGTAATACTAATTCGTTCAATAAATATTAAAGAGAAAAGGTACTATGAAGCATTCGATCAAGTAAGACAACTTACACGAGAATATTAATGTATTTTGGTATATTTTTCTATTCTTGAAGTTTATACTATGTGACAAATGATGGCAGCACCATACAACAAAACTTCAATTGCTTATGCAAAAGTAATAATATAAATTAAAATAGATTTCAATAAAACACATTTACACATATTTAATAGGTTATATTTTTATAATAACCAAAAAACTTTAGTACCACGATATTCAAAGAGTAAATTACTTGGTAAAGATTTACTTTCTTGTACCTGTACATATTCAGCTTTCACAATTTCAAAATCTGTCGAATAAATTAAATTACTTCCTTAATACACAAAATATGAAGAATTTTGTAATTTATAATGTCGGGCCTTAAAGTGCTGTCATATAGTGCCTATTATCTTTTTTTTATTTCTGGAGATTGTAAATAAATGGTTAGATAATTTGTTACTTATAAGCCACGTAAAATAGATTATTGAATAGATACGTATTTTTATGTTTTTATATTTAGCTCAGAAAAGAAAATCAAAATTTAACAATAATTTATATTGATATCTATATCTTGATACTGCACAGTATCAAGTAATAAAATAAATTTTGTTATTGAACAATTCAAGTTTATTCGGAATGACATACTTAGATTTGCAATACCAACTAATACTTGATTAGTAATGATATTTTATTATGTATTTATTAGTTAAGATTTGATTTTTAAGACCCTGCATAAACTATGATATTGTAGCCTGTAGGTTGCGTTTCGACGAATTTATTTTAGAAAATTTCCTCAATATGAAAGGATAATAATATATTTTCAATTTTTAATAAATTTCGTTCAGAAAAGCATTTATTAAAATACTAGTTTAAATATATACATGGAAAAATCTTTATAATTCCACATAAACAATGTAACAGAAAATTAATAATTTTTCAAATAAATTACAGTAAAACCTCTAATTATGGACACCTCCAACAATCGGACACCTCTAAAAAATGGACATTTTTTGTGGTACGAAATTTTATAATGGGTTTTCTTAACAATAGTCACTCCTAATATTGGACCCTCCATAAATCGGACGCGGACACCCTTTACTTCACCGAAGCAATAAAACATCTGTAAATATATCTCTTAATTAAGGACAGACAAGACTGGCGGCGCCGAATAAAATTTTAAAATTTTGCAATTATGTATGTATGTATGTACTTTTATTGCTGCACACGTGGAAGTATATCTACTCGGGTTTTTCCCATAATACATATGTATGTACAAAGTGCACACGTAGAAGTATATCTACTCGGGTTTTTCCCATAATACAAAGGAACGACGGTTTACCACTGGCCTACTCGTCAGGTGATAAGTGGAGTGATATTTTGAATCAGTTTGAACTAGCCTTTGATAGTGTCAACATGGATTCTAGTAAAAGAAAGCGGTTAACAATCCAAGATAAAATTGATATTATTGTGGTTAGTGAACAGCAAAGCTTAAGTGTCCGAAAGCTCGCGGAAAAGTTTGGTGTCGGAAAGTCGCAAATTAGTGATATAGTGAAAAACAAAAGTGAAATAAAAGAACTTTTCGAGAAAAATGGAAACCTAGCTCAAAAAAGGAAGTTTCCAAAAACTAGTGGTTTAGCAATCGACGGAGCAGTGTTCAACTGGTTCTGTAAGGTGCGAAACAAAAATATTCTCATGTCAGGACCCCTACTCAAAGAAAAGGCGCTGGAAGTAGCACAAAGTTTACAACTCACCGAATTCAAAGCGTCTAATGGTTGGTTGGAGACATTTTGTCAAAGACATAAAATATCATTTAAAAGTGTGTGTGGTGAATCTGCCTATGTAAACATGCAAAATGTAGACGATTGGAAAGTCAAGTTGCAATCAATATGCAAAGATTACTCTCCGAAAGATATTTTTAATGCTGATGAAACCGGTTTATTTTTCCGCGCCCTTCCGACAAAAACATTTGCGTTAAGGAGTGATAAATGTGCCGGAGGAAAATCTGCAAAAGAACGACTAACTATATTGTTGTGTTCAAATATGGAGGGTGATAAGGAAAGGCCGTTAGTCATCGGTAAAATTAAGAAGCCTAGATGTTTTAAAGGAGCTCATGTGGATAAGTTGCCGATAGGATGGATATCTAACAAAAAAGCGTGGATGACTTTGGATATTATGTCAGCTTGGTTAAAGAACTTTGATAACAAGATGAAGATAGAAAAATGGCATGTAATTTTGTTTCTTGATAATGCCACTTCTCATCCGAAGATTTCATTGGAAAACGTAAAATTGTTTTTTCTGCCTCCAAATACTACCTCGCATTGTCAACCTATGGACCAGGGTGTGATTCAAAACTTTAAAGTAATTTACCGGAGCATGCTTGTAAAAAGGCTTTTGGCGTTAATGGATACTGAAAATTCACTAGAAATGGTAGAAAAAACATTACGGTAGTCACTGCTTTAATATGGATATCAGCTGCTTGGAAAAAACTCTCGCCTGTGACCGTAAGAAGCTGTTTTCAAAAATGCGGATTCAATCAAAGTGACAGTGATCTAAGTGCAGAGTGCTATATAGAAGATAATATACCATTAGCATTTTTATTTCCCAATTTTAACATCACTAATTTAGATTTAAGCACATACGCATTAATTGATAATGAGTTATTTACTGAAAATCCTAATGTTTCCATTATAGATTGTATCGATGAAATTACTGATATCAGTGATGAAATGGAAAATGAGATTGATGAGGAATTTGTAACTAGTATATCAAATATTTCAGAAGCCCATCAAAAATTAAAAGATCTTGAGAACTATTTCTTAAGCACTATCAGTTTTAACATTGCTAACAATATTTCTCAAGCTCTTCTTGAATGTGAATCTGAGATATTTAAACATAAAATGAAAAAAGCAAGACAAACAACAATTAATGATTATTTCAAGTAAAATCTATCATAAAATATGTATGTGTATTAAGTATTGTAATTTTTTTTCGACTTTCGTCTTATTATGTGTGATTAAATTGATATGAGAATGAATATTTTTTTTCGTTTTTTTTTCACCTCCACATTTTGGACACCTCCATATATTGAATATTTTAGGATTCCCCGTCAGGGTCCATTATAAGGAGGTTATACTGTAATTAAATAATATCTTAAGCTTAATACGTAAAATACATAAAAAAGGGCAACTAAAGCGATAAATAATATTACAGAAATTTATTATACATTTAATATTTATGATATATAGTCTTAACAATTTTCTACTTTCTCTTTTTTTGAATATAGAAACTTAAAGATGTAATTTTAAGGTAAAACAACATGCATTACACAATAATAATAGTTATTCTAAATAAAATTCTTTATAACAGTTGGTATATGGTAAAAAAAAACGAAACAAAGTAAAAACTTCCTCTAGTACCTACAGGTGCAGATACCTAAGAACTTCTGAACTTATTTATTTGCATCTTAAGTATTTTATTCAAGGTTACTTCAAAAATTTGTTTTTATTCCTTTTTTTTCATAATATAGATAATCAAATTTTTAAGAACTGTTTCTAATAGTTCATCGGTACTCCGCTGATACTATAACAGTAACCCTTGCGTGCTAACTGTATGGCTACGCCTTTTTCGCATATTCGAAGCTGGGTAGCTTATCTATTGTTATTCAAGAAAATAAAGTCTTTATTTGTTTGAACGTTTTAAAATCTATTTTTTTAATTTTTAATAAACTATCTACCAACAATTTTTTTTTTTAATTTTTGGCAATATAAATATTTTGGAGAATTCTGGCTTCTATTACGTTCAGAAATTATTATATATACATAATAGCCTTTGTCTGTAAAATTAAAAGTATGTGTCCTCCCTTAATTCGTTTAAGATTTATTAATTTTAGTTTGTAGTAGTGTTTGGATTGATTAAAAACGGGATAAAATTGGAATGAGTCCTGTAATAAAACATTTCTGAAAAAAAGATTTACGAGGTACTATCCAGAAATTCCCAGAATGTCAAAAAAAAAACACAATAAATTGTCCTTGCAACTTATTTACTATATCCCCTTCAAAGTACTCTCCTTCTGCATGAATACATCGATCCCAGCAACTTGTCCATTACTGGAAGCAGTGTTGGAAGTCTCCGTGTGTTAACATCCTCAACCAGGCGCGGCTCGTGATCACGTATTTGGGGATGCAAGTACAATGATGCGAGTGCTTCGTGTATTCTCGTGTACTAACTGTAACGTTTTCTTAGTACCACCGAAAACACACGAGGCACTCGTATCATTGTACTTGCACTCCCAAATACGTCATCAAACGCCTTAAAATGGCGCCCCTTGAGCTTCAGTTTTAACTTCGGAAACAGGAAAAAGTCACAAAGGGTAAGATCTGGGGAGTAGGGAAGGTGTAGTACTACTACCGCCTTCATTAAGGCTTCATTTTCGTACAACAAGTTACCTTTGGGTTGGTATATTGTCGTGGTGTAGTGTTCACGAAATGTTGCGCCAGAAGCAATTCAACAAGGACTTGACGTTGCTTCAAACTTGCGGTGCTTTCTTCAGTCCTGGTAATGATGATGTCTTCCACTGCGATGGCTGCTGCTTTGGTCCGTGATCATACCCACACACCCATGATTCATCGCCAGTAATGATTCTGGTACTGAAGTTCGCGTCTCTTTTAGCTCTTTGCACACATGAACACGGTGCCGTTTTTGTCCAATCTTGAATAACCTTGGCACAAATTTCGCAGCGATACGCCGCATCTTAGGAATGTCATGTATTGTTCTCCTTCGATCTTGCAGAATAGCATCACGCGCCTCTGCCACATTGAGTGGTGTGTTTTTCGTTGATAGACGAACGGAATGCTCACAATCATCAACCTACACACGATGATTTTGAAAACGATTTTACAACTCATAAGTTTACGTCTGGCCTAAAATATCCTAACCAACCACTTGTTTAAGCATTTTCAGAGTTTCCGCTGCCGTTTTGCCAAGTTTGAAGCAGAATTTGGCACACGTCCTTTGCTATTTTACATTAGATATTGCAGTGTCGCAGAATAACTCAAGCAAAACTGAAGAAATATAAACATTAAAACCGGTTTTCATCATCTAGCATAGTATAGTTTGGATAGAACCTCGCGTCATCTCCAGTAATTATTAAACACTATTGGATCATTCTGTCATTTTATATCAGGCAATTAAAATAAATGAAACAGACATTCAAGATACATATCTGTAACTGTACACATGGACAATACACCTCGTATTTTCAGCATTTACTTCTGCTTAAGACGTCTTTCTGCCATCTATAGGCGTCCGTCAGATGTCACTTATTAAATTAGTGCCACCTTATAGGACGAAATTTGCTATATCTTGTAGGCGATTTCAGTGAAATGTATATACAGATACAAATCTGTTCTTAAAAGATTTGTATCATTTGTATACATTGCTTCACTAGCTTGACTGACGACGCCTATAGAGGGCAGAAACAAGTGTCTTAAGCAGAAGTAAATGCTGAAAATACGAGGTGTATTGTCCATGTGTACAGTTACAGATATGTATCTTGCATGTCTGTTTCATGTGTAACAAATGCGTAATACGTGCATATAACGTATTGATATACTTAAAACCTTTTTGTATATTTACAACCATCTGGCTCGTGTTAATGGACTACACGTATTTTTTTCGCTTTTGTACTAGCATAGCTAGTCAAGCGAAAGGTCGCCTTTTTCGGCATAGTCTCTTTCGTCCGTCAGATGTCACTTATTAAATTAGTGCCACCTTATAGGACGAAATTTGCTATATCTTGTAGGCGATTTCAGTGAAATGTATATACAGATACAAATCTGTTCTTAAAAGATTTGAATCATTTGTATACATTGCTTCACTAGCTTGACTGACGACGCCTATAGATGGCAGAAACACGTGTCTTAAGCAGAAGTAAATGCTGAAAATACGAGGTGTATTGTCCATGTGTACAGTTACAGATAAGTATCTTGCATGGCTGTTTCATTTGTAACAAATGCGTAATACGTGCATATAACGTATTGATATACTTAAAACCTTTTTGTAAATTAAAATAAAGTTTAACGATTTTAAATTTGAAAGGGTATTGTGAACCTACACAACAAGCAGTTGCGACCAAAGAAAATATTGATTTGGTTCATAGTGCTTAATGATTAAAGAATTATATTACCAAAAGCGTCTGCTTCATTGATAGTTAATCTAGGAAAAGTTTTACAAAACCTATTGGATCTTATAAAGTTTCTATGATCACCCTCTAATGTCTATGATATCAGAGTGTGATCAATGACGTTTCGAACAACTTATCTTTGAGATAAATTTGGCGATAATTAAAATAAGCCTGGAAAAGCTTTTGAAGTGATTTTTTAAGATAGGTGAAATCTATGTTCATAATTTTGAAAAAGGAATAATTGCACAAAATCTCAGTTCATTTCTTTTGTTGGCAAGATCATAAAGACACATTTTTGAGATTTTAAAAGGGTTTATTTTGTGGATTGTAAAGGAATAATAATAATCACAAGTAAAATATTCTTTAATAACATACAGGGATTGTTTCCCAAATGATTTTTTCATCACAGAATGGAATCTTCGCCGATGCAGATCTTTTATTTCATTTGGCTGTTTGCTACATAGTTTAATACCCAGTTGATTTGTACCTATTTGTTATAATTTATTTATCCTATAACAAGCAATGGTGATGTTTGTTTGATTTTTGGTGTTATAATGACAGAGGTCTTTATGTGTTTCAGTTGCTGTCAACCACTGCGCTGATTTCGAAATTTGGGAACAGCCTCTTTACCGTACGGTTACGTTTTTATTTCTTAAGTTGAATAAATACAGCTATGCGCATATGTATTTAGCACCCTCTAATTTTATGTGAAACAACAGAAGGTGGGAGATTGAAATGAATGAAACAACATGTACATGTTTACTAAATATTATTGTATATTAATAGATTTAATATTTTGTTGAGCCACCATGCGCTTTTATAACATATTTTATGCGTTTCGGCATTGTTGCCACTAACTGATGACATACTTCGGCTGCGATCAAATCCCATTCTTCGAAAACTGTCTGTTGTAGCTGATTTTTTAAGACACAGCGATGTTGCCCAATATTTCTTTTGAGTATGTACCACAGATGCTCGATGGGTGACAAGCCGGGGAACTGTGCGGGCCAATCTAACAGACGTACGCTATTGTCGGCGAACCAGCGCTTCGTTGCTTTTGCACGATGACATGGGGCGTTATCCTGTTGGTAGTAGTAGTCTCCAACATCATCTTCGAAAAGTTTGACTATTGACAGTTTCAACGCCTTTTGCAGCGTCGAGATATAGCGATCGCTGTTCATACATCCCTCGCACAAAACAACTTCTCCGACGCCTGCTGCCGACATACAGCCCCACACCATGATGCTTCCGCCCTCATGTTTTACAGTAGGTACCCAGCAGTGTGGGTGAAATGCTTCGCCAAGTCTGCGCCGCACGAATTGTAGTCCAGGCCGCCCGATTTACTTTTTGTATCTATGGAATGTGCGTTGTGCAAATTATACTTTTACTTAATAATACGTAACATAATAACATTAAGAAACATACCTCTATGTTTGACTCGTCAGAAAAAATTACACGCGACCATTCTTCAACAGTGCAATCTGCGTATTTTTTGGCCCAAGCTAGTCGATTTATCTTGTTCATCTCGGTAAGATAGGGCTTTCGGCGAGAGATGCGGCTATGTAAACAAGCTGCTTTTAAACGTCTTCTGACAGTGGTTGCGAAAATTCTCACCCCATGATGCGTCCATAATTCGCCACTTAGTTCTTTAGATGATTTTATGCGATCCTGTAGGGATTCTTTCCAAAGTGCGATCGTCTCTTGCGCTGGTGTGCCGTTTTCGTCCCGTTTAAGGCTTATTTTCATATCTTCCCGTTTTTTTGCAACGTTAGCGTGTATTGCACAGGACATCTTGTGCACTTGATTTTTTTAGCGATTGCGTCTTGCGAATACCCTTCCGTACTTAAAAGTACAATCTGACTTCTTTCTACAATGCTTAGTTCACGCGTTTTTGGCATTATTAAACACAACAAACTAGTGAAACAATCACTCACAAAATAAAACGCAGAATCCCCGATTTCTATACAGTTTACACGCACAGTACCTACAAGCAACTGAAATGTTAAAATACAAATTTGCACTAAAACTCCAACAAAATAAAAGCATCTACAAAATCCTCATTTATATCTCATTATAATCGCAAGCGTAAACATCCCCCCTAGCGATTTACCTGGAATTTGAATGGTATCAATGATACTTGTTTTCCCAAGGGTGCTAAATACATATGCACATAGCTGTATTTGCAAGACTTATTGTTCTCACAATGAAGTCGTTGCTGTGAATGAATTGCAGGTCAAATCGTCACCCATACAACAAATGTATTAACCTTTTACGAGATTATGTTCAAAAATAACATTTGCAGTTGTTGCAGCAGTTGTTTCTTTCTGTGCAGGGTGCAGTAATTAGGCTACCTTTTTAGTACAATATCAATTCGTTTAAAAATAAAACAAATAAATATAATGGCTAATTTTTAATTTTCAAGGAATATTTTATATGCTCAAACTTAGTAGGTGGTTAAGTACAAGACAATATGTATTTATGTAAGAAAAACATTTTTATTTTAACATTTTTTTAATTTATAGGTACATAATAGTATATAAAAATATTTAATTATCAATTTATCGCTTGCTTCAAAATATAATACTTTAATTTAAACAGGTAATAATTTAGATATTAGTACCTATGCCTATGACATATTTTCTTTTAATAAGGAAATAAGTTATTACAGCAATTCCCTCTATACAATTATCTAATTAAAATATTCACGACACACAATCAGATCTGAAATTAAACGACGTTCGTTTCTTCACATTCTTGATAAAACGAATAAAACATCCAATATCGTAATACATAAGATATTCAATGGCAGGCAACCAACTTGACCAAGAAGGAGTTTGGTAAAATAGTAATGGCACAGGTGATCCCTCCCAAACAATTCTCAAGTGCCAACAATCTAAACTGGCCTCTAAACAATCGAGCACTGCCAACCTAACGGGTACAGAGTGCCACTAGTTAATTCATTTCTATCTGCTTCAATGTAATCGCGTATACTTCAATAGCATTTAGTGTTTTAATCGTAGAATATTCAAAGATTAAGTGCTGTGTGATGACCAGTTCAGTGTTTCAGTGACCAATATTTGGCTTTAAACAGTTAATTCACGAAGGAATTCTCGGCAGTTTAACAAGACGGTGAGTTCTTGTTTAGTTTTGTGTACTGCTTATGTCAAATATGCAATTATCATAAAACATACGGATATTTATGCTAGATTGTACTACAAGTCTTAAATGTCGAGGTGATTTCAATGCTGGGTTAGACGACAATAACGTGTGACTTCTGGCCGTCTTTGTTCAATGCAGAATTGCATGGTGGCGTGAGGAAATAACTTATTCGAGATATTAGGGTGTTGTTCCAAGTAGGAATGTACAGAAATTGTTTTGCTGTCAGTTGTCGAGGCTTATATAATGCTAACCTAGTATTACTTGAAAATAATCTCTGTAACTATTACATTTGCGAAATGTACTATGGGTGTTGCAATTATATTTGTGTCAATTAACTGAAAAGAATAAATATAAAATTTTCTTTATGGTCGAAGCATTATTTTGAATACACCGAATTAGGTAAAATGAAAAATTAATAAGTGAAATTAAATTTTTATTTGAACTTTATTTAATACCAGAGACGAATCAATTCCAGGTTTAAATACCTTAGTTCTCATATGCCACACATTTCCGAGTGACATATGAATGTAAAATATAGGTTGTTATGTGTATAACTTTATTTAAATTTATTTACTACAATAGTTACCGTAAATTTATTGAGAATACAAAATTTAGTAGGCGATGAGAAACAAAATCTGCGTTATTATTTTCTTAGATCATTATCTTTTATTTGCTATCTATTTTTGAAAAACGAGCTAGAAATTAATTCAAAATTATATTAATTTAAAAAAAATAATATATCCAATTAGTAAGATTTTAGGAAATATAAAAACAAAAAATGAAAATAGAAATATAAATTAAACAAGTATGTATTGCATGTAGAAAATATAAAATAACTACAAAACATTCGCGAAACGTGACTTATTATAGTTTTCAAAATCATTTAAATATTTGTTAGTGAAAGAAAACTTTACAATAATGCAAATAAAGAAACGAAAGTGACTAGCGAACGTTTTCGAAACGTGACTTATAAATTAAAAGAAATTAAATGTTTACGTGAGTTAGAAAATTTCTTAAATAATTATGGAAAGAAAATGAAAAGAATCACTGGAGATTTATGGATTAAAATTGATTATGCAATTAGAGCATCTTATAGATTGTACCTAGTCCTAAAAATAAACACTATTTGCACAATATAATTATATTAATAATAATAATATGTATTTCGAATTACATTGAAATCGCTTGGCCTTTGTGTTTTTTATACAACTTCAGGGTTACAAAAAAAAATATTTAAAATTTAAGCATAGAAATCTAAAAATTTTTCAATTAAAATAATAATAACAATATCTCCTAGAATCTTCATAAAAGAGTGGTGCTATTTTCAAATCAAATTCGGCAATTTTAATAGGCTTTCCCGTTTGAATTGCTTCTACTATATACATATGACTAGGGACCGGACACCAGAGGCCCATGACTCATCGCCCACGGGCGTACTATTGAAAATTTGTATTTTTAAAGAGTTTTTAATTTTATTTATATAATTGGAAGCAAATGGGCGGTGATCTATAAAATACTTTTTGAATGAAATACATCCTTGTAAATAGAAAACGTCCTTTCCACATCGCAACTGGTTATAGGCGCATACTGGAAATATTCTTTTATTTCAGCGTCTTTAGCAGTTATATTTTGAGGAATTGCCCCCCCCCCCCCCTCGTACACAATTGCCGTAATGTTATTAAATCTGGATTTCTATTAAAAACTGCGTCAAACTTTTGGCGAAGGCCACATCCGAAGTCACTTGGAATATTTTTCAAATTATTAATAGCCACATCTAATGTGGTTAATCCATCTTTTAATTTGAGATTTCGATTTTCAAAATAAGCAATTAGTTTTGTCAAATTTCCAAAGAGTTCCTGAAGAAAGTACAACTGATTTTTTTAAATTCCTTGCACTCAGAAATACTCCGAGCGTCGTCATTTAAACATGCAACGAAATTTTGTAAACTATCGAAATTCTCTTCATAAAAGTAGTAGCTTCCAACAATGTTCCCCATCTAGTTATTACTGGAGAGGGAGGCAGTGACAAAGATGGCACTTTTCCCTGTAAAGAGCTACTCTCAATGGTGCTTTTCTGAAAATTTTTGAAAAGCGGATACAAGTCTGTCAACTTCTGGAAAGGTGTCTCTGATATATTCACAGATTCTGTGGAGAACATGTGCTACACAAATAATATGCAGTATATTAGGATATGTTTCCTTTAATAGTCTGCCTGTTTTTAATATATATGCAGCACTGGCATTGAAAAATAAAAGTATTTTTTCTTTGTACCTGTTGTCCGAATGAAGCATTTGGTGCATATTCTCGTAAATGGTTTTAGCTACTGTTTCCGCATCAACTGTATTTATAACTTTTGTTGCTCTTAAATATGCGTTATATGGAATAGTTGGATATAGTACACCAGCTACAACATTTACCACCACACAGCGTCCTAATATATCGACAGCTTCATCGGCACTTATCCAGAGGTACTGATTTGAAATATGGCTTCTAATGCGTTCTACTGCTTTCGTGGAGCACTTAGAAACATAATATTTGCATAAGGTGGATTCATCAGGAACATTTCGACCAGTATATTTTTGGAGAAATATTTTTAAAGTGGTTCCATCTATGCATGTGTTTGCGATGCTAAGTGACATAGTATGTGCGATTTCATGGAATTTTTTAACGATATTTTACAGATTTTGCAGTAAATTTCGGAATCACAGACAATGGACATACAGTCAGTATGACCGTCAATCCAACTCGCCATTGTTTAACGATGCCGTTCGCGACGTTCGTCCAAATCATATCTGAAAAGGTAACTTAAACAATGCCCTAGATCTAAATAAATGAAAACTGTAAATGTATGCGTAAGTTATTGAAACTGAACGAAATTAAATGTACACTTACGTCGAAATAATTGGCAGAAGTAAATTCAATCAAACGATATTAAACAGGATCTATCATTAACACTATCTAAAAATTACGATGTAATTAACAGTTAAAACTATGAAAACAAGAAACTAACTCACATCACTTTATTTATCTTACGAAATATATACTAATAAATAAAATAAATTATAAAAACCCCGCTTCTATCTACGCTCATGAAAACAGAAATTTAACTGTAAATATCCAACAAAAAACGTCGCAATTGTCGATGAAAACAGATGTGCGCGCTAACCAGATCAATAGTGCATTCAATAACTACGTGATGTACTTACAGATGTTGTAGACTATTTATATCGTCCGTTGTAATGACGACGTCATTTCAACACGATGTGTCCGGTCTCCACTTATTATGTATTCATTTAACTTGCAAACTTACTCCTGCTAATATATTGAATCAAACATAGTTGCAAAATGAATTATTTATGTTAATAGATTTATTATTTTTCGTTTTTTTTTTTGCCATAGGTTACGGATAAAGATATTGGAAAAGGTTCGGGATAAGTATATAAGTAATAATAGCTCTTAAATTGAAAAAAATATGATTTGATCAATAACGAAGATTACATAAAAATTGCTCTCGTAATAAAACGACCTCTATACTCACCTGACTTGCGAGTGTGATTTGACGCGAGAGTGAATTTTTAGTGAAATTCTTATTTTTTTAGTAGTATATGCTGGTGCATTACCATGATGCAAAAACTATGAATTATTTCGACATAATTCTGGTCGTTTTTTACGAATCGACTAACGTAAACGACGCAAAAAGCCTAAATAGTATTCTTTGTTGACTGTGTGGCTAGTTGCAAGGAACTATTTGAGGACAACGTCACGGTAGTCAACATGACTTTTATTGTTGACTTTCTTAGACGTTGTTTTCTTGGGTTTGGTTAACCTGCAGTACGATATTCACTCAATTGTTGAGCGGTTTCGGGTCATAGGTGACAGACACACGAGACAAGCTCAAATTGTCCTTTAAAATTATTTGTATTGATCCTTTTGATATACCAACAATGTCTACAGGGTCTCTTTGAGTCAATCGACGATTGGAAAGTACAAGCTTCTTGATTTTGTTGATGTTTTCTTCAGTAGTTGAGGCTGATGGCCTTCCTGAACGAGGTTCGTCACGACCCTCACCAAACAATTTGTACCACTTAAAAACTTGTGGTCTTTTTGAACACCGATCACTAAAGACCGGATTATATGTAAAATATGATTTCTTAATTGCCTTATTTTATTCAGAAAACATTAAATAAACCTAGAAAACTTGTAATTTTATTGTTGAAAGGTATATCAACAAAATTATGAGCATCCTGGGTTTATCTAATGCTTTTTTAATAAAATAAGGCAGTTACACATTTTTAATGTGTCCGTACAGGAAATTTTTTACACTAAATTTAATGTAATTCTTTGTTCAATAGATTTGTCCACATTAAAAAATCGCCGTGATAATTTTTTTACAATTACAAAAGACGCTGTACTACGCTAAACTAACAAAGCAACTGTCATGAGATTTCTATCGGTTGTTCATAACAGTCATGCAAACCTACCAAATAAATATACATATGGGTATACATAGCGTCTCGTTACTTTTTTAACCACAGCAGTATATTTAATTTTTCCACATAATTCCCATTCAACTCTATACATTTTTTTAACCCGTTTAATAAGTAACCCATCGGAAGTTCTTCAAAAAAGCCATTTATCGCGATTATCACCACCTCATTCTTCTGAATGACTTTCCATCAGGCCATTTTTCCATCAAGTTTGAAAACAACAAAAAATTCCTCAGAACCAGATCTGGCAAATATAGTGGATAATTCGTATCGTAATTCTACAAATTTAGTGGTTTCCATACATCCGCTATGGTAACCACTAAATGAGCGTGCGTTTTGTTTTCATCGGACGAAACTTTTTCTGAATAAATGCGGTCGTATTTTATGCAGATCAGCATCGAAACGTGTCAGTACAATACTATAATATTAGCCAGTTATTATACTTCCTTTTGTCAATCAAAAATGCATTTTTGGAATTCTCAATATCTTACTGGTTGAAAAAACGATGAACATGTCCATTCGAGGTATGTTCATCCAAGTAAATCCATTCTTTTAACTATTACTTTGTGATTTTGCCTCTGGAGTATAGTAATGTATCCAGGTTTCATCTACAGTGACACATGGACGAAAAAGTTCTCTAGGGTTTCGTTTGAACTTAGCAATACAGTCATTTGAAATTGTAATACGATTTCGTATTTGCTCAACAGTAACCAAATGCGATACCAGTCTCTTCCGGTTAGCTCTTTTATATTTAAATGTTGATGTAAAATATTGCGTACCCGTTCGGTTGAGATATTAGAGAGCACACACTTTTATTCGACGGTCGCTCTTTACAATGGTATAGAATTTGTTGATAATTTCTGAAGCACCTCATGTACTCATGTAACCACTTTCTAAAGAAGTTACAAATTAATGCATTGGAAGCAACAGATTCATCTTAGTATTTATGTAACTTTTCTTCAGTGTCTTCAAAGGTTTCTTCACGTAAAGAATAATGTTTAATTAACACACGAAATTTCATTTTCCCGATATTAACATAAAAACAATAAATAGTTTAGGTTAAACGATTGAAAAAATTTATATATCCAACAGATTTGGGCATATTGTTGATAGGTTTTTAAAAGATGGCTGGAGTCAACAATATATTTATCATGGCAAAAGTGTTGCTAATTTTCAAAAAAACACTCTAATAACAATAATAATAATTTAATTTTTCTACTAGGTATTCTTTGAATAGAAAGTATAGTAAAA
Organism: Melolontha melolontha; assembly: GCA_935421215.2. NCBI lineage: Eukaryota > Metazoa > Arthropoda > Insecta > Coleoptera > Scarabaeidae > Melolontha > Melolontha melolontha. The sequence continues at coordinate 91,401,611 of OW285242.1, read as the reverse complement.
ATAAATTGAAGCAGTGAAGTTTTAAAAATAGTGCAATTGATGAGCGTGAAATAACGAAAAAAGTAAAATCTGCTATTGCCAAATGTTGTTTACAATTCTAAATAAATTCAACTTAACTTTCGCGTGCATATACTATCATTATCTACATCATTAATGGATAATTAATAATTACTATTAAAAGAAATTCCTTTTTGCAGTAAATTTTCTTGGAATTAATGTAAATTAATAGAAACGTGTCTTTTTGCTTTAGTAACTATTTTTTTTTAAACAGTCGCCAGTCGTAGTTATAAATTATAACGTCACTAATTGGATATATCATAGTCATAGTGTATTAACATACATACATTGGAACTTTTTAATATATGTTGCTTTACTAATATTCGAATACAAGTATGGGAGTATGACCTTATTTTAATGCTTTTAAAGCTAATTGAAGTATATATTTAAGACATCGTTTACTAATAATTTATATCTATCTGTATTTTTGTAGATTTTATTAAGTTTAATTTTTATTTAGTTTTCCGGAAAACAATTATCTCAGGACTTACGATATCAATGCATTATACTAGGAACAAACTGATTCAGAATAAAAAACACGGTTAATATTTTCTAGGATTTTATTTTAAGTATGCTCAAAGTAATTCCCTTCAGCAATGATGTATGACCATTCTTTCTTTGCACTATTTAAAGGCTCCCAACCAATTTGTACGTTTGTTTTGTGTTTTTGAAATTAGAAAAAATACGAATGGAAGAAATAACACAAACGTTAAGTATAGCAAGCGCCAAATAATATGGCGGGAGGTGGGGATGCGCCGTAGTCGTTTTAAAGTCGTTTTTAAAAATGCGCTTGCCCATTTAGTCACTTTCTTGTAACTTTCTGTAAAACCAAATACAAAATTTCCCACTATTTCTAATACTGCGTGGACTTACTCCCACCGCTCGCCATTTTATTTGGCGCTTGCTATACATACGTTTTTGTGAAAATTATTTTTTCGACATAAGAAATGGTTTTAAAAAAAAATTATTTTTTTTTTTATTTGAAAGAAATCGCATTGACCCAGTATGTGAAGAAGGACCCTCGTTCCTGGGTTATGATAATAATACTTTTTTGATAAGTCATTTTTCTTGGTATTCTTTTTATTGAAAACGAATTACAGAATCGTATATTCTGTGTGAGAAATTGAAAAAAAATGAATTTCATCGATTACAACGCCATCTATTGTGAATTGAAGAAAATGTTTCTAACAAAGGCCACGTACTTTTTCCAGTAGAATTCGACTCTGCAATAAAATATATGGGTTCCGATTTAAGATTTCAAAGTTTTCCCGCCCCACCTATATGGAGGGAGAGAGAGGGACTAATTCTAGCACTAGTGTATTTCCCCCATTGAATTATTGAATTTTAAGTCTGGACATTTTTTCGTTAACTGCTTATTTGTCGGTGTATTTGAAAGATTCAAGTTACACCTATTACAATTTTTAGAATGAAAATAATTTAAAAAATTTAAATAAAATAATATCAATTTCACAAAATTTTGTGAAATGTTACTTTAAATACTTTTTTTCTATTTAAAATATATCATCAAGTCCCTAAATATCTTCAGATACTTCTAAAACCAACGTTAATCGTATTTTTTAAATTTTAAGCGTCCAAAAAATATTTTTATTAAGCCTGTTAATTAATGCAACGAAATATAAAGGAGAATTCAAATTACGTTTTAGAAAATTAATCTGAAGTATTTGATTAAGTTTAGGGAAATGTATAGCACAATTTTCAAAAAAATTGTTTTATACTATTCAAAGAAAGATCCATCGAAGAAAAGGTTTAAAAAGTAAATTAAAACGCCGAAACATCATTTAAGTAAATTGTTTTTCTTATTACCTCATTGCAATTGGTTCTAGGTTCTAGGAAAAGTGTTTGTACATAATGAGTAGCCAAGAATTACAATTTATTCAATAATTTATTGAAGGTTAATAGTTCACAAAATAACTGTAATTAGTAGTAACTTGTTTCATGAATATTTGTACCGATATTTAATAAGAGTGTCACGTTACTAGGCATATATACAAACACAATATATTCGTTTCCATTGAAAACCATAAGTTAGGTGAAAGTATTTATGTATAGTTTGTATACAAATTGATGTCTTCTCCTAGCCACGGCTAAATATGAATCTTTCCCTTTTAAAGCAGAGTCTACCAATTACTTTTTTCAATAAACTAGATCGAATTTATAATACATGTATATATTGATTTATAATTGTTAAGTTTATTAATATCATCATTTTTTATAAGAATTTCACATATGTTGACTCGAGGAATATAATTTGATTTATTTTAAGGCGTGTACGTATGAATTTATAGAGTTTCAGTTCCAAACAATTTTGTATTTCAGAAAGGCAAATCGTATACCAAGTGTTTACATAGGGTAAGTGGGGGAGAGATGGGCCACATTTTAGAAAATTGCTTCTAACTTTATTTGGTAACAAATATTTTATAGGTAACTTAACATAACTTAACGAATATTAAAATGATGTTATAACTTAAACAAATCTTTTGGATACTAACAAAAAAAACATATATAGTGGTTAGTAAAAGTTCATCTCTCCTCCACAGTGCAGGTGAGATGGACTGCGTACAGAGGAGAGATGAACCGATACAAATATGAATAGTAACTATTTGCTTTTGTTTCTTATAGCATGCTTACCGCACTGCTGGCACAAATTATGATAGGTGGTACAATTCTCGTGAAACCAGCGACCGCATATGGTGCACTTGATCCAATCCTCAGTCTTTTTTGTCTTCCTGTAGTCTTCCTTGCACCCTGCACATTCATTTTCATAGTCCTCAGCTTCTGCCGTATTATCATCATCTGATGAATAATTTAAAACCATTTCTTCAGAAGTCGTCGTAGAAGAAGAAGAATATCTCCTTCGGTTTGACTTAATATTCTTTCGCTTTGCCTTATTAAATCGCTCAGTATTAGCTGGTCTTTTTTTCTTTTTTGCGCTAAGTTCTTTTTTTTGTTAAGCTCTCTTCTCTTAGTTAAATTTTCTTCTGAGGTATGAAGAGTCAATACTTCTTCCGCGTTTACGGGCGTTAAATACTGCTGTTGTTGAGGGTGTGGGTGAAATTAATTCTAGAATCTTGCCCGGTGTTTCTTTCTCTTCCTCTTTGTCACTCCGTTCTGCTTGATCTTCTTTCTCAGTAGATGGTTTGTGGCTTTGGGATGAATGGTTATCTGTTCGAGCGTGCACTGTATTTGGTTCTTGAATGGTATTCTTAACTTGTACATTATCAATGTATGCGTAATCCGGAATAGCCGTGGGATTGAATACGATACCAGTGGCACGAAATGCTGCAACTGCATTGTCTACTGTAGCAGCCCTATTCCACGATTCCCCTAAAAGCTTCCCAAACTGCAATCTCTTCAATGTACGGCTAGTATTTGATTTTACAAAATGACGACATGCTTGAGAATAATAAGGCTTCAGTACCTTAAAAAATGCCCGATCCAACGGCTGCAGGTAATGAGTAGTGTGTGCAGGCAAACAAAATAATAGAATATCATTTTGTTCGGCAAATTCCAGCATCTCCAAATTAGTAGTGTGAGAAGTGTGACCATCGAGTATTAAAAGAACCTTTCCGGGCATCTTTCTAGGCAGAAAATTGGTTTTTAGCCACTCAAAGAAAATGTCAGAATTAACATAGGCTGATTTTTGTGACATTTTAATTGCGGATCCAGGTGGCATTCCGTCCAATAGCTCATCCTTCTTGTTTTTTCCTTTAAAGATACAGTAAGGAGGAAGGAAAACGACCTCTGCATTACAACAAGTCAGAACACTTATCGTCTCTCCTTTCTCACCGGAACTCATGGATGTCACATTTTTTTATCCTTTTTCTGCTAAGACTGCACCGGCTCTACTGTTTAATTGTAAGCCTGTCTCGTCAGTATTATAAATATTGCCGGGTTTATCATGCAATTCATTCTCAGTCAAAATTTTATCGAGCAAAGAAAAATATTCTGTTACAGTTTCTCTTGACATTGCCACTGCACGAGCAACTCAAATATTTTCTGATTGGCGTATTGTTATGTCCTTCTGCCTACGCAGAAAAGACTGCAACCACTTATATCCTGCTTTACCTGAAAATGGCAAAATAATATTTTATAGTTTTAGTAACGCTGTATTTTGAAACTTTTATTTTACCTTCATCCTTGTCAAAGTTATGTTTTATGCCTAATCTCTCAGCTAAATTAAAAGCCATCATGCGCACCTCATCTCTGGTTGGTGCAAACCCAGTTTTTGGTAGTTTTTTTATGTGACTAACTAATTTTCTTTCCGCATCGTCCCCTAATAGTGATGGCGGCCCAAGACGATCTTCCTTAGCTGCATTATTAGTTCGTAATCTTCTCAGTAATGTAGATTTAGGAATTTGAAAGCTACAGTAACCCCCATATTATTTGTTCTTACTGCATTAATTGCATTTTGCAAATTTTGGGCTCTCCATGCCCCTCTAATCGCAGTATTTTTCTTTCTAATATAAACTGTAGGCATATCTGTAATGTAAAAAAACATAAAAACAACCAGTCCGTCTCTCCTCGATATGAGAGGTCCATCTGTCCTAAATGCAGAGGTGAGATGGACCGTTCAATTTCTGCTCAACCGATACGAATAGAACCGGCTTTTAGGTTATATTCATTCCATCACATGTGGTGTTAACAAATATATAAAGATAGTACGTTTAAACTTACCTAAATAGTTTTTCTTCACTTCTAGATTATACTGACAATAATTTTAGTAACACTTTGCGGCATTAAACTACGATTTCTTTTCTAAATTAACTGGAATTTTCACATGCAGCTGCTAGCACTAATGTATTACGACTCACTGACCGCACCCTAACTAGATGGCGGTGTAGCACAATTTTAAAACTGAAAGTCCATCTATCCTACCGGTCTATCTCTCCCCTATTTACCCTATTATAAATTCGATCTAGTTTATTGAGAAAAAGATATTGGCAGATTTCGCACCTGGATTAAAAATAATTGAAAATAGAAAACTCAATCTTTCTTAAAAAGGAATTTTACAATAAAGGAAATAAGAATATTGAATGTTAATTATTTTAAAAAACAGTTTTTTATTTTCTATAAAATATATTTAAATAGATCAGAATTTTCGAACACATAAGTTTTAAGTGTCTAGTTTTTAATAATAATTATAATAATAGTCTTCATTGTCCAGCAATTGTACACAATTAATATAACAAAATTACAAAATTAAATGCGCGTGTGTGACTAACAACTTATATAAAAAAACAATTTAATAAAAACTAATACGAAAAATCACAAAATATAACCGGGTGTTAAAAAAGAGTGTAAAATATTTAAGGAGATAGTAGTATGAACCAACATAAACAAAAAAGTCTTAATAACATGGGTCCTCAAAGTAACTTTAAGATATCGTCTCTAATACTTTTATAATCGCACAGTGGCGTGACAAATTTTTTTTAAATATTTTCTTCATTTCTTTTCCCGTTTATTTTGGAATTTTGGGAAAATATTTTGGATTTATTTCTATATAATTACTCTTTCCATTTTTTATAAGTTGTCTTTTTATTTCAAGGACATCCTGTATATACGACTTTAATAAATGTAAGAATTATAAATTAAAAATTTATATATATGCTACAAATTTCATCTAGCCTATTGTGAGAAAGCAATCAGCAAGTTCTTATACCATATCAGAAATAATTAAAGATAGAAAATTTAAAGTAAAATACATTTTATATAGAACCTCTTAAAAAGGAATTTTATGTGCAATGAAAGAAATAAAATGTGTATTTTAACCAAGTCGAACGCGTGGGAATTTATGAGTAGTTCCTCCTCATTTGTTTTGTATTTGACAAAGGCAATTCTCTTCACATTAAAATGTGAAGCTCGGCCCTAAAAATAGAATTGATATTTAGCCGTGACGAGGAGGGAGACATTGTTTAAAATGGTCTATTTGTGACTAAATATAGCTGGTAAGGATTGAAAAATTATAAAATTAAATTAATGTCTCCCGCTAATATTAATTTGTAGACAAACTGTATATGCTTCCCAACAAAAATGTAGCTAATGTCAAATTAATATATAAGGAATTATTTGTTTTATTTCTAAATTGTCTATCTCTGAATGCGCGAATTGAAAAATTATTCGCACTAATATTTAGAGACCTCTATTTAAATCAGTTGAAAAAACTTCGCAATCTTCGCAATCTTTTGGATGTTCAGAATCGAATTGTCCTTTTAGGTCGATTTTAATTTTTGACTTAATAAAAAAGATAAATGAGATTGTAAGGCACTTACTAAAGTACCACAATCTTTTATTTGAAAAAATAACGTGCAAACTTGGCACTTTGGCGCAACGCATCACATAACAAGAACTAGGTAATCAGGTTACTTCAACAAAATTTTAGTCCTTAGACCAGTCAGTATCTTTGGAACTCAAAAAGGAAAATAGTGAGCAGTTTTTATATTCGCAATTTTTGGGTTTCTCTCTTATATTGGATGTCTAATCACACCTTACTATGTTTCGCAAGAATTGAATATTTGTAATCGGGTCTTTGTAAGTTTGTTTAGAGCTCCTGCTTATTTTAGTCAATCACTCGAGTTTTCGATTATAGTGCGATGAAGAAAGGTTTGAATAAAATTGAAACAATATTCTCAAAGAATCTTAGAGATACACTAGTTGTCTAGTTGTTTTTGATACTTCTCCAATACTTTATCTATCATTATATAATCTGGCATATACCTTGTAATGGCTTTTACGATTCTTAGCGTTGCGAACATAATCGAATTTAATTCAAACGTTTCTGTTCGAATTTTGCCAATTTAAACTCACGAATTAAATTTAATGTTAGTGCATTGTCTCATCGTCAAGTCTTATAGGGGTACAACAGATACGGTCATATTTCATGACATAGTTCATGAAATAAAAATATTTGGTGATGAATAAGCTAAAATGCATAAATAATGCAGCATTTTTTCAGAGATGGCGTTGTAAGCAGTTTGAATATTGCTGAGTGTTGCCTTTGCAGGTGCGGAGTAAATAATTTTCAGGTAATATTTAGTCACAATGGACGATTAATAATAAAATTAAAACATAAATAGTTCCTTGTATATTTATGAAAAGTGTTCTTTTCTCGAATTTATTAATTTTTATTAGGACTTTATTAGGAAATTTTTACAGTGTATGGCAACTCATACATATTCATTCACCATTTTCTTTCGATTTTGCTTGGAATTCAAAATACTACAACGTTTGTAATAAAAATTTGCTTTTGAGGGTGTCATATTTTTGGGGTTTTATTATTTCTCGTTCGTATTATAATGAGGAAGAGTGTACATTAATATAATTTATACCACTACTTTAAATGTATGAAATTTTATGATATTTATTTAATGTCATATTACTTTTTGAAACTGGATGTCGTCTTGATAATTTTAAAATTCAACATACATAAAAGTGAACTTCGTATCAGGTTATTGAACTATATGTAAATCAAAGATCACCAGTATACACAGTATGATAATTCTGTGACATATTGTACTTTTATGTTAGGTAATTTTAGTAGATCTATTGTATCCATAGTAGGGTGCTAAGTTTAATTATAATTATAACGTCTGCAACAAATCCATATCCTTTCTCATTTGAATTTGTTAAATATTACCGACTCTAAATAATTTATATTTTTATTAGATATTGCATGGTTCAAAATTTTAATTAAAATGAAACTTATCCATAAATTAATTTCACGTTAATTTTGATATTACAATAAATTTGATAGAAATAATAAGCTTGCAACATTTACACCGCATTTTTTTGGGATTTTATTCAGCAACAATTTCAAATACTTTTAGAAGTTGCTTAATCTTATATACATTTAAAATAAATAACTCTTTTACAATTATACTTGTATCGGATTTTGTACTGTAGAAAATTGTAAATAATGAATGCAAGTTACTTTTTGAAGGAACAGATAGATTCGCACGCACCCAAAAACTGAATTCTGAGTATTATATGATATACACAGACCTTTGAAGGCGGTGACCTCTAAGCTGTCTTTTGAAACTTTTGTTACTTGTTTCTTACATACTCCAAGTTATATATATATATATATATATATATATATATATATATATATATTTAGTGTTTATAAGAATTTTATTTTTCTTATTTATTTTATTGGCCGTGTCTTAATATTAAAAATAATAGACTTTTTATTGGTTTAGCGACCTTTTATTGAATTTGGTGTTTTACTCTACGACGTTTCGACTTTTATTATTATTCAGTCTTTTTCAAGTAACTAGAAACAAGAATTAATACAATGAAAACATGAGAACTGTGTTTGCTTTTGTGAGACTGAATTAACAATTAAATTAACAATTAAAATTAAAATTAGATTAAAAAACTGAATTAACCAATTAAATTAACAATTAAAGTTAAAATTAAATTAAAATTAGATTAATGATAAGTAAGAAAAAATTAAGGTGATTACATCTGTATAAATGAATTGGAAATTTGAATTAAACTACAATACAGCAACGAAAGCAATGAATGACAATAAACTCACCGGTTCTTTAGTTGGGTTTCAAAAACACGCATTCTTTGTAACATGTGTTATCGGGGACATCCGAGACTTTTTTTTATTAAGGACCGACCGCACTGGTTCAAATATTGTAAGTGTCTGTGTCTTGGTTCAGAGAGGTTAATTTCTGTTCTATTTTGGAATTGGCAAAGTGGTCAGGATCGTGTTTAGGGGTATATAGTTAAAGTATTTACAAATGGGAACTGATAAAAAAAATTTTTTTTGGTTTGTGTTTGTGTTATCGGGGACATCCGAGACTTTTTTTATTAAGGACCGACCGCACTGGTTCAAATATTGTAAGTGTCTGTGTCTTGGTTCAGAGAGGTTAATTTCTGTTCTATTTTGGAATTGGCAAAGTGGTCAAGATCGTGTTTAGGGGTATATAGTTAAAGTATTTACAAATGGGAACTGATAAAAAAAAAATTTTTTGGTTTGTGTTTGTGTGTGCGGGGGTGGTTTTTTATTTATCTATTGTTTAATGAGTGGCTAATAGAGTTTAGAAAGTCCATCAATTTCGTTTCTGTCGTTGATTGTTCTGCTGTTTTTGAAAATATGGATCATTTCTAAGACCTCCCTAGCTTTTGTATTCTTTTTCTGTGTTATTACTTTGGTGTTATCAAAATCAAAATTATGTTTTAGTGTCAATTGGTGTTTTTTTAAAGCAGTTTGTTTTTTTGCGTATTTGTGACCTTTCAATCTTTCTTGTAGTAACTGTTTTGTTTGGCCTATGTACTTTGTCACAGTCTTTGCAGGGTATGTTGTATATTGTGTGTGATTGTTTTAGTGTAGGTGTTGAGTCTTTAAATTTGGTGTGTAGGAATTTTAGGTTTTTACCGCTTTGGTGTGCTATTTTAAAACTAAATGGTTTAAATATATTGTCTAGTGTTTCGGATAATCCAGTTATATAGGGTGTGGGGATATATGTTAATTCATTGGTTTTTTTGTTTTTGTTGTGGCTGTTTGTTGTGTTATAAATTTTATTAAGTGTTAGTTTTATAATTTTTTGTATAAATTGTGGTAGATAATTGTTTTCACTTTATATAGTACTGTTGGTCTGAAAACTGGATCAGTGAGATTTAAGGCTCTGTCTACTAACGCTGTTACTACATTTTTTTTGTGGGCTAGGGGTTGGTTTGAAAAAAAGTTTACATATCTGCCGGATGTGGTTGGTTTAGTGTACCATTTTGTTTGTATGTTGTTATTTGTTTTTATCAGTGTTAGGTCTAAGTAGTTTATGGAGTTGTTTTTTTCTATTTCAATGGTAAAGTTTAAATTTGGATGGAAACTGTTGAAACTATTTTGTACATTGTTTATTTCATTTTCTGGTAGCATCATTATGCAATCATCGACATATCTTTTGAAAAAGGTTGGTTTTATTTTCAGGGATTTTATAACATTTTCTTCGATGTGCTCTAATACTAATTGGGCTACTACGCTGGATATAGGTGCTCCCATTGCTAGTCCTTCAATTTGTTTGAAAAATTTGTTGTCGAATTGAAAATATGTGGAAGTTAAAGTTAGTTCTATTGCTTCAAGGAAAGCTATTAATGGTAAGTCTGTGAAATTTTTGATGGAGTTTCATTTTTCTGTGATTACTTTTTAGGCCAGTGTTAAAGGTATATAGGTGTACATTGATTCTACGTCTACGTCCAATTCATTTATACAGATGTAATCACCTTAATTTTTCCTTACTTATCATTAATCTAATTTTAATTTAATTTTAACTTTAATTGTTAATTTAATTGGTTAATTCAGTTTTTTAATCTAATTTTAATTTTAATTGTTAATTTAATTGTTAATTCAGTCTCACAAAAGCAAACACAGTTCTCATGTTTTCATTGTATTAATTCTTGTTTCTAGTTACTTGAAAAAGACTGAATAATAATAAAAGTCGAAACGTCGTAGAATAAAACATCAAAATTCAATAAAAGGTCGCTAAACCAATAAAAAGTCTATTATTTTTAATATATATATATATATATATATATATATATATATATATATATATATATATATATAAACTGAAACCAGATAAAAATACGATATTTTAGTGAATTAATACATATTATATATTAATATTGATTTCCTTAATATAATTATGAAAATATTGTTGATATTTTAATGAATTTCATAGAATTGTTAGAAGTAGTTAATAATACTTAAATTATCCTTGTAAGTATAATGTGTTGATACTTATACAGGCTGTCACACAAAAAACGCCCCAAGCTGTAACTCTTGTTATTTATATTTAGATTTTCATGAGATAGGTACTGAATAAAATAGTTTTATGAGTACTATGTTTGAGGCTGTATTTACGTTTTTCCAGCGCCGTCTTCATTTTCTAGCGGTTGTTAATTTTTTTTCAAATTTTCAAAAAATATATATTTCTTTGCATAATTCTATAGATTTTTTCCTGAATCCATTGATGTGCAATACATCAATTTTAGTTAAATTTAGAAGAAAAAAATTATTAAAACACTCCGTATATGTTCTTAGTCACTTGTGTTATACTGTAGTGTGCGATGGAAAAATAACGCATTACGAATATGTAACTGTCATCTTTGACTTTTCTGTACCAAACAAGCATATTTTGACAGTTTTGAAATAAATCATGAATTTCAATCACTGACATGCTACAAAGTTTATTTAGAGTATAATACAAGCCACTTTAAGAGAATGTTTGAAAAGTGTTTTAATTTTTTTCTCTTCTAAATTTACAATTAAAATGGATGTATTGTACATCAATGGATTCAGGAAAAAAAATCTCTATTCTCTTATGCAAAAAAATATAGACAGTGCAATTTGAAAAAAAAATTACAATCGCTAGGAATTGAATATGGAGCTGTCAAACATAGTACTCATTAAACCATTTCATTTGGTACCTATCTCATGAAGATCGAAATATAAATAACAGAGTTACAGCTTGGGGCGTTTTTTCTGTGACAGCCTGTATATCGAGTGTGAGAGCGGGAGAATTACTTTTCAACAAAATATTTATTTTAGGGTAAACAACTAGTGGAGTGACTTTTCAATTTTTTGGTGTAATCTAAAGATGTCACTTTGACAGCTGTAACTAAAATTGGATTGTCTCACCAAAAGTCGGCCGAAAAATCAAATCCACACGTAATCAGGAACATAACCAACAGCCAATCAAAATTCCATTAATAAAAAAGTCTAAAAAAAAATACGAAATTATAATTTCGAATCTAAGACGCGGAGTACTTTTGAAAATGTCATGTATGCGACACGCTCGATTATTTGCCCATTATTATGGCTGAAACATTTAGATATTACTGTATAAGTTAGTTTCATGACTCTTTTTCGTCATAAAAGTGATTTATACGCTAATATATAATTTTCGATTTCACTTCTCATACGAATAATAATAAATAAATAAATAAAAAATATACTCATTGTGGCGAAAATGTTGCCAACTTTTAAATACTCGTTCTTCCGTTAAATCATCTTCATACTCTTACATACACAAACTCAATTCTGGGTACTATATGACACAAACAGACCTCCAAAAGTCGTGACCTCTCAACTGCCTTTGAGGTTTTCGTCACTAGTTTTTTCTACACTCCAAGTTGGAATGAATAAATATGTAAATGATATAATATATTAATATTTATTCATGTTATAATAATTGTGAAAATATTGTTTGCATTTTAATCACTTTCATGAAATGGGAAAGTAGTTGCTAATAGCAATTTATCTTTCTAAATGAAATGTGCTGGTACTAATATATATTAATAATATATATATATATATCGGTAATATTTGCGTTAATACTGAAAGTAAATTGACAGTTTATATGAACATAAAAAGATAATAATATAATGGGTTTGTATAGGAACACTCTCTGTACATAATAAACTAATTTTATTTAATTAGATTTCCTTATTACTTTTTTATTTAATCTTATTATCTAAAGTTTTGTAGAGTTAATTAACAAACAAAAATTACATTAATGAAGTCGGAATATAAACTTCAATATATTTCTGACAGAGTAAATTACTTCTGGTGTAATTCTATTTATTACATTTAGAGTGTGTCGTAAACCTGGAAGCATTCAAGTTTTTTATACCGTTAAATAGAATGTCATGAAGTTAAGTAACGATGTAACTTCTAAATCTACATCGGCGATAATTCATCTCACGTAATTGTATGAAAAATATAAAAAAGTATTGCAGTTACAAGAATTTGGAACGTATATTAATAACCTTAAATTGTTAACGATATATATAGGACAATAAAACAAAACCTAGAACTAGAATAACAGGACAACCTACAAACAACGGTAATCGTCTGTGTCAGGGATGTATCAGAAAATCAGAAGAATAATGTGTATGACTTACTTCTTACTTATTTCTTTTAGTTGACACTTGCGTTGAATTGTCTTCCACATGTATATATTTAGAGTTACAATTATTACAAATTTCAAGTTGAAATCTGGGGATAAGATTGATAAAGACAACAACGTGATTAATGCATTTCCAAACTATTACAAGATGAGGACTAGCGAAGAACAAATATAGATCTGTGTACATATTTTCCTCAATTTAATTGCACTCCATATGTGTTCTGACAAAATTTAATTGTTCTTTTCTATGGTTGTCATTTGATTTAGGTTGTATCTGCAATTTTCTTATAAAAATGGTTGGAGAGCGTCTTAAGTTGCATTAAATTGCTAGAGACGGCAATATTTATGCCTAGTCTCAAAGTTGTCGCCTTACACGCTTGTTGATTATTTATCCCTTTTTGACAATCAGTTTATCTCAAATGTCTGCCCGTTTCAGGAATTTTAATTTCTGTACAATATAAATTTGTGCTCTTTTTACCTTTGATAAAGTGATTTTTTTTAATTCCATATATTCTACAATAATAATAATAACTTTACTGCTCGGACCTGAGCGGCCACAAGATGCCATGTTTGTATATGAGTCAATCCTAGAAGAGTTCTCTTAAAGAAGCAATGGAGATACGACCAGGATGATACGTGGCTTTATTCTGCTGAAAAAAAATTATTTACGGAAACCTAGGGAACTGTTGCATCTAAAATGTTCTGACGATGTGTGTGTAACCGTCTGCATTAACGGTTGTGGTGTTCCCACTACCATATTAGAAAAAATGTGGGCCAATAATGTCACATGATAAAAGTGCACAACACACCGTAACTTGCGGACTATGTAATGACAATTCATGCAACTCACCTGGGCTTTCATTATTCCAATATCGACTATTTTGTTTGCTTGCACATCCATTCAAATGAAAATGTGCTTCATCTGACATATAAATGCGGTGAATAAAGTTTTCATCGTCATTCACACGTCGCAATATTTCTTCGCTGAAAATCCTACGAGCCAGCATATCGCCATCTTTCAAGTCTTGGATTAGTAGAATTTAGTAAGGGTGAAAAACATAATTATATGGACGGATGACACTTTTACATGTCGTGGATTATTGAAATGATTACAAAACAATCGTTGTCCAGAAGTTACATAGTCAGTATTTTTATAAAACGATTTTACGCAGAAATTACGGTCCACACCGGACCACCGCTCCATGTTTAACAAATGGCATTAAATGTCAAACAATAATCCAAAACCTCCACGCCCCCACCTGAGCAAAACAAACAAAACGATTCGATAAAATATCGCGCTTCACTGTAACTAAAGTAAAAAGTTATTCTTCCTTCATCATAAATATGCGTCCACTAGAATTATTACTTCTTTCGTTATTATTCACTCTACACCACTAAGAGGGCCTAATATCATGTTTATTATACTAACTATATGTTAAAATGGCGATCTGCATAAAAAGATTCGTTCTGGTTCTTACGGTTCTAATAATATTAAAGTTTCTATTATTCCACGCAGGCACGTGATAATCTAATTATTCAACAGAGTATGAAAAATTTTGGCACTAGACAATTCAGGTCTCTTAGACAAACTTTGGAAATTATGGCTCATGTGATCAGTACCACGATTCGGATTAACTCTAGTAGTTTTACAAAATATTGATGCTTGTAATAAGGATGCCAGGCTAAATCAGCATACTCTAATTTGTTACGAGTAAGAGCATAATACAGAGCTTTAAAAACTACTTACAATTGTAAATAGATAATATATTGTAATTTTGTTAGGATAAATAAACTTTAAAATGAAGAAAGTCAATAATAAAAACAGTGTTAAAAGTAAAGAAATTTCGTAAAGTAAATTATAGATTAGAACATTATTGTCAAATAGATAAAAGTAAATAATGAAAAGTTAACATATTTGATCAGTTAGAGACAAATTAAATATTACGAAGAGGCAGAAAATTGCATAATAAGCAAAAATATTAAAATACATTTTTAGATAACAATTATTGAACGAATAGAAATAGAAGGTAAATTTATTGCATATAGTAATTATTAGTATTAATTAAGTTTAAAATAGATATAAATGAAAATAGAAATTCTTTGAATCGTAACAATAAGTGATATTTCAGGTAATTAAACATAAATATTGAATGTAAGTAATATATAGTGCGTCCCAGGATTGATGTTACAGCAGGTGCCATGAACAAAACATTTTTGAATTTTATTTTAAGATTTTGTAATGAAGGCCTGTTTGACTTGCACAAAATTTTAAGAATATTTTAAGTTTTTGAAAAACAATTCGCCCTTGACAGAGAATCAAAACATATTTAGTTTTCAGTCATCGCACCTGTTGTGACATCAATCCTGATACATATTGTATATGTAAAAATACTGTGAAATTATGTAGTTTAACAACATGATATTTATTTTCTGAACCAAAATGATATTAAAAAGTTATTTAAAGAAAGAAGAATTCATATTCAAAGCTTAGTTGTATTTTCATTGGCTTTGAAAAATTAAGAAGTATTTTGAACAAATATATGTTAGTCATTAATTAATAACATGAATTTAATGTGTCAATTAAAACCAGTTTTTGAATTTTCGAAATTACATTTTGTATATGTTAATGTTGAAAAATAATGTAATAGATAGTGAAAGTAGAAATATTAAATGTGACAGTTAATAAATTTTGATTATAATATTAGTACATAATGAATAATTAGTGATGAAAAATAGATTAATATGTAAAGAAAATAGTATAAGGAAAGAAATTGACCAGAAATCAGTTTTGAATAAATTGGTATACTCAACTTAGACAAGATATTCAAAAATATTTAGAAGTGGAAGAATAATAAAGAGGAAAATTTGGATATAGTCTTTTTAAGATAAGAAATTAATTAGTATTAAGTAGTTTTGCGTTTCGGGCTCCAAGCCCATTTGCCACATTCAAACTGTAACCGATTCCAAATTTCTTTATAATTACATTTCTTGATCAAATCAATAAGTACTCTACCTATATATCCTGGCATCATTGCGCATGAGACGTAGTTCCACAGATGTTGGTAATGGTACTCCTAGTTCCACTAGCTTGTCGAATAATGTATACCATTGTCGCTCAAAGTTTTGGCATGCCAAAATCAGGTGATTTAAATCTACAATTTCGTAATCACGTGTAGGGGAAGATGAATCAACTATTTTGAATCTGTATAAAATAACAAGAAATTTACAGTATTTTAATTTCATTTTCGTTCTAGTAGAAAGCGCAAATCGTGAGATTGTAATACTGCTGTGCTAACGAGTATGATAGAGGGAAGTATGAATTCTGGCATATTGGGTCATTTGTTGTTTATAAGACGCTTGCCATCAATACTTAAATTCTCTTAAAAGATGTTTTTTAAGATGTTATACAATACTTTTTCGTCATTGGTTATTCATGCTTTAGCCAGCGCATCTCCTTTTTTGTTGATAATGATTCCTACGTGGCCCGTCACTCAAAACAGCTGGACATTAATTCTGTGAGGGTGTTTACACATCATGAAATTATATCAAACAGGATAGGATGTACTTGCGAAAACCATTTTCTACGTTTCATAGAATTAAGAACACTCTGAGAGTCCGACATGGTTACAACATTGGTGGAACTCATTTCTTTGATACATTTCAATGCTTCAGTAATTATTCTAGATTTTAAAGAAAAATAATTCAACATACTATTACAAATATCTGCCAACCCCATTATTTGTATCGTACACCGCAAAACTATAGACATAACAATGTCTATAGTTATTATTATTATTATATTATATTATTATTTACACAAATACTTCTAAGTATAACAATACTTAGAAGTATTTGTGTAAATAATAATAGAGGTGAGAAGACAATCTTCTATCTCATAATGCAGTGCTTTATCCTATATGCGATTACCATAATAATTCGGTTGGAAAATCTGGATGGAGGAAATATATTGATCGAAATCAATTGCTGACAAGTTTTGTTGGCCAATGTTGTAGTTAAACTTTTCTTATAATGGAATTGTTAGATGTGGGACTTTTGCTACATACTTGACAGTCAAATATTGCTGGAGTAATCTTATAAAAATTCTAGAGATTTGGTAGCCGAAAGGATTTACGTTATTATTCCATCCTTTCTTGTAAGTTTGTCAGACCCAGAAATATAATCATAAATAACAGAATATGCATATACAAGTGTCCCGTATTGTTATATACAAATTTTAGGAGTGTAAAGTAGACTTCTTTTCAAGTAACAAAAACGCAAAACTTGTATATCCATTTTTATTTGTTTCAAAGTTACGGATCTATGAATGTGATTGCCAGATCATGAAAAAAATGTAAACCTAAAGTCAATACAAACTGATTTTATTTAAAAAAAGTTGTACCATTCAATAACAGACTTGTGATTGTTAACGTCGCATAATAAAATGTTATCCTAAAATAAATAAACACGTGTCGTAGTGCATACAGTAATTTCTTGGAGGTCTATAAAAAAGAATACTGGAAATTGATGTATGGTAAAGAAGGTTTTTACTTATTTCGTAAGTGCTGAACCATGAATATCATACAATAAACAAACGTTCAGATGACTGTGAACGTTACATTTTTTAATAAAGGATTACATTACGTTTCAGTTCATACAACAGCTTATTAGTGAGTGGACACGTTTTAATTATTCAAAATGCCTTACCGATTTTCTTCTCAAGAGTATGCCGACATGTATTTTGTGTATGGCTACTGTAATGGCAGTGCACGTCAAGCAGTTATTGAATACCGACATCGGTTTCCCGATAGGCGCATTCCTCATTACAGAACGTTTCTGGAAGTACACAGATTTCGGGAATGCGGATTGCGTGATTATCTTTTCGACCGAGGAGTAAATTTGCCAGAAGACTTAGAGGAAGAAGCAGTAGCTATTGTTACAAGGGATCCAACTCTCAGTGTACGTCGAATCGTTAGACAACTAGGAGTGCAACGAACGACAGTTTGGCGAATTTTAAAAAGCGAGGGCCTATATCCATATCACTATCGTAGGGGACACGGTTTGCTTGAGGCAGACCACTATGCTCGTCTAGTTTATTTTACATGGATATTAAGACATTCACCGCTTCATTTTAATATCTGGAGATCAGTCTTCTGGACGGATGAATCTACGTTCACGAGAAGTGGTGTTACAAATCTGAGAAACCTGCACAAGTGGTCATCAGAAAATCCCAAAGCTATACGCCCATCTAAATTTCAACATGAATTTTCTATTAACGTTTGGGCGGCCCTAATCGATGATTTGTTGATTGGTCCTGTCGTTCTTCCTGGGAGGTTAAATGCGGACAATTACCTTCAATTTCTTATTGACGTACTGCCAGGTCTTTGACAGGATGTCCCACCGAATTTTCGACGAGACAGATGGTTTCACATGGATGGGTCACCATCACATTTCGAAATTGCTGTCCGAAATTGGGTTAAGTCAATTATCCAAGATGGATTGATCGAGGTGGTCCTGTTGCATGGCCACCCAGATCACCCGATCTTAATCCCCTTGACTTTTATTTATGAGGGTACATGAAAAATTTAGTCTACGCGCAAGTTTCGAACACAAGAGAAGAGTTGTTGGATCGTATTCACCTGGCTACCGAGCAAATTCGACAAAACAAGTATGAAATTCGGATAAGTACTTCTTCTGTTAGCTTACGGGCACAAGCCTGCATTCAACAAGGAGGTGGACATTTCGAAAATATTATTAATTGAACTTTTTTAAATAAAATCAGTTTTTATTGACTTTGGGATTACATTTTTTTTCATGATCTGACAATCACATTCATAGATCTGTAACTTTTAAGCAAATAAAAATGGATATACAAGTTTTGCGTTTTTGTTACTTGAAATGAAGTCTACTTTACACTCCTAAAATTTGAACATAACGATACGGGACAACTTGTATAGTGTTTGTAATCATAGAATATTTTTAGATATTTAAATATATTTTGTTTTGTTTACACATCGCAAGTATTAGGACCAGATTAGTTTGAGGTTGGATATAATCTTGATATATTTTCAAGTGGTCAGCATATCCCTGATATTGGCAGTTAAGTTAATTATTATAAATATTAAATAATAGTGATCCAAGATTCCATCCTTATAAAACTCCTGACTACATTAAGATTGTAGTGGAAGTGTATTTATTCTACACTATAAATCCGATTCTATCATTCACGTATGATGAAATTAATAATTCTTTGTTTAATTTCAGTTATGGACAGAATCCAGCGTGCTCTAACTTTGCAAGTAATAATCTTATAATCTATGGAGTTAAATGCATTAAAGAAGATTTTATGTTTTATATATGCTTGCTTGTTTTTTATGTCAGTTCTAATTTTCTTGGCAAACTTATTTGCTGTATTAATTTTAACGTATGTTTCTAACCGTAAATTTACAATCATTTCTACAAAATTTATAATGTTCGGATGTGAATTATAAAAAAAATTGCCAAATTTGGAATGAAATGACTTACAATTATTTGTAGTTTTAGTCATTAAAGAAGAGGCAGAAGCTCACACACTGGGAGGATATGCAGCGTTTTCGTCAATATAATTACAATTTAGTACATAATCGCAAAGCTCACCTTATCAACGTCAGGTGCAGATTGACATATATCCGTAAAACATTCGCCTACATCATCTGGTTTTAATAATGACAAACCAAAAAATTGCTAATTTCAGAGTTTTCTGTGATATATTGATTTTTCAAGCCAAGTAATTGAATTTTCCCAAACCAAGCCTGACTTAAATGAAACCGACATCCCGTAATTTTTGTATTTGGACACAATGTGTTGACAGATTTATGAATTGCAGATTCAAAATCAATAACAATTTCAATGGGATTAAAACTGATATATGTTCTACATTCTTCTTTAATAAATTTTAATGTGTTTAGGTGCGTTTCACTGGTTTTATTTGGTAATAAGCAAAATACTAAAAGCACATAGTGTCCATTTTTATAACCGTGAATTGTAAATAGTTGAAAGAAAAAAATTTTGTGCAAAATTCATATGTACCGTCCGTATAGACTGAATCCGTCGAACATAGGAAATTCAAATTTGTAAAACAAGAAAATATTATAATTTGTGTTCCACTATCAATTAATAACAAAAAGTTTTCTTCTTTACTTGTTTCTAGTGTCAAAATTCGTCACTACATCAAAAAAATCGTCCCTGTTCTTCGGTAATGGAGGTAAAATACTTCGATGCGCAATTGTGCTTTCCTTTTGACTGAATTACTAAGTATAGCAAGCGCCAATTAAGTTGGCGCGACGAGGGGGTGCGCAGAAACCGTTTTTAAAAACGTCCACCCCCACTACTCAAGTAATTGTCAGAATACATTTGACATTGACGTTTGACAGAACATAATTTCTTTGCTAGGGAATCATAAAGTGATACACGCTCAGAGGTTATAATTACAGGGTTGGCCATTTAAGGTTGCGGTTTTTGAAGTTATATTAAACATACAAAACATTAATTTAAAAAAATGATTTATCTGTGCAATTAAAGAACAAGATCTGCGGTTTAATAAATCAGGTTTTCGAAGTGAGAGCTTCGAGCAACGATAACATTTCGCAGCCTCTTCTCAAATTCTCCACAAACTGCCTGAAGTGTGGCGTACGGTATCGCTTCTATTCGCTGCCGTTTTGCCATTTCAAGGTCATCCAGGGTGTCTATACCATCGCGATATACCGTATCTTTTAATGATCCCCACAGGTAGAAATCGCAAGGATTGAGGTCTGGACTATATGGTGGTCATGTTATCCCTCCGCCTGTAAACTGTTGAGGGTCAAGACCAATGATTCTGTTACCGAAATGTTCTTCAAGAATGTTGAAAACTTCTTACGTGCGATGCGGACGAGCCCCGTCTTGCATAAACCATGCATTCTCCACCATATTTAATCCATGCGCAAAATTGTAGCGTCGCTCATATAAAACGGTCTCAACGGCTGATCGATCTGGATTTTGTATGCTTTCATCTTTAGATCTTGCTTTAGGATCCGCCTTAGTGTTGTACGGGGTATTTCAAGTTCTTGAGATGCTCTTGAGGTCGTTGTTGAAGGTTGAGCTGTAAAGTGCTCCCGTACTCGTTCTATGATTTCCGGTACCAGGATGGTCTTTTGACGTTCTCTAACAGTTGATCTTTCGTCTGCCGCAGATGCTGTTGCTTCAAATTTCACTACAATCCTAAGATATTGTCGGATTAGTAGACATGGAAACACGATAACGAATACTTTGTTACTTTTCTAAATTTATCTTTTTTTCCTTACCTTTTTATAGTGTTTTCCGTTGGTGCGTTATTTCTCCCGAATAGAGTACGCAAGTGTCTTGCCGTAGCTGCAAAAGATTCCCCATTTCTATAATAATATTTTATTAATTCCACACGCACTTCCGTTGGATACGACGCCATCTTGAAAACTGACAAGGCAAATTTTTCATATATTTATTGTAAACCGCGCTTGGCCCTCTAGTGTAAAAAATATATATTATATTAATTTCTATATATACAAGGGAATATCAAACCGCAACATTAAATGGCCAACCCGTTATCTGACATTTGATGTAAAATCAAATACAAATCCCCCACTACCTTTAATCTTGCGCGAACTTACCCCTCCTCGCGCCAACTTAATTGGCGTTTGCTATACTTGCCTTGCAATTGTGCTGTCACCTGGATGGTTGTGATTTAAATCTTTGTTTGTTATGGAATTATTTCCATTTCTTCTATAAACCTTTGCCGCACAAGTTTTATTTGTACACCTCCACCGAACACCATGTGAATTTTCAGAACTTTTTCTGAATTTGTAATTATTTATTACTAATAATAATTTTCATTTCCCACTAAACATACGAGTAGTCACTTCCATGATAACTAACTTGACGATAAATCAATATCGTCTATAAATATCCAGAAATATTTAAGGAAAATATATAAAGACCTACTTTCATCTTAAACATTTGCCACCCTCGAGGTGTATCTTTGGCGCAACCCTTATACGAATTTAAGAGGACTCATACACACCGTTTATTTTAATTGCCAGTTTCGTTTTATTAAGTAGAAGTCGCTACTCAGAAGAAATAGTAATTACTACTTGTTAGTCCAATTTATCTATTTGTAGAGCAAATTAATTAGTTATAACCTATCATTTTAACGCAAAATTTTGCAATGCAATTAACCTTTCGAATATTACTCAGATAATAGGACTGTTCCGTATTTCCAGCACGATCTGTACATTTTTATTTCAAATTTTTAGTATAATCAATTCCGTTACATATTAAACGTACCGTGTATACTAGAATAAAGCATTCGAAATATCTCAAGCATTTCTACAATCGAAATAACCATGAAATATTACAAGAATAACACGTATAATTTATTTAGTTACGCAATATTGTTCCTTGGATAGCTGTTTTACTTATAATTGTTTAAAAATTTCTGAACAATTTGAACAAATATATACACACAAACATTAAGGTTGCTCCATTCTGTTACACAATTTTTGTTTTCGCCGCTTTTATAATTGCTGCGGAATGGTGAGTATTACCTAGTTGTGTAATTAATTCCTTACGATGGCAGTAAAGAAGTGTTCTTACTTGCTATAAATACATGGAATATTATTTTTTATTTGAAACATGGTCTGATATAAACTATTATTTTTGTACGTTCATTGTCATTAGGAAATATTTACTTAGCATGCAATAATAAACAATTTTGTTTGTGTTATAATAAGTACGATTTATACACATTTACTAAAAGAATTGAAGTATCTCTTCACCTACCTATTTTGTTTTTTCCTTTTTGACCGTTAAATTGCTTTTTTATTTTTGAGCTGCTTCAACGCGTTTCTCGTCTTAATAATATTTTTTTTTATTGATTAAACAAATAATAAAGTAAAAACTGTTATATTTTTCACAAAGTTTCGTAATATATGAGAGGGTATTGATATCTAGTTAGCCTAGACCGGTTCCGTGGATAAAAAAAATATTGCGATACCATAGCAACGAAAAATTACATATTAGAAGTCTCAGTGTAAAGTATCACGTCAAAAAGTCAAACCAAAGTTGGGCAATAAAATTTGAAAAAAAGGATGTCGACCGAAATTGTGAAAATCGAAAAATTCGAGTAACGAGCCATCATCCAGTACCTGTATTTGAAGGGATTAATAGGTAAGCAGATTTACGAAGATATGCATAATACCCTTGCCGATCAATGTCCTTCGTATGCGACCGTGAAAAATTGGATTGCAAGCTTCAAAAGGGGTAAATTTTCCATTGAAGATGAACACCGATCGGGAAGGCCAGTTTCTGTGTCCGTCCACGAAAATGTTGATGTAGTTCATGATATGATTTTGTCAGACAGTCGAATTGGGCTAAAACGAATATCTGAGGCACTGAATATTTCATATGAACGCGTCCATCATATAGTTCACGACGATTTGGACATGAGAAAAATTTCTGCAAAATGGATCACCAAATGTCTGAATGTTGACCAGAAGCGTGCTAGGGCGGAAGCATCGTTTTCAATCTGTGCTCGGTTTGAAAGTGATGCAGAACTTTTAAGCCGTATTTTTACTATGAATGAAACTCAGGTACATTTCTATGACCCAGAAACAAAGCAACAATCAATGGAATGGAGACACTCTGGTTCTCCAAGGCCTAAGAAGTTTTGCATTCAAGAATCTGCTGGAAAAGCTCTTGCTTCAGTTTTTTGGGATTGCCATGGAGTAATCATGATATGATTGATTTTCTTGATAAGGGTAATACAATAACTGGGAATTATTATTCGACGTTACTAACCACTCTACGAGAAAAAATTATGGAGAGAAGACGCGGAAAGTTATTCAAAGGTGTTTTGTTTTTGCTGGACATTGCCCTTGCACATAAATGGCATATTGCCGTGCAAACAATTCGTGATTTAAGGTTCGAATTACTCAAACACCCGATCTGGCTCCGTCCGACTATCATGTTTTTCCTCAACTGAAAAAAAGTTTTAAAGATAAATTTTCTTCCAACGAAGAGGGGATAGAAGCTATGGAGGCCTGGTTTGCAGAGCATGATAAAAATTTCTTTTTAAAAAGTCTAGAGGCGTTGCAGGATCGCTGTATTAAAGGTATTAATTTAGTAGGAGAGTATGTTGAATAATAAAATATTTTGACTTTCAAATTGTGTTTGCTTCTGTAGTAGGCTAATAATTTTTCAATACATCCTCATATTTGGTTACCTTTTCAAGTGCTGTAAAGTAAAATTGATTTTATTAACTAACATGAACACTGTACACATCAAATATTTATGGTTCCTGTGATTCATAACAGAACCTGTCGCTTGGGCAGTCGTGAGGAGCTCCACCGACTCATCAACTTCCTCCTTAAAACAACCAATGTACCACTCTTGGTTTTAATCCCCAGCTCTTTAGGCCATGTGGCTAAGAATTCCGCTAGAAGAGATATCTGGTTATGGCTAGAAAGAAATAATAAAAAGAAATGAAGGCCAATGGAATGATAACTCCATCCTAAGACATT
Organism: Melolontha melolontha; assembly: GCA_935421215.2. Lineage (NCBI taxonomy): Eukaryota > Metazoa > Arthropoda > Insecta > Coleoptera > Scarabaeidae > Melolontha > Melolontha melolontha. The sequence continues at coordinate 91,377,052 of OW285242.1, read as the reverse complement.
ACTAGGCGAGCTGGATACTAGGTTATCAGCCAACCTAATTAAAACCAACATAAAGAAATGATTCCCTGAGAAAGATAGTAGGCTTTTGTTGAGGACACAGGACTGACAAACTGGAATAGTGATATTTATTTAGGATGGTACAGAGATCATTGTGCTCAAGTGCCCGGGTTTACTGGTGTTCAACCCTAAAGGTTCAGAAGAAGATGAAGAAAACTTATCAAATGTAATTCAATTTATTTTCTGTTAAAATTATGTTTAAACGGTTTCCTATTTTTAATGTTATGGTAGCTTTTGTGTATGCCACATTTAGAAAAAGGAAACAGTTTGAACATAATTTTGATGTAAAAAAAATAATTATCTGATAAGTATAGTATTTATGTCCATTAATAAAAACAATTTTACTTTATAGCTTTTGAAAATGATGTCAACTAAATTATTACGAAACGTTGTGTAAAATATAATAGCTCTTTATTTTATTATGCTTCACGAAAAATTAAAAAAATAAATAAATATTAAGATCAAAACGCTCGAAGAAACTCTAAGCTATAGTACCATTTTATCAGTCAAATGGTCAAAAAAGAAAAAAAAGAAAACAAATCAAAAAACACTTGGTATCACACTAGGTAAAAATAAGTTATTTTTATCTACTTACCATGACAACTTAAGTTGTCGAAACAGATATTTGGGGTACGAATATTAATGTGGTAAGGAGTTTTATAACTTTTTCAAGTTCTTCATGTGATGTCTGCAAATTACGGCAAAATTAGAGAGAAATTTAAAATTTCAGTCAAACAAAGTGCAAGTTCTGAGGGGGGCACATTTTAGTAACAAAATGGATTTCATAGTAATCACCAAGACGATTCACCGAAATCAACATACATTTCTTTGAGTGGAAGGCATAACATTTTTACATGTGAATTCTAAGAGAATGCGATTTCTTACATCATACATTTTTTTTCTTTAATATTTTAGTGAGTTTCTTTGTAAAAAATACTAATGTTGGAATATTTTTATTTCGCGCTGTCGTATTACAATTCCTAGTTTATGCAAGGCGAAACTACATACTTTGCACAGAGTGTTGTTTCTTTCTTTTCTTAGTAATTGAAGCAAAAAGAGGTTAATGTAATTTAATGTCATGTGCAGTTATCAAATATCTTTGGAAAAACTACTCCTTGTATAGTAAGTATTTATGAAACCCAACTTTAAATTTGAGTTTTCAGTAAATGCTCATTTGGTAACTAACAATATTTGCGCTCTGGAAATTTTGAAACATCTTTGGAATTTCCTAAATATTGATTTTATTTGTTATTAAAACTAATAATGTTTTATACCATTATAAGCAGAAAAATATAAATTAAAAGAAGGAACTAGATTCCATTAGCAAAAATGTAAGTTGTGTGCGTTGTCAGGCCATGAGAAATAACTTATATTGATATTAGTACGTTAGTTTCCTTCGTACATTATAAATTCCTCTTAACCAAATTTTAGATTTTCTATTAGTTTGGCTCCAATTTGAGGTCGTCACTTTAAGTGGATCAGAATATAGTTGAAATTTATTTAAGAAATAGCAGAAAATTTAATTCAAAATGTATTTTGTAAGAGCCGCATTTAACGACATTCTAGATGAATTTGCGGATGAAGATATCCCGTATGATCATTTCAGTTGGTCTATTCTCCATTATAGTGACTTGATATTTTTTTCATATGCTTTCATAACAAAATTTTAGAAAAAATACTCAATACTTTATTCACTCAAATAATATTTAACTCAAATTAAATATTCAAACTGAAGACCCCTAGGGGAAAAATCTAGGGGACTCAAATCAGGCGTCCTGGCAGGCCATTCAATAGGTCCTAGACGTCCAATCCAAAGACCTGGAAAGACGTTATTCAGAAACAGGCGAACATCATCTCTATAATGAGGTGGAGCGCCGTCTTGTTGAAACCAAACATTGCGGTTTGGCATTCCTTGTCGATCTTCATCCGAAAATAAATGTGCAATGTCAGGCACAATGTGATCACGCAATAGGTTTAGATATCTATCTACTGTCAAATTTCCACCTATAACGTATGTACTTATTATGTGGTGCTCAATAAGACCAGCCCAGACATTAAGTTTTTGTGGATGCTGTGTATGGTGTTCCATCATCCAATGAGGATTTTCACTGGACAAGTAACGAGAGTTGTGTCTGTTTACAAACCCATTTAGACAAAAAGTGGCTTCATCCGAAAATAAAATGTGGTTTAGAAAATTTTAATTATTATTGATCATTTCCATTATTGTTGCACAAAACTGCATTCTTCTGTGAGGGCCATCATCGTTTAGCTCATGGAGAAGATGTATCTTGTAGTTCTTGTACTTGTTCTTTTTTAATATTCAAAGCAAGTTGCGTGGTTGACGTAATTGGATTATCCGATACATCTAGAGCTTGATCTTGATTTGTGACTGATTTTGGACGTCCAGACCTTGGCATATCTTTAACATTTTTAGTTTCTCTAAATTTTCTAACCAATTTAGACACTGTGGATTATACAATACGATTTCTTTCCGGATGAACGTTATTAAATAAATAACAAATATCTTGGTGTGAACGTTGTGGATCTCCATAACCATAACCCTAACCAACCATCATTAAGATTTCAATTCTTTCAGTTTCCCTGAGTTTTACCATGTTTACAAATTAAAATGAAACTATTCTTATTATATCAACTTTTTGAAAGGTACTTCACAATGACATGAAAGATGACATTAAAGAAAACAGAGGCCACTATCATTTTTTGAGAGAATCTGATTTTATATCACATTTTGTCGTTTATTGGAAATTATGATTTTACACAGAAATTTTATTATGCAAGCATATGAAAAAAATATCAAGTCATTTCAAGAAAAAAAAAAGAGGAATAGAAATCAGCAAAAAAAAACACATGGTTGCCATTTGAAAAAAAAATAACGTTTCCATGGAAATGCGTTGACATACAGAAAACAACGAGTAGGCTAAGAAATAGAGAATAATTAGTAAAAAAACTTTTATTAAAGACATTTTATTATAAAGTTCATAATTACGGAAATAAACCGTCCATTCCATACTTTTGACTAAGCCTGTATATATATATATATATATATATATATATATATATATATATAGATATATATATGTATATATATATATATATATATATATATATATAAAAGTTCATTCGATTTCCTGCAAAGATTTAGATTTTCGTAATTCTTGCAGCAATACTGTTTGCAACATTCTTTAAATTGAATAGTTACATATTACTAATTGCATTTTAATTAATTAATCTATACCAATTCAGCATGGTATGTCTTAACCAATACCAAAAGTTAGGTGAAAGTATTTAATTTCAATCTAAGAACGTGTTCTTGTTATTCTTGATTTTTTTCTGCCGATAGTACGAGTAAAGATGCATCACAATACACTATTAAATGGATCAACGCTTGCTTCTTTTGAATGAGGCAATCATTCTTCTCGCCTACACAACGGTCGGCGGAACTAGAATCTATTGTAGAATCCCCAGAATTCTTAATTAACGATCTCGCTTACAAGACACGTGTTCGAAATGCATTATTTGTGGTCACACATAGTACGCAGATGGTTGTCGGTTGCATATTGTCCTCATTGTTCTTCTAGGTGGACCTAGTGACCTTAAAATTCTCAATACTATCGGAAAAGAGTTATTACTCTGTGTATTGTCGCTTCTTTGTATTCACGAAGCAAAGCTAATTTGTAAATTTTGTTCATTTGAATAGGTACATGCTTTCGTGATAAATAAATGAAATTATTTTATAGGGAAATTAATAAATATTTGTAATATTGCCGGCCGTAATATTCTTTCAACATTATATACACATTATGTAACACGAAGGGTATACAGGACATACTTAAAATTTTTGTTTACTAAACTTTCTTATTGGAAAGTGGTTAGGCTTAGGACGTCAAGATAGATTTTCGTATTAATTAACCTAATTTAGCAGATAAAATAAAGTATAAGTTACAAAATATTACTAAATTAGTTGAATAAATTATTTAAATTATTTCCTATAAGTTCGTTCACGAAACAATGGAGTTATTTATTGAGAATACATGTAATAAGTATGTATATAAAGAACCCCGACCCACTTTAGTTACCACATTTATACCCGTTTTCTTCACCTCTAGATAAAATCTCTGATAGCCATCCTTAAGATAAATATATCTGATATATAAAATACATTTGAATTTCTTCACCAAAAGTTATAGTTCCTTATCTGATAGATAAGTACCTACTGCAATCGTATGAAGTGGTAACGTTGTTTGATTGTGATATATTTTTAAGAAAAATTAAAAAAAAACATTGAATTTTTTACTCATTAGCTTAGAGAGTGAAGAGGCATATTATTGAGACATTTTGTTGAGCAGTTTTCATGAATGACTGTTAGAAATTAGATTTATCAGAAAACTCCCAACATTTATCAAAATAATATAATATTCTGCATCAAAACAGTTGAAACTGTGATTTGCCACTGATTAAAAGGGAAAGGTAAATTGTTTTGATTTATGAATGAAGTCGTACGAAATACGAAAATAAAAGATTTTTTCATTTTGTTACACCACCATTATTAAGATATACAGGGTCCGGCAACGAAGCGGGGACGGAAGATTACACGCGTATTTGAAAGTTAGTCAAATATTTAGTCATCGGATATCCTTCCGTACCATCAAGCGCACGTTTTAAAAATATTTTGTTTTATACAGGCTGTTCCAGATGGAAATGCCAGACTAAAGTTGCATTTTTTTAAATGGAACAGCCTGTATATTACTAGATAAATTGATCCGCGCCCGAAAGCTGGTTACATCGATATAATGTTGTATGGGTCTAAAGTTGATAGTTTCTGTGTAAATAATTATTTCACTTGATAAATTGATACATTTCAGTAGGCTATTCTGCATAAGGAAAATCAAAAGATCCGAAACCAATAGAATAGAATATTTTCTACTAGTATGCACTTTCGTTGCTACGTGAAATAAATTCTGCAACTGCTCGCGTTATACAGGGTGTTCACAATTTCGCAAAATCGAAGATATCTCGTAATTTTTAAATGGAACACCCTGTATATTTTTAGCTCATTGAAAAGCCCTTTTACTACGCTTTCTATTGATACCTCATTTGACGCACCTAGGATGCATCATTTGCTAATTATTTCTTTTTAGAGTTGAATTAATGAAAAATGCTTGTATTTTTAGTAGCTAATTTGGGCTTTTAAACCTTCTGTAAGATCGGATATTCAACAAATTATCCATAAATGGTCTATAACAAGAAGAAACCCCATTAAGTACGAGAAACAGTTGATTTTCACTCAGCGGTGAAAGCAAATATTAAATTAATATAAAGTAATATAGCATTTTCAATAGATTCACTGCTGATCAAGTTATCTGGTGTCAGTTTTAAGCTTGTATACTTAATAACCAAGTTGTCAAAAATTTTGTTCCATCTTACACAGTATTTCGTTCAATCTTTAAAAGAAATTGCTATAATGACTAATTTTAGTATTCAAGAAATGGTGAATATGATATTTATTCTTGGGGAGCGTACAAGAAATTGTCTCCTAGCAAGTAGAGAATATGCAGAGAGATTTCCAAACCTTGAAAGAAAGCCAAGACTGGAAGCATTTGAAAGGTTATTAGAGAGATTTACAGAAACTGGTAGTGTAACAAGAAGAGAGAAATAAATAAGCCGGTAATCAATGAAAAAAGCGAATTGGCCGTGTTATTAACAATACAGGAAAATCCACATATAAGTATAGACGGTATTTCAAAGGTAACAGCTATTGAAGATAGGAGCGTACGAAGAATTTTAAGAAGTCATAAGTATCATCCGTACCATATGGAATTAAATCAGGAATTGCATGGTGATGATTTCATTAAAGGAACAGACTTTTGTAGTTGGTTGTTAAATAAAATGCGAGAAATGCCAAATATTTTAACAAAGATTTTGTTTAGCGATGAGGCTACTTTTAAAAGTAGTGGGGCGGTAAATAAACATAACATGCATTATTATGCAACAGAAAACCCGCATTGGATACGTCATGTAGACAATCAGAATAGATGGTCTCTTAACGTCTGGGGAGGTATACTTGGTCCATATATCATTGGGCCGTACTTTTTCGATGGAACCGTTACAGGCGATACGTATTTGGCATTTTTGCAGAACGAACTGCCTAATTTATTTGAGCATGTGGATGCTGACACCCGACAAATTTTCTGGTTGCAACACGATGGTGCACCTGCTCATTACAACCTTAGCGTTAGGGAGTTTCTAGGGCGATGGAAGGAAGACACATGGATAGGACGAGGTGGTCCAATCGCTTGGCCTCCACGAAGTCCAGATCTTACTGTCTTGGACTTCTACTTTTGGGGATATGTCAAGGCTCTAGTTTATGTGGAAGTTTCTACAACAAGGGAAAATATGATGGAACGCATAAGAGAGGCATTTAGAAATGTTCGCCAAGAAACATTACAGCATGTTCAACAGAATTTCACCAGGCGGCTTCATTTATGTATTGAGAGACATGGAAGGACATTTGAAAGTGTTCTTTGATTTATTTGCATTTACTATTTACATTTACTTTATTTTTATTTACTGTGCTACTACTTTTGTTAATTAAATTTGATGTTGTGGTTAATAATTAGTATTTATTTAAAATTGTGCAAACTTTTAATACTACTCGTACTTGATTCTTTCCTACATGATTTCGATTTATGTTAAGCTAATTAGGTATGTATTGTTTCATATTAGGTATTCGTAAAATAGTTGGTTTTACAAAATTCTTTAAAATACAAATTAATTAGTGCAAATTTTTTATTAAACTAACACCAGATAACTTAATCGGCAGTGAATCTATTAAAAATGCTATATTACTTTATATTAATTTAATGTTTGCTTTCACCGCTGAGTGAAAATCAACTATTTCTCGTACTTAATGGGGTTTCTTCTTGTTATAGACCATTTATGGATAATTTGTTGAATATCCTATCTTACAGATGGTTTAAAAGAGCAAATTAGCTACTAAAAATACAAGCATTTTTCATTAATTCAACTCTAAAAAGAAATAATTAGCAAATGATCCATCCTAGGTGCATCAAATAAGGTATCAATAGAAAGCGTGGTAAAAGGGCTTTTCAATGAGCTAAAAATATACAGCGTGTTCCATTTAAAAATTACGAGATTTCTTCGATTTTGCGAAATTGTGAACAGCCTGTATAACGCGAGCAGTTGCAGAATTTATTTCACATAGCAACGAAAGTGCATACTAGTAGAAAATATTATATTCTATTGGTTTCGGATCTTTAGATTTTTCTTATGCAGAATAGCCTACCGAAATGTATCAATTTATCAAGTAAAATAATTATTTACACAGAAACTATCAACTTTAGACCCATACAACATTACGTATATCGATATAACCAGCTTTCAAGCGCGGATCATTTTATCTATTAATATACAGGATGTTCCATTAAAAAAAATTCAACTTTAGTCTGGCATTTCCATCTGGAACAGCCTGTATAAAACAAAATATTTTTACAACGTGCGCTTGATGGTATGGAAGAATATCCGATGACTAAATATTTGACTAACTTTCAAATACGCGTGTAATCTTCCGTCCCCGCTTCGTTGCCGGACCCTGTATATAATATATTACAATGCGACCGATATACAGGCTGTCCTTGAAATAAAGAGACAATGTATAATAAATGGAAAGATGTAATTATATAGAACATAAATCTTAAATATGGTAATGTTATAAATAATAAATACCTCATATACAGATATGCTACACACTATGTTAACATACGTAACAGCTGGATGAGATGGACAATAACAAAATTATTCTTTTTGTTATTGTGGGTTAACTTTAAGATATCGTCTTTTATAATATAGTCGATTGCACGGGGGCGTGGCAAATTTTTTTAAATATCTTTCTTATTTTTTTTCACTTATGAGACGGAATTTCGGGAATACATTTTGTATTTGTATTGTATATAATTATAGTATTTGTCTATTAAGAGCGTATTCCGAAAAATTGTAAAGCGACAACAGGTGCTGTTTTAAGTTATCAATACTGAAAATATTAATCATAGCAGTTTCTGATATATCTATATGAACATTTTATTTGCATATCTTTCACAATGCATCCTTTATGTAATACACTATTATCTGCTGGATTAATTGCTACTTTATCGTACTACTATTTAAATTACCTTATTTTGCCACATGTGGTTATTTGGTTGGTTATTATTTCAACCACAGGGTATATATACTAGGTTTCTGCTATATTTAGTTACTATTCCTTCGTACTAATTGAATTCTTAAGATTTAAAATACCTTATCTTGCTTATGGTTGTTAGTTGGTTTTGTATAACTAGGTACCTATACATAAAAGATTCGCTAATTTTATTCCTACTTCCCAGTTATTAGATCTTTCAGTAACGATTTCTTAACTTTTTCAATACCTAAAATTATATATTTCTTGTACTGCTTTGATTCCACAATAATTAATTTGTTTATATACGTACTACTGCCAGTTAATTGTTACTATTGTAACTTAGGCCTCTCCTTTAAATATCGTAACGGCAATTGGGTTAGTTCCCATTTACGTTTGATTTAATAGAATATCCTCTAAATTGTTAATTTTCTAGTTAAATTATGGAGTCTGTGTATTCTGTAAGTCATGTCGCATTAGAGGGTTAATATTACATCCATTTGTAAATACCCTAGTCAATTGGGGCTTTCTTTTGCGTGATTTTTAGTTTATTTAAATTCATTTTCCGATGGTTTGTTTACAAACATCAGGTTAAGTATATTTCTTAATACTGTCAAACGTTGCGCATGCGGTTTAGAGTTACATTGGCATTTATGTGCGTTTACTTAATTTCTGCAGTCATTTTGTTTCTATAAATTAAGAAACGTTGTTTTAATTTAGTACTCCTAATTAAAATGAACCCTAGGCAATTATGAGGATGTCAGTTATGGCTTTTAATTTGTATTTCGTATGGGATTTGAGAATTAGCATGCCATATATTAGTATTTATTTGCGATATAGCACGACGAGTTAATTAGTCAAATTTGGGGTATTAATTAGTTCAGAATAATTGAAACATACATGAGTAGGTAAACCCCACCAGTTTTGTATAATACAAAGGTATTTTTAATAATATAAAATATTATTAAAAATCTGGTGTGAAGAACACAAATGCAGGTTCACTATTAACATTTTCTGTGAACGTGTCCGAATATATCCTATCCCCAGAGACGTAGATACGTATTTCGCTTTTCTACAAGCTCATCGGTACGCCCCTGCTGGAGAAAGGATATTTCCAGACACATTCACAGAAAAGAACCACCTCGCCCTATCACCGTAATTATCCAGACCGAGCGCAGAAGTAAATTCGGCGCTACCTGTTGTCAGACAGCCGAAATACCTCGCATACCGTCCACATAATTAATGTGAAGTAACGACGCCCTTCCAAAGAGGTTAGCACAGCCAACTCTCTAGAAAACTGCATTTTGTTTGTGCCTTCACTCATACTACGGCTTAACCGCATGTGTAATGTATCAGAATAATTGAAACATACATGAGTAGGTAAACCCCACCAGTTTTGTATAATACAAAGGTATTTTTAATAATATAAAATATTATTAAAAATCTGGTGTGAAGAACACAAATGCAGGTTCACTATTAATATTTTCTGTGAGCAGGGGCGTACCGATGAGCTTGTAGAAAAGCGAAATACGTATCTACGTCTCTGGGGATAGGATATATTCGGACACGTTCAGAGAAAATATTAATAGTGAACCTGCATTTGTGTTCTTCACACCAGATTTTTAATAATATTTTATATTATTAAAAATACCTTTGTATTATAGAAAACTGGTGGGGTTTACCTACTCATGTATGTTTCAATTATTCTGATACATTACACATGCGGTTAAGTCGTAGTATGAGTGAAGGCACAAACAAAATGCAGTTTTCTAGAGAGTTGGCTGTGCTAACCTCTTTGGAAGGGCGTCGTTACTTCACATTAATTATGTGGACGGTATGCGAGGTACTTCGGCTGTCTGACAACAGGTAGCGCCGAATTTACTTCTGCGCTCGGTCTGGATAATTACGGTGATAGGGCGAGGTGGTTCTTTTCTGTGAATGTGTCTGGAAATATCCTTTCTCCAGCAGGGGCGTACCGATGAGCTTGTAGAAAAGCGAAATACGTATCTACGTCTCTGGGGATAGGATATATTCGGACACGTTCACAGAAAATATTAATAGTGAACCTGCATTTGTGTTCTTCACACCAGATTTTTAATAATATTTTATATTATTAAAAATACCTTTGTATTATTAATTAGTTGAAATTTAAAAGGACGGAGGTTTTAAATTAGTAGTATGTTTTCATTTCGGTCGATTTCCTTCTTGAAAATAATTTAATGTGGGATAATTGCAACATTCTTTTAAATATTGTTTTTTTGCCGTATGACGTTGTATTGTCGCCTATAAAAGACGCTTACAAGACATTCTCGTGCGGATTAATCGTTCGTTCAAGTATTTGTGGTTAAGCCTTCATTGCCAGGGCTGTGAAGTATCTAACTGTTAGAATTTTAATCCAAACCTGATATGTATTCCCTTATAGCGGGTGCTAAATTCTACTGGACATTCCTAAGCAACGTTTAAGTTGTTCTAAGGTTGGTTTGCATCGTGATGACAGGGATTTAAATGGATGGGACCATGTGGAAAGTCTTTAACTTTGTAGGAATTAAAAATTCATTGAAAGAGAGAGCTTGTATCGGGCTATTTCCGAATCAGCTGATTAGAACTTGGACGTAAGTAGCTGTGGTCGATTTGCATCTATCACGTGGAAATTTCTGTACCAAATGATAGTTAAGTTCACCATAAGGTAGAATTATTTAGATCATATTCGCAAAGACTTAATTGTGTTAATTCGACCGCTTACACGGGAACACATGAATATAAACTTGTATATAAACTACATATATACATATGGTTACATATAATTTTGACTAAGTCATATTTTTTTCTGTCCGTATTCAGATACTTGTCTAGTGAGCACATTTTTTTTGTTCTCTTGATTTAAATTTTAAATTTTACGTCCTAATTGTGCCATTTTTTTTCTTTAGTGCAAAGAATTTAACTGAGGTATCATTTCATTTTTTTATTATATCTAAGCTTTGTGAGCAATTTTATTTCACATCTGATTAATATATTTTCTGTACATACAGTGTGGACAAATCTTAATAGATTTATTTTGTAAATTGAAATTTACGCAATTAAATAATTAATTGTTTGTTATATAAATAATGATTGCATATACAGTGTGTGTCAATATCTATGTAAGGTTTATTAAAGATCCTTGATAAATTATTTATGCAATTCTTAGATTAAGATTTTCATTCATATATTATACTGAGTGAGTCTTTTACTCATGACCAGAATTTACTTTGTTATTAAGATAGATAGATATCACTATTTTAATGTAATTATCGCTTTGATCAAATTTAAATATAGCTTTTTTATTCATTAAACTACTTTCTGAATTATTCAAATATTTTATTGTGATGTGGTTAGCCAAGTAGGTTTAACCGTTTTATTTTGACATTTTGGGTACAATATCCCTTTATTGTTGTGTTGATATGGATAACAATAAATCCTTATTGTTATTGTTTTGAACTTGGTTGTTTTATTTGGTTTAACAACGATACACGTAGTTACCTAGATTTATTCAATTTACTATCGGCAGAGTCTGTGTTCTCTGTTACGGCTAAAGGTATAAACATAGTGGCGCCCTTTATGATATAAGAACTCCCCCTTCACACGTCTCTAAACTGAGCTAGCCTTTAGCCGAAAGATCTCCCGGGCAATCATGTATTGAGGTAAATTGGGTAAGTCATAAGCAGTAGGTATTACATAAATAGGCGCAAGACTAGTGCTCGTGAGGGCATATAGCAAACAGGAACAAAACTTTTAATAGTTTCAAATCTTTATTTTATTAGTTGATAGTATAACAATTGTATTATTAGCATCATTATTAGCGTTATCAGAGAAAATGACCAAGTGAAAAAAGAATTTCATTATAAATCTAAACTTCTAAACGTTGTTTTTAATAACCACTATAAATCTTTGACGTACTGTATTTACTAAAGTCTGATAATTTTGTGGCGTAAATGGACGAAAAATTTCATGAAGTTTTTTCCTTTCTTGTATAAATTCTGTAGGATTTGCATGTAACCGTTGTTTAATCTTATTTCATAAAATCTAATAAACTAAAAATGAAGGCAGTTGAGAAGCCATTGCGAAAGTAAAATATTATTATCTGAGAACTATTTCAAGCTGCATCGATTTTCTGAAAAGTGAAGTCTACTCTAGAGAGTCTGGAAGCAAGGATTCTTCTAAGATCTTCAAATATTTTTCTGTATTGACAATTCCGTGAACAAAGTGCAGTTTGATTATTGGGCTCCAGCGCTGCACACCATAACGGATGCAGGGAATTTAATTTTCTTTTAAACAATACCCATAACATATATTGTCTTATTACAATATTTTGACTGTCAGATATACAAACTTCATACTTTAATTTAACACTCCCATTTATTCCAGTTTTCATGATCCTCAACACATTTCAATCTGTTTTTCATTCGTTGTTATTAATAATATTTCTTCTTAGCTAGGAGAAATTATACTAATTGAAAAAGAAATTTCCAAATAATAAATCAAAGGTAAAAACCTCGTGTTTCGTCATAAAACCATATTTATTGTATTGTATAAATGTATATATGTATATTAAATATAAATAAACCTAGGATATAGAATTAGAATATAACATTTACTATTTTATCAATATTTAACGTTCATTTTGAAGGTAAAACCATTGTATAAATACAATTATTAAATTAAAAATCTTTCTTTATATTCTAAGAAAGGGCCTCTTTTATTTTTTATGTTTATTACTTTATACAATAGACCGCTTGTTTTACGACCTAGCTTTATTAGTGAACGAATTCAATACATAGTTTTTAACCTGACAACCTATTCTTAAATTCACGTTTCCTAAATGGTTATCAAAAAATTGCATTACTAAACAATGGAATTTATTAACTAATACTAATACTTAATTAGTAATAATATTTTAAGATTAAATTGTTAATATCTTGAAGAGTATTACTGCCATTTACCAAGAACCGTTTACTTTGGAAATCTATCCTAATTATGTCATCATCTGGCCGTACAACCAATACTTTATGTATTAATTATGTTTGTTGGGCTAATGCTTATTTTGTTGAGGTAATGCTTAGTTTATCTGCTTGCAACCAAGATAGAACAGTCATTCCTTAACAAGAGACACCAATCTCAACAACAGTCTCAATTAGAGTCTCATCTCAACGACAAGATATAACAGTAAAGAATTTAAGTTTAAGTTTAATATTAAGGGTTCCATTTTGTGATATTTAAGATTAAAGTGTTTTTGTGAATAAAATAAAATACTCGGAAAACACATCTAAGTTTCAATATGATTGCCACCAAACAAAATAAAGAACGCTTATACGGAAGTTACGCCCCGTGAAGGGTAGGTCAACATACAAATTTACACGTATGTTCTAAATTATAGTTTTTGGGAGCAGATTTATGACACGTAAATCTTGAAAAATGTCTCATTTCATACTATACCGGCCAAATAGAAACTGAATTTGAGAATGCAGCATGCAGGAGTAAAATATCTTTTCTTTTTGATGAGATCACTCAATTTTTGGATCTTAACTTCACTTCGTGCAGCCAGCGTCTTTCGACTTAGAGATTTTTTAAAGCATTGGTTAAATTAAATTAAGTACGGAACATGCATTTTTGACTGTATGCTTGTAAAAAAAGTTATGCGTTATAGTAAATGTTTTATGAAGTTTGACATAAAAATGAGTCGCTATTATTTGCTTGAGACTCATTCTTCAACTTTTTGTCGAAACGCACAATCGGTCTTATAATTCAACAAAAATATACACGTGGAGTTTCTAATTTCTGTTATTTTAGAAAAGATAGGCTTCTATCTGAACATAGAGTGTATGGAGGTCATATGTATGAAGTATACGAGGTCTGGCTATTATATAACGAGACTGCTTATGAAAAAGAGTTTTATTTTTAAATTTATTCTACAATCAAATGCTCTCCTTCAATGTACTCCCCTCCCTCGCCACACACAGTTCCATTCGTTTTTTCCATTGGTCAAAGCAATGCTGGAAGTCTTCTTTTGTAAGAGCATTTAGGAGCTCCGCCGATTTTCGCTTTACCTCCTACATCGACTCGAACCGGGTTTCTTTTTAAGGCAGACTTGATTTTCGGAAATAGGAAAAAGTCACAGGGTGCTAAATCAGGCGAGTACGGCGCGTGTTCGAGCACTGGAGTACCTCTAGCGGCTAAATAACGCTTCACAGACAGGCGCGTTATGGGCAGGTGCGTTGTCTTGGTGCAAGATCCACAACTCCGGCCGTTTCTTACGAACTCGCTCTCGCAGTGTTGCCAAAACTTTCAAATAGTAAGCAATCATCCGAATGCTCATACGACGATCTCCACGCACAATTTCATTGATTTTGGTAACTGTTTGCGGAGTTGAAACAGAGACAGGTCGACTTGGACGTTGGTCATCTTCGGTGCTCTCTCGGCCTTCAGAAAACCGTTTATACCATTCGAAAACGCGCGCACGAGATAGAGAATTCTCACCATAGGCCTCTTTCAACAACTTATAGCACTCAGTCGGAGTTTTTTTTAATTTAACGAGAAATTTCACATTGATCCGTTGCTCGTGTTTTTCGTCACCCATTGTTATCGGGACGAGGAAAAAACACGTTCGTTTCTAACCTTTATAGAAAAAATACTACTACAGCGACAGAAACGTGTTTTCGTACTGGAGTAGAGTGTTGCCAACCCGCTTTGAAAAAAATTCCCTTTAGTATGAGTAAAATTTCCCTTTTTTCCCATTTAAAGTTTGAAATTTCCCATGAAAATTCCCACGTAGTAATTCGAAATATATATAATATATATATATATATATGAAGCGTTGTTCTTCGGGATATTTCGCCGCGTTTGGATGATTTCGTCCTGAGAAGGACAACTTTCTTCCTGACGTTTCGGTGACATCACTTTCACCTTTTTCTAGAGGATCTTCTCGTTGCAATGGTAACTTCAAGAGTGCGTTGATTTCCTGTGCCGCTCGTATTATATGGTCCCGTCGTAGTGGGGACGCGTGTCTGACTCCTCGTGATTGGTCCGTCGGTTGTTCTGTCGCTTTCGACTATTGGTCGATCGCTTTGCGTTCGGTCCGAGTTAGTATGACTGGGCTGTGGCAAGTTGTTCTCATTACGTCGCTTGTGTGTAATCTGCCTGTTGAGCAAGGCCGACTTCCATGTGTCAGGCAAACGCTGTCCGTCGTCATGTTTGTTCATACAGTTTTGCCGTTTCTCAATTTCTATTGCTTCTCTTATAATCATGTACGTTAACCTCGTACTGCGTGCTATAGTTTTTGTGTATAATACGAGCGGCACAGGAAATCAACGCACTCTTGAAGTTACCATTGCAACGAGAAGATCCTCTAGAAAAAGGTGAAAGTGATGTCACCGAAACGTCAGGAAGAAAGTTGTCCTTCTCAGGACGAAATCATTCAAACGCGGCGAAATATCCCGAAGAACAACGCTTCAACAAACGACCGCGAAAACATTCGACGAAATATATATATATATATATATATACAGTGTGAACGCAAGGAACGCGGACTAGTAGAGCCTTCTACAACTCGTGAATTCTCCCAATTATAACGGATATTAAAATATCATTGATTAATATTTATCTAATTAAGGAAATGTGCTTATAAAAAACAACGAATGTAAGAAAATATTATTTTTTATTATAAACATTTACATTAAACAAAGACAAATGATTTTTATTGATTTTATAATCTACACAAGTTTTACTTTCGTTTTGTAAAGCGCTCAGAAATACACAAATAGCATTTAAAGCGTCACTTCCTATTCTATTTCGTTTTCGGTTCTTTACATCATTAGCAATCGAAAAAATACGCTCTGCTTCTGCGTTAGAATGTGGAAGTGTTAAAATAAATTTAGCCAATGCAGAAATATGTTTGAACGTAAAGGTATCATCACACGATTTTATCTTTTCAATTTCGAACCACATTTCCTCTATCGGCAATTGTTTAAATTCATTGATTTTTTCAAAATCAAAAGATACGATTAATTTTCTGTATTCTGCCTCACATAAACTACGCTCAATATTAGCCACTATAGAGAGGTGTTCAAAGTTAACAGAACGACTTTTTAAAGTAAAAATTATGCTTGCATCAAAAGATGCCATTTCTTTAAATATATCGTTATTCAATGGCAAGCGTGTCTGGATTTCCGTTGCAGCAGTAATATAAAAGTTTAAACATTTTAGTCGAACTTCTTTGGCAGTATTTTCGGGCATATTATTTAGAAGTGTTTCACATTCACTACCTACGTAAATTTCATTTAATTGCAAGAAATATGTAGGATTTTTTATATTTAAATTTATGAAATTTGTACTTAGTACTATGTCTAGCTTAATAAAATTCTGTCAAAGCTCCTTGAATAGAGTATTAGATTTCATATATAAATTATGGATTTGTGATGCCCTAGATTGAAACAGAGCATTAAATCTGTTAAAAACATTAAGTACGTATTTCAAAAAGTGAAGATAAGCTTTGTTACATGTATTATTTAATAGAGATAAAATATTTTCTACTGCTAACAATTTATCTTCGGCGGCACTTAATTGAAAGTAGTGCTTTAGTACTTCATAATTGTCTAACAAACGAACCACACATGTATGTCGCGAGAGCCATCTCGTAGCAGACAATTTTAGAATTTTGTTTTGTTCAATTTTAAAATATGCTTGAATTTCTTGAAGAATGGTACAACGTTTAGCGCTGCCAGGCACATAGTTGTAAATTAATCTGTAAATAATACTTTAAAACTAGATAGGTATTTTATTATATTTAGAGTCACCTTAATAATTCTTCTGGCGATCTTGGTAATTCCTCACAAGCGCGCGCAGCAACAATAGCCGCAGAGTGGCAAATACACGATATAAGAATTAAGTTAGGAACATCGTTTCGTAAACGAGAATAAAACGAGTTTTTTCTTCCTGTCATCAAATTGCATCCATCTGAAGCCATGCCAATAATATTTTGCACTGGAATTCCATGAGATTGCAAACAAGATTTAAATGCTCTATACAGATTTTCAGCAGATCCTTCAGAAGCATTTAGCTTTAGCAATTCCAATAATTTTGTGACAACATAACCATTATTTTCGTTAATATATCTGACAAGTATACAAAAATTTTTGTGGTCAGTTATATCAGTACTCTCATCAACCATTATCGAAAATTTGTTTTTTTTTAAATCACTAACTAAGTTACATGTCTCAGTCTTCGCTAGAACATTTTTCATGAGGGCTGTACATTTAGATCGTTTTAAATCAATTCCAGCAGCAATCTTTGAGTCAGGAAATATACTTTTAAGTAACGGTGTCAAATGGTCACTGTGTGCACAGCAACATTGTGTTCGGCAATAAAACATGTTAATTTTAATTCTGCAGTTTTTACGTTTTCCTCGTGAGGATCGACTACTTTCGTAAAGGCAATGGATTTCTGATATTTTAATCCTCTAATTTTTTCCATATGTTTTTTTCCATTTGCATGTTTAATTAATTCACTTTTTCCAGCGTTCATAATTTTTTTACATAGCTTGCACCTGGAAAAAAATATTTCATTTATAACAGCTTTTATAATGAAAATTATTTCAATTTACATTGCTTTTGTATTATCCAAATCGACCTTTACAAGAAATGGTTTAAGCAAGGCATTATCGAGCCAAGATTCTTGAAATACCTTTACTGATGACGACGATAGATATCTTTTCTTTTTTGGGGCATTATCACTATCACTAGTATCACTCATTATAAAATAAAATAATTTTATTATTCGTAAATATGAACTCAAACCTTAAATATAAAATATACCGTTAACCGTTAATATAGAACTCGTGTACACGTCTTAAAATCCCTCTACTATTGGTTAATGGTAATACAAAAGCGAAGCAGACAAACATGAAAAATATACGAAGTTAGCTTCCATTGACAAAATGCAACAACATTCTGATTTTCTATATGACATGCTGTATAAAAACTTGCAGTGGGGTGCTATTGCTTGTGTTGCAATTGTAACAAATATGTTATATTTTACAAATGGATGTTACCATGTTACTGCAATTTAAAATCTATCAATATATATACTGCAATTTTAAAATAATTTTGAATTTTTTTACATCTCTATGAATCGAGGCTATTTTCGCGGTAAAAATCAGCTGATATTAAGAATTCCTGTTGGTAAAGTTGCGCAGAAAGTCGTATTATCGGCCGATTTTCACCACGAATTTTATTATTTTGATTTAATAATAAAATATAAAAAAATATTATAAATTATCCTTATCACCAATAACTTCACTAAGTAAATAATGTTTAAAGAAATTTACAACAATTTTTCCCATAAATCATACTGTTTTGGTAAATTTTTCCCTTTTTCCCTTTGCGCTTAAAATGACACTAAATTTCCCATGAAAAGGGAAATTTCCCACAATCAGGCAACACTGCAGTGAGTAGACACTTCCAGCTATCCAACGCTGCATTCGTTTCCCCCCCTTCTCCTCTAGGACGTCTTCTGCGCGAGCAGTCTCGTTATATAATAGCCAGACCTCGTATATTATATTGTCCCTATTAGTTTATTGCAAAATCCCCCGATGCAGCAGAAAAAAGGTAAATATACTTCATATGTTTGATACTGTAAGCAAAGAGCGGTGGACAAAAGATGTAAAGCTGATCAAAGTTGTGGATTCCAGACCTCAAAAAAGCCCCCAAAAAATCTTATAAATTATATTAAAAAAGTATAGGTATTTCACAGCTAAGCTTCGCTAGTTAATCATATGCATGATATCTGATTTCTTTAACTCATTTTACGAAACCCCAGTTCCCAGTAAGATATCTAATTACTATATGATATGAAAAGTAACTGTTGCAAAGTAGAAGCAATAAACTTTGAATACATCGGGTTTCATGAATTGTATTCATTGGATAAATGTGAAATAGATTGATTCATAAATTTAACATGTTTCTTCTACAAAAAAGAAGTTAATAGAAGTCTTACAGCATATCTGAATATTACAGGATAGTCTGAAAATTAAGAAAACAAGTTCAAATACTTCGACATACAACGCATATCATAACATAACGGTT
The DNA here is from genome assembly GCA_935421215.2 of Melolontha melolontha. Classification (NCBI taxonomy): domain Eukaryota; kingdom Metazoa; phylum Arthropoda; class Insecta; order Coleoptera; family Scarabaeidae; genus Melolontha; species Melolontha melolontha. Next base: position 91,357,672 of record OW285242.1, on the reverse strand, counting down.
TAATGACATAACGATGAAAATGAACCACCACAACATCATTAAAAAGTTGCGTACAAATACAATATCCAACAGACAAGAAAACACAGAAATTCTTAAAAGAAACCGTACAAAAGTAGTGAAACCAGTTGTTCGATCGCAAAAAATATTTGCTTCTCTCTAAACTGACGAGACATCCTCGTCTATTTCATATGTACAATGTCAATAAGTCTTGAATTGTAATTTTTTTCGATGATGTAAATGATTGAATGCGGTTATCTTCGACGCCGGCGAAATAAAAAAGAAATCTACCTTATCGGCTCGTACGTTATAATTATCGGACGCGATCTAGGTCGTGATATACATTAGTGGGAAAAGAAGTTTGCGTTTCAGTGAAGGAGAAGGCATCGACTTCATTCAGTCAATACGCTGGAATGAGTTTAAAGTGAAATCATCCGTTTGTACACACGGTACTATACAGTCTTATGTGGCATTAAGCTAATATTGTTACGTTTGTTGTTGGTTTGAACAATATATAGATGCCGCCTGTTTTAAAATTTGGAAAATATTCAACATAAAATAATTTCTTTTCTTTTGAAAATTTGTGGTTATTCTAGGAAAAAGGTTATATGTTTTTGATTAAACAAGTATATATTCGATATTAAATATAAGTATAAGGCTTAGGTGCGAGAGAGGATTTTCATGTAACCTATTTACACGTGAAAGAAAAGATACGAAGCTCCTCAAAATAACCATTAATTTTTAATTAATTTTTCAACGAATTTTAGATGACATAAAATCATAAAACTAATTTATTCACTAATATTTAAATTTTTCAACCAGTCCAGACTGCTTTTTTGGTAGTAGTTTACTATGTGGGCCATAGTTTGTTCCACATTTCCGCAGTCGCAGAGGCTAGTATTTCCATTTACGCAGCATTGAGTTGTACCTTGGATTAGAAATTAAATCTCTATTCCTTAATTCAGGGTGTTGTTCGAGGAGGGCTATCCAGCAATCATTCATATTGATGGAATGCTGAACTTTCGTATCCAGCCAAATCGGTGTCCTAGATTTCAATCTAATCCTGCGGACGCTCTCCAAATCATCGTATTTTGGAAGACCAATGTTGTTGAAATTCTTAAAGCATTCATTTTGTCCTGCAGCGGGATGTCTGATATCCGGCAGGGCAATGCTAGAAATAATCGGTAGCGGACTGGATCTAACAGTACCGGTAATGATCCTCATTGTATCGTTAAGTTGAATATTTACTCGGCTTCGATACCAGACAGCGGAACAGTATTCAGCAGGAGAGTAAGCCAGTAAGCCATTCACTGCCCATAGATTGCTGACAAGTTTATGTAGTATATTATTGCGAGTCTTCACCTTTCGACTAGTTTAATAGAGGTACTGCTTGAATGTCAAAGACCGGTCTAACGTTACGCCCAGATATTTAGGTTTGGTCCGACTACTACCAAATTCATCATCCAGCTCTCTGTTGGCTTCTTTGTTACAAAAATGAAAGGCACATGATTCGGATTTTGAAAGTTTTGGTTATAAATTTCTTTTACTGACTTCACGTCCGGTAAAATAAATTTATAACCAAAACCTTCAAATCTGCATTCTTGGCAAATTACTTTACAATGGAATTTGGACTGATTCATCTCAAGACATCGTCGATTGTTTTGCATCACGTTTATCTTTGTGTATTCGGGTGAAAGTATTGAAAGTATTATGTTTACATTTCCAAACAAATTTGCTGCTGGTGATGATCAAATTCCATGCTTTATGGTTAGAGATTTTCCCTCCACTCCTTCACAGCCGCTCGGCAAATTAATTAACTTCACTGTCGGAACGTTAACTTTTCCTGACAGATGGAAACAGGCGCGCAAAAAGTGTAAGACTACAGATATATGTAATTACAGACCTATATCCATACTTTCAAATTTTGCCAAAATTTTTGAACAAGTTATATATAATTCAATCTATCCTGTTGTTCGTTCCCATATATCACCCTTTCAACATGCTTTTATGACAAGACTACTACTAATCTTGAATTTTACCCAATACGTATGTGAGGAGTTACATTCCCAGGGACAGGTTGACGTTATTTATACAGATTTCTCCAAGGCTTTTGATACAATAATCATAAGCTTCTTACAGAAACTTGATTGTTTTAATCTGAATGTTACTCTTTGTTAGTTAATTAACTCTTACCTGTTCAATAGATATGAATATTTTATTTTATTTATTTATTTATATATTTATTACCCAACAGAATTATAATTCCATTTACAGGATAAAATAAAACAAAATTGTAAATCATACACATAACAATAAGTACTAATAGAAAAAAAAAGTATTATAAAGACATAATTTCCTAAATATAATAAATATAAAGAAGCCTAAAATAATATACAACAATCAAGCAAATAATATATATGAATATAAACAATAGTCTGGACAAGTGATCAAAACCAATAAAAACAAAAAAAGAAACGGGAACATCCAGTAATTAATTAATTACACACTACAACGAATACACATCGCAGATGTTATAGAGACGCTGTCTGAAGCTCAACAAACCATGAAAATGTATATCCATTTCAGAAGAAACCTTATTGTAATTACTGCTCATAACATAGACAGGAGACCTGACCAACACATTGGTTCGAGGAAAAGGGAGATAGAAAGTACGGGAAGGACGTGCGAAGAATAGGGGGATAAGAAAATTAAAGTAGGATAATAGTGTTGTGCAGTCAACTTCATTGTGAAGAAGTCTATGAAGAAAGTTGAGACTGGCTACAAAACGTCTAAAGGAGAGAGAAGGCACGTTGAAACGAGAAAGGAGTTGAGTGTGATCAAAGCCTCTGTCCGGATAGACGCCGTCCACCTTGAGCCACATGTATTTCAAAAATCGCCGCTGAACTTGCTCAGGTAGACGTTTTTGTGATTGATAAAACGGATACCATATCAAGCTGGCATATTCCAAACGTGATCTCACTAATGAGTTAAATAAGGATGTCAATACGCTCACGTTAGAAAATTCGCCACTGTTGCGGATAAGAAAACCAAGAGTTTGTGTGGCCTGCTTAGACACATTGCTGATATGTTCATTAAAAGTCAGTTTCATATCGAAGATAACGCCCAGGTCTTTAACTGATTCAACACGGGATATACTTATATCCCCAAGTTGGTAATCAAAGTGCATACCATTACGTCTTTTGGTGAAAGATAAAACCTTGCACTTAACGGGGTTCAAAGGCAAATTGTTATCCTTGCACCAAGTTTGTATATTCACCAGATCCGTCTGAAGTCGAAGGCAGTCCCTCGAGTCGGAGACTCGAGAAAACAACTTTAAGTCATCGGCAAAGAAAAGGTTATTAGACTCGAGCCGGTCTGAGAGATCGTTAATGAAAATAATGAAAAGTAGAGGACCCAAGTTAGAGCCTTGCGGAACTCCCGAAGTGGCAATGTAAGGTGTCGATAAATATCCGTTGTAAAATACACGTTGAGGCCTATTATGTAGATATGAAGTTAAAAGATTAACCAGCGGTTTACTAAATCCAAAACTCGCCAATTTAGCTGGCAAGATAGCGTGATCCACTCGATCAAATGCCTTGGCAAAGTCAGTATATACGACATCAACCTGTGACCCGCAATCCAGCGCTTCAGCAACGTATTGAGAGAATACCGCAAGGTTAGAGACAGTAGATCGCTTTTTCATGAAGCCATGTTGATTCGGTGATATTGCAGTCTTAATAAAAGGGTATACCTTTTGGTATAATACAATTTCAAAAACTTTCGCGAAGTTCGAAATGATGGCAATAGGACGGTAGTTGGCAATGTCCGAAGTATCACCAGCTTTTAAGACGGGAACAATTTTAGTACTCTTCCAAATAGCGGGAAAAGTAGATGTAGCGAGAGCCAAATTAAATATCTTCGCTAATGGTGTTGCAAAGACGTTTCCACAGTCCCTCACAACAAAAGCAGGAATTTGATCATCTCCCGAAGTAAATTTATTCCCAAGCATCTTAGTGCTGAGCAATACATCATCATCCGATAAGTGATGCAAATGGAGAAGCATTGAATTGATTGATAGGAGATCTATGTTATTATTCGTAGAGGGTGTATTATAAACGTTCCTAAAATGATCAGCAAATGCGTTAACTATTGATTGAGGATCCTCAAGATTGACTCCTAATAGCTTCATTCTACCTGGAATACGACTTCTCTTCTTTCTTTCACCAATGTAGGACCAAAATTGTCTGGGATTGTCTCTAAGCTTAGTTTCAGTAGTTTTAAGATAGGTCTTATAAGCTGAAGATATTTGTTTCTTAACTAATGCTATCAGATGCTTGAACAATGATAGAGATGCAGCACTTTTGGTACTTTTGAAATGCTTAAAAATATGATTTCTATAATGGTATTCAATCATTGGAATTTGTTACATCATCTGGATCAAGTTTGGGTCCTTTTCTTTTTAATATATACATCAATGATTTATTCCCATTATTGTCTTGTCAAGTATTAGTAAATGCAGGTGACGTTAAGCTCTTTCATTGTATACATAATCAACGTGTAGACCTACTTCAATATAATTTGAGTGTATTGGCCAATAGGTCCAAAAGGAATATGCTTGTTTTGAACGTTAACAAATGTTATGATATGACTTCCACTAGGAAAAACCGCCCATGCATGTCCACCTACGTAATTTATGATGTTCCACTCACCAGCATAACTGAAATTAGGGATCTTGGTGTCATTTGATTTATATTTATCGTTTAATAATCACACTCAAAAATTTGTTCGTCTGCTTCAAGAATGTTAGGATTTATTATCAGAACTTATAAATATTTCAATGATGTTGCTCTTCTGGAGTCTTTATATTTCACTATTGTTTTTCTTAAATTGAAATATGTGTCTGCCGTTTAGTTCGCTCTTTATATATCGCAGCAACTTCCTGTTGAGCGTGTACAGCGACGTTTTTGAAATTTTTTACTTTCAAAAATATTGGTGTACCCGGACAATATTTCCTACGATGAACAACGTTTTCGCTTCCAGATACTCACTGATTGGAAGACTGAACAAAGAGCTCGTTACCTATTTAAACTTGTCAGCAATAGTATTGACTGCGCTGGGATATTATCTGCTGTTCGATTTAATGTACCTACAGTTAATACTTGCTATACGAATACATTCAGCTTGAGCACCCTGGCGACTTACTAATGAAATCACCTGTATACCATATGGTGCGGAATGGTGATACAATCTACGGCGACATATTCACTGGTGAAATTATTATATAAGTTTACGTATGTGTTCCTATAAGTATTTCATGACTCTCACATAATATATTAATGAATAGATTTTGTTTAATTATGACTATCTGTAAATTAACTATTATCATAGTTTTCTTTTTTTCTGTTTTGTCATATGTATGTATTGCATAGTTTTTGCCCTATTGGGTATGAACCTGTTGGACAAATAAACAATTATTATTATTATATTCGTCTAAAACAATACTTCATTCTTCAACATAGTCCCCATAGAATTCTATACATTTAGTCCAACAACTTTTCAATTTTTTAAGCTCGTAAAGTCAGGCATTCGTTGTGGCTATCACCCTCTCAATGTATTGTTCGGGGTGGTGATGTACCAATGTTATGGTTGACTCCGGTTTCTGGCGGTGATGCTTCAGCTCCAGTTACTAGAATCACGACCCCGTTGTTGCTTTCCCGTGCACAGGTTGTGAGGCTGTATACATTTTACTGTTTAAATATTTGGTAACTATTTGTTAAATGTTAAAATGTACTTTCATATTTATTTACACTATACATTTATTTTCCATCTACAAGGACTTATACTAATAAACTGCTGTTGAGACTGGTGTCTTTTGTTAAAAAATGATTGTTATGATATTACCAAGAAGACTGTGTGTTATACTGTTGTATGTATGTTGATACTGTGTTTGAGTTCATATTATTGAGTCTCTTGTTGCTGGTATGAGATTCTGAAAGAAACTATTCTATTCTGTTCTGTTTTACAAATAGGTAAAAATATACCACTACCCCTAACTATTACATATTAAAATCATGTTGGTAAATACTTAAAATTCAAATCTTATCTAATAAATAATAAATACATAATAAATTATCATTTCTAATTAAGTAATAGTAGGTGTCAGAAACATAGATATGCATTTCTAGTTAATTCCTCAGTACAGTAATGGATTTTATGGTACAAACATATTTAAGAATTGCGAGCCTATTATACATATTTAATTAACAATGGGAGGTATATTAAGGGTCTATTGAAATCGTTGAGTTTTGCCCTAGCCTATAAACAAACGGTCTCTTGTATAAAGCAATAAATACATTTGGAAAGGGATGTCGATTATTTGCTAATGTAAAGCTAATGAATTCTATATGCTAATGAATTCTATAACCTAAATTTACTTATATTTAACAATAAAAAATGATTTAAATTGAAATATTACGAAAGGATATTAGATGTATTCTCAACACGCAACGCGAAAAAATCCCTGGAAAGCTCGTCAAGACAAGCATTCATTACGGTTATAACCTTCTTATTTGTGCTAAATGTTTTTCAACCAAGACATTCTTCAAGTTTGGCAACAAGAAACAAATGTTCGAAGTCAGACATGGTGTTTATGGTAGAATGGCAGCATTCGTATCCTAATTTGACAAATTTACCCGTTGAATAAATAGTGTAAATAGTCAATAATAAATATTACGCCTTTGGTATCACGAAAAATCGTGATCAGAATCCTATTGGCCAAACGAACAGTTTTTTCCTTTTTTGGAGCACGCTCTTCAGAAGAAATTCATGAGAATGTTAGTGTTAAAGAGATGGCAATCCATCTCGTTAACATTATTAATTTCTAAATGTTAATATAAAATTTTGTCTCTGATATCTGCATTTCTCTTGCAGAAACCGAAACTTTAATCTATGATATGTCTACACCAGTTCTTTCATTTTCTTTATTATTTTACCTGTCTTTGTCTCCAGCAGTTTACCACATTTTGGATCATCTTCAACGAATTTGTGACCCCAATAAAAATGATTCGACCAGAATTTAGCTTTTAATGTAGTGCAGAATTCTCGCCATATACAGCAATTATTTGTTTATGGATTTTTTGGCCATTTCCATATTCTTTTCAAAATATTTAGTGTGTTCAAGTTTTAAATCACTCATTTTTCACTACGCAATCAGCTACCAAAACTACAAAAATCCTTCAATTTCAACACCACCTGGGCAGAATATTTGCAAAATTAATGTCACTTGTCATTGTTTTCATGACTAAGTGCATTACCTATCGTGTGTTAATCGATATTTAACTGGACAAGTGTCATAAATGTTTAGCATGCAGTACTTTTGATTTTTAGAATTCCTAACCTGTGCTATATCGAGGAAAGTTAAAAGATTTCTTGCAGGCTATCTCTTATAATAGTTTAGTTTTTTTCTATATTACAGCACCGAACTGTTTGAAATTACAGCAATAATAAAAAATCTTTTCTATTTTTTCTATTGACTTGTGAATAGTATTTATATGAATACTATACCTTTCCTTTTCTAAATTTATTAAATACGAAAATTAAATATTTATTGTTACGTTTTATTACACCACAATAATTGGAATATATATAATACATTAGAGTACGACCTATATACAATAATAATAATGGGAATGCTTTGAAACAAAGAAATTATCAGTTCTACAATATTTCAGGTCCTAATATTTGGGAATTTAAAGCTGATAATAAAATAATTTTGTCACTGAGCAAAATCGCATTAGGAAAGTTGTTTGTCTACAGTTTCATCATTATTCTAGAATTATTGAAAATTGTAGAACCAGGCCAACGAAACAATGTCTATTATGGTTACACGCAACCTACACATTTTCAGAAAATTACGAAATAACTCAAGCAAAAGAAATTATGTTGGCGATAAATACATGTATGTACACTTGTCTGGAGATTATATTCTAATATGAGTAACCCATAACTTTTGTAAAATTTGCTATTCTTTTTGGTTCTCTTGAATTTCGTGTTCGTTTTCCTGAGATTTTATATAATCTCGAAGTAAGGATTCTACTATTGGGTCATAAAATCTGCGTCAATAACTTATTCATTGTAGTCACGGATATATTCCTAAAATTATACAATATATTGAAAAATAGAATAATATTAAACCAATCCTTACTGATTTCACATTACTTGTACATGCTTCTGTATTTATAATTAAATATTTGTTGAATTAAAATAGCTATCGATTATTTTTTTTAAAGGAAACGTAAATTAAATTCTATATCCCTCCCATTCCACAATGTAATTCGGACCATATTTGATTATATATGTAACATGTGTCCACCAGGAAGGTATACTACTTCGTTATGCCCCCATTTTGGCAAATATTAGTTTTAACAGTTCATATTTGGCGGTCTTGGAGTAAAGACGTGACAAATTTGTTGTGAATAAATATTCGATAAACCAACGTGTTTTAATTGTTAAAACATTTTATGCAAATCAATAATCGATTTATGTAGCGATGAGAAAGTTATGTGTACTTTTGGGAGAAATAACGTACCAACAAATCGCACTATTTCTCGGGTAGTGATTGATTACGAAGAAAGAGGGTCTGTAGTTGATAGGCCCGAGCGTGGACCGCAACATTCTGCAAGATTGCCTGAGGAGAAAATTGCTGCCATTCAAGAAAGTGTTTAAAACAATTCATCAACCTAAATTCGACACCGTGTTCAGGAACTTGGTTTTCGAAGAACAACGTTGGCCACAATTATACACAAGAATTTGAAATTGTTTCCATGTAAAATTCAATTAACACAACAGTTTCTTCCACAAGACCATTTACGCCACCGTACATATGCCAATATGATGTTACAGCACGCCTTTGACAACCCTGATTTTCATGAAAAATTCATGAGTGACGAGACGCTTTTTTGTTTAAATGGATATGTAAATAAACAGAATTGTCGGTTCTGGGCAATGGAGAACCCACAAATTATTCATGAGTCACCCTTACATCCATTAAAAGTGACAGTCTGGTGTGCTGTTTCGTCTGGAGGAGTCACAGGACCTTGCTTTTTTGAAAATGAAATCGGCTTAACGGTAACTGCCTCTGACGAACAATATCGTCACTTGATTGAAACCTTTTTGATGCCGAAACTGCATACTTTGGGCTTAATTAACATATAATTCCAGCAAGACGGTGCCACATCGCATACAACTAGAATTACAATGGAATTACTGCGAAACCTCTTTCCAGAACAAGTTATCTCAAAAAATGGTGATATTGAATGGTCTCCACGGTCGCCGGATTTGACCGCCCCCGACTTTTTTTTTGTGGGAATATCGGAAACCAGAAACCCCTGAGTAACTCGAACAAAATATTCGTGATGAAATTAATGAAATACCGGTTGAAATGTATCAAAATTTAATGAAAAGTGTGCTCGAAAGAGACCGCATTTGTAAATTTAACAGAGGGTGACATTTATCTGACATTGAATTCCATACATAATTGCTAACATTTAATGAATAATTTATCAACATTAGATCCATTTTCTTTCATTTAAGAAAAAGTTACGATCGAACAAAGTAGTATACCTTCCCGACGGACACTTGCATATATTTGCGTCACTGACAATCTATTCTTCTAAGAGTTTTCAGTTTAAATTTTACCAGATTAAAATTAAAGGATATAGTGATACAAATTTTAAGTCTTGTAGTTGTATATTTTTTAATTAAACAATATGGAAAATCGTTGACATGCTCCTCAGGTTCTGATTATTTACGATTTTAAACCAGGTTTATCAAACAACCAAAGTAATCAGAATTCAGTGGCAGCTTTTACTAACAATGGTCCTTTATTGGCTAGAGTTAGTTACTGCTTTCGTGAAATTATACGTGGAGGCTGTACATTAGAATATGAACCAACTACCGGACAACCTGCAGTAGCTAAAGTTTGAGAAAAATTCAATAAGAATTAGGCATTGGATCATTTCCAATAGATATTATTTTACACAAACATCTATGTGTTTGTTACACCATGATAACGCAATTTCGCAAACACCTGCAAGAGCAATACGTTTTTTAAACTAATTCGGGGTTCAAACTGGTTATTCAATGAAACTTCAATAACTAAGAGTAAGATTTCCTAACACCACCGAGGAGTTGCTGAATATCAACAAAGAAGTTGCCAAAAGAAAAGTTTTCCGTCTGCATCGAGAAAAATTAACACGTCTATTTTGCTAAAGAATTATTTTGAAGAAACGTATGTTTTTTAATTCCGAAATTTCTTTAACTAATTTTTTTAGAACAGATCTCGTATTTAATTTAATAATATCGAAAAATGTAAAAGTACTTTCGGAAAGTCAATTATCACAATAATTGTACATATCATCAGTTGATTAGTTGAGAACAATGAGGTGTCAGCTTAACCTTCGTTCCAAATCAGTCACTTATTTAGCTTAACTAGTTTGGCACATTTGTATAAAATGACGGATTTGACGAGTAAAATTTAAAACTATTTAATTTCTGCAAATTATTGTTAATAAAAATAATTTTCAGCTACTACTACACATTTCTGTCAATAAGTAACAGAAGAATGAATATTATTTTATAAAAGGTTCCGATAACATATTTAACCTTTCCGTAATTAATAAATTCGATTACATTCAAGAGTGCAGATGCATAAAGATATAATCTGTTGGAGATAAGTGTTGTGCAAACGCTAGATGCTGCAAAATTTAATTGTTTTCATTGTTAAGTTTCGAAACTATTATTTGCGACATATGGGATTTTATATTATTGAATGACAGAATAAGTTCTTACCTGTTCATAAGGGTACGTTGTATTTTTAATTTATCGTGTGTTAAGTGAAAATATTTATGATTCTTTCGTATTCTTACAGTTCCTTCTTCAATTCATTGTTTTCACATCAATTAAACCGAAGCAACCACAAAATATTGTGAACAAGTATTCGCATATCTACGAGGGCCGATTGACTAATTCGCGCGATCGTACAGAAACAATGAATAATCTAAATAAACAAAATTTAATTTTGTCTACATAATCTCTCTTAATTTGATAATATGTAATTAATCTTTGCCAACTTCTAGATCTTGTTTGAACTATTTGAACTAAACCAACACTTTCATTCTCGATAAATAATTATTACAGAAAGCCATTTTAACAACATCCATTACGTACGCAAAATTACATACATTGCTTGTCACTCTTGTTTTCGCATTGTTAGAATGTAAAAATCAACAAGTCTGCACTCACAAATGACATGGCAGCTTGTAAAGAAATGAATGAAATTAGTCAAAATATAAGAAGTTCGTTTTAATTTGATCATTACCGATACTTTTTGAGCGTAGCAGCAGGCACATTTGTGTGAGTGTATAAACGTTTAATTATCATGCCAATCTTTCTCTCCAATTTAATTAGATACTTTCTTCGTTAACATGTTGACCTTTATTTATCATACACCTTACATGTAAACATGGATTGTAAATTATACGATACTTGAGTTCTAGTCACATCCAATCATATAATTTTATTTAACACAGTTTTTGAGAAAAGTAAGGCGAACTTAATAACCCTTTCGGTTCAATAAACAGCATTCCACGTATACTTTGCAGTTTAAAATTATTTAAACTCTTTAAAACCCACTTATTTTACGCTGACTCCTATATCTTGCATGTTATTAAATTCAGTTTCTGTTTCGCTATCGCATGTTAGAGAAAAAGAACACTTTTCCGTGAAGAGAAACTTTTTCTCATGCTTCCGAGTAAGCAAACAATCAATTGTTGATTCAAATCTCAGTGTAAATGTGCACATACCTGTGCAATTCAAAATGCGAAAGCATTTACTGACCGATCTTACTTTGTAATAAACAAGGTACATACCTATATAGCTAGAATGGAACGTAAACTTCATAAATTAAACATGTCCACTGTTTATTCGCGATCTTCTCTTGTTTAAAATTCATCGTTTACTTTGATGAACAGTTAGGTTACCTTATTGACACTGACAATGTATAAAATAAGAGGAAGTTTCTTGGCTACGTTGTATTTCCTATTACTAAAAACAGTTAATGGAAAAAATGAGCAATTGTTTGAAGTATGAATGCATTAGAGTATCGTATTCGGAAACTTTTTCTTGAGAATAATATTCAAAGAATACTGTAACTAATTAGAAATAATTCTAATTGTTTGAAGTCTTTTAAAACCAGTATTTTTATTAATACGTTTTAAATGATTATCTGCACAATTTACCAATTTAAGACAAAATAATTATTGTGACTGGAAATAATATATGTAAATTTCATTGAAACTTCCCAAAGAAAGTTAAGTAAAAATGTAATATTAAGTAGAGTACGAACACAGTAATATATGTACTTAGTTTTCTAATTTATCCATGTCATAATAATATAATTTATTAGGTTGGTATAACTGAGAAATTTCGCCGACCAACAAAAGTACAGAATAATTATATCGAATTGACTGGTAGGAGTTTTAGCAAATCCTACAAATGAAATACCATATAGATATTCATTAACTAAACTACCCAAGATCAAATTTTCTTATTGAAACAAACAACGACTAGTACGAACACAATGTGGTGTTAGATTTTGAATTTATGTAGTTTTACCATATTTTAATGTTCCGTAAAAGATAAAGAGATTAATACAAATGACACTGGAAAATACAGTAAATAAAGTTCTGATGGATGAGCAAACATGTGAAGCCCTCATCGTAAATCGCGGTGTGAGATAAAGGGATTCGCTTTTAACAACTCCCTTTAATATATTGAAAAAATTATTTGGTGTAGCCAAGTACTGACCCATGGTACTAAATATCATCACAAGCACCAGATCTTGACACATGGCGACGATAAAGTATTAATTATTAAAACAAAACTAGAACTGGTAGGCATGATCGGAAAACTTTTAAAACACACAGTTTCACTACAATATAGGACTGTTGGCTTTATAACCGTTTCATATATTAATAGGAGAAATTTTGTAAAAAGTCAACCAGAACGAGACGAAGTATATGATGATAAGGCATAATAAAAAAACTGATTAACACCTAATCATAGACATAGCAAATGACCAATATATCTTCGAAAAGTTCTCGGCTTTCTGCTTTCTCGGGGAAACTTTAACATGGAATAATGATAAAATAACAGAATCATGCCATCGGACATCCAACGGAAAGGAAAGCTCTGATATCTAGGACAGCACACAAAAGCCAAACTAAGAATATATAAACCCACAGTTCTATGCTATACTCTAGGATCTTGAATAAGAGTTACATGAAAGATCTAGAAATATTGGAAAGGAAGATACTACGTAGGATTTTTGGTAGGTATATTTAAAAGCAGAACATAGTAAGCCAGAGGTAACATCAAAAATAAACGCAAAAAAATCCATTGGGCAGGACATCATATTAGATTCGCTCCAGAAATAACGACAAGAAAAGTATCGGAAAGTGAAGCAAAAACAAAAAAGGGACATGCTGAAGAGTACAAGGAAATGATTAATATAAATTGTAAACAGTGCGAAGAATAGAAGGACATGGAAAGAATTCGTTAAACAAGTGTTGGGTGTAAATGCTCGTAGCACAAATATATGTATAAACACTAATTTTTTTTATTCATCTCCAGTAATAATTACAATATATCCAATAGGAACATACGGATTATATGCAGTTTGCATAAATTTGCATATTTGCATAATATATGCATTATACTATATACATATTTTGGTAGTAATCCAGCATTTTCGAATATTTTAAGTATCCGAGTTTTATTTATTTACTAAATCAAATTTATTATAGGCATTACTAAAAATATGTCGTGGATGTAACAAACAAAGAAATATTCAACAGCCCCTTTTAAATTAAAAACAGCATTTTATTAAGCCTCTTACCGTTACTTTCCCGATAAGTGTCTTCAAAGAACTTATTAATGCTCTTCCCATAATCCATGCCGAGACAAAATTCCAGGAAAAGCTAATACCTTAAAACTTTTAAATAAATACAAAAATTCATTTTACCAGAAAATTAGGAGTATATGGGTTTCTTTGCTATTCGGAGGAATTTATTCCCATATTCGAAAGTAATTTTATTTTAAAAGTCATTTTACGTTGGCTTTTCGAAGTGTAAACTTGTGAGTTGTGATATATAATAGCAAAAATGCCGAAGAAAGCGACTGTACCATGATGGATTGCACCTTATTCAGAATTGCGTATGGATGGAGAAACAGTGTTGCAAGATTGTCAGTAAAATTTTAAGTTTATTTCCTTTAATAAAGTTTTTAATTATTCCTTTATCTTTTACTAACATTTATTTTATAAGAAAACAACTGATGATGTTATATTATATAAGAGAAAGTTCCAAGTCGACCAACATATGAAAACTCCATCTCTGGCTGCAAAACTAACAAAGATGAAATTGGTCAACAAACATTACCGCAATGCTTACCGTCAACTTCAAAAAAAAATCGGAACAAGAACAATTTAATGAAGATTTGTGTCAAATGTTTGTGCCGGCAGATATTTCACTACATAAATAATTTAAATGTCAAGTTATCTTTGCAAAAGTACATCAGGAAATAACACATTCCCGACGAGAGCACGTTTAGAAAAAAATATATTCGCAGTATCTATGCAGAAACATTGAATAGCATTAAGAAGGTTGTTGCAAACAATTATCTTTATATATGCGTAGATGAAACTACTGATAGTGCGGGCCGATACATAGTTCATTTAATGATTGGTATCCTTAACGTATCGGTTGTAGCAAAATCTTATTTAATTTCATCCAAACGGTTGGAAAAGGGAAATAATTTGACAATAACTAGGTTTATACAGGAAGAACTGACAACCTTGTTTTTACTAAAATCGATTCCAACAGAGAAAATTCTATTGTCTTTGACGGATGCTGCACCATACATGGTGAAGGCAGCTTTCAACTTGAAAATCATTTAGCCAAATTTAATTCACACAACTTGCTTGGCGCAAGGACTAAATCATGTTGCAGAAGAAGTCAGAAACCATTTTCCCTTGGTAAATACTTTAATTAGTAGTGCTAGGAAAGTATTTTTAAAGGCCCCATTGCGAGTTCAGTTTTACAAACAACATCTACCCGGTGTTCAACTTCCTCCTCAACCAGTAATCATACGATGGGGGACGTGGTTGGAGGCTGCTATTTTTCATGTAAATTATTATGAAGGAATAAAGACAATTATTACGGATCTCGATAGGGATGCACAATCTGTGATATACGCCCAAAATGTGTATTCGAGTCAAGATATACCTCAACAGTTGGCGTTTATTAAAGCCAATTACAGTTTTATTTCCACTTCTATATTGCAGTGGGAAAAACAATTTATGTCGCTAACAGAGAGCGTTGAAATAATAAACAAATTTGAAAAGTCATGCTTTGATGTTAAAGGAGGGGTGGGACAGTCCGTCTATGAAAAATTTTTAAGTGTAATAGGAAAAAGTGACGGGTTTAAAAAGCTAAAGGACATTGCTAAAGTCTTGTGTGGTGATTCAGTAGAAAATATTGATATGACAATAGATGGTATTTCTAATTTGAAATATGCTCCTATAACAAGCATCGACGTAGAACGAACCTTATATATATATATATATATATATATATATATATATATATATATATATAAATACATGTTTTCAGACAAGCGAGACAATTTTTTTGTTGAAAACTTTGAGAAATATGTGATTGTAAATTGTTTTCATAGTTAATTATGTTGTAAAATGTTCTAAATAAACTTATAGTAAACATAATAGAATATTTTTTTTCTACAGTATTCAATTTTCTAACATTCCTCGTAATTTTTTACCTGGATATTTTTCATTAGGAAGTGCATATTTAAGCTAAAATATTTGAATATTTATGCGCATATTTTCAGTTTTTTTTGCATATTATAATCCGGCCTTTAATAATAAGCAATAAAACGACGCGAAGGAGTTTCTTCCAGTGAAAGAAATCCTTCAAATTATTAGCAGCTAAGAAGCTACCAATTTGTAACAGATATTTTCAATACAAATCCGATTGATGAATTAAGTCAAACCTAAAATTGACCAAGATTAAGTAAAATTACCTTAAGATATGCCTTTTGCGTCGATGAGCTTATTCGATGTATTTAAATTTTTATTGTTAAAAGTTTGGCTAGCAAGTGTATTAAGGTGTATACCTACTTATTCCTTCATTATATTTCATCCTATAACGTTTAATCTCTTGCATGTTCTTTTCTAAAGATGATGACGTAATGTACCACAAAACAATAACTGTACAAGGTCCATAAGCGCCTTATTTTTGAGGATTATCTTGTACACCAGCAATGTATTTTCTAATGTTACTTCTGAATGTCTATCAATTGTTCATTGGAATTATATAAATTTAATTCCTAGTCGTTTCCTTTTAGCAAAGATGTGTTTTAGGTATTTTATTTTAGCTACTTGGATTATCTGCTTTCATTTCAGTGTCACTAGTAGGTAGGTATCTTATCTCATAGTAAGCGCCACGTGGCTTTATTTCGTTTCATTTGCATTGATTCTTAATTTTTTTTTACTTTTAATTTATTAAAATCTCCGTGTAGATTTTTTGGAGCTTTTAGATATGTAGAAAGACTACATAAACATTTCATTACCCCTGATGGGCTCTATAAACCTCCGCAAGCCACGCGCATGCAAAGAGTCAGTGAATGTGAATTCATAGAGCTAAAAGAACAGTTCCTTGGAATTAGTTATAGAGTTAAACTTTTTGTTTAATGATTTAAAAATAAAGGGTTCTTGTTTGATTTCATCGTTCATGTTTCCCAAAAATAAGCCAGTAATATAAACTGAAAATTTTTTACTTTTTATCAAAAGTGTAGTCAGTGTAAAAATATCATAATTTCTTATGGTATGTGTTTTGGGATTTCATTCAAAGCTCTCAGTAAAGGACGATCATAGTAAAACTTATTTACTATTTTTATTTACTATTAGGTCTTCCAGTGTCACATCAGGATACCATATATGAGTACCATAAATTGCATATTATGGATTTCGATTGGTTGAACCGAATAAAGGTGTCAATGCCACTTGCAAACTTATAATATAGTAGGAGGCCAAAAGGTCGTTTTCAAAATTACTGTTTTTGCAAAATATTTGTTACTGGCTTCTTTGTTAAAAGAAAGCAATAGCCTATACAGCTGTAAAAGTGTGACGGTTTGTGAAATCAAAACATTATGGTGGAATAGTGTGATGTTCGATTGTGACTATCCTAATGAAGTCTATAAACGAAGTGTTAAGAAACAAAGGTTTTGATTTACTATCTTGGTAATCATAATGTTATTCTTTAGTTTTAATTTATATGGAGGAACTAAAATTATATTAGACATTTTGGATATTTAAAAACAGTATGTCTAGTTTAGTACTATTCTATATGTATAAAGAGTTACGTACTGGCAAAGAAAGTAGTAGAATTTTAGAAAAGTATATTTTATTTCTGATAAGTAGAAATAATTAACTTTTGTATACTAGTTTTACTGTTACTACTGTAGGGATCGGCAGTCAAGGGAACATGACATCAGTGCCAAGGACGAAGCGAAGACGTAATATCCCAATTTAATATTTTTCACATGTGAGTCAAAATACGTTTTCATGGGTCTTTGAGTTTTGTTCTGTGGTCGAAGTTGCCTCCACTTCCACTCCGTTGTTTCGTATTTCCCAGGGTTGTGACGTGTTTGAGTCTGATGTAATCGTTGGATGTTGTGTTTTTTGTGTGGTCCTGTGTGTGTTGTGTTTGTGTAAAGTCTGTGTGTCAGTCGCTTTTTTTTTTTTTGCGTTTAAGTCAAATGTGTTCGTTTTTTTTTTGCGTTTCAGTTGAGTGTGTGTTTAATGTTTGTTATTGTAGAGTGTTATTATTGTCTGTGTTTGTATTACGAAGTATTGTATTTGTTCTTTTGTGGCGTTTGTCGAGTGTAGTGCTATTATCATATTGCCTAAGGCAAGTGCTAGTTCGTCAGCTGTGTTAGGTGTCGTGTCTTTTTGTCTTTGTGTCCATGGATTTGATGTTGGAGGTGGTGCTGGTATGTATTTAGGTTGAGGTGTGGTTTTGTTTGTAGGATTGTTTGGATTGTTGGGACAGTTTATGAAAGTGGATAGATGAGGACCACCGCAGTTTGCACACTTTGGTGGGGTTGTTTTTGTCTTAGTACATAGATGTGTCGAATGTCCGTCTCCGCATTTCATACATTTGTAGTTTATGTTGCAATTCCGTTGGTGATGTCCGAAAGTCTGGCACTTGTGGCATTGTATAATGTCAGTCCGTTTGTTTAGTTGTTCCATTTTGATTGCAAGTCCGCAGCAGTCGCGTAAGTTGTAGATTGACTTGTATTGTCTCGTTAATTCGATTAGTACAAGTGGTGCTGGTATTCCGTGTTTGCCGTTCATGCGTTTAATTTTTAAAGTCGGGTATCCTTGGTCCGTCAAGTCGTCTGTGATGTCAGTGTCTGTTATAAAGGTGGGAATGTCACGCATCACCACCTTTAGTGTCTTTTCACTTCTCAATTGAAATGTGTAATATTGAATTTGTTCGTTGTCTAGTGTGTGTTTTAGTTTTCGGTAGTCTTCGTCAGTTGTCGGTTCGATGTGTATTCCTGGTTTCACCATTTTGTTTTCTACCGTGTTGATGTTATTGGATTTAAGTAAATGTCGAATGTATGTCCATTTGTCTTTTTCGATTACAATGATTGGTGCAATTTTGTGTGTTTTTTGTGTTTTTGTGTTATGTGTGTTGGTTTTGTCACTTACCCTGGGTTTGCTGTTTGATGTGGACGGTTGTGGAGTGGGTTCGGAGGTTTCTTCTTCCATTTTTTCATCCTCGGTTTTGGTATTGAGGGCGTCGTAAGAATTTTTTATTTCTATCGGCGTACTTGCGTGTTCTGTTTTTGGTTTCTTCGCTGTTTTCTTCGGGCTTGTGAATGCGTCAGTGATTTTTTCGGTTGTCTGTTTTATTGGGTCTGTTTGTTCTGTGTGATGTGTGTTGAATGTAACTGTTGCTGTCGGGCTGTCGCGATCAACCATAAATATATACGATTGATCGCGCAAAAGACGTTGTATTGTTTCTTCGTCGATGGTGTCTTCAAATATGGTTTTTGCGTCTATTAATTGCTGCTTGGTAGATCTTCGTTGGAAGCTCGGTCTCAGCGCTATATTCGTGACGATAATAGAATTTTTCTCTGTTTCACCGGCCATTTTTTCCGGCTTCGCTCTTGACGATATTTCGTCGTATGCTGTCTCAACTGCGATGTTGCAAGAACAGCTATCGCAGTGAGAATTGAGTCAAAATACGTATAGAGAAACAGTACTTATAGTGAAAACATTTAGAGAATACCACATACGTCATAATGCGCTATAAACATATTAGAGTTGGACGAGTTCATTATATCCCACCTCACCCAGTTTATAAAGTTATATTGGTGTTTATGTTTTGTTGTTGCTTATTTGAATTTAGTAAATTATTGTTTCTTAAATAATTGTCTCTATCAATATTTCTATATTATTCGATTGGTAAGTTTAAAAAGTATATATTTTATTCTATTGTATAAATAATTCGAAATTGGGCAAAGTTATACATAGCCATTACATTTTTGTAACACTACTATTGTTTTTAGTTCATATGTATTATAATATTACTTGGCAAAAATAAAATTTTCTAAATAATTTGATCTTCCATATCTTACAGATGTTAACTTGTATTAAATATAGAAATATACTATTTAGACAACATGAAATATTTATATGTATCTTTATTGTCGCTTGGAATAAGCCAATATCTATTTCAAATTATAATAATTATTCTGATTTGATAAACGTAAAATAAACTTTAACTCGAGTTCGTAATAATTCTCTAAAATATGAAAATTTATGAAGCGAAAAATTTATTGACTTAATTTTATTTAAATTATACTAGCAGCAATATTCATAACGAGGTATATTTAAAGATTCACATTATTAATTCTGTAAATAATAATTTGCTTCCCTAATATGTATTAATTAAATTCATTAGAAATATTTCAGTTTTATGTAAAAACATAATTTTCACAATTATGAAGTTTTTGAAAAATCATCCCTAATACCTCTGCCCTCTAAATCATCTACGCCCCGGACACTGTGATGACGTATGTGGTATTCTCTAAATGTATTCACTATACCACTTAAGAGTAAACACATCTCCTCCAAAAGGAATATTGCAGGATTTGTAAAACATATCACACATCCTGACTGTTCACCGTTCATATCCAGAGTTCAAATGATAATAAATCACCAATAATTCTGTCACCGTAAATACATTTATGCATTGAAACGATCATCTACCCATGAAATAGGGGCATATTTAAAGTACATAAAGTTTTATAGTGACAGCACATTTATCTCCGGTTCGGAAAAATCTACTTCTTTACCATGAAACTAGTCAACAATTCGGCGTACAGCACGATATCCTGGATTGTTCTTTAGAACTGCTTCAAATTTTATTTTTATCATATACAATATTCATGGCGTCAATTATAGAATATTATGCGTTGGTCGGAATAACCTCTAGATGGCGAATGGTTACTGGTATTCTGGAATAATGTCCATTAATATTGGCTAAATCTACCTTATACTTTTAACGTCGTCAAAATGCATGTGATAACAGCATGCTGCTGTTATACATGTGTCCCAGCGTGTTATAACATGTTTTGGTGGAACTGGCACATGTGACAGTTTTTCATTAAATAAATTTTCGCGTGTAGGTGCCTTCACGAAAACTTTCTTAACAGAAGATATCAATTTATCTGCATTCGCGTGACTTCCTCTGATACTCAATGAAGAGCATGTGCGGAACATATGATATGGGTCATACTACTGTATGTTTGTTGTAAGAGTCGACCAGCCGCCTTCATATATGCAGCTTTTTTTAATTTATATCGTGTTTTTGACTCCAAAGTGACTTCAGACACAAAGTTACGTTACGTGATATAAATTCTGTATTAGTTGTTTTGATTCTCTTAGATCCAAGTAGATGTGTAGACATTGTCATGTTGCTGTACACCACGTATTTACGTAATAGATTTTAAGTAATTAATAAAACTAAACAATAAATCTTCCAGCTACAAATTCATTTTCATTCTCGTCCTGGAATGTACCCCTGACTGCCGGCTCCTAAACTAAAACTTATTCAAATTTCTTGCGTCAATAAAATAAATATCTTATACTTTAAAGTTTTATTTACTTTTTAATATAGGCTTGTAAGACATCCTTAACAATACCATACGTTACTGATAATTCTCCATAAGATACGACCTTGACATTTTGAGTGTTGTATGTATGTTAATTTCGCATGGATGAATCTTTTATAGTCGCCATGGTGTAGGTAACTATTACGCACTCAGACAGACTTTTCTGTTTGGCTAAACATTCGTTTCGTGAAAGAATTATGCAAAAAGGATCGCGAGTACTTCCAAATTAAACGCTCAAATAAAATAACGCTCCGTAAGTAATAAAATCATTAAATAAATTATCGCAGCATGATGTAACTAACACGTTTCCGCTAAGAGTTTTCAGTTTGATTTATTATTCTACTATTCAGTTTTTGTACAATACAAAATAATATATATAATTAAATACGCGCCGTTTTCTACAATTTACAGACAACGTGTGTATCTCTAATCACTGTTTTAATAGTTGTAACAATGCGGAAAATGCCTGGAATGCCGGTAGGATGGCCGAAGAATGATTCAGCCTTGAGTTCGTGCTCGGACTTTGTGAGTAAATAGAAAGCTAGGAGTGTTGCGTATTTAAATATAATACTATAGCCGAAAATAGCACGGCTGTGTATATTTTTCTGAGAAAATTGGGTAAAATAAGAATGGCTAATTTATTATGCACACGCACGGAAATATATAAAACAAATATATAATTCTTAGACGAATACTAATGATCTTAATTATGGTGCACACATATCTCATTAGTAAGTAGGCTATATCCCAATTTCTTTTTTATTAACTGTATTAACTGTATATAAAATGTTGAATTTGATGAGTTAAATTTAAAACTAGTTCTTTCAATTTATGGAAGATATTATAAACAAAATAAATGATGGAGAAATTACTGCTGTTGTTTTTATAGATTTATCGAAAGTGCTGTTAGTTAGTAAAACTATAAATATGGGGTTGAGTAAAAAAGTACTGGACTGAATTGAATCCAAGTGATAAAAAGCCAAGTGTTGTATGTTGACGAATCTGGAAAACAAATAAATTCGAATTGGAAAAATGTAGACTGTGGTGTCCCCTAGGATACATTCTGGAGCCTCTAGTTTTTTCTACTTACATAAATTATCTGCCTAATGTAGTGAATGATTTCATGGTGCTGTTTACGAACAATTCTTCGTTTACAGAAATAAATAACAGGAGCTTTAACTAACATAATAGGGGTAAAATTAAATAAGCTCACTAACTGATTCATACAAAATAATTTACAAATTAATAACATTCAATAAAAAGTCAACATTAGTATTTCTTTGCTAGCTCGCCATCGTTTAACTTTTCAGAAATATCAAACGCTTTTGACCCACATTGTTACTAGAAAAAAGGCACCTTCCCAAGCAAAAGCTGATACTCATATCTGTGCAAGCAGATGTTGTGTTCTCGTGGGGCAAAGAAAGTGCACTATACTGTGAATTGCTTCCATCACTGCAGAAATTTACTGTCAATAATTGCGTCGGCTTGAGGTTGCAATTTAAGAAAAGAAAACCTAGAATATATAATACAGCTAACAGGCGTCTATTTAAGAACTCAGTTGGGAAGTAATTCCACATTCGCCTTATTCTCTCTTTTTAATAATAATAATAAAAGTAACAAACAGAAGTAAATAAACTCAGTACTCCTTACACTATTTAAGCTAATTTAACTCAAATCTATTTATAAACATATTCATAAGGTATCTAAATTAACTAAGAAAGCGAGTTAGAAACAACGAAGTAAAATTAATTTCTAAGGCCTACAAAAACGAAAACAAATCCAAAATCAATAAATAAGTAAATAAATGGAAATTACTAGATTAATAACTCCGAAGAGACGGCGAGTATTTCATAAGGAGAAGTAAAGTTGCTATCAGAGTGTGAAGACATTAAATGTAGGTGATCTAGAGACAATTGGGGAATTCGAAAAGTAATTCAAGCGAGCATGTGAAGTATAGAATGTGAGGCATTGCCTAGCCTAGATCGAGAAACAGAAAACTGGAGCCGAGATATTAAACCAGGCCAATCAACTTTGAATTGTATTAAATTGTAACAAACTTTGTAAGGCGTTCCTGTCGCGTAATCTCAAGTAATCCTATAGTGAATTGCAACAATAATAATTATTGCAATTCACTATAGGATTACTTGGTAGTCATAACCTTCATGTGGATAAATACCCAACTCTCTGAAATACAGATATTTCAAAACTTTTCTCTGTACTTTTTCCAGAGATAACTTATGGACAGAGTAAGAGGGATTCTATATCAATGTACCATACTCTAACATAGGTACAGAAAAGTAATTTCATAGTATCAACTTGAAACTACAAAGATACTCTAATTGAAAATTTCATTTTAGCGGCAGAAGATGTGGTAACATATCTGTGTTTGGAAAAGGTCAAAGATGAGTCAAAATTAATGCCTAAATCCTTAACAATAGTATATGTGTAAGCGGTACATCATCAATGATGTAAACCATTGATTCCCAAAGTGGTCCAGGTGGACCCCCAGGGGTCCACGGGAGACTCGACGGGGGTCTACGTTGGCGTGACAAAAAATTGGAGGTTCACAATTCGTAAGCGGGGGTCCACGAAAATTTATCTGGTTTCGATAGTGAAGAACTAAAATGCTGGCTTGAGTTCACCTATCAATGTAGGCAGATAATATTTTAAGAAGCTCATCGACTGTTACTTGTAAAAACTTGCATATTCCATATTCAGCATAACGTGTCGAGACTTGCAAAGCGCTGCCGCTGCCGCCGTCCGCAATGCTTGTTCAGACGTGTAAAGGGACGAAGTACGACTTGTGGTGTGTGTGCTTGCAATCTTGCGTGAACTTGTTTGATTCTTCACCAATATAAATACGAATGCCACGGATAAACGTTACTCATTTGTTTCCCGAATTTCGAAAAGAAATGTAAAGAAAAGTGAATCGATGTTAGTGTTTGCCACTGTCGGAAAGGTAAGTACTTACCTGCCTATTTGTTATACATACTTTTATTTTATTTATTATTTATCTATTTATTTTACAATTTATTGTACACGTAAGTAAACAAAAAAATGGACAAATTACAAAAAAATACGTAGGTACAATAGGTGAGGCTTATTCCTAAAAGAAATTTCTTCCAACCCACCTGCGATAGGAGATATATTTATGTTGTAATAAGTATATATGTAATGTTTGCGTGTAGTAGGTACGGATTAAAAATTAAATACTGAACAGAGCCATTATTAGATGCTTCCATAAAAGAACAGAAAGCCGAGAAAGGTTAAACTTCTTGTCCCTACTTTATTAGTAATTTTTTTATTACCCGACAGTGTGGTGGTTCACTAATAATTAAATATATCATCATAAATTGTACGTGTCTTTATATACTACATACTCATAACGTGCATCAAAGTAATAAATAAATAATTAAAATCGCGAAGTTTTGATATCAAAATATTATTTACAAGTATTTTCTATCGAATTTACAGAAATATATCAAAATATAATTAATGAAAAAATGTTTTACATTACATTAAAATCGGTTCAGCCATTTTCATAAAACTCAATTATTGATCTTAGCGATTTATTGCTTTTAATAATTAGAATCAGTTTGCCGCCGGTACTTTGTTTATTTCATTACAATAATCAATTAATCCTTTTAAAATAGCCATATCCTGTTAAGTAAGACCGCCTTAAGATTACTACAACAAAGTTTTTTTTTTATTTACAGGTAGGTAACTGATACGAAACATGGCTGAATCTAAGAAGACATGTCGACAGTACAGTGTTGATTATTTAAAATTAGATTTTCTTGCATCAAAGGCAGACAAGCGATTGCCCATATGCCTTTTATGCAACAAAGTTTTGAGCAATGACTCTATAAAACCATCGAAGCTCGAAGATCATCTAAGAAGGTGTCATCCTGATAAAATAGGTAAAGATTTGAAATATTTTCAAACATTTAAGGAAAAATATGAAAAGAGACCCACCGTGCACAGTATGTTCGCTTCAACGTCGGAAAGTAACGATGATGGCTTGCGGGCATCTTACAATATCTCATTACTTATAGCGAAAACAGGAAAATCGCACACCATTAGAGAACAGTTAATTTTACCCGCTGTTGAAGAGGTTTTAAAAACTGTTCTGCACAAATCTCCATTTGACATACTCAAAAGAATTTCTTTGAGTAACAACACTGTACAAAGACGTATTGACGAAATGAGCTCTGATATTGAAAGTTTCTTGTGTAATTATCTGCAAACAACTCATTTTTCTATTCAACTGGACGAGTCAACTTTACCTGGTAATGAAGCATTATTATTGGCATATGTTCGATTTGTTATGGACGAAGAAATTCAAAACTTTGGAGACGGACACTAAAGGTGAATCAATATTTAATGTCCTGTGTGATATTTTTAAGGAAAATCGATTCCATTCACAAACGTTATTTCGGTGGCAACAGATGGAGCTCCTGCCATGGCCGGGCGACGTCGTGGGTTTATAAGCCATCTTAAAAGAATTATACCAGACCAGTAACTGCAATTCACTGTGTCATCCACCGACAACACCTAGTAGCGAAAAATTTGAGTGTTAAATTGCAGCAATCGCTTCAATTTGTGATTAATGCAGTTAACAAAATAAGAAGCAATGTATTGAATACGCGTTTATTTGACTTCCAACGATTGCTCTTACATACTGGAGTACGCTGGTTGTCAAAAGGTGCATGTTTAACAAGATTTTTCTCACTTTTTGAATCAGTTTTAGAGTTTCTGGAAAGTAAACATCCAGATTTAAAAGAAAACCTGATCAATTTGAAAGCAAACATCGCGTATTTGGCAGATTTGTTCAAAAAATTTAATGACATTAACTTACAATTACAAGGGGACAGCCTCAATTCAATAAAAACAAAGGGTGTAATTTCAGCTTTTCTTGGAAAATTGAAATGTATGAAGCAAAATATTAGTAGGCGCGAATTTTCCCAGTTTTCAAACTTGTCACAGGTAGAATGCCTTGATGAGGATATTCACACATACGTTCAACATTTAATTGCCCTGCATGATGACTTTAAAATCAGATTTGAAGATATTCTGACGGTGGAAATACCACCATGGATCATAAATCCACTTGATGAAACAGAAGTCGAGAATGTGATATTACAAGAGGAGCTACTCGAGCTTAGCACTAATGAGGAACTGAAGGTGAAATTTAAAAGAGGGTATCAAACATTTTGGCTGCAGGCAGAAATACCCGAAAAATATCCTGGACTCTGGGGAATTGCGAGAAAGCTTTTGCTAGCGTTTCCCTCGTCATATCTTGTCGAGAAAGTGTCGTTACAATCATTTTAACAAAAAAAAAGGAGCAGATTGAATATCACAGAACGGGGAGATTTGCGGTTATTCCTAACAGAACTAAAGCCAAATATTGATAATTTGCTGTCAATCCATCAAGTACATCCCTCCCACTAAAATTATGACTATTTTGTGATTGTCATTGTAGAAGTTACGTTACGTTATTAATATTTAATTTTAATTATATTACGACTGTTATCATATTACAATGTAATATGATAACAATAATAATTAATAGTGTAATAATTACATATTTGAATATATACAACACAAGGAAATATACTATTTTTCTTTTTAGTTTTACCACTCCGAATGGGGAGTTTTCTAAATAAAATATGTGAGAAATTATTGGTTTCTTGTGCTGTGAGTAGATGTCAAAGGAGTAAAGTTGGATGGAATCACTTTTTTGATTGGCTAACTTTACTTTTTTGACATCCACTCACAGCACAATCAATTAATTAATTAACCAATAACTCAGCCGCAACGCAAATTTCCATAGTTAGATCTAATCTTCACATTTTTTGTCGAGTTTTTTGTATATGGTAGAAATGTAGCTGCACGG
This sequence comes from Melolontha melolontha, assembly GCA_935421215.2. Lineage (NCBI taxonomy): Eukaryota > Metazoa > Arthropoda > Insecta > Coleoptera > Scarabaeidae > Melolontha > Melolontha melolontha. The sequence continues at coordinate 91,330,458 of OW285242.1, read as the reverse complement.
GGTCCACCGGAACCAGCAAAACTTTCAAAGTGGTCTATGAGAAAAAAAGTGTGGAAGCCTCTGATGTAAACGAACAGTATAAAATTAAGTCTTCTGCTAAAGCCGGCAATCATATATTTAGCAATATTCAAGCGCATTTCTTTAGCAAAACACCATTTGGCAATCACAGTTAATTGATTCTGTAAGAATAAACAATCAATAAATCAATCATCAGCAAAAAAACATTTATTAATACTAATGTGCTCGGCTTAATTATTAGTAAATAAGAGAAACATCAGACGACCCAGACTCGATCCTTGGAGAACTCCTCTTTCGCTCTATATTAAATAACTTTCAAGCAAATACCTTTAATAATGTTGTCGCGTTCAAAATTCACATCAAAGCACCGGATTTATTATTTTATTTGATTAATAGATTATGTATTTTGTTTGTTAAAAAATTAATATATTTTCAGTTCATTGAAAACACTACAAACCGATGCACCCAATAGATGGGCGTGGTTACTTATATATGGGCATCATTCTATTGTATTTATTTATTTACTTAAGTGGTATTATACCAACTACAATCGTGTATGTGATTACCTTGATGATAAAATTACTCTCTCGGAAAATAAAATTTATTGTTAATACTATAGCACCTAGAATATCGATATAGCAACTTGGTAGAAAATCACAACAAGCCGAAATATGAAAACAATTATATTAAATTGATACTGTGGTTGCAAATTATATATTAACGAAACATGTGATTGAGAAATCTTTAATCGGCACAGTATATGAACATAAAAATAAATAGACGATTAATTTTCTAGCCTCACCAATTACTATATCCTTGAAATAATTGAGTAAACACATAAATATAATTATGGTTATATTTAATAATAGATAGTTATGGAATGTGCCTGAAGATAATGAAAAGATGTCATTGAAATACTAAATTGTATATTTTGCATGATGAGTCTTATAAATGGTATTTTAGGCAATTAATACTGTATATTTAATTATTTTCCTTAAAGTATTGAATGCGATTTGAATGTGTTTTGATAGAAGCAATGTAGCAATGCAAAGAGACGAGTTGTTTATCTAATATTAATTTAGAAAATTTAATTCGAAATGTAAATACTAATTAAAGAATTGCAAGTACCTAGTAATCTACGAGGGCGTATTGATATATTCTTAGCCTACTATTGAAACCATTTAAAGATGGGAATATTTTATTATTCAACATAGTCTCGTCTTAATCCTGCAACCTTTCTAAAAGAAATTCTTCTGGGTCTGCAAACCAGCACTCCACAGTTCTATTACCTCTTCGTTACACAAAAATTGACGTACTTTTGAACTTTTTTCAATCGAGGGAACAGTTAATGGTCTGAGGGACTAAGCCTGGTGAATAGGGTGAGTATTCTAGTAATTCGAATCCTAGACTCCGAATTGTATTTATCGTAATGGGCGATTTGTGTGCACGGGCATTGTCATGCAAAAACAACATAACTTTCGTTTACTTATCGATTGTCCACTTTTTCAATGTTTCAAAACAAACTAAAAACTTGATTTTCTACTCAACTAACAAGCGTCTCTATAATCGAAATGAACGCAAATTTTGACAGTTATGTTTTGAAGGATTTCTAACTTGGAAACAAATAAGATTTTCTTTAGTGCTGGCCTCTTTCGTCAGGTTCACTAATTATTGATCCACCCTCATATTTTATGTTTTTAAATCCGGTTAAATACGTTATTGGTGTCTGTATTTGCTTAGCAAACATACAAAAAGGAACCTCAAATTAATTGCTTTTGCGCTAATCTTTTAACTTCTTGAAAAGCGATCTTAAATCTAATAATCTTATGCTGCCTGCGTGTTCTGCCTATTATCGATGAATGTCTGCTATAATAGCTAACTAAAATCTTCCAAATATTTTCATTATGTATTCAGTAACTAAATTTTTATGTCAATATTTTATTGGTGTAGGTGAAAAGTAAATATTTACATTCCGTTGATTTTTGTGAAAATACTATTTCTATTTTATTCTAATCAGAAAAGAGGTCCTTTTACTAATCTATTCTCGGTTTCTATTAATAAATGCCAACATTTTTTGCGTTATTTTAAATATAAATTTGAATAATTATGCCGTTAGTATTTTATTGCTGCACATTAATATTGTTCGTTGTCAAGTAAATACTTCACTGTAATTTCTTTTGATAATTAGTTCTTTTAAGTTTTATAATTTATTTACGTAATATTAAACTAATGTTCGCTTGCGCTCGCGTAAAAACTTTCTCTTGACAACGTTTAGCATTTTTTATTCAAAGCTGATAATCTTACTCTAGTGGTACATTGGTAATTTCTAAATTTTCGTGTTTAAATTGATTTCTAGATGTTTGTATAAATAATAAGCTTTTAAATTATTCTGAGAATAAGTTAGGAAATTTTAAACACGATTAGCAGTATACAAGTATAGAACCTTCATTTAGAATTAAAACCTAGGTGATTTCTTTTGAATATGCAGCCAACAAAAGTCTTTCTTTGGAAATTAGTTAAGTAAAAACTCAAAAAGGTTTAAAACCCCTTACCACAATTAATAATCGTCTTTTAAATACGTACTTCAACAATTAAGTTGTCATAATCAGTAGGCAAAACCACTAATCAAAGTGTAGAACATGGGGCACAGTAAAACTAACACACGGAATTGCGCTCTACTTTACAAAGTGTCCACGTATAATACACTAAATATAAAGCACACAAACCAAAAACTAAAATTACGTAATCTTCCCTTCTTCAGAAACGGTCCACATGTGTTTATTTTCACCCCCAACTTTTCAAGAGACAACTATATAGGATGGGATCGTGGTTCGCGTTAACTGTATTAATTTTGTTTTTACCGATTTGAATGCTATCGAGTTCTCTAGGGTTTTTATCTGTTTGACGAGTTTTATAACCCTTCTACGCCATCATCCGTATTCAATACATGGTGCGCGATGCTAGATTTTTCCGGTCTATTAAATTTAATATGCGATATATGTTCTTTAAAATGGGTTATTAATTTTGTATATACCAGATTTCAAATTGAAATTTACTTTATCTTTGGTATTACTTGGAAGACCTTTGATTGTGTTTTCAGACCGAAAAGTAACTTGGAGATCTCGTTCTTTAACAACTCTATTACAGTTTTTCGTAATTGGCTTGTATGGTAAATACAGGTACTTTTTCTTATGATTATGTTGAGGTATGAAATATGTGCACTCACAAAGACACATGTGTACCCTTTCTGAAGAAGGGAAGATTACGTAATTTTAGTTTTTGGTGTGTGTGTTTTATATTCAGTGTATTATATGTGGACGCCGTGTAAAGTAGTACGCAATTCTGTATGTAAGTTTTACTGTGTCCGATGTTCTACCCTTTGATTAGTGGTTTTGCCTTCTGATGATGACAACTTAATTATCGAAATACGTATTTAGAATACTGTTATTAATTGTAGTAAGAATTTTCATACCTTTTTTGATGCAGCCAATATCATAAATTGGTAATATCAAGCACTAAACTCCCAATATTTGATAACTCGTATTGTAATTAAATATTTTAGAAATATGGAGAAGTTAATTTAAACAAGAAACTGATTTTTAGATATTTCTCTTTATAAATCTTTAAATCTAACAAAGCAAATGTTTTATAACACTATAAACTAATAACTACAATAAATGTCCAAAATGTTCTTCATTATTTTCTAAGCGAGTACACTTTTTGTACACAATTGGAACACGTTCTTCTACACTATTGTTGTCATTTTGAATAAGTATTTACAGTTTTTCCCAATTATGGCATTGATATTTAAGTGTGTTCGCTCTCAGAAATATGTTTTATATACTGACTTTCAAAAAGAAACACCCAGTAGCAGTTGATCAATTTTAATAAAATTTATACATAATGTTTGCCTAATCCAACTTAAGAAATTGTTAAATTTTCAAACTGGAATATTAAAAAATATCAATTATTTGATTTTGTCAATGCATAAATACATTCATATACTTAATTTTGTTATAAACATTTTATTTTCTCCGCGAATATATGAATTATTTGTTCATAAGATTTTTTTCTTTGCCTTGGCACTTCCCGTAGCAATTTCCTTTTCAGGTATCCTAGGCAGCAATTTTTGGAGTTAGTACGTAGGTACTTAGTAAGTCCAGATATATAGAGTGAATTTGAGTAGTTTGTATGTGCATGCGCCGAAGATCGTGCAATCTCATTTCTCAGTTTTCAGTCTGAGCTTCCGTAAGCAAGACTGAGTGGCGCTACCTTCTAACTTTTATTTTAGTCACCCTCCACTGACTAAGGGCATATATAATAAATAGGAGCTCCAATACTTTGTGCAATACAACTACAATTTTTTTGGATCTCGACCATCTTCAGACGCCATCGTTGCGCCAGCTTCGCGAGTAGGTATCAGTCGTCTATTAATAATACTGAAAGCATTAGTTAAATAGTGCATACAAGGCTTAAGAAAGAGCGGGATCGCAGATTAACTTCTATATATCATAACCTTCAATTACAAGACATACCTAATGTTCTCGTGTCTTGCATTTGGTGCAACAGATTGTAAATGCTCAAAAAATTAATTGCTTATAATTTTCACATTCAAATCGCTCAAACAAAAACAAAATCTGAACTTGTGAAAATACGCAGTTTAAAGCGAACTTTAAATACTGGTTCCGAACTACTAAATGTTCATGATTTCAAACGAACCTAAGAAATTGTTCTGATAGTGTATCGAAGCAGTAGCGATCATGGGCAAACGCTTGAAAAATATGCGAAAACTAATCTATCAATGTCAACGCTATTATCACGCTGTTTGTCGTTTGTCACATACAAGTGAAAAGAATTGTAATTACGTACTGCTAATATATAACGGCATACGCAATCAATATTACAATAGTTAGATGGATTTACTTCTAAATGCAAGCAGGGTGATATGTCGAAATGTTGTATTGATAATAAAGTAATGGGATTTACTCATAGTTTTGAAAAGTATTCATTAATCTAATTACTAGTCTTCAAAACGAACGGTGACAAATTAGTCTTTATCGGATTGGATTTAATAGATCGTCCCCATACCATACTCTATCTATTCTATAGCAGAATATTACACGAAAATATGGTTTCGTACATTATCAGACTCCTCTTTTATACCACACTTATATTTGCAAAAATGATTGAACGTATCTTATCAAGCGGATATATTTTAAAATTATATAGAAATGAACCAGAAGTTAATTTAAATCTACACAACGAAAACAATTTCAAACGTAGTTGAATGTGCAAAACCGTTCACCATGCTTCTTCTTCTGTTTTTGGTTGGCACATCCAGGCACTTGAGCACACTGCTCTTTGTACTATCCTTGACAAAAGCCACTATCCTCCCCAGGAAAAGTTTGAGTACCCTCATAGGATCCATCACATCTCTTCCGAAATGTTTCTGTCAGAATCCCTTGAGTCTCTCACACGTGCATATTACATGAAGGCTAGTTTCCTCCTGTCTTTTACATCTCCTACAACAGTGCTCGCTAACGAAGCCTATGCTGTTCAGCTGCTTCCTTAAAGGACAATGCCCGGTTATTAAGCTGCTAATTATTTTGTTTTCTTTTTTGTTACTACAATTAGATTGGCTGAAAACCTACCGTCTAGCTCCCGTAGTAGTGTTTTAGTATGGAGTTGACTTTCCGTTGGCCCCCATTTCTTTATAACCAAATCTCCGTTTTAGCGGAATCCTTAGCGGTTCCATACACAGGTTCTGGTCCTATCAAGTTCATATTAGTATCTTCCTTGGCAAGTCCATCGGCTCTCATTGGCTTTAATTCCCTCATGTTTTGGTACCCATATCAGCGACACAGTATTATCTTGTGCCAGTTTATTGAAGACCTGTTTGCAATATTCCACCAGTTTAGACCTGGTAGATGGATTCATAATGGCTTTAATAGCTGTCTGACCACCAGTCATATGTTGATTTTTTTGTTTGCGCAGCTGGCTTCCAGAATTTCCTCGGCGCAGGCTGCGACTGCAAACAATTCGGCCTGGAAAACCGTCGTATGTTTTCCCAGACTTATCAATATCTTCCTTCCGCATATGCCTATCCCTGTGCCATGATTGGATTGTGATCCATCCGTGTACCAGGTGCCGGCATCACGATCGCTCGAGTGACATTTTGCCTGTTCCCTGGTCAGTATAAATATGTTAAACTTAGCTGTTAACATAATCTCAGGTGCACATACTGTCCGCCGGCATTTGAAATATCGGATCTTCCTGTGATATCTGTATGGCCCCCTACAACCTTATTAGGACACATAAACCATTCAGCTTCAGGATTGCAACCATAGCCTCAGCTTTTACAAATAGTTCCAGCGGAGGGAGACCCACGATTGCCTCCATGGAGGCGGTTCCCGTGCTGTTCATAGAACCCGTGATTCCCAACAGAGCCTGTCGCTGGAGAGTCGTAAGGATCCCCACCGACGATGTCAACTCCGTTCTCCTCCACCAGACAACTACCCCATAGGTAGTCGTTGGTCTTACGACTTCTGTGTACAGCCAGGGTACCACATTTGGTTTTAGTCCCCTGTCTTGCCAACAGCTCCTCTGCTTCTCCAGAAGAGCTGCGTCGCCCTATCTGCCACTTTGACTGGGCGTCTACTCCAATTCAGTTCCGCTTCAGATGTTATGCCTAGATACTTTACTTCATTAGTTAGTTCTAATTCTTGTCCAAACAGTTTTACGCTGCCCAGATCATTTAGTTTTCTCATTTTGGTAAAGGCTACAAACTTGGTTCTTTGTGGATCGACAGTTAATTTCTTGTCAAGGCACAATCTTTCCACAATTCGCAGAGCATTTTGCATGATGCTCGCCACTGTCCCCGGGAATTTTCACTGGGACAAAATGACAATGTCATCGACGAACCCCTGCGTCCATATTCCCTGGTCATTTAATGTCCTGATGAGATTATCTACTACTACCCTTCACCATTTTTGATTTGATCTAGAATACATGAAACTCGAAATGGTCGTACGATTATTCGTAATTATACCAACAAAATTTAATTTTGTGACACTATTAAATTACTTTCTTATTTATACAAATTTGTATAAATAAGTACATTTCGAATGTTTTATTAATTTCTCGCATGTTATACTGTAATTCTATAATAATTACTATGGTAATTTGTGTACTGAAGAGAAATTAATAATACAAAAAATAAGCAAGAAGAAACAGATCATTACTTTAAAACGAAAGGCGGTGTAGACGTAATTAATCAACAAAAAAATACATTTATTTGTAAAGACTTGTTAGTATTACCATTCTAAATCATTTCAACGGATGCCAAGATTTTAATGATTATGTAATCATACATAAGACGAGGACTATTTTTGTATAAAAGAAAAACTAAATCTCGTATAAAAGTTAATTGATGAAATTGATAAAATTCACGGCATAACGTAGCAATAATCCTGGACACGTATTTAGATGATGACAAGTTGTTATCATCAGTAGTTGGAAAAAGTGCTACACTAGAAATACCAGTATACATTTTATACAAGTAAGCTCATTACTTTACCCGGCCGATTAGAATAGAGTCCCAAAAATTTTGGAATTATAATAACTAGGGACCGGACACGAGAGGCCCATGACTCCCACACCCACGGGCGTACTATTCAAAATTTGTATTTTTAAAGAGTTTTTTTAATGTTATAAACAAACGGGTGGTGATCTATAAAATACGAAATACTTTTTTATTTGTTCATTTTGTAGTTCAAGTTGAGTAAAGGAATATTAATATTAACTGGCAATACTTTCTCATGGTTCTCTTCTGTAAAATTTGTTCTCTTTGAATGAAATACATCCTTGTAGATAGAAGACGTCTTTTCTACATTGCAACTGGTTATAGGTGCATACTAGAAATATTCTTTTATTTCAGCGTATTTAGCAGAGAGATTTTGAGGCATTGTCCCCATACACAATTGCCGCAGTGTTATTCAATCTGGATTTCTTTTAAAAACTGCGTCTAACCGAAGGCCACAGCCGAAGTCACTTGGAATAATTATAATTATTAATAGCCACATCTAATGTGGTTATTCAATCTTTTAATTTGAGATTTTTATTTTCAAAATAAGTGATTAGTTTCGGGAAATTTCCAAAATGATAATTATCGACCACAACTTATAGAACAAACAATTAAAAAAAGAGTACACACAATTTAAACAATGAAACAACATATATCTCGGTTCCATATGTTCTACAACTATAAAAAAAAAAATCAAATATACTTAAAAAAAATATGATATAGCTACAACATATAAACTGGGCAATACAAATAAATATCTATTTTCTCAAAAACAAATTGCATATCGATGCGACAATTCACATCAAGTTTTGATACAAAATAATACAAATCTGTATAAAAACAAATTTGTATCTGTATATACATGGACACACAGCACGTATTTACCAGCGTTTGCTTCAACCACCAGACGCATGCGTTTCTGTCTAACGACTTTATCAAAATGACGGATTTACGAAGACAAACGTCTGTAGGTACACTTCGCGGTCATGTAGCAAATTTTGTCCTATCAGAAGACACCAGATAACCTCATGACATCTGACGAACAAAACCGACCACGCCAGTGCAAGGTGTTTCTTCTCGAATAGCTAAGCTATTACAGGAAAAGAAAAAATACGCATATTACTGTGAGTCCATTAACTCGTCGCCAGGTGGCGTAATATAGCAAAAACAAATTGCGTATCGATGCGACAATTCACATCAAGCTTTGATACAAAATAATACAAATCTGTATAAAAACAAATTTGTATCTGTATATACATGGACACACAGCAAGTATTTACCAGCGTTTGCTTCAACCACCAGAAGCATGCGTTTCTGTCTAACGACTTTATCAATGACGGATTTACGAAGACAAACGACTGTAGGTACACTTCGCGGTCATGTAGCAAATGTTGTCCTATCAGATGACACCAGATTACCTCATGACATCTGACGGACAAAACCGACCACGCCGGTGCAAAGTGTTTCTTCTCGAATTGCTAAGCTATTACAGGAAAAGAAAAAAATACGCATATTACTGTGAGTCCATTAACTCGTCGCCAGGTGGCGTAATATAGCAAAAACAAATTGCATATCGATGCAACAATTCACATCAAGCTTTGATACAAAATAATACAAATCTGTATAAAAACAAATTTGTATCTGTATATACATGGACACACAGCACGTGCGTTTACATTAGCACCAGCGTTTGCATCAACCACCAGACGCATGCGTTTCTGTCTAACTACTTTATCAATGACGGAGTTATGAAGACAAACGACTGTAGGTACACTTCGCGGTCATGTAGCAAATTATGTCCTATCAGATGACACCAGATAACCTCATCACATCTGACGGACAAAACCGACCACCCCGGTGCAAAGTGTTTCTTCTCGAATAGCTAAGCTATTACAGGAAAAGAAAAAATACGCATATTACTGTGAGTCCATTAACTCGTCGCCAGGTGGCGTAATATAGCAAAAACAAATTGCATATCGATGAGACAATTCAGCGGTTGCGGATGCGGTTTTGTCCGTCAGATATCATGAGGTTATCTGGTGTCATCTGATAGGACAAAATTTGCTACATGACCGCGAAGTGTACCTACAGTCGTTTGTCTTCGTAAATCAGTCATTGATAAAGTCGTTAGACAGAAACACATGCGTTTGGTGGTTGAAGCAAACGCTGGTAAATACGTGCTGTGTGTCCATGTATATACAGATACAAATTTGTTTTTATACAGATTTGTATTATTTTGTATCTATTCTCAAAGCTGGAACCTGAAATAGAAAAAAAAGAGAAACATATCATATATAAAATATCATTGATAATTACTGCATAAGGCGGACTAAACAATATCTGTACAAAAGGATCCTAGTCCACAAATACTCCAAAACAGATAAAATTGCCTTATTTGCACACAAATTTTAGCACGACCACCATTTCGATTTCGACGACACACAGATAATAGGGAGGGAACAAAGCACAATGAAAAGAAAAATTAAGGAAATGATTAGAATTAATTAAACAATAAAAAAATAATTAACAAAAGGAATTATATAAAAAATCTAAGTTGTGTATATTATAATTTAATAATGTAGAGTAGCGATCTGCAATTTATCTTCATATAAAAGTCTAAACTTAAATGTATAAAATTTAATATCGTAATGTAATTTTAACTAATTATATAAAAACCATGACAATGTGTTATATAAAATATACTGTCATTTTTTATTATTATAATTGAATGTTCATATTTTTAAACAAATTCTTTGAAAAAGGCCATAAGTGCCGAAACATGTAAATAAATAAATGTTCAATTAAAACAGACCTTAATTTTTATATATTAAATACAACTTTATATAAATATGAGTTCGTACCAAATGAATCCACTATAAATGTACATACATATATAAGAAGCGAGGTTTTACATATTATTCTTACATAAAGAATGTGGTATTGTAAATATAAGCAATCTATGGAAAAATACTTATTATTTTAAATCTTATTTTGTATACAAAGAAATAAATTATTTTATATTTTTCAACACAAAATGGTCAAACACATATTGTTGATACAATTCTAATTAAGACTTTCCTTACAAAATTGACTATTTATAATAACGGCTTTGGTAGTAATGTTAACAAGAATCCAATATTTATGAAACACCTGGCATAAACTATTTGAAATAACATATGACAATAATATCACACTTAAGAAAACACTTTTTCGCATACTTTAGACATCCTCAAGGTCAGTGCTGTCTTCATCACTTTCATTTATATTAACTATAAATTCCTGATGAATATTCACATTTTCTAAACATACGTTTTCCATTTCTATTGTATGTCTAATGCAATTTTCCCATTTTCTGGAGTTACATTGGCAATCGCTTCTCGAACACGATTTAAAGCTAGTTTGCTAAATTTTGGACAACTGTTAATGCGGCGAACATATTCTTTCAGTTGACATACAGTAATATGTCGGCAAACGTAAAACAGTGTGTCCCACGGCCGTGGCCATACTATCTAAAACCTAATCCTTTTCGATAGTCTTTGTTTTAAAGACTTCTTTTGACTTTTGTGTAGCCATCTTCATAATAAATATCAATTTTTTGTGAAAGCTCTGATATTTCAGCCTTCTTATTGTTCGAATTTGATAGCCTTTTCACGTGTCGCGAATGGTATGAAGCATTGTCCATGATAATGGCAATTTTTTATGTTTTCGCTGAAAGTAACACTTCGCCGATCTAACCGCTTTCAGAACCTGCATGTAAAGCAATAACTCTTATTTCTTTGAAAGGGTGTACATTTAATAAACATGCTTATGAATCATCAATCCAACCCCTTTTATGGCATCGTAAGTGTCATACCAAGTTTTGTCTACGTAACAAATAAACCGCCCTTCGTCTTGGAATTTTTTCATGTCGATTTAATATTTTTCGTAATTTTTGTACACTAGGTAACTCCATTATAACATGTCGTTCATCATTCTTCTTTCCGTAATACCATGCTTCACTATATTATAAATTGTGCTGTAGCTGACACCAGTTAATTTCGACGTTCAATCTGTAATAGCCTTTCCTGTAATATCTTTTTCTTGCACATTTAACAGTATTTCTTCAACTTAAACTACCAAATGTATCTCTTTGGCGCTACTATTAAATTATTCGTCACCGAGTCACAGTTGTCGTTAGTTATTTCATGTTGCACACTTTCCCTGTCTTCATCCCAAGGTCTCCACATTTTCTTATAATAAAATATATGCTTTCTCACATTACAATTTAAGTTTTACTACTAACAAAAATTTATGTGGACTGTATTACTTAAATTGTAAGAAATGTTATGCTATAATGCCATTCTAATTATTTGATGTTGAGTAATCACTATTAAATTTAATTCAGAATCAAGTTGGCTTACTTAGGCACAATTTATTTAATACCACAGAATCAAGTTGGCTTACTTAGGCACAATTTATTTAATACCGCTTAATACCGCAGGAATAATATATACCATAGATGTGTTTACGTTTCATTAAGCCCTCACCGCAGAGTGTGCTATTCCGTCGAACAGATAAGTTTTTATAATCGTTTGACGTAAACTATTTGTTGCTTTTGTGTTAATATGGAAAAAAAAGGAACTGAACGAAAGTTACATAAATATTGTCATGAATCTGTTCCTTTCCATGGAATTGTTTATATGTGGCTCATTGCCTTCAAAATTGGTTATATGAATGCAGAAGATGCTGAACGTCCTACTTCTTAATTTACAGTAACTTTTCCAGAAATTATTAATGAAGTCCATGCCATTGCAAAGGTCGGCTATAATATGAAACCTGAATGCATCATTATACTCCAGAGACAAAAACACAGGCAAACAATGGATTCTATTTGGAGAACGTGCTCTGAAGAAAGCAAAAACCGTTTTTTGGCAATAAGAATAGTGTTTGAGATATTTGGCTCGTGGAACCAAATGTGTCGCGGCTCGAAGGCCAAAATGTGAGGCTCGAAGGCCAACCTGTTTGCGATTAACCCGGTTTCTGGCGGTGATGCTTCAATCCCAGTTACTACAAACTATTACATAATTAAAGGCGTGTATTCGTTATACATTGTATTGTGTAACGTCATTTGTGGTATTAATTCGTGGAAATTGTACCTACAGGCAACAATACCCAAGGTTTACGATAGGGTCTTAAAATTCTAAAGTTAATAAATAATAAAATATCATTACTAATTAAGTATTGGTGTTATAAACCTAAGTATGTAGTTCCGGACCATCCCTTGTTAAAGTAATAAAACAAGGGACACAATACATATTTAGGGAACGTGATCTTAAGAATTAATATACAGATTAAACCCTTTGTTCATTATAGCTAAATAGCTAATAAAAAAATTTTAATATAAAAGATGCCGATTACTAATAACCCTAGGTAGTAAAACTGCGGTCTAATGTATAAAGCAATAAATCCGCAAATGTAAAAGATATCTTTTTCTTAGAACATAAAGAAAGTTTTATAATTTGAATGCCATAATTAAACTATGTTATACAGTGGTTTAAATTCGAAAAGGTACGGTAAATATTTACAAAATTAGTATTGTTATAATTGAATTCTATTTTCTAGATTTACTTATTTCTAACAATAAAAAATGTTTGAAATTAAAATATTACAAAAGGATGTTAAATGTAACCTCAACAAATAGAGTCAGGGTTTTTTGAGATTCTTTATTGAAGGGAAATTGCAATTGGCCAAGACTATGCTTATGTAGTGACACGTTTCGATGCCGAACCGAATAATAAACTAACGCACTTTTCAGCTTTTTATTCATCCTTTACGGCAACTACAAAATTTGGCAAATTAGGATACGAGTTGTTGCTTCATCCACCATATTCAACTGATCTGGATCCGAGCAATTTTTCTAGTTTCCTAACATGGAAATGTGGCTTGCTCGAAAGAGATTCGGGACAAATGAGAAAGAAGATGACACATAATTTAAAAACGTAATCTAAATTAAACACATTTTTAATAATATGAAAATGTTATTAAAAATCGGATGTGAAGAATACAATACAAGTTCATATATTTGTAAAGGTATCGTAAAGGTACGTATTTCATCTTTCTATAAAATCATCAGTACATGCTGCTGGAGACACCATAAATAAGATCCTTTCTATATTACAAAAGTTATTAAGATAGAGAGTTGAAGAATATTCTATTAGAACTATATTACAAAAGTTATTAAGATAGAGAGTTGAACAACATTCAGCGCCGCTCATTGGCTAATGTCAATATCACGAACGCCAAAACAACCTTCGTTGTCTTCATAACAACTGCAAGAATTGGGCAGAGGTTTCCATCTGATGGACAAAGCTACAACTTGCGGAAGCTGTATTAACGTGCTTCCACTCTACATGAGACACAACCGATAGCGTATATAGCGTGCATAACAAATTATTTTGTAATTAAAATTGTTACATATAATAGACATAAGTGATTGATTCGTTCTTAGTTCTGCCTAAAAAGTAGTAAAAAGCAATATATTCGATATTATTAATAACATCACACATTTATATTTTTAGAATCACTAAAGATTCTATAAGTAAAGTTCATATGATTTGTTGATTTTCGCAATCTTTAAATCCACAATATCAATAAAATTAAGCATGAAATGGAAGCTACGCATAGGTGCAAACAATATTAACAAAAATTAAAAATTAAGTACAATTATTGCAATAAATCTATACTAAGTCTTTGAGGAAGTTATGGTATTTTTTCTTTATAGAAAATATTATTAAGTACATTAAGTACTGGCTAAAAAGTGCCTAAGAAATTATCTGTCCTTCTTCTTGCAATATTCCTACCTACACTTCATAAAGCAGCCTCCAGTGTTCGCCATTTTTTGCAAACCAGAGTTTCATATAGTTATAAATTTCAAAAAAGAAACAATGCGTCAATTACGACGCAAAACATGGCTATGGTTTGTAGAGTGGACACTGTAAAAGTATGGTTCGCGAAGTTTAGGAAAGGCGAATTCAATTTAGATTAACATTCTTCCAGCGTATTTATGAAGTTTGATCATCATATCGCATATGACAATCCTGAGATATTTACAATACCATTATAAAAGGAAGACAAGTAGTATTGACTAATAGGGTAAAAAATTGTCAGCAGGATAACGCCATACCAGACGCTCATTTGACTATTAAAAAAAAGTTAGCACAGTTAGAAGTGTCACCACATTCATCATCTCTAAATCCTGCGAACTTCTTAGCTTTTTAAATAATTGTTAATTTTTACACTGAAAAAATTTTGTGGGTCTAAAATAACGCTGAAGTGGCATTAACTGAGCCCTGCAATTCCAAACCAGTTAAATTTTGAAAGAGTACATGAATCAGATGCCTGAAAGATGAAAGGTTATCGTATAATACAATACTTGTATTGTACCTAATTGAGGTTCATGTTAGGGCAATAGATTTAAAACTTGTAAAATTTATAATCGTCACTATATAATGTTTACGCTTAAAGGGGGAAATTGGCAGACTATTACAAATTTTATTCTTGTTGCTTTGACAAGCAATATATTAATGCTTAATTCTTTTAGTAAATTTATTCCTAGTTTATATTTTTTTATTTACAGGACAGAACCCTTCGACATTCAAATTTATGCGTTTTCTGCAATTATTATTTTTTTCTTTTTATTACAAGTAATAACAAAGTCATATATTGTACATGTTTTTTATAATTACTATTACTAAGCTATTTATACTAGGATTGGAACATATTTAAAATTCCACTTATGACATGCATACTAGGGTGGAGCGAAAAAAATTTTTTTTTGATATCAATGAGCTTGGGAGCGCAAAAGTTGCTACTGTATACCAGTAGATTGTGATTAATTTTTTTTTTAATTTTGCCGATTTTTAAAGGTGCCACAACGACCTTGATTGTTTCATAAAATGAGGTTAATTGATATATTGTATTAATTGTTTTAATTACTTGTCGATATCACATATAGTTTAACTTGAGCCAAAAATAAGTACTCAAAGCTATGAAAAGGACCACAGAAAAAAATTAGGACAGTGTCGTCGTCTTTTGAGGTGCCACAAAGGGATCCAAATTTGGTAAAAATAAGGAAAATCACATTTAATTAAAATGAAGTTTATATTTCTTTTACGGAAGATAAGCTCTAACCTATCTCTTATAATTTTTATTTAGAACTATTAAACTAAACATAGACATATTCAACGACAGTGGCGTACATACATAAAATATATAAACTAAATTAATGAGAAACAAAAGATTTCAAAAAACGCATTTTTATCATTTAACATTTAAAATAAAAGTTTAGACTACTACATAAGTTTGTATTCCGATTTCTTATTATATCGTGACATGATAGATCTAGACATCAGCCTCGATCGAATGTAGCCACCTCTTTCTAAGTCTCCTACAGCTGCTGTAGCTTCTGTCACCAAACGGACGCAGCGTTCGACGGCTTGAGTGTGACACACAAGTTTGGGAAAAGTTATCATTTCTTCGCCGTTAGTTATGTAATTTTTAATTTCGGCTGTTGTAAGTGATCTTGTTAAGGGAGGTTCAATATTTTTAAAAGACTCATGATCTATCATCTCGTAGTATTCTTGGGCATCAAAATTTAACACGGGAACTTTAAACTGTCGTATTGAATTAGGCCACTGTTGCTCTCTTGTACGTATTATTCGGCAAAGGGCAAGTTTCCGAATATTTGGTCTTTTATCTTTAATCATAGCCAATAATAAGTTCTCCGGGTGCGCGAAATAGGCGTTTCTTTGGATAACTGGATCAACTACATCCTTCAAATGTTTTGGAAGATATCTAGTTAAAAAGATGAGTTTCCACAAATGTCTTGGACCTTCCCAGCAAGCTGATTTAACTTTAATACTAAACCAGACCGGTGCATACACTTTTACTACATATGTAGCTAAAATGATCAGATTTTGTGAGGGTTCGTTGGAGGAGACATATAAACGAAGTATGGCAGTTGTGAGCCAGCGGGAGTGTGATATTGGTCCAGGTCGAATATTGGCCAGATCTTTATTACATTCACCCGATATAACAGCAAGAACCATCTTATACAGATATTTCTGATCATTGCTTAATTCCTTTAAATCAATTTCCGGCAGTGGAGATCCTTCATGTCCTTCAATTGGTTTAAATTTTATAACGGGCTGAGCGCATTCTTTTAAAGATTTACCAATTGGACCACCAAATGATTTAGGACCATGTGTTGCGCCGTCTAGACTAGTGAAGAGATGTCTTAGCGGAAGTTCATTTGTGTGCAGCAAGCACACAAACCAATGCAGAGATTTGTTGTAATGGAGCTCTAACTTTCTATCACACCATTTTCATAACGGGTATTGACATTTGTCACATCCTATAGCAATTAATTCTTGAGTGTCATATTTTTTAGTAAACAGTAATCGGTAATGGCGTTTGAAATATTAATAGCATTTCCAGACGGAGGAGTAACATGTCCTAAGTATTCGGAATTTGGTTCCCGAAGAATGACAATATGTTCTTCAATAGTTGTTACCGGATGATATACTCCATCTTTTATAATATTTTTTCTGGATGAATCTTTCCTTCCATCGAAATAAATAGATCTTCGCACCTCATTTTCCCCGGAATCACACTGGAATTTACTCCGACATTTCTGTCTCTCACGTCTAATTTTACTGCGATCGATAATAGACGCTGTATCGTTTTCATGAACAATGCCTAAATCTTGTAATAACGCAGAAGAAACAGCAGCAGCACCACGGTCAGAAAGACCCCATCGATCACATTCACGAGCTAATATTGGCAGAGTTTTACGCATTTGGCCATACGTGGAAATACCAGATGAAGTAGAGGGGGTGGTAATATCTTCAAATAAAGGCAAGTCTGAATTCATAGTTAGATCATCTAACAGACTATCACCTAACTCCACGGATGTGTCTTTATCGGGTTTGTCAAATTTCTGCATTTTAGAACTGTTGGCTTCTTGTAGGGATTGTTCTTGTTTCAGTTTTCTTTTTTCCCGTTCTTGGAGCTGTTTTGTCGTTTTGTTATCAATATTTCCTATCATCATTTTTCTTGCAGTTCTTTGGTCTAGTAGAAACAATCTTTCCGTCACAGGAACTTTTTTGTTCTTTTCGCAAATGCACTTTTCGCAATTTTTACATTTGCATGAAGCAATGTCGAACAAAACTTTCGATTTATCTTTAAATTCTTCGGTTGTCTTTATAAAACTGGGAATATTGGATCGTTGTTTGAAAGGTTTCATAAGATTTCTGTATTTACAGTGGTAGTCACGGATTCTTTCAATAATGCGTTCAGTAGATATTATAGGTATGGACGCTTTCTTCCAAAGAGTTTCAAGAGAAGGGACGATAATTTTGACTACTTCTGAAAACGTAGGCTCCTTTAACTGACCTTCCAATTTCAAGTAGTTACGTGTAAATATATACTGCCTCAATATATCACCATATGTGGGTAAAACATTTTCATTGAATGGTACTCCAACTTCAAATAACGGACAGTTACTATCTTTTGCACGCGTTAAAGTTGCCATTTTATTTGGTATATTACTTGCCCTAATCTGAGACAAAGAAATATAATTATAAAAGAAATATAATTATATAATTAAAAAAACGAAAAACTGGAAAATATGTGTGATTTTGGTGGTAAATCTTCGAAATAACTTTTGTAACAACTTTTGACCACCCAAGTCTTATCAAATTTTAAAAAAAATGCAAAACGCTACATTTTCGCTCCACCCTAAATGCATACGTTACATTCATTACCTTGAGATATTCTTTTCTAACATTTTTTGAACAATCTCTCTTGAAATTATTTATGCCATTTTATTTATAATATTTTCATATACTCACTAGCGATATTTTCACTGAAACTCTTTACGATCTCTGTATTTATATTACTTTCTTTTATTTTAAACATTATATACCTTTCCCATCATCGTTATTATAAATAGTGTGTCATTAAACTATTGATCCACTTATATATACATAGATGCGTGTGCATTTTAAACAAAACCAAATTATATACATCGGTTACTTACGACACTTGCCTTATAGCAAGCAAAAATTCATTCAACATTCAAACGTTGGATTTAGTATACTTTAATTCATGCAAAAATACATATCTAACTGTCATGAAACTGGCCGTCCCACAAATTGAAGTGACACAAACGAAACTGGCTTGTTATCGACGTAAACGTAACACAACCTAACCTGTACCTAACTGTACATGGGTTCACATCTACTTATACATACAAACACACAATCAATCAAGGTCAGTCTTCAACCATTGCCATTGTGTCGCGTTCTTTTTAGATACCAATCCAAGCATTAAATCTTTCGCAACTTTCCTTGCACCAAATATTGTACGGCGTGCTTAACAATAGGATAGACAAAGAGATTGGTGAATAAAGAGAATTATTATTAAATACTTGCCAGTTTTACGCAACTCAATTTTTTTCTTTTTTCGTACCTCCTTAAAATATTCTTTGAGATCTCGTGGTGTCAGGCTTGAGTAGAAACGAGAGGAAAATTAACTACACGTTCTGCCGTTTTGTAACTAATTGTTCTGGATGTTTATTATGTTCTTTTTTAATATGTAGAAGCAATATGCTACTTTCGTTCATTCAAGAGTTTATTGCACCTATACTTCCGCTCATAGAAGTTAGATCATTGAATAAATTTCACAAAACGTTATTAGTTTACAGTGCATTTACTTTAATTAAATAATGAGTTAGTGGGACTAGCTGGGACTTGTACCACCAAAACTATATTTATTAATCTTAAAGAACTATACTTGCATCACGATTTAGCCAGTGCAATAAGTTTATCCCAAAGATATCACCATTATTCAAAGATATGGCGAAAGCCATATAAGATAAAGCTTTAGAAGTTTTCAAAGAATGGCTTTCACCATATCTTTGAAAGCTTCTAAAGGTTTTAATTTCTGAAGAAGTTAACAATATAAACATATAAGTGAAGTAAAGTTATATTTTGTGTTTTGTAGAGTCTTTATTGTTTTCTAATCTGGAAATAAAATAGTCTATTAAAACGGGGCCCTAAAATTAAGGACGAACCGTGCAAAAAAAAATGGTATCAAAACTATATTTTTGTTGAAAACTTGGCTATAAAAAATATGATTTTAGTTTAGAAATGAAAGGTAGAATAGCTAGATTAAAACGATTTATTATATAAAACGTTTTACTGGAAAATTTAAGTAAAGGTTACGGATCCTTATCTTTATCTATTAAACAATTAGTCTGACAAAAATCAATACCATGTTTGAAAAACTAAACAACATATACAACAACACATAAATCTTGGTCAATCAAAAATTGAACTTATCGATAGTTTTATATCGATAGTCTTTATATCAAATTCATAATTATGTTCATATCAATCTAAAACACGCCTTCCAACATACTTTTTCTATTTTGCGTTCGAAATGAACTCATTATGAAACCCAAAACAGTATCGAAATGAGCTTCATTTCGATACGCTTTTTTTCATTCTTCAATGTTGGCGTTGTTCGAATACAGAAATAAATACCATTGCTGTCATTTGATTTTAAGAATTTATGTACATTTGACAGATATGATATATGTCCGTATTTTACACAAACAACGTATGTTGTATACAATTGACAACAACATATACAAGGTGTGTATAAATTGGCGGACCCACTACACGCGGCGATGTTCTTCGTTAAATTCGGAGTTCCTAATACGAAAATGTTGTACCATGCTCCATAACTTTGCACGAGGTTCCTAAAGTTCGGACTTTCAGTCTTGAAATAAGCATTATTACTCGATATTTGTTGACAGAAAGAGCTACAATTTAGAAGAAAGAAGAATTGTTGTTATTATCCTTTCGTTAAAGTTTTCTTTTTGATTTTAAAGTTTGTTTTTAATATTTGTTTATTAACTTATTTTGACGAAAAACACATCTGACAACGTTGTAAAACAATAAGTCTAGCACATGCGTGTTCAATGTTGCCAAATGTATGTTTCTTTCAAATTCATTCTGAAGACAAAGGAAGCCTGGTACATCGTTTTAGGATTAGGACTTTTAACTCGAAATTTGACCAAGAATGTCGCCACGTGTAGTGGATCCGCCAATTTATGCACACCTTGTATATGTTTCTATGTCACTCATGTTTATATTTTTAAATGAAATATCAAGTAATGTTAACGAAAATTAATAAATAATATGTAATATAATATACTTCGCGGATAGCAAGATTTAAATTTGAAAATGTTAAGTATCAATGTGACCAACTGCATGCTTTAAATAAAAATTAAACTCTGAACTTTCAAATTAAATAATTCCAATTTAAAAATTCTTTCAATGGAGACTGTGGTTAAATAATAATTTAAAAAGGTATATAACCCCTTACCACAATTATTAGTCGTATCCTAAATACGTATTTCGACAACTAAGTTGTCATCATCAGTAGGTAAAAACTACTGTACTTTACTGTGCCCCATGTGTGACTTTTAATTAGTAGTTTTTACCTACTGATGATGACAACTTAGTTGTCGAAATACGTATTTAGGATACGACTAATAATTGTGGTAAGGGGTTATATACCTTTTTAAATTAATTCCAATTTAAGCAATTTATTAATGTAAAGAACGCAAAATAGAAAAAATAGTATAAAAAAATCGTTTCATAAGGCCTTTTGCCGCACTCACTTTTTAGAAAACTCGCCCCTATCACGGCTCGTTTTCTAAACTGATCTCGTGCGGCAAAATGGTGCCTTATGAAACTTGTTTTTTAATATACTATTTCATCAATTGAAATATGTAGCTGAAAACAATAATTCTAACTAAAAATGCAAGAGCATCAGCGGATGATGACTTGTGAAACAAGAATCATGAAATAATGATTTTCTAAACGGTAGCGTTAATAAATTGCATTTCTGTTTACAGAAAACTGTAATTGTATATTAATATAGTTATATATTATACTAGCGTTTAATTTTTAAAGATTGTCTTTATGGTTTTAATCAATAGAAATCACATATTTTTATGTTAAAAATCTTTTATATGTTTATAGATGCGTTGAGGGCAAAATATTTCTTGTTCAAGAAGAAAACGTTATTCGACTATCTGTACCAAATAGTTTTAGCAGTGGATGCTTCTCAGTTTGATCAATTTGATGAAATAAACTCCCAATGATTGCCTAAATAGTGCAAATAACAACCAAATAATTTGCTAATTAATTATTTTCAATGTAAAACAGCATTTCCCACGAATGTCATTTTGATCGTCCCCCGTACGCAGTCAGTCCTATTTACGTATATATGCTGTTAGTCGACTGGGCTGATGTCTTCAATTATTATCAACTGAACCATTATTTTTAAATGCATATATTCGTTTAGCGAATTACACCGAAATGAGCTTATAACAAAACGTATTTTATTTAAAGATTGATCTGGATCAACAGCCTAGTCAGTATTCCATTTATTTATTTTTTGGTGAATGGTAGCAGATGGTTCTTAATGAGACATTGTGTTTATAAACTTAACGTAAATAATACAACACCTGGCGTCTTTCACTAAATTTTATTAGATTTCTCTAACAATATTCTTTCGGTATGTTATACCAATATCAATGAGTTTACTCAACTAAATACATATAAGGATGTCACTTTCTATATATATCTAAGCATTTGTGTCTATCAGCAGGGGTTACTTTGATCAATTTATGATGGTATCTATTATAGGTGCATTTATAATATGTTCTATTTATGTGGATTAAATTATGCCTCTTAGAAATTGCATTCTTATTTTGGATTATTTACATATTTGGGAGTATGTAATACCTAATGGCTGAAGTTGATAAATGTTTGAGCTTCACTGACCTTTTAAAAATTGCTAATTTTTTATAGCGATCAGTCTAAAAAATACAAAAATTATTTCCCTAGTAATAATTTAAAACTATTTAAACCCACTTTTTCCGTTAGTTATTTACTAATGTGATTTATTAATAACAAACAAATTAATTATTAATAATATAGTTAGTCATTAATAATAACTAACTATATTATGTATATTGTCCATGGCGACTGTAGAGACCGAAAATATCATAGCTCAAGAAAGAAACATGTGCTAAATACTCATATTGCATATGCTAAAGAGTGAAGATGTGTATCTCAAGTTTAAATATGTTTAAAATATTTAATTAGTAGTTACAATATATGTATTAAAACACCAATATTTGCAATCACTTGTTCGTTATTTTTGTCCTTAACTAAGTATAATAATATAATCTTACACGTCAAATGTCAAGACAAGACGTTTTGAGACATCTAACTGCCAAGGCACAACGACAAGCGTTTTTCCACAAACGGCCAAGCTACTACCAAGAAAGAAAGTAAGCGCTAAGTGTAGTCCACTAACTTGTAGCTTCGCCATGAGATCTAAGGATCTAAATCAAAACACGTGTGATTACGTTGAAGTAACCATTGCTTAAAATGCGTCATGTATGTCCATGTGTACATATACAGGTACGTTTTTAAGGTTTTTGCATTATTAAATTTAGACACTTGATGGATATGGATGAATATGATATCTTTTCCAAAAATTTGACAACTGTTTATTAACACCTTTTAAAATATTTTTATTTAATTTATTTATTTTAATGAGGTTATTGCCTTCCATTTATTACCTATATAGAGAGTATAATATTAAAAGTATTAGACGATATCTAGTCAGCAAAAAATGATATTTTAAAACACTTGGACATACAGTTTAATCGTATATCTTCTTCTTATCCAGAGCCTCGTTTATCGTTAGGTGTCAATTCTGCCAAATCACTTTTTATAGAATTTCTTCCATCACTTTATTTTCTGAACTTGTTATTTGGTAGCAGAACTCGAACAGCTACCCGCTTGGAGGACCATCGACTCCTGCATTCCAAGGCTTCTTCGGTCGGTACCTTCCCTTCTCGCGTGGTTGTTATTTGAGACAGAAATTCTCAAATAACAGTACAGGCCTAAAAACACACCAAGAAGACCAATACTTTAAATTTCGATAAAACCTCAATAATTACATTCGAAAAAATAACAATGCAAGAAACATATTAGAAAGCATCCACATACAAAAAAACACAGATTCCATAAACGACAAAACAGACACAAATAACTTGTCTACAATATACCTACCTATTTTAACCCCCCCCCCCTCGTATAATACCAATTATAAATATTACAAAAAAAAACATGTCCGAGAACATGGTGAGTGACGTACCCCGTATGGTGAGTGACACAGTTTTGAAAAAGGCATTGTATGTAGTACCGAAATGTCAACATAAATTAAATAATGTTTTAATTACTTGGCTGCTACTCCCAAGAAACAATTATTAATTTACATTATAAGTACGGCCAGGAAAATAAGAAATTCCTTCTATATATTATAATGGGATAAACTTCTATTATATTGCTTGATGAGCTATTTCTAATATTATGTCTATGCGATTTTTAAATTTTAACATATACAAGAGATATTTGTTTCGTTTGAGTTTGAAATGGTTATTATGTTTATAAAAATATTGGATATCTTATTCTTAATAACTTAGTTTTGTAAATATAGAATAGAGTTGAATCTTGGTAGATATTTTTAGTTAATTATATTTTGAAAGTTGAATGATAGTTAAAATTATATTTAGTCAATTTATATAAATTATTGTAAAATTTAACATATGCAAGTGAGTAGTTTTAAAATTTGTAATTAACTATATGAATGCCATTTTCAAATTTGAATTTAAAAAAAAAGGTATTTAGATTTACTGAATATAAATCTGGCATTTAAAAAAAACTAACTGACTTGGATAAAAATGAAAGTATATTGAATATCCATAGCAATTAAAAAAAAAGAAGAAGAGAATGATTTTTACCTGTGAAAAAGATAGACAGAAATTTCGGAATGTGAATTTAAAAATAGCAAGTTTATAATTTTAAAATACCTGGAGATGGGCCTAGAAGACTGGATCACCATTAATTTAAATATCAGACCACATTTAGATATATATGGTGTGTTTTCGAAAATAATTTCCTGGCTACGAAAAGATTATTTATAATTGGTCTATGAACGGAGGAGTTGGATACACATTAGCTGTTCGATCAAGTTTATCCATTTATAACATTAAGGATTGGTTGCTTTCAAATTAACTACTAGATTCTTCAATAGCTAGTATACATATTGGAAATTTTCTTCGTAGTAGAAGCAGTATTGCAGTTGATTCGAGTGTATCTAAATTTCTTCAAGTATTGTCACTATAAATTTACCAGTTTTATTTAATGTAGTCATTTATTCTTAAATAATTCTTAGATTCAAAGCTCTTGCATAGGTTTTATTTTTCTTCATAAATTTTGTTATATCTGAAATATTAAAATAAAATTTGTCTTTACAATATTAGAAATAGCCACAGATGTAAATAACTATATCAGACCTAATTTCATATAGAAAATAAACATATATTCTTGAAGTATTATATTCTTGAATTCAATTTAGTTCGACCTACAAAGTTTATGTTATTTAAAAAGATCTTTACCTATTAAAATTAACATAGTTATAGAGAACTTCACCCTCCGAAAGATAATATTCTCTTTCTCTTCGACAAAGTTTAGTTTCGGAAGACATTTTTTTTATTGATCTGTTTATTGACTGTATTGTTGGTAGTTGGTAGTATCGACTTCGATATATCATTAGACGTGTCGAATTAAATGTTATAACTAGAGCTGAGGATCTTTGCCGTACGGCAGGACCGTATGTAGTGCATCCCCACATTTAACTATTTATCTAAATATTCTCTGAAATGATTTGCTGGATCTCATAAATTAATAGAGTGATATTTTAGTATGCACTGGATATTGTTATTATACAAAATCATAATAGCCATTTGTATTTATGGATCATAAATAATAATACGCATGTATTTGTATTTGGTTGTGAATTCAATTTAAACTTAAAACGAATCGTAATATTTTAACGACAAGCCGTCCTTACAATACATGCATTCGAGACAAAGTGTGCAACTCTACGAATAACTTCCATAATTGATCGAAAATGGACATTTTGGAGCTGAAGTAAAGCTCCTATTCTTAGAAAATTTTATTACTGTCGTTAAGAACTATTATTATAAACAACAAAGGCCTTTTATTAGTGTTGAAGTTTTAGTTTCATTGAATTTCCATGTTGTAAGTAGTCAATTGTAAAGTGTTCATTCACAATATTGTAAAACAAGGTGTAAATTTAACTAAAATCCAGAAAAACACATTCTGATAATACATTACTAGATTAGAAGCTGTGTTTATTACTATTTATTATATTATTTTTATAACCAAATGCAATAAAAGCTACGAAAACAAAAGAAACCTCGATTTATTAAAATCTTGTCACACAGCCTTTCAAAGCCTGGCAGCACATATTTTGCATATATTTTATATATACTACCTACTTGAACTAGGTGAATGAAGTTATAAGTTATAACTTCTAACTTCATTCACCTAGTTCAAGTAGGTAGTATATATAAAATATATGCAAAATATGTGCTGCCAGGCTTTGAAAGGCTGTGTGACAAGATTTTAATAAATCGAGGTTTCTTTTGTTTTCGTAGCTTTTATTGCATTTAGTTATAAAAATAATATAATAAATAGTAATAGACACAGCTTCTAATCTAGTAATATATTATCAGAATGTGTTTTTCTGGATTTTAGTTAAATTTACACCTTGTTTTAGAATATTGTGAATGAACACTTTACAATTGACTACTTACAACATGGAAATTCAATGAAACTAAAACTTCAACACTAATAAAAGGCCTTTGTTGTTTATAATTAAAGACGGCAGACTATGTGCCCGAACACTAAGTAAACTAACTGCCTCGGTATACGTATTTATATGATCGTCTCTTTGTTCTTTTCTGCGTTTTTTTTTTATTTTGCCAACGCCAATAAAAAATTCAAAACATTTTAATAAATACAATTTTATAAATACAATATTTTGAAAATATAAAGCATTTATTAATGCATACATATATATATAACAATAACATCATGCGTTTGAAATTCGTTTACGTTAGACAACCTAAATAAACACACATATATGTATGGATGTTTTTATTGATTGTTAAATATAAAAAAAAAACGCAGAAAAGAACAAAGAGACGATCATATAAATACATATACCGAGGCAGTTAGTTTACTTAGTGTTCGGGCACATAGTCTGCCGTCTTTATTTATTATAATAGTAGTTCTTAACGACAGTAATAAAATTTTCTAAGAATAGGGGCTTTACTTCAGCTCCAAAATGTCAATTTTCGATCAATTATGGAAGTTATTCGTAGAGTTGCACACTTTGTCTCGAATGCATGTATTGTAAGGACGGCTTGTCGTTAAAATATTACGATTCGTTTTAAGTTTAAATTGAATTCACAACCAAATACAAATACATGCGTATTATTATTTATGATCCATAAATACAAATGGCTATTATGATTTTGTATAATAACAATATCCAGTGCATACTAAAATATCACTCTATTAATTTATGAGATCCGGCAAATCATTTCAGAGAATATTTAGATAAATAGTTAAATGTGGGGATGCACTACATACGGTCCTGCCGTACCGCAAAGATCCTCAGCTCTAGTTATAACATATTATTATCGACATACGTTTAAAAGAAATTTTTTTATAATTATTTATTTTCATTGTTTAATCGAGATTATTGACGATCAACGTGGAACGAGAGAATAATATCGGTATATTTTTGACGGTTCAACGTGGGGCAAATATTATTACAGTATATTAAATATAATAGATATATACGAACATACCAGGCCACACCATACCAACAAACCATAAGCTTACAACGTCATTCAATACGATACAATGATGATTATAGGAACATTTTCAAAAAAAAATTTAAAAAAAAAAACTAATTAAATTAAAAACTAATAATAAACAATGGTTTCTAATTACGTTGATTTTATCCTTTATTCCAGCTCATGAGCCGTCTGTTTAATAGAATACCTCTCTGAATTATACGGTTTTATGTTTGCATTTTGTTTATTATCTAATCTATTCTTTCTGAACACTTAATTTCTTAATATCCTATTTCTTTCAGAAAATGTGTTGGTGATCTATTACTGCCGTCAATATGGAATGGTCAACCGGCGATCTCATTTGGTTTGATCCAGGAGTGGGTAACTGGTTACCCGGAGAAGTATTGGAATGTCATAAAGGTGCAAATGTCTTAACTGTACAAGCAGTTATCAATGGCAAAGTAAGTATTAAATTAATTTTTCATAATTTTACTATACAAAAGCAAAATACGTAAATTAAAATATAATAATATTAAAATCATTAAAATCAAAAGTATGGTAAATATAGAAAATGATTGTTAATAGAAGGATACTTATATTTAGAAAGAAACAAACGTAATGAGGAGAGAAACAGATAATACGTGAAGTCAGTATTCTTCAATCCTAAATATTTTTATTATTGCTGTTGACATTAACCTTATAAAACGGAATTCAAACCACTTGGATAAATAAATAATAATAATTAAAGGAGACATCCCGAGTGAAATAAAAGCAGTCAGAAATTTAATTAAAATAATAGATATATAATAACACCTCGTTTATCGCTTAAAATGCGTTCCTAGACGACAAAATGTTAAATAAAGCAGCCTTAAAAAGATCATTTTAAGAAGTGGCACACACGACTAAAAGTAAATACCTTCTTCCATACTCCATTTATGAATTACTTAATTCTTGCCAAGCCATGTCGATATGCATGATTTTTTACAAATTTGCACAATTGATTCATTATTTTCACCATGTTTTATCAATAAGTTGTTGAAATGTGCGACGAAAATAATATGCCTTAAAATTTGATATAACTTCATGATCCATCGGCTGAATTAATGACGCACGGGGTGGGAAAACTATTTCTACCGGAATACAGCTGTTATCCATCACTAACAGAGGCTTCGCTGCTTTTTTTTTAAATTCATAGTAACGTTTTACGGGTGGACAAAAATATATGGTAATTCAATTTTTAAAACTGTCTCTAGCGATCCAAGAATTTTAATATAGATTTTAAAATTCCTTTCATGGTTCTTGACGTTTTGGAATAATATAAAAGCAGTGGTTTTAATTAAAATCACCTTTGGCGTTAGAACCCAGAAGAAAGATAAAGGAGTCTTTTGCCGTTTTGAATCTCAAACCTCGTTGTTGTACACATGATGTATATGTATGTCTGGTATTCTCCCCCGAGTCGTTAACATTAAGAAGTAGTTCCGAAGGATAATTTCTTATTTTTCAATTATGGCTTTTAAAGTTGCTGGTAAACCTGAAGCAACAGCAGCTTCGCCTCAACATTCGCTTCAACATTCGCTACTTTTTTCGTGACTGAAATGTTGTGGAAATTGCTTCTTTTTTCAAATATATCGAACCAACTAGAAACTTTTTCACTTATATCCCCTGATTGTAAATGTAATTAAAAATACTTACAGCCTTTTGCATAATTATCGTCTGAGTTCGATTGCAAAGACGTTCCTCCATTTCGTTTAAAACATTGTTCCTAATAATAATAATAATAATAATACCCGCACAGGGTAGCCTAGAGCTAGCTTACTGGGAACTAGCGACCCCATGGTTTCCTAAGCTAACCGTTGGGTTGGGATAGCAGCCCCAATCAGGTACACTTGCTCCAAACACTGGAAGAAAGAGATACTGTGGTGGGTCGGAGGAGCAGGATGCAGGTAGGAACCGTCGTGATGATTAACAAGCAAGGACTGAAACAGCGAATTGGACACGAAACGCAAATATGGCATGCTTCAGTAGAAACAAAGGACTCAGGCGAGGATGTTGTTGAGATACATTCATTTCAACCCACTTCGTCAACATAACAACAACTAAAGCGCCGGACCCTCTAGGCCGAATAAATGAAACCCCCCCTACATGGGGGAGGTGTTATTATCTGCTTACTATGAATGAAGCATGCCACATGTAGTAGAGCCGCATAGATAGATTACGGAAAAATACCTGGAAATAAGAAATAATAAACAATAATAATAATTTTATGACAGTTATGCCAGCCATCTTGTTCTCACGAACCGATGGGTTAACACACTGGCAACCAAGGACAAATTGAATGTTCTTGTGAATGGAGCAAATAATAATAATAATAGTAATAATAATAATAATAATAATACGTTTATTATCCAACAGTCACAATAACCAATTACAGGATAATACCATATTTATACAAAATTCAATGAAATGAAGTGAGTGTAAAAAATATATATATAAAATAAGAAAAATAAGAAATTGATTCAATAACTATACCAAAACTACAAACTAAAATAAACCCAGATGCAATCACAGCAATGTGAAGAGGTTGTTAATAATGGTGACAAATTGATTATAACTTAGATCGAAAATATCTATGTCTAGCCTTTTGATTATATTGTTTATGGTACAAATCATATCAATCACAGGCGAATGCTGATGATATAAGGAGCGAGACTTGGGGTCATGGAAAAGGTTAAAACGCCTTGAGGCAAATTGAGGAACCAAGAGATACAGTAGAGATAGAAAGTGGGAGTCAGGGATAACACCCTTAATGAGCTTCTGTCCTGCAAGATTATTACATTGAATTCCTGGAGTAATTCCCGATATAAGTAACCTCTCTCAAGA
Organism: Melolontha melolontha; assembly: GCA_935421215.2. Taxonomy (NCBI): domain Eukaryota; kingdom Metazoa; phylum Arthropoda; class Insecta; order Coleoptera; family Scarabaeidae; genus Melolontha; species Melolontha melolontha. Next base: position 91,300,114 of record OW285242.1, on the reverse strand, counting down.
TATACACCATGCCTACGAAAATAAATAATCCTCAGAAACTTTCGCTGAACAATTTCAACGTCATCAATAAATAGTCTTCATGTAATATGACCAAATCAAACTCCCGAACTCCAGCGTACTTCTAATATAGCTCTGATAGAATAATTTCAAGGGCGCTATTGTATTGAACACCTTGGTGTTGCGAGAAAGGAAACCAAGGCATATGTAGGCCTTATTTGCATACCTGATGGATATGCTCTTTAAATGTAATCGAGTTATCAAACCAGACTCCAAGATCCTTAAAAAGTTCCACCTTGCCCAAATGATCGCCATTTACACTGTAATGGTACTGAACTGTGACTTCCTTCTTAGAAAAAGACAGAACCTTGCACTTGTTAGCATTTAGTTCCAATCCGTTATTCGCACACCAATCATTTATTTATCAATATTTAAATCAGTTTGAAGTTGTTCACAGTCAGCGAAAGTATTAATGTTACCATCAATCTTCACATTATCAGTTAGACCTGAGCATAGCTGGCAACCCATTTAAGTACAGTACAAAGAGCAGAGGACCCATAAAACAGAGCCCTGTGGAACTCCACTCCTCGCAGGAAATCTATTGTTGCAGAAGATGTTGTGGTTTCTGACAACTTAATTTTGTATTTAATTTAAAAATGATTCGTATAGTAGAAGTAGGCAAATTTAAACCATTTACAATGTTGATTGGATGTTAACTGTTTTCAAATTGCCTCGGCACCTACATTTTAATATCTAGCGAAATGCTTGTTCTTGTCATTTTTGTTTTAGTATTATTATCATTTTAAATAATCTGAAGTCATTTGAACAAATATTATTTTTATTTGTTTTCTTACTATAATGTAGATGATTAGAGCACACAATAACCCTAATAACGTGTTACGCAGCACTCCAAATCGTATTCATAGCTTCACTGTTACTGAATACGACGTACGAAAGCAAAGGCGCCCTACAAACATAGATTTAGGGGAAGTACAGTGCTAAGACAAACTGTCACCATTTGCTGATTGGTTCGTTGTTCGAGAATGATCGTAATATACATGAATTAATTAAATGCCGCGATAATTTGAATTCTTAGTTTTTCTATAGGCTTCGTGCAGATCGCATTATATCGAATCGACGTTAATCGAGGAAGCGCCAAACAAAATATCACTGTATTTTTAAATTAGCGATCGTGAAATGTTTGGAGCTCCAGTTCAATTAATGATAAGCTTGGAAACTTACATATGGAGTAAATGAAAACAGTTACGTATAGTACAAACAACGATATTGGTTACAACGAAGGAAATCAAAACCATTCACTCGTAATAAATTACTACTTTATAACGCCATCGATCTTACTAGAAATATGGCAGTTCTGTGAAATTTCTTCAGGTAATAATATATATATATAATCAGTAATTCCTTCTACCATAATATGGTGTAGGAAAGTTTCCCTTATGCTTCAACTGCGAACAAACTTCTTCCATTCCTTTCTGTTTTGTGTTAGTTGTTTCGCCTCTACCCATCCCTTGTTCTTTCCTTGTAATATTCTTGCCACTGCATTGTCCCACGTTTTTCTTGGTCTTCCCCGTTGTCTACTTCGTTGTATTCTTGCTTCCCATATCCTTCTTACTGGTTTCGATTCTTCCATCCTCATGAGATGCCCCCACCATTCCAATTGTTTTTGTTCAATAAATTCAAGAACCGATTGAATTCCTAGATCTTTCCTTATGTCCTTATTTCTCATTTTTTCTCTTTTGGTCACGCCTCGTACTCTTCTCAAATACTTCATCTCAACAGTCTGTATCTTATTTTTTTGTCTATCGTTCAAAATCCATGACTCACATGCGAATGTCAACACAGGCCTGTATACCGATTTAAACACTTTCAGTTTTGTTTTCCGCGTTATTTCATTTTTGTTAATGAATTTGTTACTCATTGCATAATAAAGTTTCATCGTTTTTTCAACTCTTTTACTTATTTCAGCTTCTTGAGTACCTTCCTCATCTAGTAATACTCCTAGGTACTGAAATGTTTTCACCTGCTCTATGTTTACTCCTTCTATATCTATTTTTATTTCGGTGTGCTCCTTTCCTGTTACCATAACTTTTGTTTTGTTTTTGTTTATTTTCATACCGTGTTCTTCTAGCTCTTTATGCCATATGCTAACATTACGTTGTAAATCCCTCTCGCTTTTGGCAACAATCACAATATCATCTGCGAAAGCTCCCTCCGATATTTCTACTCTTTGTAGGTTGTGGTAACCTACATTGAATTTCTTACTTTGTCTAGTGCATTTTTTTATAATTTCGTCCATAAATGTTATAAACAATAGTGGGCTCAAGCTTCCTCCTTGTCTCAGGCCGGATTGGGAAGTAAATGGGTCTGACATCGTATTATTAGTTATTACAGCATTAATATTATTTTCATATATTTGTTTAATTACCCTGATAAACTTGTCGTTTATATTTCTTTCTTTTAGTGAATTCCACACTTTTTCTCTTGGTACCTTGTCAAATGCTTTTTCAAGATCCACAAATGCCATATAAACATTTCTCTGTTCTCGTCGTGCCTTTTCTGTTATTTGTCTAATGGAGAATATATGATCATGTATACTACTTCCACGTCTAAACCCGCTTTGTGATTCTTCTAATGTTTCCTCGATTTTGTCTTTCAATTTATTTCCCAATATTTGTTCATAAATTTTCATGGCTGTACTTATTAAGGATATACCTCTATAATTATTGCAGTCCATCCTATCTCCTTTTTTATGGTAATAATATGGACACCTATTAAAAAAATTCTTCTCCAATGTTTTTATAGAATTTTATAGAACCATTCCGTAGTTCATTCTGAACAAAAATATAGCTATCATGAGCCCGACATACGAATAATAAAATGTGTATTAAAAGTGATTTAAACTGCCTTCAAAATTATTCAAATGGTGTGGGACAGCTTTTCAGAACAAAACATTAATAATTATTTAGCAATCTCACGCATTTCTTGTCACTTATCTTCCATAACTATATTACGATGTCCACAACGCTCAGAGTCGGTAATGCTTGGGAAATTACTAAACTATTTGTAAGCTATTCTAATTAATGGAGCAGATTCACCATAACGTTTATCCACTTTGGCTTTAGTTTCTATGCGGTTTTGTCTGTAAGAAAATTATGTCTGATAATTCTCTTTCGGATATTTTCCATAAACCAAAATTCTTGAATGACTCGGGTATGTCAGAACTGAAACAATGAACGTATATAATTGAAACATAATGTACATTGCTACGAGAAATGATAGAAACCGAAAATGACTTTGATATTATACTATAGGTCTCCTCTCTCGCCTTTGCATAGACTTATCGAACACCTCTTGTATCAACAGGTAAATAACTATATTTGACCTAATAATTGGCCTAATCTAGGCAATAAATTCTCGATCTAAGGAGAATCGAAAGAAGACACAATAACAGCTACGTAATACACATTTTTTACAAATGAGACAGATATCCATTACACATATCTGTATCTGTATCTGGGACACACACCCCGTATTTTCCAACGTTTACTTTAGCCAAAGACACGTCTTTCTGTCTCAATAGACTTCGTCAGTTTGGCTAATGAAGTAAAGTTTCATGGATCGCCTTACAGGTAAGTAACAAATTTTGTCCCAGGTGGCATTTACCAATACTACCAACATATGGACTGGATTTTTTCAAGATATTTTTAAATTCTGTTGAAATCACCTCATACTTCATATTCACATTGTTTTATGGTATTTCCAGTTGGTTTTGTGTAGAGATGTGCCACATGTTTCTTCAAGGCCTTGAAACCCTTTACTTCCAGAGTACTAAGTGTAAAATTATTCTGATCAATAAATTCTCCTACTCTATCCGTCAGCTTCACATTTTTAGAGCCACCATCTAAAATAGACACAAATAATTGATTCAACGAAAATGCATTGCACGAAAGTTTTACATTGGAATAAGGAAATTTTAAATAGTTAATTGACGAAGGAGATACTTGTTGAAACTTCATTATAACGCTAAGAAATAAGTAATTAAACTTCTAGTTTCAAAAATTCTTTTATTGTAAATACCACTACAATATTGTTTCGCCATACAATGGCTTCATCAGGTGGATGAAAATACTCAGTATTTCATCCAAAAATTCTTTTATTGTAAATACCACTACAATATTGTTTCGCCATACAATGGCTTCATCAGGTGGATAAAATACTGAGTATTTTCATCCACCTGATGAAGCCATTGTATGGCGAAACAATATTGTAGTGGTATTTATAATAAAAGAATTTTTGAAACTAGAAGTTTAATTACTTATTTCTTAGCGTTAAGGAAATTTTTTTAAACGCAGATGAAATTGTAGTCTGCTGGAATACCGAACTCACGTTCTTTTTTCCTGCACTACTACTTGGTTCTGAATCTGAATCAAATTCCGAAACTGTTACAGTTGCAGTTAATGAATGGTGGACGCTCTCTTCTAGATCACTTAACTTTCCCTGCAAATTTTAAATGTTAAATTACACCACTAATAAAATTAATCCTATCAAGTTTTCTTAGTGTTCTACTTCCAACTGTTTTACTTTTCTTCGTAGATGGTTGAGGCTCATCGTTATCAGACCCATTTTTCTCATCAGTTAAGGTGTATCAGGATAGATGAATGTTTTTGCTTTAGATGTGTTTGTAAATTTGTTGTTTCCCGAAGTTTACAAAAAACTTTTAAGCTTATATTACATTTAGCACATTTCTCAATAACTATTTGGTAATATTTTCAAATATAATTTCGTGGAGGAGCCATATTCTCAATACCACTGTTACTTTAACTAACAATAAACAAGTAAATTGTTCGCATACATCCACAATTTCAGCACTTTTTTCATTGTTTTCACTCTTTTTACAATTAATACGATTGTAACTCTATGAAGTAGATCAAGAAAAATTTTCGCCGATGTATTTATAAACTTTGCACGGTTTCCGAAAAACATTTTCGGTGAAGACCCTAATTGTGTTTCGGTAATTCAAAGAAATCCCGCGCATTTCACTGACAATTTTGGTGTCTAGTTACCTACCTTACCTACCTCTGGCTGGAACCTAAACTTCTTGGCGGTAGATACTACGACGGCACTCCGATGTTGGTTATATTACAATGTTTTTCTATATCTTTTTGGAAATTATTGATATATACTATGATATATCGAAATAAAAATATCGATATAAATGTATTGATATATTTAGTCAAATATCGATATATAGAATTTATCGATACATCGTTGTCATCCCTAAACGAGAATGAATCAGTTAAAATTGCTCACATTGTATGTTAGATAAATTGTACATCCCAACGTTAAAATTATTTTTCAATTTAAAAATGACCTTTGCTTTCTGACAATTATTTTGAAAAAACAGGTATGATTTCTCTTTCTAAATTATTCATAATTTCTGTTATTTAGTCAATATTTTTAATTACTTTAATTTCATTAAAGATTTCGTTACATAGTAATATTATTACACATACAAACGTAATTACGTCTTGCATATTATCTTACATACGAAACTCTTCAGACATCCTACTTTTATTCAGTATTGCGACACGATTAAGAATAAGATAAAAGTAGGTTGACGAGGCGGAAGAAAGAGTTTCTTTATATACATACACAAACACGTATCATACATAACAAGGCGGGTCTAGAAATTTATAATTCTTCGTAATGATGATACTATACTACTATATAATACGCAGTCTGTAAGGATTACTTCACCTGAGGTTATGACTGATGAAGATGATGATGGGCTCCTTGCTGTCTGCTGTAGTGTTCTTTCTCAAGTTTAAATATGTTTATGCGTCCAATGAATGACTTTTATTAACCTTACAAGAGTGCAAGTGAATTGCTTCGACCGGCTACGGCTCGGCTCAGCTGGTTCTGGTTCCTTTGTCTGTTGTGTGATTTAATGTATGAACAATTCGTTTTGGGTTTGAGTCAAAGTTAAAAATAGATTTGTAGTTTCTTGAGATGATAGTTAAATATCCTGTTTTCTCATCTACCTTTTTGGTAAAAAATGGCTGACTCATAAGTAATTTTTTGCCTTAATATGTTCGTAAATGATGTTTACAGATAAAATGTATGCAAGTACGTAAATGAATAAATTATAAAAGTAAAATTGAAAAGCAAATATTTTTATTACTTGGTTCAAATCAAGTTTTCAAATAAAAAATATGGAGAGTTTATAACCAATACTGTTGACGTAACTATCCTCATCTCAAAGTATTAATAAATAAGAAAACCCGTAAATAAACGAGAACCATAAATATGGAATATCAGAATGATTCAGTCACGTTAAAAGAGATATAGACGTATATACAGGATGTTTTAAAACATCCTTTAAAAATTTTAAGCGCATTTAGTACAATCGAAAATAAGGTAAAAGTCATAATAAACATATGTCCACAACTTAACTGTTTACGAGATAACAGCGAGTGTTCCTAGTAGTACATGAAATAGTTAACGGTAGCATATCCCAGTAAACAGGTGCTTATCTGCTATTGTTTTATGACAGTTTAATTTGACGTTTTGTCCAATTTGTAACAATTACAATGGTAGCGTATTCTAATGCTGAAATGAGCGATATGGTGTTCATGGACGGTCGTGCCAATGGGAATTCTTTACAAGCTCGTCGCCTCTATGCTGAAACGTTTCCTGATCGCCAACTGCCTTCGCATGTGATGTTTCAGACGGTGTTTCAATGACTAAGAGAAACTGGTTCGTTTGAGAAGTGGTCTTATGATACTGGACGGCAGAGAATAGCATGTACTCCACAGATACAAGATCAAATTTTGAATATTATCGATGAAAATCCCGAAACTAGTGTTAGAAGAATTTCGACTCAAGTGGGTGTAAGCAGCAATCTTGTTTGGAGAACTCTTCATGAGCAACTCCTATACCCATACCATATCCAACGGGTACAAGCCCTTACTGCCCCGGATTATCAAGCGAGAAGGACTTTCTGTGAGTGGTTTTTGCGAACAGCTGCTGATCGGCCAGATTTCGCTGATAACATCCTTTTCACTGATGAAGCTGGTTTTACTAAAAATGGAATATTTAATTTCCACAACCATCACGTTTGGTGTGACGAAAATCCTCACGTTACCGTTGAAGCCAGACACCAGCAACGTTTCTCTCTAAACATCTGGTTAGGCATGATAGGGCACCGGTTGTTAGGACCGATTGTTTTGCCACAACGCTTAACAGGCCCTGCATACCTCGAGTTCTTGGAAAATACTTTACCTGAGCTTTTGGAAGATTTACCTATAAATCTGAGACTGAACCTCTGGTTTATGCAAGATGGAGCCCCACCGCACTTTAGGCGTGCTGTTAGGGAACATCTTAACAATGAATTTCCTGGGAGATGGATAGGGCGAGGAGGTCCCATTGCTTGGCCTCCAAGATCTCCCGATCTAACCCCGTTGGACTTTAGTATCTGGGGTTATTTGAAAAGTTTAGTGTACGCAACACCGGTAAACGATCTTCCAGAGTTGCGCCAACGAATAGAACGCTGTTGCCAAATAATTCGAGATAAACCCTTATTTTTTGAAAGAGTGCGCGTTTCCTTTGAAAGAAGATGTAGATCCTGTGTCGAAATGGAAGGACGTCATTTTGAACATCTTCTTTAGTTATAATATAAATTTTATGTTAAAATACCGCTAAAGCAAATTTATTCTGCAATTGCGATAAAATCGCTGTTATCTAATAAACGGTAAATTTGCGGACTATGTTTATTAAGACTATTAACCTTATTTTTGATCGTACTACATGCCCTTAAAATCTTTAAACGATGTTTCAAAACACCCTGTATATATTTAATTTAAAATAATGTAATTTTCAAAAAGCGGAAACACAAGAGTTGAAGAGCAAGCAAAAACAGTCGGTTTGGGAATTTTAATGTTAATTTGACCTTATAGTTCTGAAAATAACGAAATTTGTAACATTATAAAATACTTAGATTGAACCTACCAACTAAATAAAAATTAATATTAAGACATATCAACACAAAAAGAGCCATGTGTTTGTACTGTGTTTGTAAACCAGAAAAATTTATAACTCATAACGAGAAGATGTCGACAAAGGATGTTTAATTGAGTAGTTGTTTGGGCTATTTCCATCGTTTGTAGGATTTGAATAATTCTACGTTTCGGCAGTCAATCTACTGCCGTCTTCAAACTCATATTTTATATAACGTGCCCTCAAAAGCTTTCCTCATTAGATACGGTCATGCTCATTAAAAATTATACGTTTGTGACAGATTACGTGCACTGTCACCAACTATTATCAAAAAGCACGGCTGTCTCTAATGACGAAAGTTTTTGAAAACATGTTATAGGTATGTCTTCTCAATTTTTTTAATTGCGAAATGTACACGTTTGAGATTCGAGCCAGGTCTGAAATCCGAAATTTTGAACTATACCGAGCACAATAACCACTACGCTATTTGAGAAACAGAATATAATTTCTTAAAACCTCTATATATATTTAAGATGTAGTTTTTATATTCGTATTGTGTGCGACTTGGGTAATCTTGTCTATTCTGTCTCTGGCACCGTGGTTGTCTTGTCTGTACATTTTTTCGAATGATTGGTAGCCAGACGTATATTATTTCCAGGCTCGGTGTACTTATGGCGTTTGGTGCTATGGTCATATACGCTATCTCTTTCAGTTTTTTTTTGTCTGATGGTCCTCCTTTCCCAGGATTATTGCATTGTCCCATGTAATCCTGTGTCCTTCTTCCCAGGCTTCGGATTACTTTCTGATTTCTGTAATCCTGACTTGTGCGGTCTGCCTATTTATTCGATGGATTTTCTTCCACATTCGCATGGTATTTCGTATACAAAGTCGTTATTCAGGGAGAATAAAGTAGTACAAGAACAACAACAGTTCAGCGTGTGCACCACGGTAATCCCGTATATTAAGGACTAATCAGAAAAAATCAGAAGAATAGGCAACGACTATAGAATCAGAACAGCCATGAAGACACAAGCATCATCAGATTCACCCTGACAATGAAAATCAGAGAACCAAAGATCGTATATATAAAATACCATGCGAATGTGGAAGAAAATACATAGGAGAAACAGGCAAACCTATGCAAGTCAGAATTAAAGAAGATTAAAACGTGGTCCGACCGAGAGAAACCGACAAATCACGCCTAGCTCAACATGCTTAGGAAGAAGGACATAGGATTACATGAGACAATGTAATCATCCTGGGAAAGGAGGACAATCTGACCTGATGAAAGCTGAAAGAGACAGCACATATGGCCATAACACGAAACGCCATAAATAAACCGAGTCTGGGGATAAAAGATGTGTAGCTACCAATTTCTCGGATAAATGTACAGAGAAGACCTACAACCACGGAACCAGAGACAGAATAGATAAGATTGCCCAAGGCGCACACAACGCGGCGCAGTAATGTAGAATATAAAAACTACAGCTTAAATATATATAGAAGTTTTAAGAAATAATATACTGTACCCCAAATAGGGTAGTGGTTAATGTGCTTGATTTATCTCCAAGTTTCGAATTTCAGACCTGGTTCGAATTTCACACGAGTACATTTCGCAATTAAAAAAATTGGGAAGACATATATATCAGACATGAGTTTGGCAAGAACTGGCCCTTCTCAGACCTACTATGAAGACAGCAGTAGATTGACTGCCGAAAAGTCGGATTTATTCAAATCCTACAAACGATGGAAATAGCCCAAACGACTACTCCATTATAAAATTAATTTGAGATAGTGCTTGTTGTTCGAGTTTCAAAAGGGAAAGACTGCGTCGGTTGCATTAAAAGATAAAAGGATTTAAAAAGGCGAATTTGTCTTAGATAGGAACCTCATTCTGATCAACCTTGGAAGACTTTATCTTCTAATATGTAGCATGAATTAACGGAGAGCAATTTGCTGGACTGGTCGATATTTGATCCTTGCTACTAATACGAAAAAGAATTATTAACTTATCATACAACTACAGTACTACAGTAACCTTATAAGAAAAAGAGTGAATATGCGCACCGAGAAATTAGCCCCAAGAAATGCATTTGCATTGTTCCTATGAAATTTGCACAAAAATTTCGTGGGAAAAGCAAGGCGAGGTATGAACTGATAAATATTTTTAAAATCTTACGAATTTATATGTTATATTCAAACTAGGAGTAGGAAAAAAGAATAAAAAGAAAATTTGAAGAACCAAAAGAAATTAATATAATCGAAGAGAAATGGGAAAAGGTTAAGAATAATATGCTAGACGTCGCAAGAAGTGGAACAACAAAAAATTCCAAACAAAGATATCAAGAACAGAGAATGGTTGACTAATGAAAAACGGTAGAAGTCAGAGATAAAAAGAAAAATGGAATGGGTATTTAAGTACAAAGAGGGTGGCACATTGCAAGTATAAAGAACTATGAACGTAAAAATAAAGTTGTGTAAAACAAAACAGTGGTCAGAAAACCAAAAAGTGTTATATGGAACACTAAAACAATGAAACAATAGATACAAAGGGGCAATCTACAAAATTATTCAAAGTTAAGAAATGTTTTTTGTCATCCATGAATATAATCATGGAATATCTGTAAATAATTTTCATTACACATAATATTCTAAATTCTTTGTACGTATCCTGTACTGACAACAACCGCACAACATATATTTTAAGTTAATACAATACAATCACGGAATATATTCTTCAATTATTGAATCTGCTGACAACTAGGCTTACATTAAATTTAGTGCTTTGATACTTTTTCTGCTTATTATATATATTTAATGTAGTTTTATATAAATTATCTTTCCCATTTTATTATTTTCAGCCACAGACATTTGCCCTTACCGGCGGAGAAGGATCCGCGCGAAGGAGGGAAGATCTTGGCACAACCGGTGTCGAAGATATGACGCAATTAACAGATCTTCATGAAGCTGCCCTTTTATGGAATCTTAAGCTCCGCTATGATAGAAATTTCATATACACTTATGCCGGAAGCATATTAGTAGCCGTCAATCCTTATCGCATGTTCGATTCCAGTTATGGTATTGAAGCAGCTCAAAGGTATAGAGGCAAATTAATCGGAGCTTTACCTCCACATCTTTTCGCCTTGGGTGCTTCCGCTTATTCTGCATTACCAAACCCACAGGTAGTCGTTATAAGTGGGGAAAGTGGTTCTGGAAAAACGGAATCCACCAAACTGGTAATGCAATACCTAGCGGCAGTTGCACCGTCCGCTCCTAGAGGACAAGCGTTAGTTACAGAACAAATTTTAGAAGCTGCTCCACTTTTAGAGGCCTTTGGTAACGCTGGAACGACACGTAATGATAATAGCTCGCGTTTTGGGAAATATTTGGAAGTTTATTTTAAAAACGGAGCCATAGTGGGAGCTAGAGTTACTCAATATCTATTAGAAAAATCCAGAATAGTCACGCAAGCACCAGGAGAACGAAATTACCACGTCTTCTACGAACTTCTTGGTGGGCTCGGTAATAACGAAAAGCAAAAATATGGATTGGTAGAGGCAGCTAAGTATTTTTACTTAAATCAAGGGGGAGGTGATTGCGCAGCAGGACATGCAGGTTCTGGAGCAGATTGGGGAGCTCTTACTCGTGCAATGCAAGTATTGGGAGTTGGCGAATCGGAACAAGAAGGGATTATAAAAGTGTTAGCATCCGTTTTACACTTGGGCAACGTCTATTTCCATAGGAGGCAATTAAGACACGGTCAAGAGGGTGTGGAAGTGGGTTCAGATGTAGAGATCAAATGGGCTGCACATCTTCTGCAAATTTCGGCTAACGGACTTCAACGAGCATTAACAACGAGAATAACTGAAGCAAGATCTGAGAGAGTTCATTCGCCATTAAGCATAGACCAAGCGTTAGATGCCAGGGATGCGTTTGCAAAAGCGCTGTATTCAGCTTTATTTAATTGGTAAGTTACAAAATCCTATGAATTCTATTTTATAACATTTATTATATTAATTAGCTATAAAACATATGTTTATAGCTAATTTGAACAAAATATTATAATTTTGAGGGTAACTTGGCTTCATATTTATTAGTGGGATAATTTATTATCATTACTAAAAACCCTAAATCTTTTGTATTATGTCTCAAAACTTTTTAATAAATTATGTATTCGTGTAACTACAATCTTTTCCTTAAGTCATTAGGTTCTGGAGTCGAATTACTTTGACAGGATAATAAAATCATTCACTAAATTTAACGCACACTTTTGTGCATTAAATTTAATTCTGTTGATTCAATTAATTAATGTGATATCTTTGACATGCTTTTTATATTCTTGTTTATATCGATACGTATTAATTTATCGATTCGTTCCGCAGGAAATATAATTATGGATATATTTTGTATTTTGGTTTTAAATTAACTATATCTTCAAGTTTGTATTACTTTTGTTTGTTTCTTATTTTTTATAATTCTTGCTTATTATCTAAACAAATGACTGCAACTGAATTTTCGATGTCAACCTTCGAATAAAATTTTCTTTCGAAGAAATAATGAAATATAAAGAATTAAGTCCTACATACTTGTCCACATTTTGGACATTCCATTCCACTTTAAACTTCTTTTGGTATTTTCGATTCCTCCTTTTCAAAATTATTTAGTATTACTTATACGATCTTCGTCGTAAAAATCTATTTTTAATGTTTCTATCTTCGTCATCATCATTCTTTAGAGATGTATACCAAAGGATATGCTTCGGCATGCTCCTTGTACTACCCCAAATAAACCTTACTTCCATTCGATTAGTTATGTATACTTCATAAACCTTGCTCAGGAGAAATAAATTTAACTGATTTCGTAGACTCCAATAGATACCATCAAAGTACTTCTGTCGCTTCAAAAGTGCACATTAACTTGCAGGCTTGACGTTTTCTTACATTCACATCTGTTACAGCAAGGTTCGCTGACCGTACTCATGTTTATATATGCGTTTTTCTTTTTTCCTATATCTACTTAGATTAAGTGAGAAAAAAATGGTGGTTTCTGTCTCTGAAATAGTCAGTTGAATTCCACTTCCTTGCATATTCCTATTTCAGCCACGACCAGATTTCTCTTTTGCAAGAATCTTTAGTGATCCCGGATACAGTTTCTGGATCTATGAAGTTTCGTTTTGAACCCATAAATAGCTAGTTTATCGACCTTGCCTTCAATATTCTCACGTTCTTGCAACCAAATTAATGAGAGTATTGTCTTATGTCAGTGCATTGAGGGATTATTTGCAATCATTGTCCTATACGATGATTTGTTTCCATACTCTGATCGCTTTCCAATTTGATGGAAATGGATTGGAATGATTTGTTCTAACTAATGGTACCAATTCGAAATAATGCAGCGGTAAGTACGAGCGGCTTTGTTTTCATTCTCTTGTTTTGTTTGAACTTAAGATACATCCACTGTAACATCCTGATTATAAGATTATAAACAATCTTATAATCAAGATGTTGCAGTTACTTCGTTAAAAAAATTTCAAAAGTTATTTTAAAATTTGGTTGTTTTCCACGATCTTTCAATATATTTTGCACGTATCTTACTCTCCAATTTTTCTATACCAAATCATGTTGTGTACTGTGTGATTATTACACAGTACACAACATATTCTCATCAATAATTTATCTCATGTAATATTTAAATTTATGATGACAGCACGCGATAGTATCATAAAGAAGGAAAATTCATCTGATTAAGTATAAAAAATCCAAATCAGTTGCAGACAAATTAGACGCAAAACCCAATAATGAATCCTCGTACTGTGATATAATAATAACTTAAAAAAGTTATTAAAAACGGTTACTTTTTCAAATTCTTTTTTTATATTTAGGGTAGTACAAGTACTAGGTCAAGACACCAAATCTTATATACAGGCTGTCACACAAAAAACGCCCCAAGCTGTAACTCTGTTATTTATATTTCGGTTTTCATGAGATAGGTACCAAATGAAATGGTTTCATGAGTACTATGTTTGAAGCAACATTTACATTTTTTCCAGCGCCATCTTCAATTCCTAGCGATTGTCAATTTTTTTTTTCAAATTGCACGGTATATATTTTTTTGCATAATTGAATAAAGATTTTTTTCCCGAATCCACTGATATACAATACATCCATTTTAATTGTACATACATTTAGAAGAGAAAAAAATTAAAAGATTTTGCGAACATTCTCTTAAAGTGACTTTGTATTATACTGAAGTGCGCCATGAAAAAATAAATGTAAAAAATAACGCATTATCCATATGTAAGTAATTTTATTTTACAAAAAAAAAAACAAATAAAACTAAAAAATAAATTAAAAATTAAAAAATTTTACAAATATTGTTCGAATTGATTACCGCCATTCTCAATGCAATACTTGCATCTTCTTATAACACCACGGGTGGCATTTAAAACGAAATTATTAGGTATTTCCCGACAAGTTTCAATTATTCGGTTTTGTAAATCGTTTACATTCTGTGGCACTGTTAGATAAACTCGATCTTTCAGATATCCCCAAAACCAAAAATCTAGAGGCGTAAGATCAGGTGAACGCGCAGGCCAACGAATAGGTTCATATGTGCCAATCCATTTTTCATTAAAATTTCTATTCAACCAGCGAACATTTATTCGTGCATTATGGGGAGTAGCACCGTCTTGTTGAAAATATACTTCATGCAGTTCCGCCAGCGGTAATTCATCCAAAAAACTTGCAACATCTTCGCTTACTAATTGGTGATATCTTAGTTGATTTAAGGAACCGTCAATAAATAATGGCCCAATCAAGCGGTCTCCGAGTAGGCCACACCAAACATTACAGCTAAAACGACGTTGAAAATAACGGTCGACGACGTATCTAGGATTTTCTTGGCTTCATTGGCGATGAATGTTCCGATTAAAAATTCCATAATTAGCGAAAGTACATTAATCTGTCCAAATAATTTTGCGATAAAACAACGGGTCTTGTTGCAAAGTTGTTAAGTAAAAATTACAAAACTGCGTTCTTCGAATTGGATCATTTTCATTTATTGCTTGCACTTTTTGGGCAATGTACGGCTTAAATTTGTGCTTTTTAAGTACTGCAGTACTTCGAGACGTACCAACTATGTTCGCCACTTCACGAACCGAGGTTTTGGCATTTTCTTCAACAGCTAACAAAACGTCCAGCTCTACATTTTCAGAAAATTTCCTGCGTACTACTTTCGTTTTCTTGAAACATCCAAATTTTCTTAAATTTTCTTCAAGACGGCTAAACTTACGACGTTCTGGAACTTCTCTTTCCGGAAAACGTTCCATGTAAATTCGCAACGCCTGATTAGAGTTTTTATTACACTCAAAATAAATTTGTAGCAGGTCAGTAAGTTGATTGAAATTCATGATTTATTTCAAAACTGTCAAAATATGCTTGCTTAGTACAGAAAAGTCAAATATGACAGTTATATATGCGTAAGGCGTTATTTTTTCATCGCACACTACAGTATGTAACATAAGTGACTAAGAGCATTATACGGACAGTGTTTTCATAATTTGTTTCTTCGAAATTTAATTAAAATTGATGTATTGCACATCAATGGATTCAGGAAAAAAATCTCTGTTCAATTATGCAAAAAAATATATACCGTCCCATTTGAAAAAAAAAATTGACAATCGCTAGGAATTGAAGATGGCGCTGGAAAAAAGTAAATGTAGCCTCAAACATAGTACTCATGAAACCATTTCATTTGGTACCTATCTCATGAAAATCGAAATATAAATAACAGAGTTACAGCTTGAGGCGTTTTTTGTGTGACATCCTGTATATATATATATATATATATATATATATATATATATATATATATATACTCGTATATATAAAACAATTGATAAATTATTGGAGTTTTTCGGCTTTTATATGAAAAATTTACAAATATCAAATTACTTTGCAATTACATACATACTAATTTGATATTTGTAAATATTTCATATAAAAGCCGAAAAACTCTAATAATTTATCAATTGTTATATTTAATAAACGGCTAAGAAATGATCTAAACACTATATATATATACAATTTTATTTTAATTATAGCCTTAAACATTTTACTATTATCATCTGATCCTAATCAATAATTTTTCCAGTTCGTGAATTTTTAAGATAATTAATTCTGAAATTAAATTAATGCAATCCTAATATTTTCCTTGCCTTAATTAAATTACACAGTACGTACACCATAGTTCATTATAATGCCAACGAAAATCAATGAAACTATGGGAAATACTGTCCTCTCTTAATGAATTGTACTAAAAATAAATCTTCAGATTAAGGAAATTCATGATATGCAAATACGAGGTCTAGCTATTATATAACGAGACTGCGCGCGCAGAAGACGTCCTAGAGGTGTAGGGGGAAAAACGAATGCAGCGTTGGATAGCTGGAAGTGTCTACTACTCCAGCACAAAAAGACGTTTCTGTCGCTGTAGTAGTATTTTCTCTATAGAGGTTAGAAACGAACGTGTTTTTCCCTCGTGCCGATAACAATGTGTGACGAAAAACACGAGCAACGGATCAATGTGAAATTTCTCGTTAAATTTAAAAAAACTGCGATTGAGTGCTATAATTTGTTGAAAGAGGCCTATGGTGAGAATTCTCTATCTCGTGCGCGTGTTTTCGAATGGTATGAACGGGTTTCTGAAGGCCGAGAGAGCACTGAAGACGACCAACGTCCAGGTCGACCTGTCTCTGTTTCAACTCCGCAAACAGTGACCAAAATCAATGAAATTGTGCGTGGAGATCGTCGTATGAGCATTCGGATGATTGCTGAGACTGTAAACGTCGATAAAGAAACTGTCAGAAAAATTTTACATGACGAGTTGAACGAGTTGTGGAAAAACAAGTCGTGGATCTTGCACCAAGACAACGCACCTGCCCATAACGCGCTGTCTGTGAAGCGTTATTTAGCCGCTAAAGGCACTCTAGTGCTAGAACACTGATTCGCCTGATACTCGCCTGATTTAGCACCCTGTGACTTTTTCCTATTTCCGAAAATCAAGTCTGCCTTAAAAGGAACACTGATCGAATCGATGGAAGAGGTAAAGCGAAAACCGGCGGAGCTCCTAAATCCTCTTACAAAAGAAGACTTCCAGCATTGCTTTGACCAATGGAAGAAACGAATGGAACTGTGTGTGGCGAGGGGAGGGGAGTACATTGAAGGAGAGCATTCGATTGTAGCATAATTTTAAAAATAAAACTCTTTTTCATAAGCAGTCTCGTTATATAATAGCCAGACCTCGTATATGTAATAACTAGTAATAACATAATAAGAGAATTAAAAGTTACAATGTTCCTATATATGTATGTCTAATGATGCGATACATGTGAACGGACATATTTTATGCGTATGTCATCTTTTCCCTCTATGCAAACGTGCTTGCAATACGTTACTGCTAATAGCTGTTATCATATGAATTGTTAATTTTAAGTTTTAAAGATGCATTTTGCTTTTATTAGATTTTTTATCTTTTTTTAGATGGGCGTGGAATTTGATTTGATTTATTATTTGTTAAATACGCACGAAGATCATTACTACTGTCACTTTTTGAATTATCCGCGTTGTAAATTAAAAAGCAACACTGCTCCCATCAACTACCACCTGTTCCGAATTGGTGTAGACTGTGGCTATAAATCTGAAGCAGACTAAAACAAGAAAAATCCCCAACCGCAATATAAATTAATAAACACTAAATACGTATTTCGACAACTAAGTTGTCACTTTCAGTAGAACAATCTGAAAAAAAATATAGTGTTAAGCGTAGCTTCTTCGGCTAAGGTACAACTTTTGAAGATATGCTTTTCACTAAATCGCCAGTGGGATAACATAGAATCAAAATTCTAACATTAAAACAAATTCCTATATACTACTTAAACCTAGCGTAAAAATTAAAGAACCGTGAAGTGTGAAAAAACATGAAACCTAAATATTATAGTCACAATAAAGCATACAAACTAGACTGAGGAATATGTCTATTGTCAGAACTCTTATTTCGCTCTATATAAATACTTTTATAACTATCTAATTCTCTATAATTATATACACTTTTAATTAATCTAAGATTATTTGGATGCATAGAGTGGCCTGTGTCCCAAATATGTCGAGCAACGCTAGATTTTTCGGGTCTATTAAATTTAAAATGGGAAATATGTTCTTTGTAACAAGTTGAAATTGAACGTTTAGTTTGTTACCATCTGTTTAATAGACCACTGTTAATGTTTGAAAAAGCTGAGCCATTTAGTTAAAGCTTGCCAGCCATTTAATACAGATTACCTCGCATTTTGGCGAAAATGAAAAAAAGTGTATTTCGTGTGCTCGTCAAGCATTTTATTTGCAGAGGAGAACCAAGGCTAAGCTTGATAAATGCTATGGGGACTCTGCACCATCAGAATTAATGGTAAACCTAGTGGAAATCTAGTGTTTTGAAAGTGAAGAAATCATAATACAAATTTTGAAGTATGATATCTTTATTACAGGAGTATCATCGAAGGTCGTTTGATAGAGAGCGAATGTGAATCGCCTCCTAACAAAGTTCTTGAACAACCGCCTTTGTATTGTTATCAGCATGGGCGAAGGCGTTATCGTGTTGCAAAATGACTTGTCCCACCAGATGTGCGGCAAAAGCTTACGCGGATGAAAATCAACTTTTGCTCTAAGAGTTGCCTGTTCGTTATAGCCCAGCCATTGCTTTCCCAATTTGACGTTAACATGAAGGCACTATGTTTCGTCACCAGTATCAATATGGGACAAAAATGGTCGATCTTGTGACAAACTAAACGATGATGAGCTAACAAAGAGGCATAAATATTGATACGCTGATTCTTGTTGCTAACAAAAAGAATGAAGAAGATTTAAATTTAGTCAGACAATAGCTATCAGTGGCTACACAGATACTTTAATTGAAAATATGCTGACAAAACACCTTTTCAAAAAGCAACCTCTCTGGTATATCCTGCAATAAAGGATAAGGAAAATTCAAAATTTAGATTACAAACGTACACTGGGATACCTAATAAGCATATTTCAAGTTAAAAAACTTAATATGCACACGATTTTCAAAACTAATAATAGTTTATTAAAACATATTAAAAACAATAAAGATAAAACACATAAAAATAAGGTGTCTCTAAGTTAATATGTGGATGCGGTAAGATATATGTTGGTCAAACAGGAAGATCGTTTGAAAAACGCACTGCGGAACATTGTTCTTCCTTTAGAAACAAAAAACAAGATTCCACTTTTGCGACTCATCTATTAGGAGAAAACCATTCTTTCAATAAAGATTTTCAAATTCTGCATTTAGAAAATAAAAGCAATAAATTAAATTTACTGGAAAGTTTAGAAATCAATAAATTAAAACACAAATTTTACTTAATTATGAATTAGATTTAAATAACTCGCCTTTGTTAAATTTACTCACTTAAAATCTGTTTAGACGATAATAGAAATGTACATTTAGTTTATTAAAACAAATTTTATGCGTAAACATGTTTAGTACCCTATAATATAACAGTTAGAGCCGACCAGATGAGTAACATTTTCTCACTACCGACAATACTTGTGTAAATTCATAGAACTCTTTAAAAACGTTGTAAAATAATACCAACCTTGTTGACTTTATATATATTTTTTTAATTAAGTTTGTAACGTTCTCTGTAGCTGTAAGTACCTGAGGAAGCCACCGTGCTGGCGAAACAATTGTCGTTGAACGATTAAATATTAAAAAATGAAGATTTGAACCGTAATATTATTTCTATTTTATATGTTAATCATAAAAACGTTAAATATTAGGAATGATAGAAATCTAATTTCTATTTTATATCCTGTTTTACAAGTGTAAATTCTAGAAGAAATTTATAATAATTACATATAAAAATAATAAAAATGTCTGTATTTAATGACCATCTAGCTTATAATAACTATGCATATGTTGGTAGGTATATTAGATTGTTAACTTTCCATTAGATGTCACTTTTTCGTGTAAAACCTATTATATCAAATAAAATATTGCAGCTTTTACTATAAAACTTGTTATTAAAATGATGATACACTGTTAACACAAAGATTTTAATATATGCATATAGCATATGTAGAAGATATTTTTAGGTTTTGTTAGGAAGAACAAGTTATAAAAACTTTAATGGGAAGACTTTTAAAAATAAATAAAATCCATCGTACAAATAAACAATTTGAATGTGATTGCGATACACAAATACGCTCATTATCTCTATTAATTTTTACAATTACTTCGATGATTATAAATTTAAAAAAAAATTATTATATTATGGCAGGTCTCCAACTCTATAAAATAAGAATAAGAAAAGACAAAATAATAAAATCAGTCCCAAAATGGAGTAAATTTATTGTACTACCAATATTTTTCCATATAATTACCGTTTAGTGTAACACATTTCCAAATGCTGAATCCATTTCTTCATTCCGCCCATGAAAAAACTCCGGTTTATTGCAAACAACAGCTCGAACTTCAGTGTTTGATAAAAAATGCTAACATTTCAATACCTCCTTCTACTTTGAGAACAATTAGAAATTCGAGTGCCAAAGTGCCAAATCAGGACAGCACGGAGGTTGCGAAACAACCGTAAATTTCAGGCTCATCACTGCCTTCATCGTTTCGTCGTAGTTTTGTCGTGGTGCCAGAAAAAAATCGTTTTTTCCGGATTTTCTCTATGGATATGATTTTTTAGTGATCGTAACTTATAGAATTAATCGTTGATCGCTTTTGCAGATATTCCTATGAACGACATCTTTTGCATCCCAGAAAATGGTGAACATGACTTTCTACTCTACACATGGAGAATCGGGATGGCGATATTCCATTGACTGCCGGTTGTTTTCGAGGCTATAATGGTGAACCCAAGATTCGTCCCCGGTGGTGATGTTCATGAGGAAATCGCCACTTCACGGCAATACCTTTTAAAAAGTTTTTGACAAATGTTTTTTCTTTGTTCTTTCGTAATATTTGTTAATTGTTGCGGTATCCATCTGGAGCAAATTTTTCTATAATTCAATGTACTGGACTAATGCATGATTACCGAACAGTTTGTTTTGCATAATCCAGCGATTTCCTTGAATCAGTTCATTTACTTATATTTGATTCTTCTCTTGCGTCGTTGATACTGGTCGACCTGATCGCCTTTTGTCAAATACCTTCATTTAGTTTCTCTGACAAAGTTTATCACGTCGATCCGACTAGCAAACATTCCCCACATTCAAACAATCGTTGACATAAACAGCTTTTAAATGCCAGTAAATTTTGATAGACGCGCAACCTTCCAGCGTTAGAAATTCTATCAGAAATCGTTGCTTAGGACGTATCTCAGAAATAAAACACATGATAGTTATTATAAATGATACTGTTATTCAACAGTGGTACATAGGATAATGAAACTTTGCATGCTAAGAGGAGATATTCGAAATTACATCATGGTGTTATACACATTCTCTATCCTTATTCCTTTAAGTAGACCTAATAGTTTCGAAACTAAAGCGTCTCTGACGCGTAGATTTCTTTCCCACAATTTCATAACATCTTTGCATATAACTGATGAAGGCGGCCACAACCATGGCTATTTAAAGCTTCTCGTAGTTCTGACCCGTCGAACATCAAATCTATTGTTTCTACGGTGTCGGCCCTCGCAGCGTTTAGTATTTACTTACTTAGGTAGATGGCCCTGATTCATCCTTTAAATCCTGACCAATTTACTCACGGGCACTTTATGTTAAGAAGTTCTTGTTTTCTCTTTACAATTTATCCATACTGTTCCCATAAGTAGCAAGTTAAATAACAGTCCGTTCAATCAGAACCTTGCTTGACAGGGTTTTGATAAAGCTACATACGAGGCGGTTTTGTTTGGTGAAAGACCGAGGAAGACTGCACCTTCCTACAAATAAAATCGATCCATGCATTTTTTCTGCGTGAAATCATAAAAAGTCATGGTCACGCGAGAGTTCCATTTTACAAAAAAACTATTTTCTTTGAAATGCTGTGTAACCAAAACTAGTTGATTTAAATGAGAACTAATAATTTTGTAAGGGGTTAGAAATGTCAAATTTTACGAATATGACAGTTGAAAAGCGCTAGCACGATCCAAACTATTAGATTTTCCTAGCAGCCTCCGTATAAATATATCTAATGTACGTTCAATATAATTTTGTAATTACAGACATTATAAATGCATTTTCATAATTCCAAGGAAAAAAGCTATTGTATATGCATATACAATTATGATTATTATAAAAAACACAATATTATATTAATATACATTTCCTTTGATTTCAATTTCTTTTAACTACTTCTGTTGGCAACTTTCTTTATTGTGATTATACATTCTAAATTTCTAAAAAATCAATATTTTAAAGAGGTTTTTTACGTATGTAATATATGTTTATTTTTTTAATTCCATATTAAATTATCAAAAAATTGTCAGAAAAAAAAAAGAATATTATTATCTGATGAAACCATATTTAATAAATAAAAGTCAAGATAGAGAATTTAAGATAATCTACAATGCGCTAAAATACCAAGTGTATATAATGACAATTTCCGTTGAGAAAATCCAGAAGGAGTTCCAAAAATATCTCTCCTTCAGAATGACTGGCTCTTATCCTAAACGAGGAACGACCTACAATGGTCTTTTAGAGTGCCATAGTATGCAATCTTTATCTTGTCGCGGTGGGATGTATAGTGTTAAATTCTTACTAAATCTTTAATCAAATGAATACGATTGCTCAACGATACTAGTCTATATTCACTTTAACGTACCTGTTTCTAAAACTCGTAAATGCACTAATTTTAGATTACCTATAGCGAAAACAAATGCATTTCTAAAATAATCTGTGTATATCTTATGTAAGAATAAACAAAGAAAAAATGGAACGAAAGAAGTTAATAACGCCCGACACTTCCCTTAGCTCTGGTAACTGATTGTATTCGCTGTGGTAAAGCTCACTATCAAATTTTGGATTACTTCTTGGGAAATATTGTCCAACTCGAAAGGAACGGCTTGTTCCAATTTCTGAAGATTAATAGGAGCTGGTAAATGTCGCCTTACTGATCTTTTTAGGGTATCCCATACGTGCTCTATTGGATTTAAATCTGGACTTTGTGGTGACGAGTCCATGACTTGTTTATTGATCTCTTGTAAGTAATCTAAAACTTGTCTAGCGATGTGGGGCCTCACATTATCCTGCATGAAAATAAAATTGTTCCCTATAAATGGTGCAAAAGACATTATATGGTCCTGAATAATGGTCTCGAGGTAATATTCAGCATTCATTGATCTTTGGCGAATAGGGATTAACTCTATTAACTCTTCACAGAACATTCTTGATCTACCACCAAAGGGTTTGAGAGATAATGCAGACATATCTTTCTCCAGTTGTTCGCCATACTTTTTTGCGACCATCTGGTGATTTTGAACTTAATCTAGTCTCGTTCGAAAACAAAACTCGCTTTCAATCTTCAACTCTCCAATCTGCATGATTTCGCGCAAATCTCAAACGTTATACTCTGTGTGCTGCGGTAAGTAATAGTCCAACTGCAGGCCTCCTATTATTCAATCTTACTTCCCTGAAACTTCTTACAGTTAAAGCAGAAATTTCTTCTTATAGTTAAAACAGAAACTCTGACATTTCTTAGCGCTTCAAGCTGGTTACTGAGTTCTGCGCTTGTTATTCGCCTATTTCTGAAAGCTTGCAGTTGCAAAAAGGATCATCCCTGGCACTTGTGAGTCGCTTTCTACCTTGACCATGTCTTCTCGAGTGCGATCAGGTTTTCCTAGATCTTATAACCATTCGAGTGACTGTCGAATGACTTAATGCCCAGAAAATTAGCTACATAACGCATTATACGTCCTTCTTCAAACAAAGTTTTGATTCTTACACATTCATCATTGGTTAAATCACGTGGTCGGTCGGTTCATCATTTTGAATTTAAACTTTATTAACGTAAATTCTATACACGCAAAAAAATTAGCAAAGTCATAATTGACATTAACTTTCGACTTTTTTCACTAGAAATGTCAAAATTACTTTGCTACTAGATTATATTTAGATAAAATCAACATTTTTTAGAAAATACAGAAATTATAGAAAATATATCAGAAACCTTGAGTGGTGCGTTAATTTTGAGCATGAGTTTACATACTTTCTTTTTCTGTCTTTCTGTAAGTGTATACGATCGATCAATATTCATTAATTCTTTTTTTATATATACTTACTCGAGTACTATTTCTATACATGTTTTATGTAATGTTGTTAAATTACACCACAAATTATATGTTCCATTACTGTCCTGTAAGTAGCAATTGCTGTTAGGCGAATAAAAACTATTATTATTATTTATATTATTATCAAATAAATAGTTTGAATTCTTTTTCAGGCTCGTCACTCGTATCAATTCCATTGTGCAAAAGGGTGGTCTTCATGATGCAGCCCGCGTCTCCTTATTGGATATATTCGGTTTCGAAAATTTGGCGGAAAATTCTTTTGAACAGCTTTGCATCAATTTCGCATCCGAGTCTTTGCAACTTTATTTCAATAAACACGTCTTCAAGTTGGAACAACAGGAATATGCCAGGGAAAGACTGGAATGGACCAATTTGACTTGGATGGACAATACGCCTGTTATACATCTTTTGGGAAAGAAGCCGGTGGGAATTTTGCATCTTCTGGATGACGAAAGCAATTTCCCTAAAGCGTCAGATTCGTCCTTTTTAGAAAAGTGCCATTACAATCACGCTTTGAATGAGAATTATTGCAGACCAAGAGTAGGTGGACGGGAATTCGGGGTGAGTATTCACCTTTCTAAATATTGCCTAGTTTGTTGCTAACACTTTATAACCCCCTTCTTCTTATCTAATCTTTCTTCTTTCTTTCCTTTTGAATGTCCCTTAAAAAAATAAGGATTAAAATAGTATTTCTATCATAATGATGAATAGCTAAAACCATTGACATTAAAAATTAGATCCAATATGTTTCTTAAAAAGTGCAAAAAAATTCAGGAGGTGATTTCTACAATCACTCTGATCAATAATGCTGCTGTACACACATGCTCGATCTTGACTGATTCTAGGTAGGCGTTGATTTTGACATTGTAGTATCAAAATCAACAACCGTCCTGATTGTTAGTTCATAAAATTGCTATTATTGATCACACAAATCATGAGTTGGCCGATATATATCATTTGTATGGTCGCTCCAACAGAAATTAGTTATAAGCCAAGCGTTGATTTAAAGAAATATACTATGTTTGCTCGTCTACATAACCATATTTGTCAAAGACTAGTGACTGTAGTGCTGTAGTTCTCAAGAAGTTCTTAAATATATTGACAGAAATCCATAAACAAGTAATAAGAACAAAATTGGGAATACTTTGAAAATTAGCAATGTAACAGTTTGAAAAATTTTGAAGGAGAAGCCGTTATCCTTACTACATTCAATGTATTCAGCAGCTTTTACTACGAGCTTTTAAACCACGAATGAATTTCTAGAAATGCCTAAATATATATTGTACATGATGTAGAAGATTCTTTATTTTTATCTTGTGTACTGTTTGCTTCATACTATAAAAGATATAGTTGATATCTTTGACGATTATTTCACGGGATGGGGAATTACGCGGAGAATCATATCACTGATTGTTTGGAGAGTTATAGAAGACATACGTACCTTTTTAAGAACGACGAGATGTGTGATCCGCAGTTTTGCATGATGGTACCTCAGACAAGCGACCCAGAATACCTGGACACTGCGTATCCTAGCAGGAAATTAGAACGAGGAGGACTTCAACCTTTATTGTCTCTTCGAACCTAAATCCATTGAATTTGTTCCTCTTATGGCAACTAAAATCGTTAGATTATGACTTTAGACAAACGACATGAATGATTTGAAATCAGATATTGCAATTATACAAAACGATTAGAAATATGGCAAGTATTTTTGGGCGTGTTTGACAAACAAAGAGAAAAAGGCTGGATTCTTGCATTTTAGCTGTGAGAGGTCATTTCTAACATTTATTATAGGTTAATTTCTTGTTCTGTAAAATCTGTTTTGTCAATGTTTTAAACAATTGCTCTCTGATGTTCTTTTAATGATTTTATACAATCTTCAAAATTAAATCTAATTTCGAAAACAATATTGTTCCTAAAGTAAAACACCACGATCTAGCTCTCGTTCTAATAAAATCAAAACCTACTGTTTTTTTCTATTTTGAAAAGCGATGGCCTTTATTAATTAAAAATTTCCTCAAAATCATAAATTAGTATACAGGGCTCTTTTGCTCAGCGTGTTTCTTCAAAATTTTCTCATTTATTTAGTAACACTTGTATAAAGGCTTTTAAATTTAAAATAAAGTAAAGAAATTTCGAATTTATATTAGAATATCTTATATGTCTGCTGTAAAGGTATTTCACTAATTGTTACATAAGAATTACCATAAACTTCGTTTTTCCAATTTATATACTTGAACAATTAACAATTCTTGTTATATAATTGTGTTATTTAGGATGAACTCTTTTATAGTAAGTTTCTAACAGCGCCTTCTGATAAATCTTATTTAACATCTTAGAACTATAAAAGATTGCATTCCATCACTAGTAATCGCATAAGGCGCCTATTTGAAAGCTAAAAATGCTGATCGTACCAGACATAATTTTACTTGAAAAATGGATATGCGGAAACGAATCAATTGGTAATTTGCCAGTGAAAGCTCGAGATTATCTAAATTAATTTGTAATTAGGTCGCAACATTGCGTATTAATATTGAGAAGACGTGACAGACTTCATTTACATCAGCGAATAAGTCGCCGTAGATCTTGTTCAGACAAAATTTTATTTTAATGTGCTCCAGAAAACGTGTTCGTGTATTCAAATATATTAATTTAGTATAAGTCAAATAATACATGATTTTAGGTTTACGCTTGTACTTGGTTTTAAATGCTTCAGTAGTTTTCGCTCGATTTTAAGTTTAGTTGCTTTTGTGTTAATCTGTGATCATTTGTACCTGAAAAATAAAATAGACTGCAAGTTAGTTGGTAATCTCTTTGCCATAAAAACACTACCTATATATGAGTTAGAAAGATATATAGTATATTACGAAATAAAATAGAAGACTACTTTACAATTAGAGAATAGTTCGCTTATATGATTAGTACAATAAAGGTTGGAAAACAAGCAAGTGATTTTGAAATGTAAAGTATAAAATCTGGATTTGCAAGCAAGATATTGAACTGCTGAAAAGCAAACAAGAGCCCCGCAATTGTTATTTAAATATTTCTCGAATTTCCTGGTTGAATGAATTAATGCTCACCTTACATCTTAATCTATCTGGTAGTCGTCTGAAAAGCTTTATATTAATTGAAGCAGATGATTTTGGACAACATCCAAAACTCCACAGATGTATGTATATTCCTGTATTTATAAATTTTTTTTTTGGTTCATAAAGACGTAAGATAACAATTCTGAAATAAATACGTCAGGAAAAGACAAAATATATTTGATAAAGTACAACCTACAAGATGTATGGAATATATAGTGCCTAGGACACACTAATGAGTTTTTGCTCTAGAACATCATAGGAATATTGGAATCTTAAAAAAATACATAATGTCGTATAATATTCTAGAGCACTTGTGTTCGCAATATTCCTGCTTACTTAGTGTATTCTTTTATTTGATAAAAATACCACTGACACCATCGATCAATTTTTCGCAATGATATTGCCAATTTAGAAAGTTATCCATCTCAATGAACTGCAAATATATTTACTGAAGATTAAGGACTTACTCGTAAACATTAAAATTTACTTTAGATTATGCAATGTGTAAGAACTAAATAGGTCTTTGTAAAATTATTACAAATCATCGCATCTAAAATACTCGTGAATCTATTTAGAAAGCACATGTGTCATCTATGTTCGTCCACGGGATTAATACTTAAAAATATTACTCGTTCCATTTGTTTATATATGAGGTAAATCCAGAAAGTAAGATCCGTTAGAATTTTTGCCGCTGCAGCGCTGCGATCGCAGTTCCATGCATGTGCGGTAGTTGCTCTAAGCCAAGAAGAAGGAGATGACGCCATTTTGAGATCGCTGTTTGTTATGTCCGCTTTGAAGTACTGATTTAGAATGGCGGCGCTGATTAAAAATTCTGCCACTTGTGATATTAGATCTGTAATTCGTTTTCTAAATGCGTAGAACATTAAACCAGCCCACATTCATCTACAAATCTGCGAGGTGGAAAACATGTAATGAGTGATTAAGGAAAACTGTAAGTTTGCAATTTCTGCTCTTTCTATAGACTTTTCGCAAATTTCAAGATCACATGTTATTGTAAAATTGGGTTTTTGAAAACTTTGTCAAAAACACTTACAGAGCAGAACAAAGCACTGCACTTGGCTTTTTGATACATTACGACAATGGCGGTGATAACTTTCTGAGGCAGATATTGAGCTGGGACGAAACGTAGATTGCCTATAACACTCCTGAAACTAAACGACAATCGATGGAATGCACACTTCCTCGCCAGCAAGGTCTAAAGCCACGCAAATCTTGACACCTCGAAAAATGAGCTCAAAGAACATGTTATCATATAGTTCACAACACATGCGGCAACTTTTTATGAAGAAGGCATACAAAAACTTGTTCCACTATATGACAAATGCCTATAAAATGGTGGAAACAATGTAGAAAAATAGCGTAAGGTTAGATTGCTTTGCAATAAATAGTTCTTCTGTATCTCTATTTGATTTCTTTTCATTACCAAACGGAGCTTACCTTTTAAATGAAAGCATTTTTCATCATTTATAAAAAAACAAAAACAGCTGCAAGAGTCGGAGAACTAATACCTGAGCGGCATCTAACTTCTCAGAAAGTCAGAATAATAAAAATATTTTTTCTGTAAAATATCCTAATAAATTGTGCGCGGTCGTTTTCTAAATGTAGATCTCGGTTTCAGGGTTAGAACAGCATCAAGTTAGGCGTAATTTCCAACGCTTCGTCCACTGTTACAAGGGACATCTTCAGGGCTGTACGTAGATGTTCGTAGATTCGCAGTAGTTTAAAGAATGCTCGAACAGTGTATGAGCCGTTGAATTTTATTTCGTGGTCGAAGTTGCCTCCATTTCCACTCCATTGTTTCGTATCTCCCAGGGTTGTGATGTGTTTGAGTCTGATTAGTAATCGTGCGTTGTTGTGTTTTTTGTGCGGTCCTGTGTTGTGTATGTGCAGTCTGTGTGTCAGTCGCGTTTTTGCGTTTAAGTCATATGTGTGGGTTTACTGGTCATCATCGCTTTTTTGCGTTTCTGTTGTGTGTGTATTTAATGTTTATATTGTAAAGTGTGATTATTGTCTGTGTTTGTGTTACGAAGTACTGTATCTGTTCTTTTGTTGCGTTTGTCGAGTGTAGTGTTAATAGCATATTGCCTAAGGCAAGTGCTAATTCGTCAACTGTGTTAAGTGTAGTGTTTTTTTGTCTTTGAGTCCAGGGATTTGTTGTTGGGGGTGGTGCTGGTATGTATTTAGGTTTGGGTGTGGTTTTGTTTGTAGGGTTGTTTGGATTGTTGGGACAGTTTATGAAAGTGGATAGGTGAGGGCCACCGCAGTTTGCACACATTGGTGGGGTTGTCTTCGTCTTTGTACATAAATGTGTCGAATGTTCGTCTCGGCATTTCATGCATTTGTAGTTTACGTTGCAGTTTCTTTGGTGATGTCCGAAAATCTGGCATTTGTGGCATTGTATAATGTCTGTCCGTTTGTTTAATTGTTCGATTTTTATTGCGAGTCCGCAGCAGTCGTGTATGTTATATATAGATTTGTACTGTCTCGTTAGTTCGATTAATACTAGTGGTGCCGGTATACCGTGTTTGCCGTTCATCTGTTTAATTTTTAATGTCGGGTAGCCTTTGTCAGTCAAGTCGTCTGTAATGTCAGTTTCGGTGATAAAGGTAGGAATGCCACGCATAACTACTGCTGCGGAGTGCATCTTCTTTTGAAGCTGTGCTTCAGAGCTAGGTTGGTGATAGTTTTCGTAATATATCTTCCGGCCATTGCTTCCGGGTTCGTATGACGATGTATCGTCGTCGGTGCTCTCAACTGCGATGCTGCTGTAACAGAGATCGCAGTGAGAATGATGCTCGAACAGTCATGAGTCTTGAATTTTGACTTGTGGTCGAAGATGCCTCCATTTCCACACCGTTGTTATGTATATCCCAGGGTTGTGATGTGTTTGTGTCTGATTAATATCGTGTATTGTGTTTTTTGCGCGGTCATGTGTTTTGTATGTGCAGTCTGTGCGTCAGTCGTGTTTTTGCGTTTAAGTCATGTGTGTTTGTTTGTTGGTCATCATCACATTTTTTTTTGCGTTTCAGTTGTGTGTGTGTTTAATGTGTTTTATTGTAAAGTGTTATTATTGCCTGTGTTTGTTTTACGAAGTATTGTATTTGTTCGTTTGTTGCGTTAGTCGAGTGTAGTGTTATTAGCATATTGCCTAAGGCAAGTGCTAATTCGTCAACTGTGTTATGTGTTGTTTTGTTTTGTCTTTGAGTCCAGGGATTATTTGTTGGGGGTGGTGCTGGTATGTATTTAGGTTTGGGTGCGGTTTTGTTTGCTGGGTTGTTAGGATTGTTAGGACAGTTGATGAATGTGGATAGGTGAGAACCACCGCAGTTTGCGCACTTTGGTGGGGTTGTTTTAGTCTTTGTACATAAGTGTGTAGAGTGTTCGTCGCCGCATTTCATGCACTTGTAGTTGATGTGACAGTTTCTTTGATGATGTCCGAATGTCTGGCATTTGTGGCATTGTATAATGTCAGTCCGTTTATTTAAAGGTTCTATTTTGATTGTAAGTCCGCAGCAGTCGCGTAAGTTGTAAATTGATTGGTACTCTCTCGCCAGTTCGATTAATGCCAGTGGTGCAGGAATGCCCTGTTTACCGTTCATTCTTTTAATTTTTAATGTCGGGTAACCTTGGTCAGTCAGATCGTCGGTGATGTCAGTGTCTGTGATAAAGGTAGGAATGCCACGCATAACTACCTTTAATGTCTTCTCGCTTCTTAGTTGGAATGTGTAGTATTGTATTTGTTCGTTGTCGAGTGTGTGTTTAAGTGTACGGTAGTCATTGTCAGTTGTCGGTTCGATGTGTATGCCTTGTCTCACTAGTTTGTTTTCTACAGTGTTAATATTGTTTGTTTTCAGTATGTGTCGTATGTATGCCCATTTGTCTTTTTCTGTGATAATTATTGGTGCGATTTTGTGTGTTTTACGTGTTTCTGTTTTTGTGTTATGTGTGATGTTGGTTTTGCCACTTACCCTGGGTGTGCTGTTTGATGTAGACGGTTGTGGAGTGAACTCGGAGGTTTCCTCTTCCATTTTTTCCTCGGTTTTGGTATTGAGGGCGTCGTAAGAATTTTTTATTTCAATTGGTGTATTTGCGTGTTCTGTTTTTTGTTTCTTCGTTGTTTTCTTCGGGTGTGTGAATGCGTCGGTGATTATTGTTGCGGTTGTCGGTTTTGTTTCTTCTGTGTGTTCTGTGTTGAATATAATTGTTGCTGTCGGATTGTTTTCTTCTGTGTGAGGTGTGTTGAATGTAATTGTTGCAAACGGATTTTCGCGATCAACCATAAATATTTGTGATTGTTCGCGCAACAGACGTTGTATTTCTTTTTCGTCGGTGGTATCTTCAATAATAGTTTTGGCGTCTATTAATTGTTGTTCGGTGCATCTTCTTCTAAATGTTGGCCTCAGCGCCATGTTGGTGATTTGAATCACGTTATTTGTTCTTTCTCCGGCCATTTCTTCCGGGTTCGTATTTACGCTGTATTGACGTAAGTGCTCTCAACTGCGATGTAGCAAGAATGGATATTGCAGTGAGAATGATGAGCTCGAACAGAGATCGGCACAACTTATATAGGAGGGGACCGGGTCAGATGGTGGCCTGCTATTGGTTTTAGACAATGAGCCATACGACGCATGCGATTAGCTCATTGTCTCCAGCCAATAGCAGGCCACCATCTGACCTGCCCCTCCCCCTATATAAGTTATGCCAGTCCCTGTACTAGCATTGCCTGAAGATGTCCCTTGTAACAGTGGATAAAACGTTGGCAATTACGCCTAGCTCGACGCGATTTCAACTCGGAGACCGAGATCAACATGTATAAGGTTTGATCAATCAAATTTAATTAGTCAGCTAGAGCACACCTTATAGCATAATTATCAAATTTCTAAAGAAAGATATTGTAATTTTCTCAATCAAATGCGAGTGTTGGATCACAAAAGACCAGTAAGATATTTCCTATTATCTATGTGCTCAACAACATCATGAATAAGCGAGATTATCGCAGTTATGATCGAGTGCCGCTGAATGTCTAGAAATATTGTTTCTATTTAGGCAACCTAACAGCCTATTTAGCATAGCATACTTAAACGGTTTTGAGAAACCTAATTGGACGATAATTGGAAACGTTATTAATACAATTAAATTGTGGACAAAATTAATTACCCTCGTTTCAAAGCTATGAATGTGTTTTATTTGATATAAGGAATATAACAAAAGTATTACAAAGTAAAGAACTAAAAAGGATTAAGAAAATTACCTTATTAGTCTAGTGGGCAGAACATTATACCATAAATCCGATATTTGTTGTAACTCTCAACGTCAATTAAGTTTTCTCAGTTTCAGATAGAACCACGGGATTTATTTATTTAGTGTATGGCCTACAAGGAAGAGATAAAAAACATTTATGCATCTGTGAAGTATAAACAAATGCACTGTCACTCTTATGAGAACCATCTGGTTCATCGCCAACTATTTTTTATTTTTCTTTCGCAAGCTTACAACACGGAGAAAGATTTTATAGACTGGCTGCCAGCACTTAGTTCACTTAGAGTTATCCAGGGTGCAGCGTGCATGATAATCCTAGGCATTTGAGTAAAATGAGACACTTGATCTTATGCAGTATAAAGATCTAATTGTGACAGACCTGTTCGATTATAACCCAAGAAGCCTTTTAAATTTGTTTTGGAAGATTAATATTATTATGACCATGAAGACATAAGGATTTTCTCCCTTCTCTCTATATAATATTAATAATGAACTGTGTAATTAAAATTGGCAAAGAAAAAGATAATAGAAACACGGAAATTGCATATAAATAGATGGCCTAATATCAGAGTTAAATGAAATGAAATAGAAGCATTGAAAATTGTTCTACCAGACCATTTATTTTGAAGATTAAATAACTGATTAACATTAGAGTAAATCGCTATTTTAAAGCTTATCAAATCTTATTCCATTCCCTTTTATATTTGATTGTAAAACCAGACTATCAATTTTATCCTATTATTAATTCGAGTTCGTCTTCCTCTTCACTTATAGTTTGGCCTTCTTGTATTGACAATTTAAACAATTTTGACATCGTTCTTTATCTTATTACCTTATTGACAGTAGATTAAATCTAATGCCAATTTACACTTCAACAATTTCATTAACAACGTTCCCTATTATCGTTAAATTGGGTTAAACTCAGGTTTATTTTTGCCACCGTTTAAATATGCTGTGCTAAAGAGGCTATTAAGTTGCTTAAATTAAAACAATATCAACAAACAATAATGTGAATTTATACTTCAACAATTTTATTAACAACGTTCCCTATTATCGTTAAATTGTGTTAAACTCAGGTTTCTTCTTGCCACCGTTTAAATATGCTGTGCTAAAGAGGATATTAGGTTGCTTAAATTAAAACAATATCTCTAAACAGACTGCGGCAGTCGATCGTAACTGCGATAATTTCGTTTATTAATGAAATTTTTGAGCACATAGGTATGGATCACAATGTGTTGGATCACAAGAGGTCTTTCGGGATCCAACATTTGCATTTGATTGACCAGATTACAATATTTTGCTTTATAAACTTGATAACTATGGCATGAGGTGTGCTCTAGCTAGCTAATTACATCTGATTCATCAATTTGTTAGGATCCTTTATAGAAAAAATATTTTTATTATTCAAATTTTGAAAGAAATCTTGTTGGCTGGCCCTACAGCGACTGAGAAAATTGGCAACATTCATAATTAATTTGTGAAAGAGGAGTTATTAACTATGTTAATCACCAAAGCAATTTGATTACTATTCTGGGAAGTTGTCAGTAAAATAAATAATTACACTATTACTAATTCGCCGTAATCAGATGTTTCTTTTCCGGTACCTAAGAGAGAAATATTAAGAATTATTAACTTGTGTGCAAACTTTCTTTTGAAAGAGGAAAGAAAATTTGATGATCTATAATACTAGTAAAAATTAAAGAAGACCAAGATTTGAAATGTAAGTGGAAATTAGTTGATAATCTGAATATGCCAAAGTATATGTAAAAATATTTAAAAAACGTAATTTAAGATTTATAGAAAGAATAATAACAAAAGCAAAGTAGATACATTAAAGATAAGGAAAAGACTAATTATGTCTCTATGTGTCTATTACTAATGAATATGAACATGTATTTTCATCAAGTAAAGGGCGAATTAATTAAATATTTTAAAAACTGCCTAACTGTACCCTCAATGGTAGACTGAGGAAAAGATTAATAAGATTTAAAATGTAAAGTCCAGTAATAAGTTCGTTATTAGTTCACGACGAAAAACATGTCTAAATATCAAATAAATAATAAATGTAACAGAAATTTAAAAAAAAACTTGTATCTCTTATCGAGCTACTATTTGATTTCAACTACCTATATTACTATTATTTTAGCTTTTTCTGAGAGTATCCTAAGCACTAATGTCGCTCTAGTTGTATTAATTACAATGCGGATTATTTAAATTTTCCTTACTTTAGGTGTTGCTTAAAGATCACTTGGATGTATTCAAAAATATCTCAGGCTATGCACAATTAACAAAAAGACAATAAATTAAATGCATAAATCATAATTTGAAAGACACTTTTGGGCACAATTTCAAATAATTTTTGTAAAAATACGAAAATGTATTTAATTTATTTTGATAGTGGACCTTCTTTTCTTTAAGATACGTCATTTTGCTGGTCAAGTGTGGTATTCAGTAGACGGATTTTTGGATAAAAATCGTGACGCTCTAAGACCAGAAATTGTGGAGTTGCTATCGTCGAGTAAAGAACCTTTAATAAGCTCAATAGCTAAACCTTTATTAACTCAAGCACAAACTCGTACTTTACCGAGAGGGGCGAATGGAAGATTCGTCACTATGAAACCTAGAACACCAACTGTAGCTGCCAGGTACGTTAGTTTAATATACATATATTATTTCCACATACACTATAACTATTTTGTCTTTTACAGATTCAGTGATAGCCTCCAACAACTCCTGGAATCCATGTCCAAATGCCATCCGTGGTTTGTGAGATGTATAAAACCGAATAACGATAAGACACCTATGAGATTCGATATGCCTGTGGTACTAGAACAACTTAGATATTCTGGAATGCTGGATACTATAAAGATTAGACAGTCAGGTTATCCAGTTAGAATGAAATTTCAATATTTTGTCGAACGATATAGGTGGGTTTTGTTATGATATTTTATTCGTTTACAATTTTTGCCAATATGTTCTCTTAATGCTGACACCAGTAGGTGAAATTTTATTGTTACAAACATCAATTTTCATATTTTTATTTTATCTTTTATCAGAGATCAAATTTTCTACAACTTCAAGCGCAGATTAAGCCCGCAAACCTGCGATGAACTGAAGAAACTGTTCTATAATAAATCATCTAAAATGTTGGTATAATAAATTTCATTTTGATGGTGGGCCTTCGAATATCAGTTTCGTACAGGTATCCGAAAATAACTGTCGCTGAAAAAAAACATTGCGACTCGTTAATGTAAAAAAATCTTTAAGAAATAAAGTGTATATAGAGCTAAATGTTCGTTGAAACACTATATAATTTGATACCAGCTCAAAAGACAAATTACATTAATTGACGCAAAGCTAGTCTTGCATACTTTAGTCGCAGATTCTCTCGCCTGGTAAATGACCTTAAAAAAAAAAAGTCGTTCAAAATGAGTCTCATTCAATAAAACTTGTTTTCGGAAAAGATTTTAACAAAACTGCTAATTTATTGATGTTAAGGGAGATGTTATAGTGTGGTCAATTCTGAATGATACGATAAGGTGTGACTGCTCGATATCTTTCAATAGATCCAAAAGTAAATTTACTTATTTACCAACTCTCAGAAAATGGACTACTTAAGTGTTCAAAACAGATTGAAATGGCACCTCATTCACCGCATAGTTCTGATCTAGCAGATAAGAAGTTCTTAGTTTCACATGAAAAAGAAAATTGCCAGAATTGCGTTTTACCTCGATCAATTTTTCAAAGGAGAGGTAAACGGCCTATGCTTAAAATTTTTGGGGGAAAACATGTTTCTTCAAATGTAGGATGGTCCGTAATGGAAATTATTTTGAGAAAATGTAATATAAATTTCAAAATAAAACAAATTTTTTCACTAAATTAGGCTCAGCATTAAGAGAAAGTTTCTCGCGATCCAACAAGTCCTACAATGTTTCTTTACTTCATAATTTTAGGTATTTATATCCTGGAAAACTGCCTAGAGGTGTGCCATACAGAGACCTATGTAGAGGCATTTTAGAACAAAGACCAGCAGTATGCGCAGGTGGGTAAAACAATAATATATATATATATATATATATATATATATATATATATATATATATATATATATATATATATAGTAAACCTAATCAGTAGGCGATTAAAGGTCTGTATATTACTTCAAAATATATGTATTTAAAAAACTCTACATGTTTTGGCTGTATACGCCTTTTTCAAGAGAATACAAAATATGAATGACAGGATATAAATGTCAAGTAATTAAGTTGCTATGGTTTAAATTATTCAAAGATACATTCTAGTAATAATAATAAATCATGCCTTAGTATTCCAAAAAATAGATAACAAGGTGTGAAAATATGTGTTGTTCGCTGCTAGCAATTTGTGTCTCCTTCTGGGTATGAACTTGTGTGTTGGTTGCTGCTGGCAGCTTGCGTCTCTCTATGGGTGTGTGGTTTTGTGTGAGAGCGTAAGTGTAGGGTTTTGTATGTCGGTGCGTTCGTGCGTGTGTTTAGTGATCGGTCGCATGAATTTAGAGAGGTCGGATAACCAGCCGTTGCGTAGGGCCGCCAACCCTTTCCCGACAACTTCTTTACAATTCCGTGCAGTACTTCGACGGTCTGACCCCCGCCCCAACGAGGCAAGGCGCAGACAGGCGAAGCGCACCCTGTACGGGGTTGCTCATCGCAACTAAGGGAACACTCTTAGTGGCTACCTCGGTCGACGATGGTCACACTTATGCCATCTTAACGTTTTCCGCCGAAGCGGGGGCATAGCACACACGTCGAACGTGTGTGTGCTGTTAACGGCAACCTAGCCAGGTTGTCGCCCAGGACCGGTCCTAGTGGTGTGTGCATTGCGCGGCGACGAGATAGCGCCTTTAATCGCCTACTGATTAGGTTTACCATATCATACCAAGGTCACGAAGTTATTATATATATATATATATATATATATATATATATATATATAGTAAACTTAATAAGTCGGCGATTAAAGGTCTGGTTTATTACTCCAAAGTATCTCGTATTTAAAACAACCCTACATGTTTCGGCAATGATGCCTTTGTCAAGGATATAAAAAATATAAATTTATATATATATATATATATATATATATATATATAAATATATTTAAAAAAAAAAGAAAATTAATAAAATTATAAGTCGTTACACGTTATTTTCATATTTATAATATTCCTTGCGAAAGGTGGTGACCTCTGTAATTATTATCAATGACTAATTATTTAAAAAAATAAATCAATAATAAATAAACAAGCGACGAATACACTTTTACACGCAAGGGTCCGAGACTTTGTATATTTGAAAAGCAGAGAGAGAGCGCGTTGAAATTCGATATACTTGTAGTACTAAAGTTACTCACTAGAAACGCGACGCCGTATTGCTAGGTGAGGGATGCACAAGTAGCGGGAGAATCCTCCTCGAGCCGCCAGTATCGCAGCCACGCAAGGTGACACGAAGTTAATTAACCACTATATGAAGCCTGCGGATGGCTAACTGTGCATCTTCAACTCGTCTCTAGAGCCCTTCAATGTTAGCTGAGTTAAGTTAGCCAGATCATTTCCCAGACAACTTCAACCGAATTGAGATTTGAAAGATGCGCAGGCCAAGAAAGCACTCGTAGTGGTTCATAAAGGTCCATACTACATGCTCCACCCGTGGTCAAGCTAGTATAGCAAACGTACGCCCTTCTAAACGTAGGGGAGTACTACAGGACGTAGAATTTCACCTATACCATTATGCCCTATTGTTGTTGGTGGTACCATTATGCCCTGTTGTTGGTGGCAATGATGTGATTGAATGCACGCTCAGCACGTCTCCGACGAAGATTGGCTCGTTCGTCTTCAACTTCCAGTGTAAATATGGATTCGCCCTAGGATATGTGCATTTATTTGATCCGATACCATTCCTTTGTATAGCACCAGTTATTGCGCGCACGTCGGTTTTAAGCAACCGGTTGAATTCAGCGCGTGTACATTCCATCTTTCAAATGCACACGAACATTTCTCACAGCTCACACCTGTGTTAATTGTCTAGGAAAAGAGGTACCCGCTACTAACGCCGCACCTAACGACGCTCGATCTCCCAGAAAGATACACTAATACAAAGCATCTCTCCAATTTGTCTTCTTTCAAAGTGACTTAAGTATCATTAGCGTCCTTCCTCCTTTGTCGGCAATATCTCTACATATCAATGTCTTTAACTACACTAATAATTCTCGCAATTACCATGGCCGTTCCTCTCCACGACGAGATAGAAATGTATAACTTTCGATATTTACTCGTATTCATGTTGACTTATGTTACACCAAATATAGCGCTTCTATGTTGATTTACGTATCGCACCCTTGCAATTTATCATGTTAGATCATTGCTATTTACTATTGCTTTTTCGAGATATTAGTTTAATTTATCAACCAAACTACTTTTATATAACTTTTGTTTAAAATTGAAACAAGGGTTTTAGTATGATAAGTAGAGACCAGACACAAGAGGTTGATGACTCATCGCCCACGAGAGTACTATTGAACATTTGTATTTTTAAAGTTTTTAATTTTATTTATATAATTATAGCTATAATAATAAAACGGGTATATATACGGCTATAAAATACGAAATACATTTTTATTTGTTCGTTTTGTAGTTCAAGTACAACTGATTTTTTAAATGTGGAATTTGTTAGTTCCTTGCACTCAGAAATACTCCGAGCATCGTCATTTAAACATGCAACGAAATTTTGTAAACTATCGAAATTGTCTGCATAAAAACTAGTAGCTTCCAACCTTGCCCTCCATCTAGTTATTACTGGAGAGGGAGGTAGTGACAAATATGGCAGTTTTTCCTGTAAAGAGCTACTCTCAATGGTGCTTTTCTGAAAACTTTTTTAAAAGCGGATACAAGTCTATCAACTTCTGTAAACGTGTCTCTGATATATTCACAGATTCTGTGGAGAGCATGTGCTACACAAGCAATATGCAGCATATTAGGATATGTTTCCTTTAATAGTCTGCCTGTTTTTAACATATATGCAGCACTGTCACTTACAAATAAAGGTATTTTTTCTTCCGAATGAAGTATTTTTTGAATATTCTCGTTAATGGTTTTAGCAACTGTTTCCGCAACAACTGTATTTATAACTTTTGCTATTACATATGCGTTATATAGAATAGTTGGATGTAGTACACCAGCTACAATATTTACAACACAGCGGCCTAATATACCGACAGTTACGTCGGCACTTATCCAGAGGTACTGATTTGAAGGATGGCTTCTAATGCGTTCTACTGCTTTCGTGTAGCACTTAGAAACATAATATTTGCGTAAGGTGGATTCATCGGGAACATTTCAACCAGTATATTTTTGAAGAAATATTTTGAAAGTGGCGTTGTTATTTAATGGAATATTAGCCGCCATAAAAGTTTCACAGAGATCTTCGTTAAAATTGTCAGATTCCGACGGTTCTGTGCATGTGTTTGCGATGCTAAGTAACAATATTTTACATATTTTGCAATAAATTTAGGAATCACTGACAATGGACATACAATAAGTATGACCGTCAATCCAACTCGCCATTGTTTTACGATGCCGTTCTCGACCTTCTTCCATATCATATCTAAAAAAGTAACTTAAACAATGCTCTAGATCTAAATTAATGAAAACTAAAAATGTATGCGTAAGTTATTGAAACTGAACGAAATTCAATGCACACTTACTTCGAAATAATTGGGAGAAGTAGATTCAATCAATTACGATGTAATTAGCAGTTAAAACTATGAAAACAAGAAACTAACTCACAGCACTTTATTTATCTTACGAAATATAATCTAAATGATTAATTTATTAAAACTCCACACGCTTCTATCTACGCCCATGAAAACAGAAATTTAACTGTAAATATCGAACAAAAAACGACACAATTCTCGATGAAAACAGATGTACGCGCTAGCCAGATCAATAGTGCATTCAATAACTGCGTGATGTACTTACAGATGTAATAGACTATTTATATCGTCCGTCGTAATGACGACGTCATTTTAACGCAATGTGTCCGGTCTCTAATGATAAGCAATACTAGATTGTTTATCACACTAAAACTGCCAATGAAGCCATATAATTGAAAAACTAAATATATTGTAGTGGATTGTAATATATGTATTAAGTTAGTTACGTACAGATGATTTGAAGATTAATTGTCATTATTAGACATAAATATAATTCATCCTTCATATATGAAATATATGTTGACCATAAATAATGATAGATTTATTCACGAAATTGTTTCTAAACCAATATTGTGCAAACATTATTCAAACTTACTGCGAAATTGTTCTTTTTATAAATAATATATTTCGTGTCAGTGAATCGAGATTGCATGGTATCGTTCGACGATTTGAAGAAACTGATTCGATGGTAATCCAAGAGGAATGTTAACGTTTGTGTATAATTAGCTCAAACAAAATAATTTTCACCATGAGTGAAAGTGTGTCTAAAGAACACTTTAATTTGTGATAGTTCATAGCTATTGAACATGTTTAGCAAGGGATCTTTATCTACATGCTTTCAAAATTAAATTATATCAATACAAACTGTAGGTACATTTACGATCATAATTTGTGGCACAAGTTTTAAGTTCCTTTTTTTTATTGTTTTTAGACATTGTAAATTAAGTTTTCATATGCATATTTTAGCCTATAAAAACTTAATTTTCACAGGCTAAAATATAAAAATAAAATATAAATGTCGTTCTAAGGAATGTTTGTTACTTAGATATACTGTTTATTGTATCTCATACATATTTCGTTGTTTTAAGCTATATTATTGCCTAATATTTATTTTGAGTAACAAGTTTTAAACATTTTTTCATTAAAATCACTGTTCTCCCTGCTATATTTTCAATTGGGTTTAGATTGGCACTACGCACAGGTTCAGTTAATAAATTAATGTTCTTTCTTTTCGCTAACCAGCTTATTATAATTCTGTTGTAAAATATAATTATCTCCAAACAGTCATATGACAGATTATTATTGTATTTTTATATTCATTAAAATTAAATCGATTTTCTATTCGCCAGCATATATCAGTACATTGAGCGCTAATCCACTCCCCTACATTGACAGAGAAACGTCCAATGGAGTGAACATTGTTAACCAATCTTTCCTCGTGTCTTTAATTCAGTGGCCTAGTATAAACTCTAAGAAGATCTAAAAGGAGTTAACATATTTCCAGAAAAATTGTAATCGTCTTTCCCTATGATTTCGCGTTAATTCTATTTTATTTGCTTCCTCACAGTTTTTCTAAGACATTTTTACGCGGCCTAGATTTTTATGTTAACTGTGTTGATCACTGTATCGAATGCATTAAATGTTCAAGTAAATTCATATTTGTTCATATGTCAAGGCGTTGAGGCGACCTACACTAAAATTTCTTGTCAATTAGTCATTTATGATAAATGTTGTGCACGGTTTTTCTTCATATTTAAAGATTGCGCCACTATTCAGGTCGAGCATCTC
The DNA here is from genome assembly GCA_935421215.2 of Melolontha melolontha. Taxonomy (NCBI): domain Eukaryota; kingdom Metazoa; phylum Arthropoda; class Insecta; order Coleoptera; family Scarabaeidae; genus Melolontha; species Melolontha melolontha. The sequence continues at coordinate 91,257,895 of OW285242.1, read as the reverse complement.
TTTTCCAATAATGTGCACAATAATAATAATACTGTTATCCCCTAGTGTTATCCAACTGGCGATTTGGTTAAGAGCATATCTTCAAAGCACTATTTTTTGTTTTCAGTTTATTCTACTGAAGATGGTAACTTAGTTGCTGAAATACAGATTTAGAGTTTATTGATATAAACATATTGTGGTTGGGGTTTCTTCTTGTTTCTGTCTGTTTCGGTACACTTGTGTTGCTAATGATGGGTCAATGGTGGAGTGCCTCGACGCCTCCCTGACATATAACTTATTAACCCATGGTAATACTATAACATTATTTGATATGGTTACAGAACATGAACCTCTCTTCCTTTTCTGAAGAATTTTCCCATCACTCAGTTTCTTATTAGCTCGATGAAACATATTTGTTTTTTGTAGTAGTAGTAATTATTATAATAGAAGTAAATAAGTTGTCTAAGAATACTTTGTGATTTAAACCTTCAAGGCTTGTACATAATCTGGCAATCCTATCACCAATTGCGCCCAATTGAATTACTTTTTTATTCACTAATGTCTGATACATCTCAAATATAGATACGTATTTACCTACAGAAGCTCGTACGCATGGTTTGAAACCTCATTTCTTGGGTTTTGATTTGATGTTTTGTTTTACTGTAGTTCTTCCTTTGATTGTGATGATTATTTCGACGATCGACATAAATTCTGTTAGTGTGACAGCATCAGCAAATATTTGTTATGATGTCTAGGAACGGCGTACTTATATAAATGAATCTTTGTTATTATCTGATATCTCATAATTGTTTTTTAAAATGGACTGACACTCTAACAGCATATCGTATAGCTTCTACTGAAACCATACTGAAAATATTTATGAGAAAAAGAAGTATAGAGTATCTCCTCAATATTGGTTTCGTGTGCTTCCTGAAAGATCGGTGGACTATCGCAGGATTTATTAGCATTTTCAGCATATCTTACTTCTTGTGGGGATGAAGTGAATGGAAAAGTGCCACCGCGAAACAAATACATAAATTTTATTTATGAAAGAAGGTAAATTATTTAACGTGACTTCAAAAACTTTCCTAGTTAGAGATGCCCATGCTCATTCAAAATTATACGTTTGTGACAGATTGCGTGCACTGTTACCAACCATTATCAAAAGCATGGGCGCCTCTAATGAGGAAAGTTTTTGAGGGCATGTTATTTACCTAATATCAATCAATTTTTAATTCAAATAAACACAAAATCTTTGAGAAACTAAAATTAAAGCTTGTGCATATGAACTGTGTAATGAACTAGGAGAAAAAGCACGGCCACCAACATTATGCGATTTTGATTGGTATTGTACGATATACTACAGTGAATAAGCATACGACCGCAACGGAACAAGAAGGAGGCATTTAATAAAAAACATTTGATTTTGGACAAAACGTACACAAATATACTTATGTCCTGAAGAGATTAATTGTTTTCTCATAATTAAATAAATAACTTATGATATAAATAATAGGTATAAATAATTATGTCAATACAAATGTCAAACAAACAATATCTATGACCCGCCACAAAGCTTGTTTTGAAATGTAGGAAAAACAGCGTTCCTTAAATTATGATTGCAACCGTACATGTCGTGAAACAATTGCTTTATTCTGCTTGAAATTGTGGAACGACTATTATTTGTAGAAACGGCGAAGTTCATTGTATACCATGCGATTTAATTTCTTTGTACTACCCTCGGTGCAGTTGTGCTGTGTATTAATATTTACTTTTACGAATTATTCTAAATATAATTTTAAAAACTAATCGTCCTAAAATTAGTTTATACTTGTATGTAGCAACAAACTCTAATAAACCAAAATTAATTTTCAGTCGGACCAGATTACCAATTAGGCGCCACCCGTATATTTCTCAGAGAAGGTCTAGAAAGGCAGTTAGAAGTAGCTAGAGCAGACTGTCTAAGAGATTCTGCACTTGTCATTCAAAAACATATGAGAGGTTATTTAGCTAGAAGAAACTATCAACAGAAGAAACGTGCCGCAGTAACTTTACAGAAATATTGGCGTGGCCACAAGCAAAGAAATGATTATAAGACTCTAAAGAAAGGTATTATTAAAACTCAAGCTTTATGTAGAGGTAAAATAGAACGCAAAAGGTACGCGGCTAAGAAAGCAGAATTAAAACGACGCTTGGATGCTGAAAGGTTAGCGCAAGAGAGAGCTAAGCAGAGAGCCGCAAGAGAAAGAGCAGAGCGGGCTGAAACTCAAAGGGCGCAGAGATCAACAGTACATCATTTAGAAATTCCTGCAGAACTAGCTTTCATATTTTCGAAATTGGAGGGATATACTCCTCCACATACGGAAAGAAATTTAGTGAAAGTATTGGGGGGTATTAACGGTCAACCGGCTAATTTAAATTTCCCGAGCGATATACACCAGTACGAGTTCACAAAGTTCACTTCAGTATATTTTAAAGGAGCAGATCTAGGTTTAAAACGAGAACCCATCAATACTCCATTCTTGTCTAAAGCAGCCGCGAGAGATCAAGATTTTCAAGATGCTGTGGCTTTATTTAAATTGATTTTAAGATGGTCAAACGATGCACAGCTCTCTGGCCCAAGAGAACGTGCTCTAGCTGACTATATTGTTCATAAGGGATTAAATTCCAGGAGTTTAAGAGATGAACTGTTTGTTCAATTAGTAAATCAAACTTGGAAAAACGATAATACAGACAGAATTTGGCAAATGATGTCCCATTGTCTGAGTTGCTTCCAACCTAGTCCAGCTTTGAATAAGTATGTTTTTGAACAATTATATTAAGGTATGTCGCTTAATTGTGGTCAATTGTAGGTACCTACTAAAATATGTGACTGATCATTCACCACCAAACTACAAGGAAATGCTTCAAAGAAAACTATTGAGAGGAGTCCAGAAGGCACCTCATTCAAGAGTGTTACCTCCAAGTCTATTGGAATGGCGCGCTACAAGGCAAAAGTCAAATATGGCTCTACCGTTGACTATGGCAGATGGTAACGTTTCAACTGTTAGCGTAGATTCTTGGACAACTTGCGAAGAGGTATAAGTTTTCTTATAAATAATAATAATTGCATGATTATTTGATTTTCTTAGGCTGCCTCTTTGGCTGTTTCTTCTTTGGGAGTAACCGGAGATGGTTGGACTGTTGTTTTAGATGATTCTGGTATATTAACAGACGGAAGTGGATTAGACTATATATTCGATTTGGTGTCCGAATTAGAAGTATGTCCTGCTTTTCCAGTATCCCGTTCGATTCTATTTAAGGGTGGCGCTAGAAATCAAACACCAGTAGAAATAGATCATCATACAACTCCAAATACTTTAACTAGGCCACAAGTATGTATTATATCCTTATTTATTTAAACTTTACACATAATATAAATATTGAATTTAGGTTCCTCCACCAGAACCTCCTTCAGCAAAATCTCGTAAAATCTCAAGGGAAATAGTGCGCGAGGTGTCAAGACAATCTTCTCCAATGCATCATCAACCATCATCTAGAAAATCATCACACGATCAGCGAGACTATTCGCCTCAAAGGGAATCACCGACGAATAATACACCTACAAGGAAAGCATCCCACGAAGCTTTATCCAGAAACTCAGCTTTGAACGAAAGGTACTTCGACATAGAGAAAGTGCGATCCAGAAGCTTAGATAATTTGCTTAGTGAACCGGAACCGACTCCATTATCAGATTTAGGTTTAAGCCAAAGTAGATTAAATGATAGATATCATTCTGTTGAACAATTAAATGCGCCGATTAAACCAGTCTTGGCGAACGCCAATTACAAACAAGATATCGATTTTGAATACCCCGATGCTTCCAGTACAACCGCTTCTAATCGCGGAGGGCCTAGATACATAAAATCACAATATTATGGAAAAAAAGCACCTCCGGGTTCGCACTCGAGCCGAGCTCACATTGAAAAGAATGAGTTCCAAGTAAGGAGTTCAGCTATGTCTGATACTAGTGAAGCCCCAAGCCTGGCTAGCCATGTTAGACGAGTTAGAGTGCCAAGTCAAGCTTCCGATGTTGATCAGTTTCTGGATGAGTTATTCAGTCCGGTTTTGGATGGAAATCTTGATGAACTAAGTGACGCTAGATCATTAGCGGCCAGTATAAAAGGTGGTAAAGAGTATTATAATAAAAATTGTAAAAATTATTACTTTAATGTTCAACACGAGGTTAACAGCATTAATTGTGGCGAAATAGATGGATTAGATGAGTTTTTAGAAGAAATTTTAACAACCCAAGTTGAGAATCAAATTAATCTGAATGATGTTGACGATCTAGTACTAAGAATAAAAGGTGGCGGTCATCGAAATAGATCATCTAGCCAGAGTAGTTCCGTTTTGGACCAAGAAGTTGAAAACATAACTGCGCAAAGTACGCCTAGAGAATCAGCTAGTGGCAACGCTAATGTAGAAGACTATATAAGCGACTTGTTTAGACCAATTTTCATAAACGACAGCCTTAAGAAGTTGACCGAAAAGCACAATTTGGTTGAAAGTATTAAAGGTGGAGGAACTACCCACCAACCAAGTGGCCCTGGATCTTCAACATTCAATTTCCCTGCTATACCAGCACCTCTAGTTAGTTCACCACCTCTTATGATGCCTATTCTAGGATCCGGACAGGAAAGTTTACTTTCTATGTACAATATGCAAGGATTAAATTTACCACAAAATAACCCTGATATTACCGCCTATCAACAGAATTTACAACGAGCTTTTCTGCAATCAGCCATGGCTCAAAATATACAAATTCAACAGCAATTATTGGCCCAAAATCAAGCTCTGCAACAACTCTTGACACAGCAGGTCACCACCACGACCACGACAACAGAGGCTACAACTGAAAATGTGCAAACAGTAAAAGCTCAAATCCATTCGCCTCCTAGTCCGATTCAACAAAGAAAACCGAGTTTTAAAGCACCAAGTATCGCTAGAAAAATCAGCTCTCCCACCGACTACAAATCTCGAAAAACTAGCTCCGAATCCAATGTTAGTATTATTAGTAGAAATGGAGTACCGCCACCTCCACCGATGCCTCCGCCACTACATGAAGGCGATCCTTCTGAAGCAAGACCTTTCATGGATCCTTATGGAAGGGCCAAAACTGTAAGAATAGGTAAATGGCGGTGGCCTCCACCTAAAGATGATACTACGCCTATTAATGGTGAAGATTTCATGCAATTTAAAATGCGACAAAATCAAAGAAAAATAACACCGAACAAAGAAAATTTCGTCGTTACCAACGGACATGTAAGTTCTATGCATATTACTCAAAATTCGGCGGAGTGGGAGGAAATAGATTTTGAATCTGTAGTTAAAGAACCTGAAAAGCCTTCAAAAAGTAGTAAAAGAAGTTTTGAGGTAAGTATATGGAAAACACTAAGAAACGCATGTGTACAACTGTAAAAATATTGTTACAGGTCGGTGCTTCTAGACCATCACCAGGTAGTATTGGTAAATTAAAATTGAGTTCGGAAATGCGACAAAGATTGGAACTAGTAACGGCCAATCATTCTGTACGTTCAACAAGCAGTAAAATAGAGAAACCTGCACGCATAGTCAATAAACTTGAAGATACTAGGAAAATGATGTTAGAACAACAGCTGGCTGGTCGTTGGGGTTCAGATTCCGTTGACGATAATAACGACAATTCTTCAGGGCCGCCAAGTCCGGTGACTCCATCACAAGTAAGAGCTCAATTGGAGTCTAAATCACCTACACAGCAAAGTTGGGCCAGCTCCACTTGGAAGCCCGGGCCTCCTCCACCTCCGATAGGACCCAGTTCTTTACCACCAGCACCCTCAATTCCAGCACCTCCTCCACCAATACGCCCTCAGCAACAGCCACCTGCTCCTATAGAACCGATCAGAGATTCCTTCATGGCTCAGAGACAAGACAGAGATACATTCGGTGTTCATCAAAATCGTTCTGCGTTGAATAATTCTAAAAGAAATTCGTTCAGTGCTAATTGGGAGATACATAGTACAGTGACACAGGAAACGCAAGATGATGGAATTAGTTGGAGTAAGGATTTCGACGAGAAACAAGAAATTAAAATTTCTAGGGACGGTTGGGATCAAGCAGACTCCACAGTGACTTCTATAGAACCTAACAGAAAGAGTATGATTTTGATGAATGACAGATGGGACAATGAAAAACCTTTTGAAAAGAAAAACTTAGTTCAGGAACCAACAGAAAGACCCACTTTCAGAACACATCAGTACAGTAAACATGCAAGTAGGGAAAGGGAGAAGAAGCATTCAGTATCGACTCAGAATACTGAAAAGACGGAAAAAATGGAAGGTAAGTAAAAGTAACGTTTTACAGCCACGTGGGTTCTATTGAAATTACTGTTTTTTCCTGATTCTTGTTTTTGAAATCAAACAGGTTTTTTAACAACACGTTTGCATCATTTTTGTAATTCGACAATATTAAAAGAATATTGATTTATTCAACATTGGAAATATGTGCCAATTTCGTAATTTGAATTGATTCGGCTTTTATTTGACGAAGATTCTTAATTTAAAATAGAAATAAAACTAATAGTTAAAATCTTCCCTTTATTAATATTTGTTCGTAAAGTGACAATTGTTTCGCCAGCATCCTTAATCAGGTACTTACTAGAGTATGTTACAAACTGAAATCGGTATATTTTTTTATGTACGTATTCTATTGCCATACCTCCCGTAAGGTTCCTGCCACTTTAATGTGTCCATTTTATTAATCAAATTTCTGGTAGCTGTGACATCAATGTCGACACTTTATGCTCTATTTTGATCAACATTTCCATTAATTTTTACAAACATGTATGTAGTTTTTTCTGAAATTGGGTGCTTCTACTTGTGGGAAAATATAAGCTTGACTATAAATGATTTTGTTTTCATAAGCTGGCAACAATTCTGCTGCTTTATGCTGATGTACATGATTTTTCAATTTAAATTTGTCAAAAATTTGAAACAGTGTCAAACAAGCAAATAAATAAAATAATTTGTTGTTTTTTCTCTCAAAAAAAGTCTTTACTGTCGACTAAAATACATTTATTGAAATAACTTATTTTGGAAACGGCTAGCAATGTCAAGATGGTAATTGCATTGTAATAGTGGGATGGCAGAGTTGCCATGTAATATCAGATGATGGGATTGCAGGATCGCCATGTAATATCTGACCATCCAACTAAAGGTAGGATCGCCATATAATGTAACCTGGTCCCGGAGGTAACATTGTTGCCGGGGCAGTTTCATTTACACGGCAGGTTTATCAGTGTTATAAATAATATGCGGGACAACAAGTAAATAATATTATATAATTCAATAACGATAACAACAGTAATTACTACATTATAAATATGAGGCACTAGACAGGTCTACACTCTGTCTCTGCAGGGACTCTGCTTCTGACTGTAGAGACCTCTCAGTGTCTCGTTATATACCATTAGAGTGTGTCCCCTTCGCCTAGTGACCTGGTTACAAGATGATAACAATGTGGTGTAAGATCGTAACTCAACGAGGTCGTGTTGATGAAATGGATATTGTGAATACATGACCTGGTTTAGTTATCACAGGATATATTCCAAGACTTTAAGGCGGTTTGCTCTCTATCTGAAACTTGTTTTACGTTAATAAAAGAAACGATAAAAGTTAGGAAGTTGAAATTTTATGTATACCTCTAAAATGGAAAAATTAATTTAGTTAAAGTGCCATTTTTCTAAATTTGTTTATATTTTTTTTTTTTTGAAAAAGTGATTTAAAAGAAAAAAAATCATTGTAAAATTTTAAAAAAAGGAAAATTAAAAAGTAAAAAATAAATTCGTAGCTTGATCAAAACAATTGTAACTAAGAACCAACGTTTTAGTGAAACTTAATGTAGGTATGATACGGTAAGCTATCTAGAAAAGTCTTGTTAAGGTAAGAGGTACAAATATAAACAAGATCGAGCATTGGAATATATAAACACGTAAAGAAAATTAAAGAATTTTGTAATCTATTGAAACCAAATTGAAACAATAGCCAAAATATGTAAATTTCTTCAACAATCATTTCAAATAAAATATTGGACAACCTAAAACAAAACTTTCAAAGGAATGTTCAATGTATTAATAAGTGAAAGAAAATAAAGAATAATGACAGACAAAAAAATAAGATCAACATTATATATATATATATATAAATTCATGCCTATAAATTCATCTGTTTTTCTTTAAGATTTTGCAAAATTTTATTTCGGACATTAATTATCTTTATATATACATATATATATATATATATATATATATATATATATATATATGAACTTCATGTGTATGAGAATTAATAATTATTAAATCTCATTTTACATGCGATTGTCGCTATAATTTGTTGCATTTAATTCTACAATTCGGCAAATCACTTTTGCCCTAGATTGTAGACGCAACAAGCCGCGACATCAACTGTACAAGTTGTCAGTACAAATGAAAAATTTTGTGAAAAACTTATCTGCGCGGAATGTGCATATATCGATATTTCACTGTTTTTTACAGATCATCAGTGCACCTTATCGAAGACAGACATGATATTCACTTTTATACTACGTGTATATATACGAACTGTAATGAACTTCATGTGTATGAGAATTAATAATTATTAAATCTCATTTTACATGCGATTGTCGCTATAATTTGTTGCATTTAATTCTACAATTCGGCAAATCACTTTTGCCCTAGATTGTAGACGCAACAAGCCGCGACATCAACTGTACAAGTTGTCAGTACAAATGAAAAATTTTGTGAAAAACTTATCTGCGCGGAATGTGCATATATCGATATTTCACTGTTTTTTACAGATCATCAGTGCACCTTACCGAAGACAGACATGATATTCACTTCTACGTGTATATATACGAACTGTAATGAACTTCATGTGTATGAGAATTAATAATTATTAAATCTCATTTTACATGCGATTGTCGCTATAATTTGTTGCATAGCGACAATCGCATGTAAAATGAGATTTAATAATTATTAATTCTCATACACATGAAGTTCATTACAGTTCGTATATATACACGTAGTATAGAAGTGAATATCATGTCTGTCTTCGGTAAGGTGCACTCATGATCTGTAAAAAACAGTGAAATATCGATATATGCACATTCCGCGCAGATAAGTTTTTCACAAAATTTTTCATTTGTACTGACAACTTGTACAGTTGATGTCGCGGCTTGTTGCGTCTACAATCTAGGGCAAAAGTGATTTGCCGAATTGTAGAATTAAATGCAACAAATTATAGCGACAATCGCATGTAAAATGAGATTTAATAATTATTAATTCTCATACACATGAAGTTCATTACAGTTCGTATATATACACGTAGTATAGAAGTGAATATCATGTTTGTCTTCGGTAAGGTGCACTGATGATCTGTAAAAAACAGTGAAATATCGATATATGCACATTCCGCGCAGATAAGTTTTTCACAAAATTTTTCATTTGTACTGACAACTTGTACAGTTGATGTCGCGGCTTGTTGCGTCTACAATCTAGGGCAAAAGTGATTTGCCGAATTGTAGAATTAAATGCAACAAATTATAGCGACAATCGCATGTAAAATGAGATTTAATAATTATTAATTCTCATACACATGAAGTTCATTACAGTTCGTATATATACACGTAGTATAGAAGTGAATATCATGTCTGTCTTCGGTAAGGTGCACTGATGATCTGTAAAAAACAGTGAAATATCGATATATGCACATTCCGCGCAGATAAGTTTTTCACAAAATTTTTCATTTGTACTGACAACTTGTACAGTTGATGTCGCGGCTTGTTGCGTCTACAATCTAGGGCAAAAGTGATTTGCCGAATTGTAGAATTAAATGCAACAAATTATAGCGACAATCGCATGTAAAATGAGATTTAATAATTATTAATTCTCATACACATGAAGTTCATTACAGTTCGTATATATACACGTAGTATAGAAGTGAATATCATGTCTGTCTTCGGTAAGGTGCACTGATGATCTGTAAAAAACAGTGAAATATCGATATATGCACATTCCGCGCAGATAAGTTTTTCACAAAATTTTTCATTTGTACTGACAACTTGTACAGTTGATGTCGCGGCTTGTTGCGTCTACAATCTAGGGCAAAAGTGATTTGCCGAATTGTAGAATTAAATGCAACAAATTATAGCGACAATCGCATGTAAAATGAGATTTAATAATTATTAATTCTCATACACATGAAGTTCATTACAGTTCGTATATATACACGTAGTATAGAAGTGAATATCATGTCTGTCTTCGGTAAGGTGCACTGATGATCTGTAAAAAACAGTGAAATATCGATATATGCACATTCCGCGCAGATAAGTTTTTCACAAAATTTTTCATATATATATATATATATATACAGAGCCTTCATTATTTGTTGTAACATGATACATATGCAACCAACATTACAGATTGGTACTACTCCTATACAAATATTCCTAGTTCAAAATAGTTTGACAGATGTTTTTTAATTTTATTTTAATTGAAACGTAAGTAATTTCTTGGAATAATAAAAATAAATTTTAGTTGTATGTTTATTCAATTAAAACACTATTGTTTATTATCATTTTAATAGCATAAATTTTATTTACAGTTAATAATGAAAAAATTGTCAATTTTGCCTCTGTACAAACACATTTTATGAGGAGCTAACGTACTGAAAGCTTTTTCACAATAACATATTTACAATAAATGTTGGAAATGATGACCATTTTGTTGCAAACAAATATTCACTCTATGTTTTAAATTTTCAAAAACATTATGTAAATCATTCTGCGTAATGTTATTTATTTCATGCACAATTGCTGCTTCTAGTTCCTGTAAATTATGTAGTCTATTTCTATATATCCTATTTTTCAAATGTCCAAATAAGTAAAAATCAAGCGGAGTAAGATCGGGAGAACGGGGTGGCCATAAATTAAACAGTCTATCGTCGTAAAATTCTGTCAAATAGTGGTGTGTGTCTCTGGCCGTGTGAGCAGGTGCATTATCTTGTTGAAACCAGCCATTTTCTAATTCATCGTCATGCAGCTGATTAATAAATTCATTTAATATTCCTCGATATCTTGCTGCAGTAATGATATCGTAAAAGAAAATTGGCCCAATAATTCTTCTTCTCGACATTCCCACCCATATTCCTACTTTTAAAGGATGTAATGATGTTTCTACTAGTTGGTGTGGATTTTCTGTAGCCCAAGATCTATAATTTTGTGAATTTACGTATCCTGTAAGATGTACCCATGCTTCGTCACTAAAAAAAGTTAAATCTAGATCATCGTTCATTCGATTATTAAACCATTCACAAAATCTAATTCGCCTATCGTAATCGACTGGATGTAACTGATGAACAACAGTAACTTTATAAGGATGCATATGTATCTTTTTTGTTAATGCTTTGTGACATGTTCCAACTGAGAGACCTACAAGAACATTTTTTTTGAATGTTAACTTTGTACAATTAAAAATAAATATGAAATACCTGTTTGCTGAGATAGTTTTTTAACTGATTTATGAGGGCTATGTTCTACTCGCTGCCGAATATCATCTACAACAGCTTCAGTTAATTTGGTGGGCCTCCCAGTCGATTTCCCTTTAGAAATACAATGTTTATCCTCAAAACGATGTGTTATAATATGTCTACGATGTCGAAATGAATCATAATCAAAGTCAAAATCTGGGAAGCGTTGTATAAATTGATCTATACAACTTGGAAGTGAATAACTCCAATTGCCTTCGGCATCTTCTGTAGCACTTCTATAATGGGCCACTAAAATGAATGCATCTTGTTCGACGGTAAATGCCATTTTGAAGGTTATAACCTAAAATGAAATTATTTTATTTATACATACATCCAATGTTATTAATAGATAACTAACCTTCACAAAAGTTAGAATATCTTCAATAGCTCTTCAAAGAACTGACTTTTTTAACGCGAAATAAATATAAAATTAATGCAAAGAAAATCTAATTGACACAATACACAAAACGTACAAAACTGTCATAACAAAACATTTGAGTTTAGAAACTTATTATGCAGGATTGCCAATCCTAATGTATGCAACCAATACTGCAACGCGTCATGTGGGTTACAACCTATTATGAAGGCACGGTATATATATATATATATATATATATATATATATATATATATATATATATAAAGATAATTAATGTCCGAAATAAAATTTTGCAAAATCTTAAAGAAAAACAGATGAATTTATAGGCATGGGAAGTTGTACTATTGGGCAAAATGTCAATCTGTTGTAGATGGAGGAACGTATCTTGCGACAGGCTGAATTGTAAATACATATGTATTATTATAATACTTAGGCTTCTATTTTAACATTTTTTGTCTGTTTTGGAGCAAAATACTACCTAAATCCTAAATTATAACTTCTTTTTTGAAATATTTGAAGCGCCACCACCAACTCGTTATCTTAATATATTAGGCAAATGGACATTTTTTCCGAATTACGCTAGGGTTTGGCAAGTATTCTTTCACTCAAATGAAATATCGGCCGTGTCTCAAAAGAAATCTGGAACAGAAAGTGTTAGTGCAAGTATAAACACCGATGTTCTACTGGCTACGATCCCTAGTGGAGGATGTTTTCACATAAAGAACAACAATTAGCAATGATGGATATTTTCTCAATGTCACGTTCATTTTACGAAAAAGCACTGAACAAATAACCATATCCATCGTGCAATCGTCTTCTAAAGCTGTGAGAGAAGCATTGATCAAAGAAGGTGGACTAGCAAATGATGATTGTCAAGTGAAAAAAAAACGGTCAAACAATTATTACGATTATCGCATTAGAGGCTTTGTTAAAACGATAGTTCGACACAAACTATGATGCTTCCTCTGATATAGCTACTACTTATTGCTTTAGTGAAGAAGTATTGTCCCAAAAAATTTGTTATGGTACTGTGAATTGGTTGTTTATCCAGAGTGTAATTATTGCTGAAAATTATAATAAGGAAAAAATTTCTATAACTTTGTACACAACGTTTACAAAATTATATAAGGGCCGGTATTATAAACAGCGAATAAATCTCTGAATAACAACTTGGCGAATAAATTTATTCAACGAGTAAATTGAAATCTGGTATTATAAAAAATTCATGCAAGTAAAATAAGTATTTGTAAAATAACTTCAAATAGCTATGTATTTTACAGTTTAGCGTTTCGATAAACGACGGAGCCACTGAATAAAATGAAAAAATACAAAAAATCCTAATTCTTTACTCTTTCTTTTTGTTTTGATTTGTAAAATACAAACCGATAAATCTGGCATTATCAAAATTTAAGTTATCTAACACACACAAAATATAAACTTTTAAAATAAGAATTTAAAAAAGGTATATAACCCCTTACCACAATTATTAGTCGTATCCTAAATACGTATTTCGACAACTAAGTTGTCATCATCAGTAGGTAAAAACTACTAATTAAAGTCAGTCTTTACAGGGTTGCAGTGTATAGTAGTTGTGCGGAAGCGTTCATCTTACTTTATTGTGCCCCGTGTGACTTTAATTAGTAGTTTTTACCTACTGATGATGACAACTTAGTTGTCGAAATACGTATTTAGGATACGACTAATAATTGTGGTAAGGGGTTATATACCTTTTTTAAATTATTATTTAACCACAGTCTCCATTGAAAGAATTTTTTTAAAATAAGGTTATATTTATTTGAACCAGTAGAGCAAACAACTGTTCGCATTTAACCAACGAATAAAATTGAATACCACAATTTTCTAGGGTGTAAATTAATTGGTAGATTTACTTCCTTAGTTTTCTTATTCGCTATTTATAATACCCAATTTATAGAGTAAATTAAATTTACGCGCTTACTAAATAAAATCTGCAGATTTTATCGTTTATAATACCTAAGTTGCGTAGAAAGTATCAACTCAAACCGGAAAAGTCTGATCATTGTTTAACCGTTCATAATCAAAATTCAATTTTTTTTATCATGTTTAAGAGTTCACATCATCTTATAATATAATTTCCACTTTTTTTAATTTTGGAAACTTGTAAAATTATTGTTTGTGTGTATATACATTCCGTTAGATAGTTGAATTTCTTTTCAGAAAGTCCTAATACTTTCCGTTTCGGATTACCATTCACGCAGCTTTAAAAAAGCGATTATCAATAAATAAATATTTATTCATTTTGTTTGTGATATTAATTTGTAATTTATATGTATGTACATAGAGACAGATATACTGTATAAAATATTTAAAATTAATTACATGTTTCTGTTAAAATACATACACTTATTTCAAAAACCATTAGCGAAATTTTATTTTAAATCTTTTACAACGAGATCCTCGATATGTTTTACAATACCGATCGTTATCTAAAACATCATAACGTGTGTTTTCATTTGTAAGCCCTTATCGGCTGCTTTATCTCTCTCTGAACCGGTGCTTCACACACCTTCATCCAAAAAAAAAGGTTTACAGTGCTACGCCTTTTAAAATTATTTTATATCCAGCGACGAACAAACGGCCTTAATTAATTTATCGAAATATTTACAGAAGAACAAATTGAATTGAATACCGTTACTTTTCACGACATAGTATTAGAATAATCGAACAGTTTTTTAACATTGGTAATGTGGTTAAAAGCATATACATTGGTCGTACCATTGTTGTTACACTCGAGATTTTGTCAAATGTGAAACATATTTCCGTACGTCGTCTATTTCAACTTTCCAACTAATCTTTGGCTGAAGTAAACGTTGGAAAATACGAGGTGTGTAATGCATGTCTGTTTCATTTGTAATAGGTAAGCCTTTCTATATTCGCTCTAGAACTGTCCTATGAATTCTCTCAAGAACGAGAGAACGAATTCAGTTATGTCAGTGGTATAATGATCCTCTGCATATTAACATTGACCAGCAAAATATTACTTTCTATTCCGATGAAGCACAGACACACTTGTCTGATGAGGTTAATTAGCACAATTCTATAACTTGGCCCACAAATAATTCACACAATTTAATTGAAGTACCATTGCATGCAGTTCAAATTGATGTTTGGGTAACAATGTCAAGACAATGAATTATTGGGCCAATATTCTTTCAAGAAACAATTAACACATAAAGATACGAAACCGTTATTTTGGTTATTTATAAATCATTGGATAACATAGAATGAATTAATGGCTATTTCCAACAGGATTTAGCCACACCACGCATTCTACATACAACTATGAATTATTTGTTTGAACTAATATTTTGTATCAATCTCACTTTTAATACTAGTTAATATTAATTTATTAGTAATTCTAACCACATATCATCCATATTTATAGGAAATATGCTAACCCAAAAAGTGAAAGCACGCCAACTTCTAAGGGTTGCCAAATTAAATATTTACTTCAATCAAGACTCACTCGAGACTTCAGATTTAAGTTTATATGTAATATTACGAGAGTTGTTTGATATGTAAAGTCTACAATTCTATAAAATAAAATTAAGAAAAGAAAAAAATTGAACCAGTCTCAAATTGAAGTAAATTTATTATATTACCAATGTAACGCTGCCCCCTGTGTTGATTTTGTCCATGTAAAAGCTTTCTTGTTTACTGTTGATCCAATTGCAAACATTAGCCCAAACATCAGTGTCTGGTGAAAAATTTTGACATCTAAATAACTCCTTCAACTTTGGGAACAACCAGAAATCTGAAGATGTCAAATCACGACTGTAGGGAGGATGTGAAACAACCGTGAATTTCAGCCTCGTCACTGTCTTCATCGTTTGCTGCAGTGCGGCCTGGCGTTATCGCGGTGCAAGAAAAAAATCGTTCTTTACGGGCTTACTCCACGGATACGATTCTTTAGTGATACTAGACTTTTGCAGTATCTTATTGAATCAATCGTGGTAGATATTCGGTATGAATGATTTCCTTTACATTCCAGGAAATGGTGAGCATGACTTTCTGCGCTGATAGAACTGTTTTGAATTTTCGTACACATGTAACAGTGCTAGTTAAGAAGGTCTTCACAAATATTTTTTCTTTGTTCCCTCATGACATCCGTTAATTGTCGCCTGAAACTATCTGACGCACTTTTTCTGTATTTCAACGTCTAAACAATGTACTGGACTCTTTCATGATTAAACCCTAATTGCGTAATCAGGTGATTTCTTTGAGTTAGTGCATACGCTCGTCTCATGTGTCAGACAGAGTTTTGCACATCGAAGCCACTGGCAAACATTTGTCCCATCTATACAATCATTACCATAAGCAGCTTTCAAACGCTTGTAAATGTCGATGGACGTGCAACCTTCCAGCGTTAAAAATTCTATCACGGATTGTTGCTTAGCACGGATCTAAAAAATTGAACCCATGATAAACGACGCTGTTATTCAACAAAGGTATACAGGAAAATAAAACCTTGCATGCTAAGGCGAGATACTTGAGATTACCGTTTGCAGGTTAGAACTTGTTTCTATCCCCACTACTTACACAATAGCGTTGTTGGAGACCTTATATATCAATCCACTCTGTAATATCCTATTACAGTTATATACATAATATTCACTGTAATTAGGTGTTTCTATGCGTTGGGAAATACATTACTATTATTATTAATTATAGCAGGAGTGTTGTAGTTAATGCATAAGAAATTTCGGAATTTCTGGTGTTTATAAATATTTGTACATTGTCATTCTAAAGTGTTTAACCTCTATATATTCTGACAGGCGCCTACAGTGACTGTGTACTTACAAAATATGGACTTTTAGGATATTTTTTATTTCGTGCGAAGTATACATAGCAAAGAAATTCGACTTACCACCTTATACGAATTTAACTTTGAACAAAATGCTGCCACTACAACAAGGAATGTATGAACTCAAAAATCGGTGGCTGTACTGTAAGAATACGGACAATATAACGACAGTGTAAAAAATGTTATTCGAAGGATATGTTACTGGAAAACAAACTCAGTGCCAAAACTTGTGATAGACAATTATGTTGTAAAAACTTGGTAAAACAAAATTCACATCAATGGATCTATTTGCGAACTAACGGCGAAATTGTCAGTCGACCATGCAAATATAGCATGGTCGACTATACATAGCACTTACCGACCGCAACAATTTGAGACTCGTCGCATATTGCAGGAATAAACATGGTCCATTTCTTAACCGAATCATTACGTGTAATGAGAAATGAATACCGTCAAAACAGGCTTCTTCGCTTAGGCGAAACTATCCATTTATCTACATAAGGTAATGATAACTGTATGGTGGAGCATTCACTTCTTCCAGATCGCATGCAATTTTTCGTTTATGGTACGTTCTTAAACTCCATCGATAAAAATTATGGACATGAATATGATAAGTTTACCCTTTCTTTATGCTTATTTTCATTGTAAACAAGAAGTTATTCTACATATCTCAACGTTGATATACGTTCCAATACTTTTAGTTTGAAAATAGGTAGTGATCTGCAGGCAGTGTCTACGACCAATGTGTGTATTCTGGTTTGTATTTCTTTTGATATTTCTCATTTTTTAAAGAATTTTATAGTATCTATATGGGGTGCATATAGTATCTATATGGGATGGTCTATTTGTTTATTCTACTTAGTATTTACTGTTTCATTCAGTCTGCTCTGTGAGTTTGTTATTGTCCCAAGGTACGTTAATTTATCTACTCCTCCTATTGTCTCTTGTTTCTTTTGTTTTATTTGCCGCCCTCATGATTTCTATATCGGACACAAGAGGCCGATGCGCCCACAGGGGTAATATTGAAAATTTGTATTTTTAAAGAGTTTTTAATTTTATTTATATAATTGAAAAATAAACGGGTGGTGATCTATAAAATACGAAATACATTTTTATTTGTTAATCTCGTAGTTCAAGTTAAGTAAAGGTGTATTAATATTAACTGCCAATACTTTCTCAAGGTTCTCTTCTGTAAAATTTGTTCTCTTTGAAAGAAATACATCCCTGTAGATAGAAAGCGTATTTTCTACATTGTAACAGGTTATAGGTGCATACTAGAAATATTCTTTTATTTCAGCGTATGCAGCAATTGGATTTTGAGGCATTGTCGCCATGCACAATTGCAGCAATGTTATTAAATTTGGATTCCTATTAAAAACTGCGTTTATTTTGCCGAAGACCACATCCGAAGTCACTTGGAATATTTTTCATTAATAGCCACACCTAATGTGGTTAATCGATCATTTAATTTGAGATTTTGATTTTTAAAATAAGTGACTAGTTTTGGCAAATTTCCAAAGTGTTCCTGAAGAAAGTACAACTGATTTTTTAAATTTGGAATTTGTATTAGTTCCTTGCACTCAGAAATACTTCGAGCATCGTCATTTAAACATGTAACGAAATTTTGTAAACTATCGAAATTCTCTGCATAAAAACTAGTATCTTCCAACAATGCTCCCCATCTAGTTATTACTGGAGAGGGAGACAGTGATAAAAATGCAACTTTTTCCCTGTAAGGAGCTACTCTCATTGGTGCTTTTGTGAAAACTTTTTTAAAAACGGATACAAATCTATCAACTTCCGGAAAAGTGTCTCTGATATATACACAGATTCTGTGGAGACAATGTGCTACACAAGTAATATGCAGCATATTAGGATATGTTTCCTTTAATAGTCTCCCTGTTTTTAACATATATGTAGCACTGTCGCTGTCAAATAAAAGTATCTTTCTTTTCTTTGTACCTGTCGTGCGAATGAAGCATTTGGTGCATATTCTCGTAAATGGTTTTAACTACCGTTTCCGCATCAACTGTATTTATAACTTTTGTTGCTATTACATATGCATTATATGGAATAGTTGGATGTAGTACACCAGCTACATAATTTACCACACAGCGTCCTAATATATCGACAGAGTCGTCGGCACTTATCCATAGGTACTGATTTCAATGATGGCTTCTAATGCGTTCTACTGCTTTCGTGTAACACTTAGGAACATAATATTTGGGTAAGATGGATTCATCAGGAACATTTCGACCAGTATATTTTTGGAGAAATGTTTTGAAGGTGGCATTGTTAAATTTGTAATGGAATATTTGCCGCCATTAAAGTTTCACAAAGTTCTTCGTTAAAATTATCAGATTCTAACGGGTCTAATTCCTGTGTATGTTTTTGTGATGCTAAGTGACATTTTACGTGCGATTTCTTGGAATTTTTTAACGATATTTAACAGACTTTGCAATAAATTTTGAAATCACTGGCAATTGACATATAATCAATATGACCCTTAATCCAACTCGCCATTGTTTCGATGCCATTCTCGATGTTGCTCCATTCATATCTGACAAAGTAACTTAAACTATGTTCTAGATCTAAATAAATGAAAATTAAAAATGTATGCGAAAGTTATTGACACTTAACGAAATACAATGGATACTTCGTCAAAATAACTGGGGAACTAAATTCGATTGAAACAGTATTAAACAGGATCTCATACAAAAATTACGAAGTATGTAATTAACAGTTAAAATAATGAAAAAAAGAAACTAACCGTACTTTATTTATCTTACGAAATATAAACAAATAAATAAAATAAATTATAAAAACTCCTCATGCTTCTATCTACGATCATGAAGAAAAGAATTTAACTCTAATATTGATGTAATTGCGTCACAATTCAACAACAAAAAACAGATGTGCGGTTGATGAATAGTGTTATTCAATAACTGCGTGTTGTACTGGACCATTACGATGGACCATTTATATGGTCCATCGTAATTTCGGCCTGATACATCCGGTCTCTAGTTATAATTATTCATATAGTATTGTCATTCCTCTATTCGATATTTTAATACTTCTTTGTTATTAGCAAACAGTCGGCATGTACTAGTTCATATTTTCGGATTTATTTTCTATAACCTATTTTCTCTATTATAAGAAACGCAGGGTAATATTTCTACCAAAAAAAAGGTTGATAGAAGAAATAGATATATTGTTGCAAAGTACATCTTATATGCTAATATTTAATATAGCATTCAGTTTCCAAACTTTCTGCATAATTCGTAGATAATAAGCGCCATATTTTCTTATATTGCAAGATAATTGGGAAACTTTATATATATATATATATATATATATATATATATATGTCTCTCGCAATGTTTATGCTTCATATGTTGGTGTCTGGGGAGTGCAAAGCCCAACCCATGATGCAATAGCTTTCTCAGCCTTCCACTTCCTACATAGTTTGCTTCTATGTTTGTGATAGTTTTTATGTTTTTATAGTATCCAATCTTCCAGTATGGTCCAATCTTTGAGTTATCTTTAAACCGCAAAACTACATTTTGATACAATTTTAATATTCTCTTAGCTTTTAAAGTACCGGTAAACATGGACAAAGTTCCGAAACCTCACGTGTTAAAGCAACTCCAGATATGAACCTTGGCAGAGCGTTTTACAGTGCGCTGTATAATACGTTATTTGTGCGCTGACCATGGCTACCTTCCAAGTGATCAGGCCCAGGAAGGTGACTTATCTCTAAGCGCAATCACTGCTGGAATTTTCTTGTGCCCAGGTGACGTGCCTATAGATGTTTATCCGACGACAAGGGTTTAATAATTTTGCTTCGACAAGCGATATCGCGTTTGCATAATCTGCTTCTAATATTTATGTTCTACTAGGCCGGCTCGAATTTTTCTCAAGGAAGTGTTAATTACGGTTCTTTCTTAAATAAACTAATAATGTTCTCATTATGCAGCGTTGTTGAAACGCAACTTCTGGAGTGTGTTTTCTGAAGATCATCTACACTTCGGCTTTGTTAATAACGCCTTACTCATCATCTAACAGAATCTTCCGACTTACGTAAGTACCTAGCTGTCGCTGTAATTCTTGTTTTAAGACATTGGCGGTACTCACGTAAAAACACTGCTTGGAATTGTTTCGCATGCACTGCACTTATTTCAACAAAAACTGTTACTTGCGTCACATATAACAGATATCTAAACTAAAACTGACTAGACCTATTAGAAGGAATATATTTTTACATTCCCTCTCGATTCCATTCTTACATTAACTTAACTGCATTCCTTCCTTGTTCTTGTTTATCTATTTCGATACTTCATTGTGAAAAATAATAGTGTACTGAGAATACTCTCCTGCCTTATTCCTCTGAATATAAATAAACTCTTCGACATTGTTCCTTCAGTAGTTGAGTATATGCCTTTTATCGTTCTAATCATTTTTGAGCTTAAGTTTTTTCGTTCCAGCGCGTACGGGCGATGTCAGCGGCGTGACAAGGTTGGGTTAGGTATCACGTGGGAAGTTGGCATCAGAACATCAAACATAATATTATCGAAAACATGTCACGGAACTTAAAATGTGCATGCTTACTCACAAATTTTTCAAAGCGTGTCAAACAGTTTTATTTTTTTCTTACAATTTCTTACAACTTTGAAGGTCAAATTGCATAGTATTTTATAATATTTTTCATTGTAAACTTTATAACAAAATTTATGCCGTGCCAAACGGCCTTATAAGACTTAAAATACTATTAATTTTTCGGCAGAATAATTTATGGATTTTTTTCGATGATAGAACTCAGCTCTGTATTTAAGTACAACACTTACGCTTACGGTAATTACGGTAATGAATATATTATTTTTCTCATCTACACTTAAATATTGAAGTAGTTTATTGGAGCATAAATAAGTAGCAGCTTGCATATATATATTTTCATGAAAATACTTGTATACGGATATTCACGATTCGCCGCTTTCATTTTGCGATTAACACGTACTTACGAATTTAAAAAAATCAATTAATCCATATAATTGATAGTTCAATTACAAGAGCAGGTTGTTATAATTATGACTTGTACAAAATCATCTCGTATTTATGTTCACTTGTATATTTTGTTAATATTACTGTAATTGTTATGTTATTTATCTTTATTTTTGTTATTATTGTTTGTTAATTTATTATACTATTTCACTGCGTATACATTATATATTTTAAGTAGTATGTAAAATGAACCCTTAGAAATGTTGTCCTACACGCAAATAGACACAAGCAGGTATTCACATACCGTATGAACGCCGGGGAGTGATTGATCTACCACAATGTAGTAAGACGAAGACGAATAGCGAGTTTATGTGGTTAGGGTTGAGTGAGTATATTCAATCTGTTCTACTGTCTAACTGTACGGGCGTTCCATACGCGACATTTCTTTATCCAACACATTCTACATACGATCTAAGTACGAATCAAATAATCTCTCTCTAACACATTGAATATTCCTATCAGTCGCTCATAGTGTTCAAGCAAGGCGAATATATTGAATCGGAAAACAAGCTTGCGCACTAAGTAGGTTATTTTGTATAATCATCGAACGCTATACGACTGGTGATTCAGTTGCTCCTTGTCATCCGTAGGTAGAGTACGTATAGTTGCTGTAGGTATAATAATAATCGTCGGGAATTCCCGCATTTTCTAAAATTAAAAATGGATTACTATTCGCCGGAAGAGAAATTGTTCATGGTCAAGCAGTTTTACGGTGGCAATTCTGCAGATATGACGAGATATTTATTTGCTGTACAGTATCCTGAAAGACCGATACCCGGTGCTAGTACAATTCGTAATACTGTCAGGCGGTTTGAAACAACGTTTACTTTAAATAATAGTAAGAATAAAAATGTTCACGAGCCAAATGTCAGCGACTTAGAAATGCAAATTTGTGCCTTAGTAGAATTACATCCTACTATGTCCTCTCGACAAATAGCTCGCGAATTTGATATCGGTGCAACAACAGTTCAAAAAATTTTGAGAAAAAATAGATACCGGGCTTACAAAATAACAACAACACAAGAACTTTTTCCCGACGATTATTACTGGCGCATGGAATTTTGCGAAATAATGATGAATAAATATCATAATGATGAATTATTTTTTAATAATGCTTTATTTACAGACGAAAAATCGTTTTACGTGCATGGGCATCATAATCGCGCTATTTGTCGGTATTGGTCGCGTACAAACCTTCATTTAAATATCCCAACACGGGCACAATATCCACGGAAGGTTAACGTGTGGGCCAGTATTGTTCGAAACGAAGTAATTGGGCCATTCTTTATTAATGGGAATTTAAATGGAAATAGCTATCTAGATTTATTACAAAATAGTGTTATCCCTGCTGTGCGAGAACAATTTAATATAAACGACATTTGGTTCCAGCAAGATGGCTGCCCTGCACATAATACGCGTCTTGTTAGTAATTTTTTAAATACCGTTTTCGAAGTTAGATGGATAGGAAATTCAGGTCCTATTAAGTGGCCAGCGCGATCTCCTGATTTAGCACCAAATGATTTCTTTCTCTGGCCCTTTTTAAATAACACCATATACGGTTACGGGGGGGATCAACGTCCATCAGATGTAGAGCAGTTATGAGCGCAAATCATTGAAGTTAGTAGTAGAGTCTCTCCGGAAATGCTAACAAATGTCCGTCGTAATTTTTATAACCGATTGGGTTACTGCTCGGCTCAAGAGGGTGGTTTATTTGAGCATTTACTAAATAATTAGTTTTTCTTTTTAGAATGTTCTTTTATTTAATAATTAATATTTAATACCAATAAAGGTATTTTAGTTAAATTTAATATTTTATAGGTAGTTTATTTAAGGAAACCATTTATTTATACTGTCAAACACTTTATTTATATTCTTGCAAGAATCGTTATTGTTTTCAAATTTTATGCTATTACAGAATAATTTTTATTTTAATTTTTTTGAATAAGAGTTACGGTTTTGTTTCATAATTTTATATTATTTATGTGTTTTAATTTGAATAAGAATTTTTTAAGTTCAAGCCACGAAGCTATGATGAAACTTATCATTGAATATTTAGCGATGAAAATATCTGATGTTTCGCCGGTAAGAATTATTATTATGCAGTAAACAAAAACTCTGCACTTTACGGCGGATTGTGTTTTATGATACTTTCAACTTTATTATATCATTTTATTTAAATTTTAATGTTAAATTTAAAGTATTATGGCCGAAGAGACATAAACAAAAGTATCCGTTATTGTAGGGACGTTGACAGCCGGCATATGACTAATAGTGCGAAAAGCAACGGTGTAGTCGGATAAAATATCCAAATTCGTACATTAACCATAAATAATATACTACAAATAATTTTGTAGTTTGTTAAACAATTAGTTATTAATTTGGAATATTTATTTTGATACATCATTTATTAATAAACAACTATAACGCTTTCTTAGTTCACCACAATTAAATACGCCCTGTAGGAGTTTAACTTATGTAGCCCCTCCCACTTGCAGTTGGCCAGTCATTACTTATATATCCATCGATCGCTCGACGTTGTGCATACGGTATACACATCTAAACTAGTGATGGGCAGAATAGAGAACTTTTAAGAATTGAATACTTATCCGAGACCGAGACCAAAAGTATTCGAATACTTCGCCGCAAGTTCTCGAGAACAACAAATTGCAAATACATAATATTTTTGTTCTCGAATACTTGCATCGCAAGTGTATATACATACACACGTTGTTTTGAATTTGTTCTCTATCTCGGTTATATTATTTTTCACTATAACAAATCTCTCTCACCTAATAATAATATTCACCTAAAATTAACTCATATTACAAACATCATACTGTATAGCCTACCTATAGCCTAAGACGGAATGGAGAATCGAGAACAGCCAGTATTCGAATACCTATTATAACGTGTGTTCATTTGAAAAGTCAATCTAGGTTACTTTGAAATTTTGATAGAATAAGACGCATATATATTAGTATGTGTTTGTTGTACCGTAAACGTAAATCCAAATGACATTTGATAATGTCAATCACATTTGTTATTTATTTGTATGTATGAAACTGTCAAAATATACGACTTTGTAGGTTAAGTAGTAAATTTTAATTTACGACATACTTCAAAATGTTTCAAATGTTTTCAAATGAACACCCGTTACATACATATACATATGAATGCGAGAACAAACGCGTTTCCGAGTACCGGCAGTGGCTCCGAGACCGAAACCAAAAGTATTCGAATACTTCA
Organism: Melolontha melolontha; assembly: GCA_935421215.2. Taxonomy (NCBI): domain Eukaryota; kingdom Metazoa; phylum Arthropoda; class Insecta; order Coleoptera; family Scarabaeidae; genus Melolontha; species Melolontha melolontha. Next base: position 91,232,790 of record OW285242.1, on the reverse strand, counting down.
CCGCAAGTTCTCGAGAACAAAACGCGTTTCTTACTGACCGAGTACCGGCAGTAGCTCCGAGAGCGAGACCGAGACCTAAAGTATTCGAATACTTTGCCGCAAGTTCTCGAGAACAGCGAGAACTTTGAAGAATCGAATACATTACTACTATTTTTCTCGAGAACTCCCATCACTAATCTAAACACAAGCCTCTTGGACCCAACTCTTCCCAAATTATCCTGCACGTATACGCATGCGTCTCCAACGTTTTATGATATAATAATATGAATAGTAAGGAATAATAATCACATTATCATTTTCATGTCTATTTAATAATAATAAAACTTTTCCACGCAGCTGTTACTTTTTTATTTTATTTTTTCTTCAACATATATTTTAAATATATCCACTTCTTCATTATCATTAGTAATGCACATTTCCCAAAACACTTACGTCGCATTCTATTAGCTATTAGGATTGCTATTTTTTGTGTTGTTTCTTATTATGATGATTAAATTTGTAAATATTTTTAAAAAAGATGCATTCATTACATTTATATTTGAAATTGTCAGCCACTTTGAGCGGCAATGAAAGCAGCAGGTTAGGCATCGTCGTTGGGATGAATTTTTTTTACATGTCGTCTCAAATTATACAAATTAGAAAATTGTTTTGCACAACTAACACACAAACAAATGTTACTATTCATGTTATTATTATTCATTACCATTCATATTATAGCGGACCCCCGCTATTCGCGCCCCCTGTATTTGCGAATCCACTTATTCGCAATTTTGTTTTTACTGGCATTTCTCATTATCGGCGCTCCGTATTCGCGGTTTAGTATGATTAGTTCCCTTAAAGTTTCACTTGTTTATTTATTTCATTAAAAGTTCATAGACCGTAGTTGGCTCTTATACGCAATATGTATGTATTATATATCTATTTGTGTCGGTTATATACATATTGCTGTGAACTGTGGGTTTGCTTAATTGGTCGTCCACTGTTCATCCACAATATGTCCGTGCTAATTCAGATGGAGATTTTGATTGCTTGAGGCAGCTTCATCTAGGGCTCACTCTCCCACGAGTGAGAAAGTGGAAAATTAAAGATTCAATAAATAATTATAATAGTCACAATTTGATTTTACAAATTTTATTATTTCAAAAAAAAGAAAAAAAAACTCTTTACAAAGTGCAAAGAGAGCTAAAGCATCATTAAACAATAGCTTGGAGGAAAAAGTCTGTGTGATAAAAACACGCACACAAAGAAAAGCCTCCTGTGACTCGCGAGCAAAAATTAAAACTAATAGATTGTTAAGAAAATTCTCAAATTTAAAATCTAAATAAATAACCCCAAAAATTTCAATCGTAAAAAGACTAAACGTCAAACTCTTAATTTACTTTACTCGTTCGCACTAAACACAAGTATAAAATTTCCCACCAAAATCCTGAATAAAATGTTCTAGAATATAGTGACAAAAAAAACTCTCTCAAAAAAATTATTGTAATTTTCTTAGCTATCTATCTTAATCTAATATAGAAATAATTCAATATTACAATTAAACACAATTGTCATAGAATTATAGTTAATAGAATTTATATAAAACTAATGTGAAAAATACTTACGTACGCAAACTTTTTCACACAAAAAAACTAATGCGAGAGATATCAAGTATAATATGAATTAAATAAAAAAAAACGAGATCACCACCACTCGTAATGCGTAAATGAATTATTAAATACACATCAAAAACACTCAAGACAAAATAAACCGAAGTTAAATCAAATATATAAATATATAGAAGTACAAAATGATGATTTTTACCTCCAACCGTACAATGCAACGTACCTGATATCTCTAAATTCAACCGGACACACAATCGGGCATCAGGTGCAAAAGCTTCAATATAATACCGCAAGTTGGACAATTTCCGATTCAATAAATCAATGTACAGTCACAGTCATTACAATAAATCCAATAAACATTTAAACATACTTCAATACAAAAATAAATATGCATGTTAAATAAATGTAATAAATTCACTAATTGTTCAAAATTATTCTTCGGGGAAAAAATCATGACAATATGTACCTGGAGTTCATACATACATATATACATACCAATTATATTTGTAACCCGAATTCGAGAATTTAATGTTCGCGGCGTTTTCGTGGAACGCAAGTAGCGGAGGTCACTGTATTATATCAAAAAACGTCGGAGACGCATGTGCATATGTGCAAGATAATTTGGGAAGAGTTGGGCCCTAGAGGCTTGTCATCTAAATATTTTACCATACACAACGATACAATCCACATCAATAGAAGGTCAATACAACACGTTGTAACAACATCTGTTCAACAAACTTTGTATAGTTGCAGAACAAATAAAGTAAATTTTATAGTGGACAATGTCCATTTTATCGACAACAGAAATACTTCGAATTCAAAAATTTAATTTGTCGTAGCAGGGAAGGTGAACCAACATCACTGATAATGAGTTTTCATAGTGGGAGATTTCAATATTGACTTCTCGCAGTAATCTCTGTCACTAGACAATATATTGAACGTAATCACTTGTACAATATACCCCACATATGTACTGATTTTTTGAGAGCAACAGCTGTTTCCGAATTCTGCATCGATAGCATCTAGACTAATGCAGACATAGATAAACTACTTACTAGGCCAATAAATCTACACTCGGACCATTTTGCCCAGATGGGTACTTTGAAATCGGAAGAAAGCCGAACGATGAAAACAAAGGAAAGTATATGTAGATACATAGACAAATAGTGAATAAAACAAACCCTTAGTTACTCTGTAAGGAGTTGGAACCATTGGATTGGAATACTAAATTACAGGAAAAAACTGCTGAAGAAATTATTGATATAATTGTTGACATTTCAAAGGAGCTTATTGTAAGTAAAAAAAAATAAAAGTAAATTCGGAATGTAGTCAGGAAATGCTACAACATATAAAAAAATTAAAAACACTGTAGATGCATTTGGAACTATCGCATTAAAAAAAAAATATAAGCTTGAGTATAAATTCGATTAATTATTCCAATAACAAACTGAAAGCCATATGGACTATAATCATAGAGACTACAAAAAGGAAAAGGAATAGTAGCGCGCAGCTGTCAGTTTTAACAGCAGATGTAATTAATGACCATTTTGTGAATGACGCAAGTGCCACAATGATTACGCTTGATGCTGACAACCAAGTTTTCTTGAATAAGCTAGGCAATAGCAAAATGTACTATATGGCTCCAGTAACTGAAGTAGAGCTATTAGAAGTCACAATATGTGTTAAAATAAAATCTTCACAAGATTACTATGGTTTGACAGTGAAAATAATAAAAAGTACTATAAACTACATTTCCGTACGTGGGTGGTTCCGAAACTACGTGACCTATGAGGCAAATGATACTTAATTTCAATAATATTAAAAAATTTGAAATTTTATAGAAAAAAATGCTCAGGTGAATCTTTCGAGATATAAAAAACAAGAAGGTGAGCAAATGAGGAAATTTGAATCAGTTATGATCCTATTTATTAAGGCCGAGGTAATGTGAATCCTAGAACAACAACAAGAGACATAGAAGCTGAATATGCAATACCAGAAGAAGATGAAAGTTTTGTAGGAATGCAGAATGTGAATGTGTGAAGTAGCGTTTCAAAAATGTAAACGTCAGTAATATTATATTTATTTTAAGGATATATCTAAAGACTATACACACAATAAACCGGTTTCAAAATTATTTTAAGCCATTTTTTACAATAATTTGTTCAATGTTAATATTAAACTAATACAATAAACTAGAGATTATCACCATTATAAGATGAATAAAATTTTTGTTTTTAAAATTATTTCCATTAATTGCGCATTTTTTTTTAATCGTCACCAAAACATAAACAGTATACGATTAGAATTGTGTGATTTCTTCCACATTAAAGTATCTCTTGAAGAGGTGTTATTGTTCAGCAAGAATTCTTTAAAATATTAAAACGCTTGATTTTAAATTTGCAAATTAATTATTCTTACCTTCTAAGATCATTACTTGAATCATTTTTGTTAATTAATATGGAAGTATAATAAACCTTCAAGCGATTTTAAAATTACTTGCAAACGGAAATATCTTTTGACTGAAGCCGACATTTGTGTTTTTAATTATATGTAACACAATTTATTTATATGGCAAATTACATGGGTAATTGGGCCATTTAATAATTTTTTTAATATCACTTTGTATAGTTCCAGGATACATGCAAAACCGAAAAAATAAATATCCAGTTTAATGTTAAAAAACATTTTAAAATTAATAAATTTATTAATTATTACGTAAACACTTTACAATTTTGCAATAACCCCAGGAGAAATCTAATAGCAACATACTATCAGTTCACTGACCTTTACAAGGCCTAGAAGACTCATTTACATAAGAAAATAAATAAAGCGTTTTATGGATAAATAACTAAGAAATAGTATTGAGGTGAACAAGTCGTTATGAATAATAATCTTTCCTTGTCGCGTTTGCAGAATGTAACTAATCCATTCCAATGCCACAGACGTAGGTAAGAGAAAAATAAAAAGAATAAGTTTGGGAACATTTGGAAGTATGCTGCATTGTCGGTTCAATGGAGTAATGGATTAATATTCTATCCTTTCTCTTTTAATGTTGTTTGAAAATATCGGAAATTTGCACTAGTCATTCTTACGATTCTAAACATTCTCTTTTGTCTTATTCGGTGTTTACTAGCGAGGAATATTTAATGTTTATTGTGTGATGTTAATTCAAGAATATATGCATCCAAATTTCTTTCTTAGTGTAAGAAAAAAACACAATCGGAAGTTAACCTGGTAAGGTGTGAAAGTATTTCATTATTACACTAGATATACTTTTAATTAGAAAATGAAAGCGTAGTTCGCGCATCGAATAGGTGTAAGTCCATCAAAATTATTTAATTATATACTCATACTCATTATTTTAAAAGTTGATATTAAATTATGTGAAGATGATTTTTCTCATGTATACTACAAAACTTTCAAATATATACAATCTCTACAAAATATAAAATCATTTGCGCTATAGTGAGTATAATCAATTTATTTTCTATTGTAATTAATACTTTGTATTGCGCCATGGTTAGTTTGCAGAGAAATTTGAACAGTTTAGAATATTTGGTTCTTAACCTCACTTGAAAATGGAAATTTTAAATGAGTCAGTGGCGTACGTGGTGCTTATTCTATAGTGCACTAAACAAAAAGTAAGTTTGTTTATAATTATAATATTGAAATTGAATATAAAATTACGCGAGTTGCATTATAAATATGCGCAATACATATAATGACAGATATCTTTTAACTAATTTACGTTAAATACAATATTGTATAAAGGCATATCAAACTATGTCATAATTAATTAATTTAATCACCGATAATCGCCCACAACCTCTAATTTTTGAACGTGGTAACGATATCGAAATATTGGGTTTTAATCATATCCAAAAACTATATACCGAAGATATAAATTATTGTCAGCATACGTAATAGTAGAAAATAATATTCAATTATTTAATATAATATATATTGAAAGCCTATCATACTTTATACGACACTGTAAAGTTGAGCAAATACAAGGGCGAAGTGAACTGTTCTCGACCCGACACATAGATGGCGGTTGAGTAGTACTGGTATTATTTTCTAAAGCTACAATTTGTTGTCATATGATCAGCCAACTGTCATTCATTAATGTACATCCAAGAAGTTCATTCGAGTTTGAAATAAACAACTTTTGTACATTTGTTGAAATGGGAAAAATGGAAAATCTAACACCAACTGAAATAAAAACTGAGATGGAATTAACTCTTGACATATATGCTCATTAGTTCTCACCAATAAAAAGTGGTTAACAAAATTTAAACGTTCTCGCCCATCGATTTACGATGATAAGCATATTGGAATACAAAAATCGACCACGACCGACGACATCTTTGGAAAAGTTCCTAATGGTTCTTGTATCAAAGTGCGAGAGCTAGTGCAGATTGTGAAGAGCTCAGATGAAAGTTTGATGCATTTTAAATAAGCATTTGTATGTGAAAGGCCAAATGGATCCTGTAATCGGTAAAAATCACTCAAGAACGTCAAGTACGGAACAACTTAAAGTAGTGTTTGAACTTTCTTCTAATGCAATCCCTGAACTTTTATGCCGCTTCATAGCTACTAATGTGACCTGGATACAAAATTGCACAGAGGAGACACAGCAATATGGTGGGTGTTACAATTTACTTCAAGTGCTCCTAAGATAGCAAGAAGGTGGTGTCACGTATGTAGTACTAACATATTTTTAGAAATGGAGAAACTTCACGGGAGAGTATGTGCAATTGGAAAAGAAAAAATTCTGTTTCGTCACAACAATACATAATGTGATAAATCTTCAGTTCGTATTCGATTAATGAAACACACGGTAATTAAGAATTAACTATATTAATAAAAGTGACACTAACAATAACTGACAATACTTATATTTATATTTATGTACACATTTATGTCTGCGATGTTTATTTAACGACGATCACTAATCGAATTAATCATACTTCGCGTGAGTTATTATGTAATTGCCTGAAGTTTCTAAATTATTCCCTTTGTGGAGGAACCGAGAATTTTCATAACGTACGCATCGTGTGATGTCATTGCTAGGTCACCGGCTAACATAACGACGCATGACCCACATTACAATAAACTCATCCATCTTTTGCATAAACAAAAATGATACGAATTGCTCCAGTTTGTATCTTATTTACCGGACTTACTTCCTAATGACGTTTTTTTTTCGTTGAGAAATAATGGCTGGTTAAAAAAGTAACTTAAATGATGGGTTAATTTTGAAACTGATTGCCTTATTTGAAAGTTTCGCACAATTTTACTCTACGAGGGGCGGGTACCAAGACGCTCGATAATCTAATAAATTGAAGAATACGAAGGAGTCTTCAGTATCTTGGCTACTTATTTCGTATAGAAAAAGAGAGTTGACTCTGTAGAATTTGTCACCACCAGGGAGAAGAAAAGAAGGTGTCCCAGAAGAACACGGAAGGAAGAACTACTGGAAATTGAGATAAATAACAGTGGGTATACAGCTATAATTGCGAAAGACCGAAAAATAATTAATATAGATTACAAACTTTGAAAGGGAAAAGGAATAAATAACTTCTACAAAACAAAATTTTGTTAAATAATCGCACAATAATTAGGCTACGACATGCTGTCTTCTATGTAATGGAAACTTAAGAACATTTATTATATGTATTGAGTGATATGCCATTTTCTTATAATAATTTCAAATATGTCAACTTCTTCGTGATCGAGTGCTAATTTCACTGGTCGAAACTAATCGAACAGTATTAATTCCGATCTCATCTTTTATGGCATAGCTTCGTAGCCATTCAAAACGTCAACTCCATTTATTGTTGCTTATATTTATTCTTTGTTAGGTGAATTCTTCTGAATATACAGAGGCGATATAGTCTTCCATATTTTATTCCTTAGGTCTTCTATGTATTATTTTAGTGAGGCTAATATACTTACGGACTTCTGGCTTTTAGACATCCACGGTCGTTGTCCATGATTGTTTCTGAGACTCCGGACTGGAATCACGTCGTTGGCATTTCCTCTTTCTTGGTCGACTTTTTGTCTACTGGTGCGAAGGACATCTTCAGGGCTGCTTCTATTGTTGCGGTACTGAAGCTAAAGGTCTGTTAGTTTGAGACAGGGTTATGTATAGCTGTTCCAGTTCACTGGAGCGTCAGCTTTATAATTGAGTTTTTTGAGGATATCCCTCACCACGGTTACTATTAGGATTTTTAGGGTTCACGTATTTTACTGTTAAAAGTAATAGGAGTTACAGAATATAATCTGGGCAGACTGAATTTGGTGTCTAGCTTCCAAATTAGTTTTATGAAGTGCAGACCTGGTTAGGCTCAGCGCCCTAATACAAGCTCGTATTCAGCAACACGAGTGTTTATCGAACGCTTTTTCTCACTACCGATATATGCACTACCCCAGGAGCTCTAAATTCTGTAAACTGTAAGGGTTTCTAGATAGTTGCAGTCTCTGACAGAACAGGAGACCGATAACTTGATATGGTGTTTAAAGGCGGATTTAATATATAGGATTGATGAGGATTTTACTGATACGATTGGTGACGCCTTATATGTAAGGTAAATGGGCTTTAGACATAGCATAAGTGTGTTGAGAAACGAAACTGAATGGTCTTGGGCTAAGATGTTAGTTTATGGTGCGTTAGATATCGTCTTTGGAATAGTTGTTGTTGATTAAAGTATTAGGAATATGGTTATAAGTAACCATGCTAGAAGAAAATACGAAAATTATAACTCTTGTACCTTTTTGCCTTTTCAACAATTTCAGTATATTAACTTAATAATGTATTAGATTTAATTTGTGAAATAACAAGTGTGTTATTTAACACTTCAGACTATTTAACTAAAGTAATACGATTAGCTATAGAAACGACCAAAAACTACATTGATGGATAAAATTAGCGCACTGCCTATAAATTTATGAATACATAAATTTGTTTAACAAGGAGGCTTATGTTATATTCCTGTGTTTTCGCAACTTGTGGACAGATTTTCATTTTGTTCGAATTGAAATATCTCCAGTGAGAAATTTGAGTGAGCATGATGCTGTGAAAATTGTCATCTTAATTAACGACGGGTATAGCCAACGTGAGGTTGCACGGAAATTTACTGTTCATCATACGACTATTGCTCGATGTCTTCAGCAGTATAGAGCAACACGTTCACATGCTAGGAGACCAGGACAAGACCAACCAATGTCCATAAACCAAATGGACGATCGTTCAATACGCCTGCAAGAATTAAGAAATCGGTTCCACTCCGGAAAGGAGATAAAAACAGACTTCAAGATATTCGAAATGTTGCGACTTCTTCCGAAACAGTAAGAAGAAAGCTGAAGGAATCTTGATTGAGTGCAAAACACTCCGTAACAGGTCCTCTTTTAACCATACTCCACAAACAAGCTAGTTTTGAGTTTGCTCGGGATCATGTGGATTGGAATTTGGATGACTGAAAGAGAGTCTTGTTTTTATCTGGGAAAGACTAGGAGACAGATACAGAGAAGCATATATGGTTTCCCAAGTGTCTTTCCTTGAGGGGGGGGGGGGTCAATAAAGTTTTGGGGTGGTATTTCATTCGAGGCCCGTGCGGATCTTGTATTGATCCACGGAAGAGCAATAAACACTCCGCGGTACATCCAGGAGATTCTGGGAGAACATGTTGCACCTTTTGCAACTTACATAGGCACAATTTTATGCTTATTGATGATAATGTCAGACCGCACCGAGTCCAGATCGTAAACGAATATCTGAACGAAGTCGGCATTCAACGTTTAAAGTGACCAGCGCGCAGTCCTGACTTGAATGTGATAGAACACGTTTAGGATCAGCTCAAACGACGCATTAGACGCCGACATCGCAGCTCTTAAAGAATGGCGTAACATTCCCCAATATTTCATCATAAATATTTTCCATAGCATCCTAAGACGTTTGAAAGAAGTTATTCGATCTAGAGACAGCAATACGCGATATTGAAACTATTAAAAACTGAAACTTATCATTTTCATTTTTTCTCATTGCTATGTTTTCACTGAAAATTTGAATAAAATATGGACTATTTTTTTGTTCTTTTTCTTTTAAGAAAAAGCAATCATTGAAAAACAATTCCTTGTATTTTTATTTCAATAAATTAATAATTCAATTAAATTAATTTTGATAGGTGTACTAAGATTGAAAGAATTAATTTAAAATTTATTAAGCGGGGTACGTAATTTTGCCCTTTAGTGTAATATAGGCCTATAACTTTCGTAATATTTCTTTTTTAGAAAGACTAACAATTAGTATGGCATTTCTTTAATGATGAAAACTATCTGGTAACGTAATCCTTTACAAGCTCAAATATTATTCACCATAATTGTACATAGTATTTTATTTTATATATTAGAACATTAGACGAGTTCCAATTCGAATAAGTACATTTATGAAGTCATGATTGGAAAACACGAACAATACTACTATGTAATTATTATTAGCAGCTAACTTTACATCTAAAATACAGCTAAGAATTAATGTGGACTTAAGTATTAAGAACTTTTTTCTTTTAAATTTCAGTGCAAGAGTGGCCAGAATTTATGCGACCGATTCAAACACCGCCACCTTCAAAGTCGCCAATTCTCCCAGCCCCAACGAAAACGGCAAAAGAACACTCTCCAATAACAACACCGAAACTGTTACCTCTCGGTACTGCAGCTTGCATTACGTATAATCGAGTGTCATGGCTACTTAGAGTTAGAAAAGAAGTTTTCACCCCAACGGAGCCTTTGGGACCACCGTCTGCTCTCCATCTCATTTTCTGTCAAATAGTTTCCGATGTTTACGGTGTTACAGCATGTATTCGGTTGACACAAAGTGAAAAGAGAGCCGGAATTAGCATGCTGTCTGGTTATGGAATTACGGCTGAAAATTTTAATAGTCCTCATAGACCTAATATTAAGAGAAATGTCGTGGAATTGGCTAGAACGTGGCCCTTGTATTTCGCAAGGTTCTTCCAAGTATCAGGAGCCGCACAGGTAATAATATTTTTTTTTAAACTCTTAACAACAATTAATACTTCAATGTCTTGGAAAGTAATTTAAGAGACAAAATTTCTTGTTTCAGTTATCTGATGTTCAATTACTGGCTGTCTCTCATTGGGGGGTACATTTGGTCAAAAAAGAGAATAATCATTTACAAGTGTTGAAATCGTACTCACTTCCTGACGTGGCATCTTGTACAGCTCCGAGGCCAACTACAGTTTCTATCGAATCACCGTCCGGAAGGTTAACGCTTCATGCAACTAGAGCTCAGCAGTTAAGCGAAATGGTTACTAAATTTTGCAATGAAAACAAAAAGGTAAGTGTTTTTACTTATTTTACCGAATTTTATTTTGTTAGTTAAAAAGTTTTGCATTAATAGATAGTTTAACAATTAAAGACTAATTGTTTTTAACAAGATTTTATTCGGATGCTGGAGCACAAAGTATAAAATTACTGTCCCACTTATTCTATTCACAATGAGGTTTTAAAATTGTTTAAAAAATAGTGGGAACATACCTTGTACGTTTCCGAGGTCGTTGTCCATGTTTACTTCTGGAATTCCGGGTCGGAACCGTGTGCTTAGCATTGCTTTCGTTTTAGCCTACGTTTCGTCCAAGATTACAAGGCACATCTTCAGAGCCGCTATTACTATTGCTGTACTGAAACTTAGTTTCCGTTCGGTGAGTTTAAGTGTAGCAAGAGTAGTAGCAGCCCTGTAGATGTACCTTGCAATCGTGGACGAAACGTCGACAGAGAAGAAAGCAGTGTCCAAAACGCGGTTACAGCCCGGATTCTCAAAATTAATTATAGTGGGAATATATTGGGTGTTTTATTCATGTACATATCAAGTATCAAACAAGTGAAATAGAAATCTATTGTTTTAAAGAAAATCAAAATAGGATGTATGTTCCAACTAAACTGACATTGCCGTTTTAACTATAGATAGAAACAAACATTCACATTTTTGTGATAATGAATTGTTATAATAAAGAACTGTAAATATTTCAAGTTTTTATGAAAAAATATGCTAGAGAAAATCCTATTAAATAATTAGTACATTTAGTGCAGATTGTAATAATATATCTAGAATTATAAACAAAGAACTAAAAGCATGAGCAGGACGGAATGTAGAGTCTACTGTTGTGAAAAAATAGAATAGAATACCAAAAATGAAATAAAGCCAAAAGTTGGGAACATATAAGTATGAACTTAAGAATTAACAAATTAGATAACGTTCAAAGTATGATTTGTACACATAACTCCCAAGCTGGAGTAATGTTACGGATTTTAGATAGAGAAACAATTGTAAACAAGTTTGGACGTAGCATGAGGTCAACCTTCGTACTTTTTTATATTTTGATAGTATTTCCTTAACATTTTCAATAGTTCAATAGTTTTTTCTTCTTGCTTTCCTTTGCTTTCCTTTTGCACTACCTTGCTCTCTATATCTATGAGACCTTTTGTTCAGTTTTATTTCGTGCCTCTAATAAATTTCTCAGCATTTACTACCGCAGTAAATCTTACTTCTCCGAATATAATCTGAACTTCTTCTTTGTTTGTTCCTTTTACTTTCTATTTTTGTGTGCGTCCCTTGCCGTAGTTCTCCTTTGTTCTACCCAATATTATCCATTCATTCATTTTTCAATGTTTTCTTTCATAAATTTCAAGATTCAATTATTAAAAATCGTTTCACACGATATTAATGTACGAGGTAAGCGTCAGATGTTCTCGACCTGACAGGCTTATATATATTTAAAGTGTCTTCAAATTTGCATATGCGCTAGGCTTGCGCTATACAGGGTTTTTCACGTAACCCGTTCATTAGAAGATTTCTATGTTAACGCCTTAGGATACTTTTGAAAATTTGTTGCACGTAATCTGGATTCTTGATGTATTAAAATAAAATATTTACAATCATGAACCACTTTCGGTTATACGTGAAAAACCCTGTATATAGTAAATTCTACTAGCAATAGCTATCAATCTACAATCAGATATTGTCACTAGTGTATGAAGATGTCTCAGTTGCCAAAATTTAATATCGTGCTATCATTAAATCTTTAACAAATGGGGGGGGGGGGGATACAACAAATCAAATTAAACAACGTTTATGTTAAGATTCCCTCCGTCCTGGTACAATAATTGAAGTCGTAACTCCTCAAAAGATTTCATTTTTATAGTCTTCACATACCTTATAACGAGTTATCTATTTTCCTATTTAAAACAAGATCTTAGGACACGCCATTTTCGTTATGGTTACAAGCAACCACATTGCATCTTTTTAGGGAAAAAATGTCAACTTATTTTTCCAACAAGAATATATATATATATATATATATATATATATATATATCAATTGATAAATTCTGGAGTTTTTCGGCTTTTGTATGAAATATTTATAAATATGATCAAATTAGTATGTAATTGTGAAGTAAATGTGAATATAAACATTGCTGTCTACAAATTACAACGCAAGTCATACGAAATTTAATTGAAAAATTTTGTCTACTTTGGGACGTGAACCCAAGTCTACGGCTTGCCGGACCATTGCTTTACCAATTAAGCCACGATAGACCTTGGTTCAAGCTAATTAGGAACGCATTATAAGGTGACAATGTTAATGATTCAGATGTCAGTTATTGAAAATAGATGTCAGTTTTGAAAGCAGAAGTCAGTTTTGAAAGCAGATGTCAGTTTCGAAAGCAGATGTTACTTATTGAAAGCAACTGTCTGTTATTGAAAGCAGATGTCAGTTTTGAAAGCAGATATCAGTTTTGACAGCCAATGTCAGTTTTGAAGGTTCTAAATTGGTAATTATTACTCCATAGCTATATGAATATTTAGATCATTTCTTAGCCGTTCATTTAATATATCAATTGATAAATTCTTGGAGTTTTTCGGGTTTTATATGAAATATTTATAAATATTATCAAATTAGTATGTAATTGTGAAGTAAATGCGAATGTAAACATTTCTGTCTACACATTACAACGCAAGTCATACGAAATTTAATTGAAAAGTTTTGTCTACGTTGGGACTTGGACCCAAGTCTACGGTTTGCTTTCAAAACTGACTTCTGCTTTCAAAACTGACATCTACTTTCAATAACTGACATCTGAATCATTAACATTGTCAGGTTATAATGAGTTTATAATTACCTTGAACCAAGGTCTATCGCGGCTTAATTGGTTAAAAGCGACAGTCCGGCAAATCGTAGACTTGGGTTCAAGTCCCAACGTAGACAAAATTTTTCAATTAAATTTCGTATGATTTGCGTTGTAATTTGTAGACAGCAATGTTTACAATCACATTTACTTCACAATTACATACTAATTTGATAATATTTATAAATATTTCATATAAAAGCAGAAAAACTCCAAGAATTTATCAATTGATATATTAAATGAACTGCTAAGATATTATCTATTCATTTTGTTATCTATTCATCTAGTCATTTTGAAGTAAAACCAGACCTTAAATCGTCAACAAATTGAATTTACCATAACATACAAAGGTCACGAAATAATTATCTATATATATATATAATAATAATTAATCTAAATTCCCTTCTACCATATAATGGTGTCGGGACGAAACTGTATTTTTTATTCTAGGCGTCTACAAATTCTTTCCATCCTTTTCTTTCTTCTTATATATATATATATATATATATATATATAAATATATATAATTAAAAATGATTAGCCTAACAATCTCATTAATTACTGTTCTCCACTTATAAACAATATAAACCGGGCCGTAATTATATTCCACCATCCATAAGTAACAACACCAAAAACAATGCAGACATGGAATAATACACCTATAAATCTCTTCTATACATACCCAAATTAACTGACAAAATTAAGACCCTTTTTCGTAATCATCTGTCCAAAATAGTTTATATGTTGACGACCCTATTCCGCATTCTAATTAATGTGATTAAAATTAAATAATTTGAGCGTTAAACTTATTTTAAAATAAAATTATTATGTTTATAATAAAACAAAAACCGTCATGAAACAAAAGGCTTTATGTAGCGTGTCCCTCAAAATGTTGCATTATCCAATGGCGGTAGATAACCTGGTTTTTTATTATTTGTATAGAATTATTTACATATAATTTTCTTTTTCGTTAAATTTCTGGTGGTACTGACAAATACCGATAGAATAATATAATTCGTTAGTGAAGAGAATTTCTGATGAATTAAAGGTGGAAGCTCGTATTGTAGCCCGTATATTTAACTGAGACAGAACCGGACTCGAATAAAGAAAAATCATGTACTCTTTACTACGCGAACAGATTTCCATACATAATTCATGTATGGCTAATCTCATTATTCTTTTTATCAGGTCTGATGAAGAAACAAATATAGTTTAAAGTTTCCATAGAACTAGAGAAAGCATATAATAATACCCCAATATCGTAGTTGTAGATAGAGATTGAGAAGCTGAACTTGAACAAAAAGATATGCCGGAAATTATCATTTTTTTTCTACTTGACGTCTCATTTAATTTTACCCATAAATAATACAATTTGTGTATAAACTCACAAAAAACTATTCAATTAAACAGTAATTCGACAATAAAATAACATTGATATATGCCTAATATTTTCTTTTCAAGGCACTCTCATTCTAGAAATCAAAAACTCTACGAACGCATAAATCGACCTGATATGGTGCTGTCTAGCTTACATTCATTTATTCGTAAACTACTTTGAGCCATTTTTTTTTCTTGCTTTATCTACAGGTTAATTTCAGTTATTCTCTCCTTTCTAAATTACATCTCCAAATAATTTTATCAAGATCTTTTGCGGTCCTCCTCTCCGATTTATGTAAAATTTAGTTTTTCCACACCTATTCTACTGATCTCACTATCTCTATTATATGCAGATGCCACGGGCAGATACAGTTTCGTCCGATAATCTTTGTTAAATCGTTTTCTGATAATGCTAACCGCTTCAATGTGTTACAGTTTTGTCCGGGTCGAATTTTTGGGTATTTACGAGTAGGTACAGTTTCGTCCGATAAACTTTAAGTAGGTACTTAATCCTTTTATGTTAATTTAGAGGTGTATCTCTAATATTAGTTTTTGTTATAATACTTTCGTTATATTTAATGCAAACAAGCAGAGTAGGTTATGTGTTGAATAGAAAAAAACACAATAAGTTAAAATTTAAGAATTTATTCTATTAAAAAAGAAAAATATATAAAATAACAAATGAGAAAAGAAAAGAAATACTTAAATGGTAGAACAATTACAAACTAATATTGGTAAAATTACGTATAGCGAGCGCCAAATAAGATGGCGAGCGGTGAACCCTAGTCGTTTTTAAGTCGTTTTTTAAAACGCGCATGCCCAATGTCCCACTTACTTGTAAGTTTATGTAAACCAAATACAAAGTTTCTCACTATTTCTAAAGCTGCGCGAACTTACTCCCACCGCTCGCCATCTTATTTGGCGCTTGCTATACTTACTTAAAAAGAATAATAATGTGAAACTAATTGTACATATTGCAATGTCGTCAGTTCTTTATTATCATATTGTTTCGCGTTTTTGTGTGTGTGTTAACTTGTCTTTGTTTATTTATACTTTGTATTTGAATATAAATTCCAGCTGATATTGGCACAAAAATTCTAAAAAGACGAAGATATTTGGATGGTAGAAATTAAACCTCTTATTTAGATGTGAATGAAACCATTCGCATGCGTTAGCCGTCCTTGAGCCGCCCAAATTTCGGGAGGAAATATAAAATGCTCTTCTATACCGTATGTGTTAAATATCATTAGGCATAGTGAATCAACGTATGAGTACATACAATGTATACGTACATGAGAAAGCCAGTCCAATGCCAGTGAAGACCGCGACGATTGACGATTCGATTGACTGGAAATTTTGCATTCAGTCTAGCTGCGGCCGTTACAGTTTGAAAGCGTACAATAAAATTAATGTATAATGGCTTTTTATACACCGACTGAAAAGTTTCAGTTAGTAAAATGGTTTTATGCTGGCAAGTCTGCAATGGAGTGCATGAATTTGTTTGCGCTGACTTTTGCAGACCGTTCTGAACCTTGCAGACAAACAATTTATAATATGTATTATAAATAAATTTGAAACTTGTTTCTGTCTCAATAACTGTACGAAATGCAAACCAAGAGAGGTATCACCACAAAAAATTGAGGAAAGAGAACGGCGGGATGTATTAATTTGTAGTATTGTGGAAATTGATAACACGAGATCTAGAAGTGCTGCCGAGGAATTGGGTACAAGTAACACAACTATTTCACGTATTTGGAAACGTAATGGTTTAAAATGTTTCAAATATTCGAAAACCCAAGAAATATTTCCCGAGGACAATTTCCGGAGAATGGAGTTTTGTCAAGACGTTATGGAAAAGATACATCGAGATGAAAATTACGTTAAAAATATTCTCTTCACCGATGAATCAACTTTTCCATTACACGGAAAGCACAATCCCTCTGTTCTTCGATATTGAGCTTCGGGAAATCCTCAAAAACTAAGCGTTTGGGCAGGTATTTTAGGTAACCATTCTATAGGCCCCTATTTTATTGATGGTATATTAAATGCCGACAAGTATCTCGAACTACTGAAAAATCAAATACTTCCCGCCATTCAAAATATTGGAATAAATCAGGAAATCGTTTGGTTTCAACATGATGGCTGTCCAGCACATAATGCAGTAAGGGTAAAGGAATTTCTAGGAAATACTTTTACTGACCGTCTTATTACTGGAACAGGAAACATTAAATGGCCCCCGCGATCTCCGGATCTATCTCCAAATGATTTCTTTTTGTGGGGATATCTAAAAAATATTGTTTATACTCATGAAGCTGGTAGAGCAGAAAATCTAGTTGCCTTGAGAGAAAAATTAACTGAGGCTGCGAATTCATTAACTGCCGACATGTTAGCAAATGTAAGAGCTAATTTCTACGACCGCCTAGGACAATGTCTTGCTGTGCAAGGAGGAATTTTTGAACCTCTTGTATAATTTATTATAATTTTTAGAATCCTTTCTTATTTATTTTATTAGGATTATTCTTTAATTTTATTAGAATTACGCTTATGTTTATGCGACGCACCGCAGCTTAAAAATTTCCTGCATCTACTGAAAGAAATAAGAAAAGCAAATCCCTTGCAATTCGTAAATGATATTTTAGAACGCATTACAGGTACCTATGTCGATGGTCAAATGATTACTGCTAACTTGTATTTGCGAAACAATCGGAGACAATCGTTGCCGGCCGTCGCGGGCTTCGACGGCATTTGGATCGGCTTTTCCATATTATGTACTCATACGTATTCCCTATGCCTATTGATATTTGATACATGCGGTATAAGCTTCCACTAGGTAAATGCTTGTAGTTTATCATTTTCTGGTACTATGGGCCGAAACAGTTGCCAACGTTCTCAGGTTCTAAGAAAAGCAGACCGAAACAGTATCAAATCCATTTGCCAATGTTTGTTTTTTCTTTATAGTATTTTGTGAGTCCTAGCTACTGTATTTTTCGCTACCAAGCTTGAGAGATATGAAATCGGCAGCCAATTATTTTAATATTCTGCCATATGGAACACAGCTTTGTGTATCGACATTTCAAAATCGATAACAACCTCCGCAGGACAAATTGCAACGAAAATTCTTCACATTTTTAACTTTTTTTTGAAATTTGAAACAGTGTTTATAGGATTCTAAACTTTTATCTTTGAATAAATAAAACACTAGGGGTATATAGTGCCCGTTATATTGTCGATGGATGGTAAATAACTGTACAAAATATTTTGAGGAATATTTAAATGTTCCGTCCATAAATATTTTTTTGCACTTAAACAAATGTTCCAGGTTTGACTTACAAGAGAAATGGTTGCTGTCGTTCACAATCAAAAATTCTTCTTCTCTGTTCGTATTAATTTCGGATTTCATATTTTCCAAAGTTTCAAACACTTCTTTTACATTTTTGGGCAAACTCGGAAATGTCTTCCTTTTTTCACCATAAATACTTCGTTTCACAGATTTCACGTCGCCAATTCTTAATTCACTATTGTCGCATTTTGTTAACACCGACTGCACAATTCGTTTGGGTTGCACATTAGGTTCTTCTGTAGCTTTACGTTTTGCCGCCGCTACAAGAAATTGCTTTTGTACTTCTGAAGAGCTTAATTTACGATGGGCATGGTTCAAATTACAACGGGATATCGAATTGTCTTCATCTATGGTGCAAACACTAGCAGTATATTTTGGTGTCCGACATCTCCACTTTTTTCGCCACTTGACAGTTGTTCCGCAAAACAGTATCGGAAGTTGTTCACGAACAATACTTCTTTACCACTCTTACTAACACTTTTTCTCACATTTAACTTTTTCATGTTGCACTTTTAACATGTAATAGTTAACTGAAATGTAATGTTTCTAAGTAAGTACATAATTCATAAGAATTTCCATTGGTGAGTGGGGGTAGCAATAGTAGAATACGATATTGGTAGGATTTCACAAGTAATAAGTTTCAACTCGGCAAAAATTACAAGGAAAGTATTGATTAGAATATAATACCATTAGGATAATTTTAATCCTCTACTTTACCTGCACCTACCGGCCGGACGAAACTGTATATCCCTAATTTAGACCTGTCTTACTGGCCGGACGAAAGTGTAAATTATAATTTATGCAAATCTGGTAATCGGACGAAACTGTAATCGCCGTAAAATTCTTTTAAAAATAATGCAATATAAAAGTGAAAATATAGTTTACCAATACATATTTTTTGTATATATGTATTGAAAGTTGATTAGGAATTATTTGGTCTTAAAGAAAAAATAATGTGAAAACTACGACTGTATATCTAAGTACATACTTCCTTTTAACCGACAATATATGTCGGATCCTCTCGGTCTACTATTATGTACCTGTTATTGTGCCACAACTGCTCCTGCATCAAAACAATTTCAGGTGAAAGTTTCTATACCAAAGCTGGATGCATCGCCATGCTCGATACATATCGTACCATGAATTGATTTAGAGGTCAATCACGTCAATTAGAAGCGGTACTTGTGCGTGTTGAATATAAGCGTGACGAATATAAAATTCATTTGGTCAATTACAGTTGTGATGATAATAACAATAATCACTAAGAAGAAGAAACAGTAATTGGTGTTAAGGAAATGGAATTTTTCTTATGGAGAAAGACGAACTGCAATTTATTATAAATTGCAATTGTTAATTAGAATAATCGTTTTACTCTAGGATATATTTTTCCAATCAAAAAAGGCGAAATAACTGGAACACATTCTTAAGGCACGCAATAAATTAAGCATTTAATTTAAAGGAAAGTATAAATTTTCACGTTAACTCAATTGAAAACTATCGAAATTCATGTATCTAAATTCCTAAGAATTACTTAACCTTCCGTTAGGCGCGCTGATGTTTGCAACGTTAGTAGTCGCGATGGGACTGATAAACCCATGGTGTTGGTTTTGTATTTTTTCACTTACCTGTTTACCTTATGTATAGGAGATCCATTATATATAACATTTTAACATTAAGTGAACATACTACTTAACTTTTATTAGAAAGAAAATAATATTTTATTACAATATACAATATAAGAGAACATTATACAGAATCCATTATTATATTTTCTGCGGTATTACAAATTAAGCAATTTTCACAAACTGTTTTCACATGTTGATTCAAACATAGGTACACGTGACATTTTTCACATTTAAACTTGGTACGACAGTCTTTTTTAGAGGCTTGGTAGCAAGGCTCACATCGTTTCCTTTTTGAGCTGGTAGGAACAGAAGCAGTTTTAACGTTATTAGTAACTACTTGCGGTTTATACTTCTTCAACATACTTTTCAGATCATCCGGTAGACTTGTTATTAGCGACCTCCTTTGTAGCTGCCCGGATAATAAAGTCAGAGCCAATTTTTTCAAATATGCCCGTCTATCTGAGTATTGATTACCATTCGCGAGAAAAATGACTCTTGAGTTTATTCCAGCTGTATTCAAAAGATGGTAAAAGATTACCATAGGCCATCTTCTCGTCGCTCTAGCCACATTATAACTAGCGCATAGCTTATCCACCACATCTACCCCAGACTTGGTATCATTATAATGAAGTATTATTTCCGGCCTTTTATGTATGTTATTAGACACTTCATTGGATGATACATGAAGACTTGATAATAGAACAACTGTCTTTCCTGCTTTTGGAACATATGATACAATTGTTTCATTTTTTGAAAAACCAAAAACGCTATCATATTGCTCACGACCTTTCGCTGTTACAAAGTTCGATGGAATTTCCCGTCTGTTCTTTCTTATTGTTCCTACGTATGATAGTTTCTTATTTTCTAACTCTTGCACTAGACTCAAGCTAGTGAACCAATTGTCGGCCGTAATGTTTCGTCCAGATCCATAAATTGGTTCAGCCAACCTAAGAACAACAGCCTCAGCAGAATTGTTTTGACGGTATGGACCCTCGGGCTGCTGTCCGCAGTATAATTCCATGTTTGAAGTATAAAACAACTTCGCATCAGATAGGCAAACAATCTTCAAGCCATATTTGGTAGGCTTGGACGGTATATACTGCCGAAAGTCGCAGCGGCCTCGAAAAGCTGGTAACTGTTCATCAACTGTTACATTTTGACCAAGAGATAATTGTAGCTGACAATTACGGATAAACATTGTGA
The DNA here is from genome assembly GCA_935421215.2 of Melolontha melolontha. NCBI lineage: Eukaryota > Metazoa > Arthropoda > Insecta > Coleoptera > Scarabaeidae > Melolontha > Melolontha melolontha. The sequence goes on along the minus strand of OW285242.1, from coordinate 91,211,435 downwards.
ACATCTGCCTAACAGCTGCCAGTTTGTCAGACTTTCTGCGATCTTCTCTTGAAGCCCTCTCGTCAAAACGTATACATCTGATTAAAAATCTAAACCGTTTTTCAGACATCGCCATTCTAAACATGTTGATACCAATCATCAGTTGCCCACATATCATGAAGGTTTTGGCGCCCACCACGAAAAACACCTGCCAGATATAGCAAACCAAAGCATGCTTTCATTTCTGTAATATCTGTGAGTCGGCTATCTCTTTCTCGGTGAAATTTATCTTTCACAATTTGTATATAATTGTTAGTATTTGTAACTATCAAATCTAAAATATCGTCACTAAAGAAGAGTTTCCAGCATTCAATTTCGGCTTTAGCTTCTCTTGCCGCCTGTGTAACACCCGGTAACACTCTCATAATATTCTGAGGACGACTATGTGTCTTTTTCCAAGGCTGCTTTCTCCATTGTATTCCATTTTTCCCTGAAAACAAAAATAGGTCTAATAATAACGCTTCTTTTCTAGCGTGTAGCTGCTCACCATAAAAGAAATGTGCATTATCTAGTTCACTGTCCTCTACCTCATGATCGGTATCTGACATGACATCTCGCATTTCAACACAATCCTCTGTTTCTGAATCGTCACTTTCGTTGAAATCCTCTTCACCAAAGTCGTCATCATCGTAAAGTAGCCGATATATTTCTTCTATATCGTTCGGATTTTCGAGATCAAATATGTTCTTGTTCATTCTAATTATTATAAAATTAACAAATGGTTATGATTATAGAGTTAATAAATAACGTTAGTAAATGCGCAAGCATAAACATAACCCTTCAATTAGCAAATGAGGCACGCTTATTGAATGGCAAAAAAAACAACATACCTTGTCGCAGTGGGTCTACTGGCCCCAATGGATGATCTATACACAATTAGCTATCAAAAACACTAGCATCGATTGATGAAATCGAAATATTCGTGCAGATTCAGATAGGTTCTAACGTACTGTTAGATGTCACAACACGATATACACGTGGCTCCATCTATTAGTAAGTAGTTCGCTTTTCTATAAATGATGGGATTATCAGACCCATGCGCGACTAACGGAAGGTTAATGTTGCATATCCCAGATAAATATTTTTTTGATTGATATAATTTTTATTAGCAATCTACTCTGTAGTGGTAATCAAATGTTAAATTATTTGGCAACGTTGTGAAGATACACAAAATATATCTCTCCTAACGTTTTTCCTAACTAATATAGCGTTGCTAAAGCTATAGCTAGAGTTTAGCAAAATATTTTTTCATTTAATACTAACAATTTAGAAAGAGCAAGGTTATAAATAATTATTTAAACCATTTTAACTGTTTTAATCGGTATTTGCTTTTGTCAAATAGGTTAACAACAAAAGCGTTAAGATAATGTTCAAGCCGGAAAATATATTTCACATGCCGCATTTGACTTCTTAAAATGCTTCGGGAATATTTAACACATTACAAAAGGTTTCGTCATTAAAGAACTACGTAGAATCTGCAATAGTCTTTAGAACTTTAGAACTTTCGTACTGAAATTATTACACTTTCATGTTCACTAATTGTATTTCACAATTGTATGGCATATGCCCACACGAGTTTTAAAATCACTTTGTGCACTACTAGTTTGTTACAAATGATACCATATATGCACACATATTCTGTATCTGTTCCCATGGAAATACACCTGGTATTTTACTAACGTTCACTTCAGCCAAAAACACACGTTTCTGTCTTACAACGTAATCAGTCCGGCTAATGAAGTGACGTTTAACGGCTCGCCCTTCGGAACAAATAGCAAATTTTGTACCCGGAAATAAAAGAATTAAATAAAACCATTTGGTATGCAATAACATATATCACAGACAAAGTAAACAAAATCTTAAGAAAATTAGAGATTAAAATTATATGTAACAATAAGACAAAATTAGGTATGTACTATATAATATAACAACTAAGATAAAATAGGTAAACTAAAAAATCTGGGGTATATATCACTCAATGTCAAGACTGTGAAACTATATATATATATATATATATATATATATATATATATATAGGTCAAAGTCCATTAAAAACGTATATCGGAACATGTAATAGTCGTGAAATATAGCATTAAAAATACAGGTTTTTCGGAGCACTGTATTGAGCAAAACCATTTGCCCGATATAAATAGCTGCAACTTAGTACATAATGTAATAAACAGTAAAAGATTAGATTTATTATAAATTCTAGAAATTAGAAAAGCCCAGAAACAAAATGTAATAGTCACTTATACACAGCTAGAATTTAAAAATACCCCCATCATAGACAGCATTATAAACATCATCTAACAACCACCTCAACACAAAACTAGGTATATAAGTTACACTGTTACGTAGATGAAGTTAGTTGTAAGAAACTCTTCGAGAATGGCATAACAGCCGAAATATATTTAATAAAATTTGTGAAATATAGCCAAGTATGTTATTCCTACCAAGTACAGCAATAATTACTAAAATGTTTCACCAAGAAGTGTCTGCAACATCAATTAATTAAATTAAAAGACTTGTGATGTACTATAAATTTAAAGATTAAAAACAAGGGAAATTTAAAGCAAATATTTATTTCACTTATTTTGGCCACAGAAGATATTAATAATTTGTTAAAATTAATATTACTTTCTCTTGAATAATTATTAACATACGGTAGCCACGTAAATTTTCCCACTGAAACTTTTAGAATTTGTAATACTTCCTTTCATTCATTTTTCTAATTTTTGGAAAGGTGGATATCGGAATTTTTTAATTTACTAATTACACAATTCCACACATCCAAAAAATTTAGGTTAATGATTAGTAGTTTTTTTCTTTAATTTGCTAATTGGCAATTTATCATTTTAAGATATACCGAACTTATAAATATTTGGTACCAATAAATAGATAATTTTCCATATCCTCCTGGCATGTTAATTACACAGATTAAGTAGTTTCGTTTTAAAAAGGATTACGTAACGACTTTAATTATTTTGTGATTAATTGTTCAGTATTAATGGTATTTAGCGGAAAATATAGTCTATTAACACCCCTACAAAGTGAATTCGTTCATAATGGCTTTTTCATTTGTCAATTATTTTTAATAAATAATTCTTGGTTTCCATGCCATATTGCCTTCTAAAATAAATTGGCCATGCTTGTCCTTGATACCTACTATAAATCTAGCTCATGAGCATATAAACTCTCAATAAATGTATATATAATATTATCTATTTTTAATTCTACCTTCTATTAATTTTATTATTATTAAGAAAACATAATATCATGGCGGTGTTTGACAGCGTTGCAATAATTGATCTTTTCATCACCTTTTACTAACTTAAAAGGTAATTCAGAATACATATTCTTACCACATGCATGAAATACTGTGACTTTATTATGCCTGTAGCAAGTCTCAATCGTAAAAATTTAAAATTTACTGAATTATCTCTAATTAGCTCTTTTACAACTTTAAATTATAGATTGATAATTACATTGTCCCTATAATTAAATGTAATTTATTATCAGAACGCTAGTTGGGTTATGTTTTGCCACACGTGGGAGAGCCAAATTGCTAAAGATGGAAGCTTGTGGATTGCTTTGATTTGTTCCGGGCCAGCTGTAGCCTCCTAACAATAATGAAACTCATTTAAAATAATATGATGATGCTGCATCAAAGGTCCAGGACGTATGTAGTATCCTGATAAAAAGTTATTAAATGAAGAAAACACAAGAACGTTGTCCTTAAAGTCTTATTTAATATTTATATAAAAAGAATAAAGCTTTGAAATAGATTAATATAATAATTAAAATCATTTAATTAAGAAATTATAGAGTTACGTGCTTGTGTTTATGCGGGACGGATAAAAAAAATGTATAAAGAAACACTGGACTGCGTGGGTCACCACATGAGCTGTGATTTTGGTCAGTAACGTGGTTCAAAAACGGAAAAGAGTTCTCTTACCGTTTTCTAGAGAGCTGGTCGTACAAACAATGGGTTTTATGATCTAGTTTAGGAATAATCAATCTTATTGCAAATAGCGATGTTTAAGGTATTAAATGTTAATTAAAGACGCGAGTCAAAATACTGAGACGCCAATTAAATTAATGTCATTAAAATATTATTCGCAAAAAATACTCTAAAATGATATGTTCATTATATGGTTTAGGCAAACTTTACTCGAATGCGGTTAATGAATTATGTCAATTAATACGCGGTCGGTATAATTTTTACATCTAGAGAATCTAATTTAATAATAAATCAAATTACTAATTAACATATAATTAGAATAGAAGTTGTATGTGATTAATAACTAAACTAAAATGTACAATATAAATTCGGTAGGATATTTCTATAATATTTGTTAAATACCTGAGCTAACCATTCGATAGATAGATTATCGGTCGTTTATGATCTGTCCGATAATACAATATATATATATATATATATATATATATATATATATGGTAAATTCAATCAGTCGGCGATTAAAGGTCTGGCTTTACTTCAAAGTATATATATTTAAAACAACCCTACATATTTCGGCCATGATGCCTTTATCAAGGATATAAAATATAATTAAATTTATAATTTGATTTATATTTTATATCCTTGATAAAGGCATCATTGCCGAAACATGTAGTGTTGTTTTAAATATATATACTTTGAAGTAAACCCAGACATTTAATCGCCGACTGATTATTTACCATATCATACCAAGGTCACGAAAATATTATATATATATATATATATATATATATATATATATATATATTGTTATAGTACAGCTCATACCCACGGTATATAAACAATTTAATTAATTTATATTGTCCCAAGAATGTAGTATCTAAGAAATAATGGTAATGAAAACGTTAATGATTAAGTAAATGATGTAAACACGATGTAACATCAAAATTAGTTTTTTTAATCATGATACCGAACTTAATTGATTATTTTTATTTGCTTATTTATTTTATTTGGTCATTTTTTAATTTATCATAACTTAATATTGTGTGAAATCAAGAATTTTAATGCTAATTACACAGAAATATCCGGAAAATTAATTTATTAAAATTGACAAAATTACTTTATCTATATTATTTTGAGTTATAGCAAAATTTTAGAAAAATATAATCAATTATCACTAACTTCCTGTGGTAGTCATGACAACAAAACAAAAGTTGTTTACGAGGAGATTTTTGCTCGACTTGTAATAGAAACGACGTTTTTTCGACGTATCATTTTTAAAATTGATAAAAAACCAATATATAAGCCTAATTTAATTATAAATGTCGCTTTAAAAATATAGTAAAGGTAAATACCTTATTTGAAGACTGTCTCCGATAGAAAAAGCAACATATTTTCTATAATAACAATTATCAAAAATTTTCGTGTTTCAAAGCCAGTTAATTTTGGAAGCATTGGCTTAAAAGAATTACATAAACCATATTCAGAACACCAAGAACCATCTAAAAGTGTTAAATTAATTAAACCGGGTTCATTACTTCAAGAACTTATTCCGAAAGCAGCCCTTCGTAAAGGAAACTCTCCAGTCCTACGTGAAGAGTGCCACAAACAACCAACCTTTCCAGAACCGGCCTGGTATTTCCTGAACTGCTATCTTCATGCTCTCCGTTAATAACAGGTACTCCCAGGTGGAAATAGATATGCATATTTTCTAAAAGATAATACCTCATTTGTTAAATTATATTATTAAATATCATTAAACTCACGTTATCTTAGGGCAAAATACCATTTTCAAACAACATATATTCATAGTATTTCATTGTCAGTATAGTCACTTCAAATATAACCTTAATTTTTTTATTTTGATTACTTTTCGAGCCATATGATTATTTATAGGCAACCATATATAATTAATAAAAGGGAATAAATAAGCCACCCAATATTGTTTAATGCTTTTGACATAGTATATTAAGTGCATGTTTGTATCTTGTAGAAAAGGAAATTAATAATATATTTATTTTTTTACTCTATGAAATCATTTTTGTTTTATGTATGTTTATGAACTGTTTGGGTATCTAGAACCTACCATATTGCCTGAGATTAAGAAGCGCTCTTGTTTTCAAAATTGGCCTATTTAAGGCTTACGCAATTGAGCTAATTATATTGATATTTCATTAAATTATAAACACTAACAATGTGTGTGAGTGGCTCATGATAACATATGAGTCAGCAACGTGAGGCACATTATAACAATATATATGTATATATATATATATATATATATATATATATATATATATATATATATATATAGTAGATTCAATTAGTCGTCGATTTAAGATTTGTTTTACTTTAATATGTATATATTTAAAATAATCTTACATGTTTCGGCAGATAATGCCTTTTTCAAAGAATTTTAAATTCTAAAATAAATATAAATTATGATTTTATAATTTAAAATTCTTTGCAAAATGCATTATCTGCCGAAACATGTAAGATTATTTTAAATATATACATATTAAAGAAAAAGAAAGTTTAAATCGCCGACTATATAAATCTTCTATAATATGCAAAAGTCAAGGAATAATTATCTTTATATATATGTTACTCTTGATGTTCTCGCGGATGTATGATGAAGGTGTAGTTTCTCGGATTCTTGGCCGCGTGTGAGTTTTGTCCTGAAAAGGACTATATACTCTACGTTTCAACGAGATCGCACTCGTCATCTGGTGTCTAGCAGCAATACGTGGTACCACTAAATTCACTCGTGCTAACAGCAATGCTGAGTCGATCCGGTTATTCAGGAAATTAGCCACCAGCAATGCGCTCTTCCTTTGTATTCGTACCGCTAGCAATTCCAATCCGTGCCTCACAAGCAAATCCTCGTAGTCTATATTGCGTTCTGGATAGATCCCATCCAGCCTGTAACTCAAGTACTTCAAAAATTTTCGCTGAACGCATTCAATTTGATTCACGTGTAGTTCATAGATTGGGTACCAAATGGTAGACTTATATTCCAACTTACTGACGACATATGCGAAATATAGAGATTTAATGGTACTAACACTAGTGAAATTTCGGGACATTCTGATAATAAAACCCAGAGACATGACAGCAGATCTAGTGACGTTTGAGAGATGATCGTTGAAGGTCAACTTTTTTAGAAGGAAATCGTTAATATAGTTGAATACTTGTGGGTAAACATTAGTGAATCATGTCTTATACAAGTCGTTTTGTTAAAAAAAAAACAAAAATTGTTATGAAGCATATTCCAAAATATATAAATTTTCATTAAAGATTAATATTATACTATTTATTATAGAATTTAACACAAATATGTGTTAGAATAATTATTTCTCTTAGAAGTAGTTACGAGGTGCTACCCAGAAATTCCGGAATGTAAAAAAAAAGCACGTTAAATTGTTCATACGACTCATTCACTGCTATCATCTTCATGTACTCTCCTTCCGCATGAATACTCCGATCCCAGTGACTTGTCCATGACTGGAAACAGTGCTGGAAGTTTTCGCGTGTTAACGTGTTAAACACTGTCTGCGATTCGCTCTAGATCTCCTCAACCATCTCAAAGCGGCTCCCTTGAGCTTCAGTTTCAACGTCGGAAGGAAGAAGAAGCTACAAAGGGCAAGATCTGGGAGATGTAGTAGTTATTCTGCGATACTACAATGTCTGATGTGAAAGGTGGGGTAGTACTTCTGTCTTCTCTGAGGCTAGAAACTGACGCATAACAAGTGATGTGTGGGTTGGTGCAAGGTCGTGGTGTAGAATCCACGAATTGTTGCGCTACTTGGCAGGTCGCGTGCGTCGAATGTTTTCTCTAAGTCGCCGAAGAACATCGCAATAAAATCGTCTATTAACTCTTTCACCTGGTGGAAGAAATTCTTTGCGCACGATACCATCAGCGTCAAAGACACAAACTTGACGTTGCTTCAAATTTTCCGTTCGTTCTTCGGTCATGGTGACGATGACGTCTTCCACAGCGATGACTGCGGCTTCGTTTCTGGATCATATCCGTACACCCTTAATTCATCGGTAGTATGATTCTAGTTCTGAAGTTCGCATCCTTTTCGGCAGTTTCTTTCAGCTCTGTGCAGTGCCGTTTTTTGATCAATGCTGAGTAACCTTGGCACAAACTCCACGGTAATACGCCGCATTTTACAAATGTCATAGATTGTTCTCCTTCGGTTTTGCATGATAGCAGCATGCACATTTGACACATTTTGTGGCTTGTTTTTCGTCGATGGACGACCGGAACGCTCACCCTCACCAAACACTTGTTTAAGCATTTTCAGAGTATTTCCTGTCATTTTACCAAATTTGAAGCTAAATTTGATGCACGTTCTTCGCTCTTTCACAGCAAACATTGTAGTGTCGCAGAATAACTCAAACATTCTTGGTCAGCATGTAGCAAAGTACCGTTTGACGTATAGACGTAGCTCACACCATCTAGCGCTGTAGAGCTATACTACCACCCCTTCGCCCGCCATATTTAAATTCCGGGAATTTCTGGGTAGCACCGTTTATGAATTTTACGTGTTTTATATAAAAAAGTGTTGCTCTAGTGGGCTGGTAATTAGACTATAGCTTTGATGAACAGGGCTCAAACTCTGATCTACCCATAATATCGATGGCATTTTTCGGTACCAGTACGACTCAGGCTGATAAAAAATGAATAACTGGAGGTACCCTGGGGTAATAATAGACAGTCGGTGGGTAATACTAGCCTAATGAATCATACAGTTCAAATTGTTAAAAGTCTACCATGTACAACCGCATGTGTTGTGAAAAAATTGTGCAATATTTTACTAAGGCTCAACAAAAAGAGAATTGCCCTCGTATTTTGATAGTGTCCTGTATTTATTTCATGAATTACAGCGATAACCATTTATTATATTATAATTAATAATTGAAAACGCAAAAACGCGGAAGTAGGTATTTCTGCATTGCTAAACATTTGGAACACCATCATAATCATCATCAATGAAAATTCTCAGAGAAATTTTTAACTCTACTAGTTTTCACAGTTGTAGTTTTTATTATCCCGTCGATTAATAATGTTCTAATTATTTAGCAATTACCACCAATAAAGTCATTATAAGTTCATATAAATGATAACTTCTTAGATAAGGTAATTGAAAGTTAATGTTATGGCATTAACAAGAGATAACATCATGGAAAAATGTATAAACTATTTTAAACAAGCCATAGTATTGAAATATACAGTTAGTTCATTTGAATTTCTAATTTAAACAAACAAATTTTCTTCGTATGTATCCTCGTTTTTATTAAACCAATCCAAACGGTACAGAAACATGGAAGTTTCGTTTCGCACTAAATTAGCAGTACGTAAATCTATTTTATACGTAGGTAGTACAGTTTTGTGATTCGAATTGAGTTTGAAGTGGCACATAACTTCTTTAATAGATAATTACTTAATTGTATGCTCTGTCTTCTTTTAAAATAAAAATGATTTAACAATAAAATGTATTTTAGTTTCTGAATTATTATGTTCTAACTAACAGTTAAAATTATTCAATTAAGTAACATGTATTAGTGGCACATACAGCTGTCCTCAGATCGACGCTTAAATAGGTAAAAAGTCTGAAAATTTTTGGGTTGAAACTTCATCTTCTGGGGTTCAGCCCTGCTTGAATAGAAAATAATTTGTGCCATCATTTTAGTTTTGAAAAATCAAGTATGCCATGGTAATATTTTCCACTAGTAAACTGCTTTTTCTGTAGGAGATACGACAAAATATTATTAAGAAAGGTTGCTCAGATTGATAAACTATGCAGGTGTGTAAAATTTCAACAAAATCGGTTTTACTTAATCGTTTATTAAATAGGAATATAAAAAATAACAAAACTCAAAACAATTCCTTTTGTTGAAATTAAAATAACAATATTCACGTCATTGGAAATATCCATTCATTCAGTCGCCTTTATTCGCACATCTTATCATACGACAAGTAAAAGTTGTACAAGTAAATAGTTCCAAGTAATAAAAATATTTTTACTAATGATCCAACATTTACTTGTCGTATGATAAGATGTGCGAATAAAGGCGACTGAATGAATGGATATTTCCAATGACGTGAATATTGTTATTTTAATTTCAACAAAAGGAATTGTTTTGAGTTTTGTTATTTTTTATATTCCTATTTAATAAACGATTAAGTAAAACCGATTTTGTTGAAATTTTACACACCTGCATAGTTTATCAATCTGAGCAACTTTTCTTAATAATATTTTGTCGTATCTCCTACAGAAAAAGCACTTTACTAGTGGAAAATATTACCATGGCATACTTGATTTTTCAAAACTAAAATGATGGCACAAATTATTTTCTATTCAAGCAGGGCTGAACCCCAGAAGATGAAGTTTCAACCCAAAAATTTTCAGACTTTTTACCTATTCAAGCGTGTCCTCAGGTCGACGCTTGAATAGGTAAAAAGTCTATTACTATTTGTTTTATCTGACTCCAATGAATAATTGTTAGATTAGGGGCTCTCGGCGGCCACAAAATGTGACCAGCATTGGCTATCCATTTTTTTAAACAACGCTCATTTAGACATTCTCAAACTCCTAAAAATATGAAACAAAATTTGCTTCGTATACAAACCAATTCAAAATATTTAAACATGTATGCCGATTAAGTCCTCCCTCAAAAAAATATGGTCCAATTACACCATAACGGTAGGAAATTGCACACCCTCTTTATTAAAGTATTGATGCTTGGAGTAATAGATTCTAAGCATTTTACACACTCGGGATTACAAGCCTCTAGAGCCCAAATCTTCCCAAATTTTCACGCACATACCGTGTGCACAACGTCGAGCGATCGATGGATATATAAGTAATGACTGGCCAACTGCAAGTGGGAGGGGCTACATACATTAAACTCCTACAGGGCGTATTTAATTGTGGTGAACTAAGAAAACGTTATGGTTGTTTATTAATAAATGATGTATCAAAATAAATATTCCAAATTAATAACTAATTGTTTAACAAACTACAAAAATATTTGTAGTATATTATTTATGGTTAATGTACGAATTTGGATATTTTATCCGACTACACCGTTGCTTTTCGCACTATTAGTCATATGCCGGCTGTCAACGTCCCTACAATAACGGATACTTTTGTTTATGTCTCTTCGGCCATAATACTTTAAATTTAACATTTAAATTTAAATAAAATGATATAATATAGTTGAAAGTATCATAAAATACAATCCGCTGTAAAGTGCAGAGTTTTTGTTTACTGCATAATAATAATTCTTACCGGCGAAGCATCAGATATTTTCATCGCTAAATATTCAATGATAAGTTTCATCATAGCTTCGTGGCTTGAACTTAAAAAATTCTTATTCAAATGAAAACACATAAATAATATAAAATTATGAAACAAAACCGTAACTCTTATTGAAAAAAATTAAAATAAAAAGTATTCTGTAATAGCATAAAATTTCAAAACAATAACGATTCTTGCAAGAATATAAATAAAGTGTTTACCAGTATAAATAAATGGTTTCCTTAAATAAACTACCTATAAAATATTAAATTTAACTAAAATACCTTTATTGGTAATAAATATTAATTATTAAATAAAAGAACATTCTAAAAAGAAAAACTAATTATTTAGTAAATGCTCAAATAAACCACCCTCTTGAGCCGAGCAGTAACCCAATCGGTTATAAAAATTACGACGGACATTTGTTAACATTTCTATACGTACTCTACGTACGGATGACAAGGAGCAACTGCAACTGAATGACCAGTCGCAAGCTTGTTTTCCGATTCAATATATTCCGCCTTGCTTGAACACTTTGACAGATTATTTGATTCGTACTTAGATCGTATGTAGAATGTGTTGGATAAAGAAAGGGAACGCCCGTATAGTTAGACAGTAGAACAGACTGAATATACTCTCTCAACCCTAACCACATAAACTCGCTATTCATCTTCGTCTTACTACATTGTGGTAGATCAATCACTCCCGGGCATTCATACGGTATGCGCATGCATCCCCGACGGTTTATTTTATATGAATCGTATTGAATAATAATAATATGAAAAGGAATGAATAATAACAATATGAATACTAACAACATTTGTATGTGCGTCAGTTGTGCAAAACAATTTTCTAATTTGTATACTTTGAGACATGTAAAAAAGTTTCATCCCAACGAAAATAACTAACCTGTTGCTTTCATTGCCGTCCAAAGTACCTGAAAATTTTAAATACAAATGCAATGAATGCAACTACTTTCATAACAATATTTACAATTTTAATCATCATAATAAGAAGGCAACACACAAAATAGCAATAATAGCTAATAGAATGCAATGTAAGTGTTCTGTGGAATGTACATTTCTTACTAGTGATAATGAAGAAGTACATATATTTAAAATTGATGCAGGAAGAAAAAATAAAACAAAAAAGTAACCGCGCGGAAAAGTTTTATTATTATTATAGTTTTAAGTAATAAAAATATTTTTACTAAGGATCCACTATGATAAGATACAAATGGCAAACAGCTCCTCTTCTCAAAAATTGTTTGAAGAAGCCATTACCTACCCGCTTTTATTACATTTTAAAAAATCAAAGGTTGCTTGATGATAATATATAATAGAAAAGTTGAAGTTATTTTATTGTTTTATTTAAGTACCATAAGTTACAAAATTCATTGGATAAACTCACATCTCCACTTGTTGAAGTAGTGGCATCGTTTTTTCCAACGTCGTCATAGCTGCTTGATGATTGGATCTTTAGAAAAAACTATCGATTAAAAGTTAAAGTTTTGAAGTTTGTTTCCCAATCCTCGATGTTCATTGTTCGACAACGAGAAGAATGGGAACCTATTATTACAGGCGCAAAATGAATTTCTGTATCAGACACTAAGTCCAATATACATTCTTTGCCTGGAATCGAAACTGAAAGCAAACACCACGTATTTTTTTCTCTAATATAAATTTAGCAACCGTTTGCTTTTCCAACTTACATAGCCATTTATAGAATTCTTGGCGCCAAGAAAAGTCCATATTCTTGAATTCATTGTTCAAATTATGTATCTCATTAAAATGTTTAATCATATCTTCTTTAGTATATCTTCTTTAGTTTATCACACGATGGACACTTTTTTGCCACTTCCTTGGTTTTCTTGTAGCAGTTTGTGTTGCTTTTTATTATAATTATTAAATTTGTATATATTGTTAAAAAAAATGTTACATTAATCGCATTTATATTTGAAATTTTCAGCCACTGTGGACGGCAATGAAAGCAACAGGTTAGAAATTTTCGTTTGAATGAAACTTTTTTACATGTCGTCTCAAATTATAGAAACTATAATGTTGTTTTCCACAACTAACACACATACAAATGTTGTTACTATTCATATTGTTACCATTCATTACTTTTCATATTATTATTATTATTCATTACGATTCATACATAATAAAACGTCGACGACGCATGCGCATATGTGCGTGAAAATTTGGGAAGAGTTGGGCTATAGAGGCTTGTTACCGAGCAATATCGAAACTATAGAGGAAGGCATATTAGTAGTAGTAAAAGTCGGTGGATCTGAGAAAATAATATTTTTATGGAAATCTCGATCCCCCAGAATTTCCTTCGAGCTTCATTCTAAGGTATGACGAAATCTGACTGTAAATGGTTTAACCTTTCTTGTTTTATAAACACGTTGCAAATGTGATCTGCTAATGAGAGTATATTCTGACCGCTTTCTTAGTGACAGTTCGAGGTGTTTGTGTACTAAATCTATTGATGACACAGTATTTATGTCATCTTCATCGAAGTTTTTTATTTTTTTTTTGGTACATTATGTCCGCTACCGGTAGTCAAAATTTTTTTAACATGTATGGATACTGTAGATTGGACCCATAATGTGTTTGGAGACTTCACACTAAATTGTCTAATAACCGCTGGTATATATAATTGACCTATACCGTAAGATACAAAGGTATTTTTAATAATATAAAATATTATTAAAAATCTGGTGTGAAGAACACAAATACAGGTTCACTATTAATATTTTTGTGAACGTGTCCGAACATATCCCTCCCCAGAGACGTAGATACGTATTTCGCCTTTCTACAGGCTCATCGGTACGCCCCTGCTGGAGAAAGGATATCTTCAAACACATTCACAAAAGAGAACCACATCGCCACATCACAGAAATTATCCAAACCGGGCGTAGAAGTAAATTCAGCGCTGCCTGTTGTCAGACAGCCGAAGTACCTCGCCCCGTCCACATAACCAATGTGAAGTAACGACGCCCTTCCAAAGGTGGCACAGCCATCTCTCTCTCTCTCTCTCTCTATCTCTGGATAATTTCTGTGATGTGGCGATGTGGTTCTTTTTTGTGAATATGTCTGAAGATATCCTTTCTCCAGCAGGGGCGTACCGATGAGCCTGTAGAAAGGCGAAATACGTATCTACGTCTCTGGGGAGGGATATGTTCGGACACGTTCACAAAAATATTAATAGTGAACCTGTATTTGTGTTCTTCACACCAGATTTTTAATAATATTTATATTATTAAAAATACCTTTGTATTATACAAAACTGGTGGGGTTTACCTACTCATATATGTTTCAATTATTCTGATACTATACCGTAAGCTTAGTTAGCATTTGTGATATTTTGCAGTGGTATTTACAAAATTGTAAATCAATTTTAGAATACAGATAACACTACATCAATGTAGAATTTAGTATTTTTGGCAAGTGCCAAAACGTTAATTTATTTTAATCTTCTTATATTCATAGTACCATTATGCGTTTTGAAAATGTAGCAAAACACAAACATTTCCAAGATGTACTTGATCTTGTTGAAATTTAGCACACTTGCATACTTTATCTATCTGAGTAAGTTCTCTAAATAACATTTTGTCGTATCTCTTACAAAAAAAGCACTCTATTGTGTGTAAAATTACCTTTTTGTAAATTTCCAAGGCATGTTTAATTTTGCAAAACTACACGTAAGGCACAAATTAGTTTTTAGCCAAGCAGGACTGAACTCCAGAAGATTTCAACTCAAAAAATTTCAGACAATTTTACCTATTCATGCGGCGATCCGGAGAGATACTGTAGATAAGTATAGGAAATATCTTTGTGAACTAACTTTAACATATGAAGTACTATTATTGTTTTTGTAGTCGCTAAATTAGACAAAGGGCGTCAAGAAATGCTTCGGCAGCAAGGAGATTTGATTAGGTTTGCTAACTAAAGATATCCTTCATAATATTTATTATCTTGTAACACGCAAATTGAAAATTTAGTGGAAATATTTAAACATCTTTCAAATAAAGGTCCAAGAAATTCCCGATCTTGAACCAAGGTTAAATTTAAATTTATGGGTGATAAATTTGAAGTAACCGTTTAAGCCATCGATTTATCGCAACACGTTATTGCAAATATAAAAATAGTCCTAATTATGGAACAGGTTCCGCTTCAATCAATGTCCATATATGCTGTATATATTTCTAATTTTAGCTTTAGTTCCTGTTTACCAAATACATAAATAAACTTTCTTACCATGTACGAAACATTGTTTAAAGAAGGCAAGGACTGAATCGTCGATAATTTTCACTTGTAACAGAAACTAGAACTGAATTTTAATTATTTCTGTGTTGTCTGTTCTATGGAACGCGAGCAATTTTTAATGTTAATAGGTTACTATAGAATATAGTGCATCTTTCTATCTCTCTATTTTACCATTTTTTTTTTTTTAGAATTTATAATCTCGTATACCTCTCAGTAATACGGAAAAGACATGTGCTTTTCTTATTCTTTTATAACTACTATACACTGAAAATATGTGTATAAAATGTCCAGTATGTAGTAGCCACTTATATAACTTATAAAAAGTGTATTTAATTAAACAGCACATTATTTTTTCGTCAAAAAGTAAATAACTGTAAAGATTAATTGATGATCATATTCAATTTCTTGGAAGTTATCAAGCAGCCAGTTATAGTACGAACCTTAAAATATATTTCGTACTTTTATGCTTGGGTCTTTTTCAAGCGAATCTTGACAGAGTTAGTGATAGACACGTAAAATAGTTTCATTACGATATAAATTCAACTAAAATGTTATCAAGGCAAATTCAAACAAATTCAATGAGTAGACATATATTTTAACAACTATAGCCGCGTAACTAGTCATAGTAACTGATAAATGTGATAATGAGGCCAACGTAGTTACTATATTGAACAAAAGAAGTAGAAACATTAATACTTCTTCTTCTTTGTCCTACTCCTTATGCCTTTTCAGGCGTCGGATTGAGAGTTCCAGTCCTCCTCTACCCATTTCTTCCATTCCTTTCTATCTTTTGCCATCATTCTCATTTCTTCCGTCGTCTTACCTTTCTTCCTTGCTATTTCCTCTATTTGGTTTCTCCATTTTATTCTTGGCCTCCCTCGTTGCCCTTTCCTTATTTTTCCCACCTCCATTATTCTTTTTGTAATTCTTTCTTGCATCATTTTTACTATATATACTATATTCTTACTATACTTTGTTTTTATCATTTATCTTATCTGCTCGTTTTTACACTTGCCCCATATCGTTTTCCCTGATATTTTTCTTAAATGTTTCATCTCTATTGCCTCTATTTTCGACTCGTGTTTTCTTTGTATTACTCAACTCTCCGTTTATAAGTTATTATTGGTACTGTTATTTTATTGTGTACTATTCTTTTAATTTCCATATCTATATTTTTCTGGCCCAATATTGTTTTGTTTATTGAGTAATATAATCTTGTTGCTTTGTTGCCTCTATTTATTATTTCTTCGTCTATTTTCCCGTTCTCTGATATCATTGTGCCTAGATATTCGTATGTTGATACCCTTTCTAATATTTTTTCGTCACATTTAATTTCCTTGTTGTTTTGATAATTTTTATTTTCATTAATTATCATTAATTTCGTCTTACTCACGTTAATCTCCATTCTACTTCTTCCAATTTCGCTCTTCCATATATTTACCAATTTCTGCATTTTATTTTTGGAGTTTGCCAACACATTAATATTATCTGCATACAACAGGCTACTCATTCTGACCGGTTGCAAATTCCTATACCCTATTATTGTTTCTAATTGCTTTCCTTTTTCCTTTATTCTTTTAATTATTTTATCCACAGCCAGTATGAATAGCAATGGACTTACTTAGACTATCCTCTTGTTTTATTCCCTTACTCATTATAAATTCTTCGGATCTTTTTCCTCCAATTTGTATCTTACATCTTACTGTTTCATATACGCTTTTTATTATTTTTATTAGTTCTGTGGGTATTACTTTTTCCTTCGGGCATTTTCATATTTCCTCTCTATCTACCGTATCGAATGCCACCTTCAAATCTATGAAAGTCAAATATAATTCGTCTCCTTCGTCTATCTTCCTTTCCATCAGTCTTCTCAGTATATATATATATATATATATATATATATATATATGTTATCGCTCGTTTGTCTATCTGGCCTAAAAGCAGCTTCTTCTTCTTCCAATAATGGCTCCGCATACGTTCTTAATCTCTTTTCTATTATTCTAGTATATACCTTAAAGGATGTTTGGGCTAAACATATTGGTCTATAGTTTTCACACTCCGTCTGTGTATATAGGCACTATCAGGTTGTTTTCCCACTCCCTAGGAATTCATTGTTTTTCCCATGCCTCCTTCCATATTTCCCACAGCCATTCCTTTCCTTCTCCGTCCATCCATTTGATCATTTCCGGAGTTATTTCATCTTCTCCGCACGCTTTTCCCGAAATATTAATACAAGTATCAGTAATCTATAAGACATAGGATTTAAAAAAAGAAAAAATGAAAATAAATTGC
Organism: Melolontha melolontha; assembly: GCA_935421215.2. Classification (NCBI taxonomy): domain Eukaryota; kingdom Metazoa; phylum Arthropoda; class Insecta; order Coleoptera; family Scarabaeidae; genus Melolontha; species Melolontha melolontha. Next base: position 91,193,562 of record OW285242.1, on the reverse strand, counting down.
AAATTTCTATTTGGGGTGGAGGAAATTAGAGATTTTGATATGTAGTGAGGACTATCAATTAACAGTGATAAGTGATAACCAATATTTCAAGTTATAAAAGAGTGGGATTGTTGGACATTTGCACAGAATAGTAGATGGAAGATATTGAGACAGATACTCATGAATGATAAAAACGAGGAAATATAACAAGGATTAGCAGAAACAAACAGGGGTTAGGACAAAGTGGAATTGTTGGAACATTTGCACAAAATAGTAGATGAAAGATATGATATACAGGTACTCATGTGAAAATGACGAAAAAGTTAATCAAGGATTGGGTGAAACAAACAGAGGTTATGATAAAGTCTAGAAATTTTAAACCTTCATAAGCCCTAAGGCTTGAACTAATGGTTTATACTACAACAGCAAAAACATTAACTCTATTTAATAGAGAAAAAACTGAAGATTGATTGTTCAATATGTAGTCAACCAAGTTTATTTCATCCCTAAATAACGAAAATAAAGGTTTTTCAGCTCATTTTTAAACACCATGTCACAGGATTGTCTTCTCTTTTGAACGCGGAAATGTAACGACTTAAATTTTTTTTTTTCACAGTAGACTACGAACGAGAAATATATAGGATTAATTGACTGGGATCTGTCATTTATAAGTTAAATCGACAAGCCGAGATTATTTGTCAAGTATTTGTGAAAATTTATTAGTAAATAATGGATTTCGTATTTAATGAACCACAAAAATGATATATAGCGGAAATTTATTTAAGAAATGGCAGAAAATTAATTGATAAATGGATTTATTCTATAAAGGACTTATTATATGAAAATTTTCTAGAGGAATTAGCGGATGAAGTTATCCCGAATAATAATTTCAGTATACATTCTCCGTTTTGTGCAATTATTTAGAGAAACAGTAAATGAGTATCGCTGAAAAGAGTATTTGCTTTCCGAGTCTGAATCAAATCCAAAACATAGTGACTGTACTCGCCTTGTTATTGGGCAGAACCAAGTCCGCCCGCGTCCATAACTTTCCAATATGGAGGCATTTTGAACGATTAGCTGTATCATAAAATACACCACAATTACAAAAGGCCTCCGCGCCATCGACCAGCTGATAATTGGCTCAAGTATTTCCAAGTATTCTTCTGGGGCGATTAGTATCTGGGGAGTCTTCTAAGGCCATCATTGTTCGTAAGAGGGCGAGATTTTAGCCTTTATCTCACAGGTCGGTAGCCATATAGTGGATAGCGGAAGTCTATTTGTTGTTTGATTTTTTCACTAGCTGAAGCCACCTCTCTCCTGATGTGTAAAACGATTCCTAGAAAAGGGTACAGCTAATCGATTACGCAGACCTGAGGCAACTAGTAACAATATAGGCAATCTCATTAAGGGCTGTCTCGATATTTATGTGTAGGCAGGTGAGAACCAGATTGGCGCTGCTTATTTTGCTGCTGAGAAACAGAGGCCAAGAGTAGAGGCCAAGAGTAGAGGGTTATTTACGCCATTTCGTGCTGATTAACTTGCTGATTATGTTGTTTCGCGTACAGATCTTTCTTTTTATCTGAGAACATTGCCTTTTAAAGGCAAGAGAACGATTTCATATGACACCGAGATATTTTAGCTCTGGACAGTGTTCGAATTTTTGGTTTCGCTATGTTATATTTAAGGCTGACCGTGCTTTCCTATTTCGGAAAAGAAATGCGCATACTTGTGTTTTCCCAAGGTTAGGCTTAATATAGTTATTGTTATAGTATAACGCAAGGGCTTCAAGAGCTCTATAAAGCGTTCGTTCTACTTCCTGAAAAATAAATATCTGTGCTGCCACCGCAGCATCATCAGCGTGGATGAACTTTCTTGTATAGGGAGAAAGGGCCTAATTAATGGTGTAAATATTGTGAAGCATAGGCACCAATCCACTGCCTTGTGATAATCCACCCGAGGAGCGCCATGGTTGGGAAATCTTGAAGTACACGAATCCATGTATACGAGGGTCACTCTTTTATATTTTTACAAAATCTGGAATGAAACCAAAATTCTTGGGAACAAACTATTTTATTGTTTTTCAAAATATTTGTCTTTATGGTCCATATACTTTTGCATACGTACGAACCAGTTCTCAAAACACTCTGAAGGTTGTATCTCAGAAACATGGTTTTCAAAGGCTTCGACTGCTTCTTGAGGTGTTAAAAATTGCTGTCCACGCATTTTTTGTTTCACAGTTGGGAACAAAAAGAAATCATTCGGCGACAAGTGAGGTGAATATGGATAATGAGACATTATTTCAACACTTTTCTCCTTCAAATAGTCAACTGTTATACGTGCTGTATGGAACTCGCATTATAGTGATGAAGAATAATGCTACGTTTTTGGTTGTTCTTCCTGATTTCGTCTATAACTTTTGGCAAACAAATTACTGTATACCATCAGCTTTAACAGTTTTTCGATCCTCTAAAGGAATTGTTGCGATGTGTCCTGTACAGCCGAAGAAACAAGCGATATTTTCTTGGAAGTGCTCTTTGCACGAACAACTTTTCTGGGGTTCGGTTCATCTTGGAACACCTATTCAGTAGATTGTTGCTTGGCTCTGGCTCATATGCATATATCCATGTTTCGTCAACTGTGATGATGTTGTATATGGATTTTGCGGTTCCTACGTCGAATTTTTTGCGCATCTCTTTACACCAATTGACACAAGCTGCTTTCTGGGCTTCGTTGAAGTTATGTGGAATCTATCTAGAACATATTTTTTTTTACAAATAAATGTTCATGTAAAATCGTATGAATTGCAACCTGCGATATGCCAAGAGATGCCTCTACCTCACTGTAAGTCACATGTCGATCGTGTTCTATCATTTTCCACACAGCATCGATGTTTTTTGGAATCACAACAGTTTTTGCTCGACTTTTATGTGATTCATCACTCACTGAGGCACGACCATGACGAAATTCTGCAAATCAATTATAAACTGTCTTCTCTGATGGTGCTTCATTACCAAAAGTTTACCGAAGCGATATAATACCTCCTTGTGGCGTTAGGCCTTTTTTATAATCGTAAAAAATCATCCAACGAAAACCTCCACGAGTAATCTCCATTATTTTACAAATTCACTGTTTTAAAACTATCACTGTCAACAAACTACTGATTCAATTTATAAGCTATCGTGGATTTCTCATTGACAAATGTCAAACTTTAAGAATACATATGTCAAAAGCACCATCTAGTGGTCGATTGTAAAAATATAAAAGGTGTCCCTCGTAGTAGCCAGGAGATCCGGAGATATTGTCTGGCTGCCAAAGTTCGCTCTAACTCATTTAGCGTAATTCAAGGTGCACGTGTGGCATTCTGCCATGGACGCGAGCTAGTCTACACCCCAGGTTAGAAATAAAGTTAAGTGACGAGTTTAAAATAATTGATGAACGCCTACAAACTTCTGTATGTTGCCCTTAACAAGAACTTGACCTTCCTTACCGTGCTATTAGGCGTATCACATCTTGCCTACTGTGATTTATTGATTATTGCAATGATAATGATGCGACTATGGAAATTATGTTTAGATTTATTTTACATTTCTTTTTATTTGCAGTGTGGAAACAATAAAATGGAACAAATGAAAATAACTAATTATTAATACAGTATATTTATTAAATATTAAAATACGAAACATTTTTCATAGACATAGTGACACCTAGCGGAATGACATAAATTATTAAGTAGAATCTATTTGAGATATAACTTATTTTTCCCATGGGTACGTATGAAAAGAAAATTGTAACTTACACCTTAATTTGAACACGATTCTGGAGGATTATCAATCTCCTTCTTTGCATTATGTAGATGTAATTAATTAACTTTTATTCATGGAACCTAGATTCTTCTTTTAAAATGGCAGAATATGTTTCGAGCCTTTGATCTTGTTTGTTCATCTTTTAATGAGCGTATATTGAGATTAAATTTTCTCCTGGTGTGTATCGATGTTATTATTTGGATTTACTTGCTTCTTTACATTTTTAATAACCTTTTGAAGCACACAGATCATTCTTAAAAGTCCTATAAAAACTATATTTTCTAGCAACCTCCTAAACTTACCCATTAATTATTTTCAATGCAATTGTATCCTTAGTGATTCATTAATACTATCTTTTTAAAGTAACATTTCGTTTTAATATTCCTAATAAAATATTGTTTATATTTATTAACAACATGGTGTAATTTTTTTTGAAGACTGAAATAGACTACCTAGACTAAATATTAATACCTCCTCCATATATTGTTTCTAAAATTTGTTTAAAATATTAAACATTTATTATAATATAATAACTGTAAATAAACATTTACGCATAAGCGTTACTGTGCATTTCAAAAAATAAACTTTCGTAACCTCAACATTCATATCGCATTCCGGTATACTGTAATTCCATATCGGAGAAATGAAGTACCACTTCTTCTTGTCTAACATCGACGTATGTACTGTATGTACATCTTCTGCTTACTCTACTAACTAGAAATTCCCCTTCTGTAAAAGCAACATCATTCATAGCCGCTTACAGTGACGGCCTGCCACATTATTTCTCCTTGTCGATTCGCGGCAGTAAGTACGTCCTACATAGCACCAGACTGGTCAACATCTCTCTGTGGGTCACCGTGACTATTAGAGCTCGTCAGCTGCACGGCAGCAGTCTCCAGGTATCTTTTTTCACGGTAAAGCGCTCATCCGGACATTCAATAGCCGCGCAACATCGATGGCGTGAGTAACATTAATATACAGGCGTGTTAATAACTCTATATTCATATGAATAGAGTGTTGATTGCTAATCAAAACCGTTAGTACTTCTTCATCGAGCGGTGTTAATTAAGAATCAAAATACGTTAATCCCTATTATTACAATGTGAATCGACCGAATCCAAAATAAATTAAAACAGCAAAGAAAAATTAAGAAATTATGAACAAGACCAACTCAAAAATCCTTTCGGATTCTTATAAGAGTTTCAAAGAGATACGAACACCAACGGAATTGAACGTGACACGATTCAAAACCAACAGTTTGGACAGCCTGGCTAATTCATCTAATAACAGTGAAAGCCTCAGCGACGAATCGGATAATGAATCGAAATCCTTCGCGGTTAAGTGCGAAGTCTATGGACAGAGTTCTTGCGGGAGTATCAGATCTTGGAACAAATCCGAGAGCAGCAATTCGGAAAATTGTTACGAACTTCTCACTAGTGAATGCAGTGAAAAAAAGGTTACCGTGGAGAAAAAGCATGCGGAAACACCTTCAGCAACGGGAAGGATGGAGACCATCCCCGAAGAGAGTTCTAGTGAACCAAAAGTGTCGGTTAAAGAAATTTTAGCTCGCTTCGAGAATTTAAAAGACGGTAGTAAAGATCATAACAATAACAGTAACTTGAACAACCATATTGTTAATAACCATAACAGCAATAATAATAATAGCAATAATAACAGTAATAATTTTAATGGAAGCATTAATGGCATAAAGGAAGTAAATAATAACGTTAATAATGGTTGCAGTAATGTTGCTAATAATACTACTTCTATCTCTTCAGCTGTTATTGTCAATGGCTCTACCGCAGGCAGTGGTAATAAAAGCTGTAATAATGGAAATGTCAAGAAAAGTAGTGATGTTAATGTGTTAGCTAATGTTAAAGGAGTCACCACCAAAGAGGTAATTACTTTTTGTAATCTTAAATATAATACTATGATAGTATTAGATCTAATTAAGTAAATATACAAACCAAACTGAACATAATTAACCGAGAATATGAAATATTTCATGTTTGGGGTAAATTTTTCAAATCTAGGAGAATACCTTGACAAAGATTTTTTAAATAACGTAAGATTAATAAAATTAAGATAATACGAAAGATAAATAAGTCGTTCCAATTTTACCACTTTTTTTCTTTGCCCAGAGAAAATACAAACTCATTTCTGCGCAATATGTTCCGACTTTGGAAAAATCATAAATCGTAGATTCACATTCAAAGAAAATATTAACTGTCTATTGAATAATTAATTATGTTAATTTATATGTAATTACCAATTAATTAACTCAAAAATTTGTAAAATGAAAGAAAAAAGCTAATGAGATTCGAGCTCACGATTTTCGATTCCAATTTCCATTGTAGATTTCTAAATAAAATTCTCCAATTAATTCGGCAACAGATGTTAGGATTAATATTAGTTAGTCATAATGAAAAATATTATGCCGCAGATTGTTTTTTTTTTACGGCGAGGCAATTTATCTTGTTACAAAATTCTGAAGTTCTTGTTCTAAATTATTTACCTGTATTAAAAAAAATTTCGAATGTAAATAAGTAATTGTTACTTACTGGGCACATGTACCTTTCGGTGTCAACTTATGTTGGAGTTGAGTTTTCAGTTTTTTGTTTTAGTTCTTGTTTGTCGTCTACTTGTATGTTATGTTTCTTATTTGATTACCCAATTATCATTTTTTTAAATTTTTTTGTTTGGCTATTTTTAATATTTAATGATTTCAATGTTTCGTTAAGGATATTTGTTAGTATATCCTTTCAGCTGTTTTCTGTTTGCTCTACTATTACTAGGACATCCGCATAGGATAGTTTTATTATACAAATGTACCTTAGTTTCCAGTATCCGACATTATATCATAATAATAATAATACAACCTTTATTGCGTGTATAAAACGTAGCAACATTTGTGTAATGTGGTACAATATAAATTACAAAGGATACACTCAAACTCAGCGCGAGGTCGAGCCACATAATGAGGATGTGAGCTGCTCCACCTAGCCCTGTTTCCTGATTTTAGTTTATAATTTCTTTGTTATATAATTGTTAAGTATTGATAATTTAATGAATCAATTATATTTTTTGCAAAATATTACCCCACCCTAAATAAAATTAAAAATTTCTCTTTTTATTCCAAACTATTACAGTAATACTCTTCATTTTTACTTTATTGTAACTTTGACTCTCATTTACGTAAATTTCGAAACATGATCCGTCACTCCAACGCATAATGCTCTATTGACTAGAATAGCAGTGTTAATGTTGTTTCAGCAACTCTAATTGGTTAAACCTGTATAGAATCATAAATAATACCGGAAATCCATTTTCTGGATTTCTTATAAGTTGATACAAAACATATACACTTAATTTATTAATTAATTTTTATAATTCTCATATGTTTGTTTCAATAATATTGTATACAGCATTTCCCAGGGCAAGAATCTTGACCCTTTAGTGTTTAACATTTACATACAGGGTCCGGCAACGAAGCGGGGACGGAAGATTACACGCGTATTTGAAAGTTAGTCAAATATTTAGTAATCGGATATCCTTCCGTACCATCAAGCGCACGTTTTAAAAATATTTTGTTTTATACAGAGTGTTCCAGATGAAAATGCCAGACTAAAGTTGAATTTTTTTAAATGGTACACCCTATATATAATAGATAAAATAATCCGAGCTTCAAAGCTGGTTACATCGATATAATGTTGTATGGATCTAAAGTTGATAGTTTCTGTGTAAATAATTATTTTACTTGATAAATTGATACATTTCAGTAGGCTATTCTGCATAAGGAAAATCAAAAGATCCGAAACCAATAGAATAGAATATTTTCTACTAGTATGCACTTTCGTTGCTAAGTAAACTAAATTCTGCAACTGCTCGCGTTATACAGGCTGTTCACAATTTCGCAAAATCGAAGAGATATCGTAATTTTTAAATGGAACACCCTGTATATTTTTAGCTCATTGAAAAGCCCTATTACTACGCTTTCTATTGATACCTCATTTGATGCACCTAGGATGGATCATTTGCTAATTATTTCTTTGTAGAATTGAATTAATGAAAAATGTTTGTATTTTTAGTAGCTAATTTGCGCTTTTAAACCTTCTGTAAGATCGGATATTCAACAAAATATCCTTAAATGGTCTATAATAAGAAGAAACCCCATTAAGTACAAGAAACAGTTGATTTTCACTCAGCGGTGAAAGCAAACATTAAATTGATATAAAGTAATATAGCATTTTCAATAGATTCACTGCTGATCAAGTTGTCTGGTGTTAGTTTAATAAAAAAATTGCACTAATTAATTTGTATTTTAAAGAATTTTGTATAACCAACTATTTTCGAATACCTAATATGAAACAATAGATACCTAATTAGTTTAACATAAATCGAAATCATGTAGGAAAGAATCAAGTACGAGTAGTATTAAAAGTTTGTACTATTTTAAATAAATACTAATTATAATTAACCACAACATCAAATTTAATTAACAAAAGTAGTAGCACAGTAAATAAAAATAAAGTAAATGTAAATAGTAAATGCAAATAAATCATAGAAAACTTTCAAATGTCCTTCCATGTCTCTCAATACATAAATGAAGCCGCCTGGTGAAATTCTGTTGACCATGCTGTAATGTTTCTTGGCGAACATTTCTAAATGCCTCTCTTATGCGTTCCATCATATTTTCCCTTGTTGTAGGAACTTCCACATAAACTAGAGCCTTGACATATCCCCAAAAGTAAAAGTCCAAGACAGTAAGATCTGGACTTCGTGGAGGCCAAGCGATTGGACTACCTCGTCCTATCCATTTGTCTTCCTTCCATCGCCCTAGAAACTGCCTAACGTTAAGGCTGTAATGAGCAGGTGCACCATCGTGTTGCAACCAGAAAATTTGTCGGGTGTCAGCATCCACATGCTCAAGTAAATTAGGCAGTTCGTTCTGCAAAAATGCCAAATACGTATCGCCTGTAACGGTTCCATCGAAAGAGTACGGCCCAATGATATATGGACCAAGTATACCTCCCCAGACGTTAAGAGACCATCTATTCTGATTGTCTACATGACGTATCCAATGCGGGTTTTCTGTTGCATAATAATGCATGTTATGTTTATTTACCGCCCCATTACTTTTGAAAGTAGCCTCATCGCTAAACAAAATCTTAAAATATGTTAAAATATTTGTAATTTCTCGCTTTTTATTTAGCAACCAACCACAAAAGTCTGTTCTTTTAATGAAAGCATCACCATGCAATTGCTGATTTAATTCCATATGGTACGGATGATACTTATGACTTCTTAAAATTCTTCGTACGCTCCTATCTTCAGTAGCTGTTACCTTTGAAATGCCGTCTATACTTATATGTAGATTTTCCTGTATTGTTAATAATACGGCCAATTCGCTTTTTTCATTGATTACCGGCTTATTTATTTCTCTCTTCTTGTAGGTTACACTAACAGTTTCTGTAAATCTCTCTAATAACCTTTCAAATGCTTCCGGTCTTGGCTTTCTTTCAATGTTTGGAATTCTCTCTGCATATACTCTACTTGCTAGGAGACAATTTATTGTACACTCCCCAAGAATAAATATCATATTCACCATTTCTTGAATACTAAAATTAGTCATTATAGCAATTTCTTTTAAAGATTGAACGAAATATAGTGTAAGATGGAACGAAATTTTTGACAGCTTGGTTATTAAGTATACAAGCTTAAAACTGACACCAGATAACTTGATCAGCAGTGAATCTATTGAAAATTCTATATTACTTTATATTAATTTAATGTTTGCTTTCATCGCTGAGTGAAAATCAACTGTTTCTCGTACTTAATTGGGTTTCTTCTTGTTATAGACTATTTATGGATAATTTGTTGAATATCCGATCTTACAGAAGGTTTAAAAGCGCAAATTAGCTACTAAAAATACAAGCATTTTTCATTAATTCAACTCTAAAAAAAAATAATTGGCAAATGATCCATCCTAGGTGCATCAAATGAGGTATCAATAGAAAGCGTAATAAAAGGCCTTTTCAATGAGCTAAAAATATACAGGGTGTTCCATTAAAAAATTACGAGATTTCTCCGATTTTGCGAAATTGTGAACACCCTGTATAACGCGAGCAGTTACAGAATTTATTTCACGTAGCAACGAAAGTGCATACTAGTAGAAAATATTCTATTCTATTGGTTTCGGATCTTTTGATTTTCCTTATGCAGAATAGCCTACTGAAATGTATCAATTTATCAAGTAAAATAATTATTTACACAGAAACTATCAACTTTAGATCCATACAACATTATATCGATGTAACCAGCTTTCAAGCTCGGCTAATTTTATCTATTAATATATAGGGTGTTCCATTTAAAAAAATTCAACTTTAGTCTGGCATTTCCATCTGGAACAACCTGTATAAAGCAAAATATTTTTAAAACGTGCGCTTGATGGTACGGAAGGATATCGGATGACTAAATATTTGACTAAATTTCAAATACGCGTGTAATCTTCCGTCCCCGCTTCGTTGCCGGACCCTGTATAACAACTTTATCGCAAAATCTAATTGCCAGTATCTTGGATATGCTGATGATTTAGAAATATAAAATGTACTTAACACAACAAACTTGTATAAAATTACAAATAAACTTGCCAATAATTAGAAAATGGTCCAAATAAAATATAATACATTTGAATAGGTATACTACAAAAATAGAACTTGCTAATCCCATTCTCTATAATTATATTTGCGAAACTGAATTAACCATCAGGAAAAATAAATAGAACAATTTCCAAGTATTCTTTTGACTCTTTCAGAACACATATTTCAATTCATTTGTCGTATTCAAAAAAATTTGGCTTCTTTATAAAATCTGGCCGAAACTTTAAAAGCTATTGAAGTTTCAGTAAAGAATTATTGTCACAGGAATACACGGTATCCGTATCACATATATGAAGTAATTACATTTGAATATTCAGGCCAGAATACTGACTATATTGGCTTAGTTTAATAACTCATTTTTTTCATCTTTTATCTGGCAGAATGGACCTAAATTAATATTTATGTACCTCTCGTCATGTTTCCATTTTCAAAACACCAAACACCAATACTAAAGACCGTTTTCTCTTTTCTTTTATGCACATATGCAGGGATGTCCCTTTTTAAACACCGACAGTAGTCAGGCATAATGCGAATTATGAACATCAAATTTCCTGGGAATAATAAATATTTACTCATTAGGTGAAATACATATTAAATTAAGTTTGTTATGTGTTGTTGTTTATTGTGTTTAAATATTAAGGAAGTATATTTATTTACTTCTGTATTCTAGTATGTTCTAATATATATTATACAGTGTGGTCATAAAGTTTGGAACCAAGCTTATAACCGCATTATTTTACATTTTTAGGAAAAACGCTCGGACAGGTGAATTTTCTTTTTTAAAACGCCATCTTTTGACATACAATTTTTTTCTATGACGTCATTTGTTTTCGAGTGATGACGTTATCAACACTTTCTTTAAATGGCAACCATATTATTTTTTTCTCGTTTTTGGTAGATCTTTATATCCACCAAATAGTGATATAAAACAATTGGTATGTTGCATCACAATTTTTTTGAAAAAATGATATAAATTTAGAAAAAAATACGAAAATTCTATTTTTGTACAAAATTAAAATAAATGAAAGAAAATACATCTGAACTTAAATTTATTGTAATAGCTAACGTAAATTTTCAAAATGGACCCCACCAATCAACCGACACTGTCCCAGCCGAGTGTAAATGCTTTGCGATCAATAGAAATCTTCGTTATTCGCTCCAGGTCAAAAGAAATTTGTCTTCCCAATCGGCCAATTACTTATTAAAAAATCTTATATAGCATTCAATAGTTTCACAAAAAAAGGGCCAAAGAAGTTTAATTTATTTAAAAAATTGACATGATATGACAGACCATTTCTTAATTAAAATTATCGCCCAAAAATTGAAGATTTCAAAAACTAATTAAGCTTACAAAATTTACTGAAATATGTAAGTAAGTTTTTTTCACACTTCTGTCTTGTATGAGGACTTAAATATTCTTCTTGAACAAACCGGATCGTCAAAAGCACATGTACTCATGTTACTATGCAAAAAAATTACAAAAACAAAAACACGCACTTTTTTGCAAGATATTTCTTTATGACATTCTTGCTTCTTTTTATACAATTTATGTACAAAAATTTTAGTTTGAAATTGTTTCTATGGCGACAACATTGTTGAATTATTTACTTCTATTTTTGACGTTAAATTTTTGAGATATTGCGTAAAAATTGTTCATTTTCGCTAATATAAAAAATGGCACATTTATCTGAGCGAGAAAGAATCGAAATTTTAATTATGGTTGGGTATGGGGACAGACAAAGAACGCATGCAGAAGCATGCGAATTGTTTAACCATGAACACCCTGATAGACCTCCAATTGCCAGGTCTACGGTGACAAAACTAGTTGGAAAGTTTACAGAAACTGGATCCCTAAAAGATCGACCACGGCAAGGTAGACCTCAAGTAAGAGAAGATGTGAAATTAAATGTGCTTCTAGAAGCAGAAGAAAGGCATCATGTTTCCACCAGACAACTTGCGTTAGCCAATCAGGTGGCTCACTCATTTGTCGTCAATTTATTTAAAAAAATCACTATCGTCCTTACAAAGTTCAACTTGTACAGGAATTACATGAGGATGACGAAGATCGTCGACTGCAGTTCTGTGAAGACGTAATGTTACGTTGTGACCAAAATCCAAATTTCTTGGAAAACATCGTCTTCTCAGATGAAGCTACGTTCTGCCTAAATGGATCTGTTCAGATATTGGTCGCAGAACAATCCGCATTGGACTCAAGCGTGTCATACTCAGCGCAGAGGAAAAGTTAACGTATGGGTTGGAATGATTGGACGACGCATTTTAGGACCATATTTTTTTGAAGGAAATTTGACTGCTGTGCAATATTTACAATTTTTAAGATTTGAACTGGTTCCAGCGCTCGCTGTTGTTTTCCCAAATCACTAGGATGGTGATGTACCCCAACCAAATATTTGGTTTCAACAAGATGGGGCACCTCCCCATTTTGGTGTAGAGTTTCGCCACTATCTTGACGAAATATTTCCCAATAAATGGATTGAACGGAGAGGCGCCATAGAATGGCCACCTCGTTCTCCTGACCTGACTCCGTTAGACTTTTTTTTGTGGGGTTATATGAAATCGAAAGTGTATTTTAACAAACCGAACAATTTAGAAGATTTTTAAAAGAACGAATTCGCGTAGAACTTACACATATATCCCCAGACATAATTGAGGCGAGTATACGAAGTGTTTACACTCGGCTGGGACAGTGTCAGTTGGTTGGTGGGGTCCATTTTGAAAATTTACGTTAACTTTTAATTTTGCACAAAAATAAAATTCTCGTATTTTTTTCTAAATTTATATCATTTTTTCAAAAAAATTGTGATGCAACATACCAATTGTTTTATATCACTCTTTGGTGGATATAAAGATCTACCAAAAACGAGAAAAAAATAATATGGTTGCCATTTAAAGAAAGTGTTTATAACGTCATCACTCGAAAACCAATGACGTCATATAAAAAAAATGTATGTCAAAAGATGGCGTTTTAAAAAAAAAAATTTACCTGTCCGAGCGTTTTTCCTAAAAATGTAAAATAATGCGGTTATAAGCTTGGTTCCAAACTTTATGACCACACTGTATACCTTTTGTACTAAAAATTTGATTTCTTCGTCGATTTTTCTCACACTTCCTATCGCCTATCGCCGAGAAACATTTCACTCAACCCAGTTTTGCAGTATTAGTATGCATCATACAATGATAGTTATAGCAACCTATCTATAGTAAAATTTGTCATACTATGAATGTTGTCTTTAGTATTACAGCTTTTTGTATTGGCCAGTGAGTTTGAGTATGTAAATAGGTAGTAGGTTAAACCTGTATTAGATATTATATATGGTCTATAATTTCTTTAATTTTTTTCTATATTTTCTTAAGTTATCGAGCTAAGAGTAAGTATATATTAATTTCGCCCGAATATTTTGTTTTCACTTCGTGGTTACCGGTAATTGCTACTTCAACGAGATATATTATTTTAGTTATTTTGACTATGAATGTAATATCTGGAAGACTCGTTGCAATTATCTTGTCTTTTAGTATGGGTTCGTTCCAGTAAATTTTGTGTGTTTGCGTTTTCTTTTACAGATTTCGATATGTATTTATAGTAAGGCTGTGTGATATTTGCAAGTTGGTATTAGTAACAAGGTGTAATATATGTAATTTTTCCGACATTATTATATCGAATGCTGTATTCTACTGCAGCTAGTAATTTATTATTAATATTATTATTTATAAATTTTTGATAAGACTTTCACTATGCTTACATCGCTACGCAATATTAAAAAACGCACATCTAGATAAATTCGATATTTTACCAACTTTAGAACTAAATTTGTCAAGTTTTAGCAACTAAAGACGAGCAGAACGAAACTAGAAAAAATAACTGCCTTTCCTTTTCCAAATAAACCTAAAATGGTTCGTCAAATACTAACTGGATTTGCTATAATCCATTTACATGAAGGAAGCCTAAAGATTCATTAAAAAAAGTCCCAAACCAAAACGACTTTAAACAGAAGATGTTATTATTGACGATATATTTAATAAAAATTGATTTTCTTATACAGTAATTAAAAAATGTTAAAACCATATCTGTATATGTATACATGAACATATACAACGCATATTTTAGGAATTGGTTACTACATACGGATTCGTGTTTCGAACTTCTCCTAATTATCGTCAGTGCAAGTGAGAAGCACGCTAATACCATTTTTATATGAGACTTGAATTTTGTTGTGGTCGGAGTTGCCTCCATTTCCACTCCATTGTTTCGTATTTCCCAGGGTTGTGACGTGTTTGTGTCTGATTAATAAATATTCGCGTGTTGTGTGTTTTTGTGCGGTCCTGTGTTGCGAATGTGTAGTCTGTGTGTTTGTCGCTTTTTGCGTTTAAGTCACTGGTCATCGGTTTTTTGCGTTTCAGTCATGTGTGTGTTTAATGTTTGTTGTTGTAGAGTGTGATTATTTTCTGTGTTTGCGTTACGAAGTATTGTATATGTTCTGTTGTTGCGTTTGTGGAGTGTAATGTTATTAGCATATTGCCTAAGGCAAGTGCTAGTTCGTCAGTTGTGTTAGGTGTTGTGTTTCTTTGTTTTTGTGTCCATGGGTTCGTTGTTGGGGGCTAATACCATACGTTGTCGCCAAGTATAACACAATAATGTACATTAAATATAATGAGAAAGCGTCTCGAGACATCTGACGGCGTACGTAGAAGTAAGCAATGCGTAAAGTATGCGTTGAATACATATAGAGATATATTAACATTTTTGTATATTATTTTATACTTAATGTTAGTTAAACATCGATATACCATCTTTTACATCGATTTTATTATGACAAATAATATATCAAAACTGCATATTTCAATAGAATTATTCTATTTTTCTAATTTTACTTTGAATTATCGACATATTTAAATGAATGGCTCGATTTAAACGTAATTATAGGTCCTTTTAACATTGCCACACAAACATTATTAACGGCAATCTTTCCATTATATCTTTGTGATCATTATAACGAATGTTGTAGAATTTTGTAGAATTTGAATCTTTAAAATTCTACCTAAAACAAAGTTCTCGTCCTAAAATTATAGACTTTCTAAATATAATTTTCATTGTTAAATTTAATATAATAATAGTTGCCGTACTAGTCTTCTAGGACTTTGGGGTAGTAACATGGTAAGCTTGTTACCACTTGAGTCGTTTGGTACACTAGGATGGTAAAGCTTCTGTTTTTAACATATATGCAGCACTCTCACTGACAAATAAAAGTATTTTTTCTTTGTACCTGTCGTCCGAATGAAGGCATTTGGTGCATATTCTCGTAAATGGTTTTAGCTACTGTCAACTGCATTTATAACTTTTGTTGCTATTACATATGCGTTATATAGAATAGGTGGGTATAGTACACAAACTACAACATTTACCACACAGTGCCCTAATATATCGACAATTTCGTCGGCACGTATCCATAGGTACTGATTTGAAAGATGGCTTCTAGCTAGTGCATTCTACTGCTTTCGTGTAGCACTTATAAACGTAATATTTGCGTAAGGTGGTTTCATCAAGAACATTTCGACCAATATATTTTTGGAGAAATGTTTTGAAAGCGAGATTGTTAAGTTTATTTAATGGAATATTTTCCGCCATTAAAGTTTCACAGAGGTCGTTAAATTTGTCAGATTCCAACGGGTCTAATGTCTGTGTATGCGAGGCTAAGTGACGCTTTACGTGCGATTTCTTGGAATTTTTTAACGATATTTTACAGACTTTGCAATCAATTCAGGAATCATTAGCAATCATACCATCAATATGAACTTTAATTTAACTCGTCATTGTTTCACGATGCCATTCACGACGTTGCTCCATATCATATCTGAAAAAATAACTTAAACAATTTTCTAGATCTAAATAAATGAAAATTAAAAATGTGTACGTAAATGATTGAAACTTAACGAAATTCACTGAACACTTACATAAAAATAACTGGGAGAAGTAGATTCGATGAAACGATATTAAACAGGATCTATTACTAGAATTAAGAGGTATGTAATAATGTAATTAACAGTTAAAACAATTTAAAAAAGAAACTAACTAGCCATACTTTATTTATCTTACAAAATATAAACGCATAAATTAAATAAATTATAAAAACTCCCCACGCTTTTATCTACTCCCATGAAGAAAGGAATGTAACTGTAATATTGAAGTAATTGCGTCAGAATGCAACGACAAAAAACAGATGTACGGTTAACTGAATGAATAATGCTATTCAATAACTGCGTGTTGTACTTAGCGATGTTATATACTACATATTTATATGGTCCATCTTAATTTCGGCCTGATGCGTCCGATCTCTAGTGATGTGTCTTTTCAATGAAAATAATCTTTAGTTAGCGTTCTAAAATTACAACTCTTATTTTACATAATTTTCATTGTTAAATTTAATATAAATTAAAATTTTCAGCTTAACTTATCTGACAGTAAATATATCAAATTTGATATTAGGAGATTTAGACTTATACATGAATTCTTGATTTCATAGAGATAGTAATAATAATAATTGACATGAATTATTTTGGTTTATTTCCAACAGAAAGAATCTCTTACTAGAACAATACTAAAAATAATAAAAATATGTATATAAAATGTAATTTTGGACTAGTGGGCAGTTAAGTATCCTGGAGATTATTGGTAATAATCCTATTATAAGAAAATATATGAACCAATGTTTCATAATATCTTCTTGAATCGTTGAACACTCAAGAGATAGTTTCTAAATATAATAATTTCTATTTCTCAAGATGCACCTAATTACATTCAAAAATTTGCAGAGCGAAATTCTTAGCTTCTATGCCAACAATACAAATACAAAATCTTCTTTTTCAGTAGAAGATACATTTTTTCAACTTTAAAATTTACTAAAATTACATCAATATAGAAAAGAGGAAGTTGAATCGTTTAAATCCCCCAATCTACATTCTTGAATTTCTACTTTCTCAAATTTGTAAACCTACATTTCTGTTCATTTATATGACCATACATATATTAATTTCATGCATGATTTTATGCAATTACGGCTTCAAAGGATGCATTAATGCAGTTTTTATTTTTAGTATGTCACAATCACGAAAAGCACGGACATGTACACATATGTAATGCGCTATAAATGTGTGACCTTGCTTCCGCACAGATATCGTATTATGAAATGCCAGAGGCGGTTGTTTTATTATAAAGCGTGTAAATGTTATAGTCATTTATCTGAAGACGTTTAAAAAAGCTGGTTTGTTTGACTATATTTAATGTTACACGAATATCTTTAAGGACACCTGTTAGACTATGGTAGTTCTTTTTTCATATTCTTAATCTTCTAATGTTATGTTGTAAACTTGTATAATTTATAATGATTCTCTTTTTATCTACTCTGTTTTATGTACCTACCTTGACTATGACTACGACTATATTTTTACATTACACAATTTCCTTTATTTACTTACGGTACCTATTTCATTAGCTCACATGATGGGAGGACTAGAATTAGTGTGTGTACATATATGAAAAAATATATATACATACATACATACATACATAAATTTGAAAAACATTTTTTAATAATTCAACTTTTTTTATACAGTATACAGTAGCCACAAATTGTGGCTACTGTATACAATCGATTAGATAAATCAGATCGAGCTTGAACCTAAAGATTTGTGTATACTCTTTTAACTAACAAGATAATAATATCCTTAATTAATAAAGATTAACTAATGATCCTAATAATTAGCACACCAAATTCTCTATCAGTTAAGTTTATTTATGAGTATTATGAAGAAATTACAAAACAGTTGTTCAATAGCTATTTATTCAAAATGAATTACAATTGTTTCGCTATACCGTCGCACAGATTCAACGTAGATAGAAACTTTTGTTTGATATCCCATAATTACAATCTGCTCGAGAACATTTAGGAGATAGTAATGACAATTTAATATGATTGAGAGGAGAATGTTTATTTAATAGCACGTTCCCCATAAACTCCAATCATTAGAGGTTGCTACTAAGCAAAATCTAGTCATAAGATCTGCGAGATTGTAAGGCTTAAATCTATTATTGTTACGATCTATTGTGTTTGAAATCTTCTCCTGTCTCTCTTAAGCATCGTATTTTGTTACAAAGCTCTAGATTTTCTTTAATTGCTTAACGAAAATTACGAATTTAAAGCGTTATAAATAAATTTGTTCGGTTGAATAACGAGTCCTTGTTAGTACTTGGTATTATAGTTTCGCACTTCATATATAACTAATTCACTTACTGGTCACACCTTATCATTTCACTTGGCATAAACTACGGTGCATCAACGATCGTCCAAACCACTTTTGGCTGGAACGTTTTCAACATCAATGTTTGAATCCCATACTAACCCCATAGCTGCACTATATAAGTCCAAATAGGTTTTAGAATTACTATATACTTCAGTAGTTTATTTTTAAATTACAGTTGGAATTTTCGTCCAATAATCCGTTAGTCTGCTCAGTTTAAGATCCATTTATATTCTTTTTGTAAATATATGTTTATGCCAAGTTAGTATACGGTATAAGATCATACTGCTGTATAACAACCTAGCAGTAACGTCTCATTAACTGCAAAGTAATCTAAAGTAAATAAAATAATCATTAAAGAAGTGAAATAAGAAAAGTGAAGCAAGTCTGTTCAGATGAGTTTCAGAATGAAAAATTTTGATATCGGACTAAATAAACAGCAATTGACGACTCAAACGAAAACGCTAAATCGTTAAAACTAGCACAATATAACATTAACGCATTAAAAATATCAACAATTTTGAAATACCGGCATTTACAGAGACCAAAAAATATATATTTGCATATTAAAAAAGAGCTAGAATTTTGAAAATGTACGAATATTTATAGTAAAATCCTATCAATAAATACATTAAATGCATAACTAACACAACAAAACTTCTAACTAAATACACTAATTTTCTTAGATAATTCTTAAATACATGTTGGTAGTAATTAGCTTACTAAAAGTTCTTCTAACTAACACATTCTAAGAGAAAAAATCATAAAAATTTGAGTACGAGGGATACCTTCTATATTTCGAGAATATTTCAGGAACAGAAACTAAAATTAATCATAGTGAATGGCTTTATTGTCTTTCAAAATATTCTCCATTAAGATTAGCACACTTTTGCATGCGCTTCAAACAATTTTCGTAGCACATTTTCCACTCCGATTGAAGTACCTCCAAAACATGCATTTTGAAAGCATCAACCGCTTCCTCAGACATCTAAAAACGTTGACCTCATAATTTATTTTTGATTTGCGGGAATAGGAAGAAGCCTTTGGGTTTCAAATCAGGGCTGTACGGCGTATAACCCATCAGTTCCACTTTTTAGGTTGTTAGGAACCCTCTTGTTTGAGCCTATGTGTGAGAGCTCGCATTGTCTTAGTGGAGAATGATCCGTCATAGGAGGTTGTTTTCCCTTAATTGTCCGAATAATACTTCTGTTAAGAAAATGCTTGTATACCATTCAGAATTGACCGCCCGACGTTGCACTAATAATATAGTTGCCATATGTGTTTTCCGAAGAAACAAGCGACCATTTGTTTCGAAGTGCTTGGTGCGAGAACAACTTTTCATGGATTTGGCTAATCTTAAAAGACCCATACAGTCGATCGCTGTTTATTTTCGAGCTGATACGCATAAACACACTATTCGCCACCTGTCATAGACGTGTTTTGAAGCACCCTGATCGTATTTTTAGCATTTTCTTGGACCAATCGACGCGAGCCTTTTTTTGAGTGATTGTCAAATTATGTAGGATCCAACGCGAACAAATTTTTTTGACTGCCAAATGTTCATGCAAAATTGAATGTATGCTGATCCCACTAATGCTCAAGGATACCTCTATATCACGATAAATCACATGACGGTTTTGGAATATCAGTTCACGCACAGCAGCAATGTTTTTCGGAACAAGAACCGATTTTGGACGACCTTCACAAAATTCGTCAGTGAGCGAAGCACGGCTACGATTGAATTCAGTATACCACCATTACATACGCTGATTTTTTTAAGGTGATTCATGCCCAAAAGTCGAATTAATTTATCAATGCACTGTTATTGTGATAATCCACGTCGCACAGAATCGCACAGAAATGTTCACGAGTTAATTCCATTTTTAAGCCGGGATAATTTTTTTAAGTAACTGTAATCAACACACATAGCACTTGTACGTCAAAACATTCTTGGTAAGTATTCTGTCAAAAATGGCGAACTTTACGATAGAGGCATCGGTTGTCAGATGGTAGCCCCAGAATTGTTTATTCCTAACATATAAAAGCCATCCCTCGTATTTATTAATAACTTCAATAAAGTTCAGGCAAGGAAAATATTAATCCTTTCAATATTTATAACCAATAACAATAACAATCTCAATATAATTCCTGATAGTTATTTGTCAATTCGCCGAATAAACTCATTGAACACTGAACAAAATATAATTCTTATCCATTGCTTCTTTTTGAGTATCTTATTTTAGCACAAAGCTCTAAATTTTCTTTAATTATTTAACGGAAATTACGAATCTTAAATGTTATAAATCAAATCTTAATTGTGGTGTTTGTACCGTGAAGGACATCGAAAAGACAGAATTATTTGCGTTTAGTTTATGCTTAGTTCGCGTAGTTTTTATGTTTGACTAATTTATTATGTGGTGTGGTTAATATTTGTTCTTAAATATTAAATGAAATCTTTTCGTGAATTTTTAAACAAAACTCCTTGTGTTATAAGTACCTTTCTTAGTTTTAGAAACATGATTAAGAATATACATCTTTTTAGACTTTCAAAAACTACTTTGAGTTTTATTTCTGCATATGTAAAACAGTCGTTACTTTATTCTTCTGTATCTGACAAGCAGAATATTCTAAAATATTTCCTCCCTGGGTTCCATTATGACCGTAAATCTACGTAGCTTAATTGTTTCTCCATAGTCCTTTCTGCTTTTCGCATTCTGTTTTATTTCATTCCACGAGTTAAAGGCATCTTGTTAATTCTTTATGTAAGGTTCAGTATTCAACATTATTTTTTAATTAACCTTTCCTAGCCCCTGGTAAATTATAACAATAGGACATTTGATATAGTGAAATACGTTTAACAAGAATAATAATAGTAAACTTTTATGCAATATCAAAGCGTCTCAATAAGAACTTGAAATTTTAATCGCGCGCCATTTCAGTCTGTCAAACGTCAGCCACACTTGGTAGTTAGAGAAACATTGACATCTACAGAAATGGTACTTTACAACTTTGAAGAGCGTTTATTAACTGTGAAAACGCATTACAAAAATGTAGAAAACTTTACAGTAACAATTCATAAGTTACGAGTTTTGGAATACATAATCGTCCATCGCGGCTTGCTATTGAAAATAAACTGCAAAGATTTGTGCAGACGTTTTCATTGAAAAACGAGATGACCCCTACACGTCATCACCTTGAAAGGTCGGCCGACAACATTGCTGCCGTAAGAGTTGGTGTCACAGAACATCCCAATACCTCCATTCAGCATCGCGCCCAAGAATTAGACATCAATCGCAGCACCCTCAACGGCAAGTTAACGAAATATTCCACAGCAAAATTATCTTAGGTGATGACGCACATTTTCACCTCAACGGCTACGTCAGCAAACATAATTCTCGGACCTGAGGATCAAAAAATACATATTTTACGCAGAAGCTTCCGATGCAATCTCGATAAGTGATCATTTGGTATGCTACTCGTATGTGGGTAGGACGGATTATCGAATCGTACTTTTTTTAAAATGATTAAGGTGCGTTCGTATCTGTTAATGGCGTTCGCTATCGTGGCATATTGACAAGCTTTTTCTGACGGAAATGACATGTTCCCAGGTCGTGTCGTCTCTCGTTCTAGAGACCATAACTGGCCGTCTAGAAGATGCAATTCAACCCTTTTGTACTTCTTCCCCTGAGATTATTTGAAAAGTAGAGTTTATATGAACCACCCGAAAATGATTAACAAGGTAGAGATCTAACGCAACATGAAATTCAGCTGCCTCTATTCGGTATAGTTGTTTGGTTGAAAGGGCACATACCTGTCGGTGGCCATTGGACTGCTGTTTTATGTCATGGCTAATGTCAACATTTACTCTTTACAAAATAATATAAATTTCTAAGAATTTTAATTAAAAAATATGTTTCTTTTTGAATTTAAAATTCAAGTTCTTATTGAGACAGCCTCTATATGTAGTAGTTTCATATCAATACGAGGAACACCTTTTATATTTTTACAATTGACCACACAATTGAGTGCTTTTGACATATTGCAGTGAATTGTGATTTTAATTCGCTTATTGACTTATGTTCACAATCCACAGTAGTTTTGCCGAACTAGACTCAGTTGGGTGGGCACCTTCCTTGAGCTTCTTTATCTTCAGGGTTTATTCTCACGAATATCGTGGTATAAAAGAGAAATAATAATAATTAAACTCAAGAAATAAAACTAACATCAACGCCACAAACATTTAATTCAAAAAAAAAAAAGAAAAAATTCTACTTTAACAAATATAAAGCAGGATTGTGACTTTATTACGCCGCAACTTAGAGAAAAACTCATGTAAGATATGACTTATACAGGAGATAAAAAAACTCTTAAATGAATCCCGAACAAAGATCTAAATAAATATAAACAAACTTTATTAGCTGTCATCAATTACTTTATTCCCTCAAAAATAAAACGTCAAATAGAACTTCCTCTATTTTCACACGTATCCAAAAATTAATCATGCGCAATAACTCCAGCATGTGACAAATAAATTTTCCCCCCTTCCTACTATATTACGATAACTTAAATGAACAAAAACTATATTCAAAAAAAAACAGTCTAATACGTTTTGTTAATATTTTAAATGATTACAAAAGATTACAAACTAAAATTATAAATTTAAGAAACTTCAGATTTCAATAGAATTATTACTACAAATCTATCTATATAAATATCATATTAAAAATACATACATTTAGTTTTGTATACGTCACGTCACAAAAACTATTATAAGAGAGATTCCAGATAGGTTAATTTATTCAAATTACAAGATTAAAAGACTTGTAATGACCCGTACTTGAATTTTAATAACATCAAAACACCTCAAAAAATACCAAACGAAGTTATCCAAACTACATTGTACAAAATTAAGTTCTGTTCAATATTAATAAAAAAACACCTCCTATCTGTTAAAGAACTATGAAATCTCTAAAGCATGATGAAGCCACAGGAAACAGCAAGACATCCCTACCTAACATAAAAATATAAATCAACATAATAATATATATATATCTGTATTATTATGACTTCCTGCTTGGCGCGGACTTCGAACATCAAAATAGGCCCGTGCAATCTACAGACATGGACAAAAATACACATTACAATAAATTGTTATAAAAATTTTTAATTTTTAAAGTTATTTCCCTGGAATAAAATTTTACAAATAAATACAATAATTTTCATATCTTCTTTTGTTTCTTCAGCAGGGAAAAATCCACTGCAATATGTAATCACTATATTCTTAAAGTTTGACATTTGTCATTGGGAAATCCGCGATAGCTTAGAAATTGAGTCAGTAGTTTGGTGACAGTGGCAATTTTAAGACAGTGAGTTTGTAAAATAATGGAGATTACTCGTGAAAGTTTCCGATGGATTATTTTTTACGATTATAAAGAATGCCTAACTCCACAAGAATGCATTATATCGCTTCGGTCAACTTTGGTAACGAAGCACCATCAGGGAAGACAGTTTACAATTGGATTGCAGAATTTCGTCATGGTCGTGCCTCAGGGAGTGATGAATCACGTAAAGGTCGACCAAAAACCGTTTGATTCCAAAAAACATCGATGCTGTGCGGAAAATGATAGAACACAACCGACAAATGACTTACAGTGAGGTAGAGGCATCTCTTGGCATATCGCAGACTGCAATTCATTCGATTTTACATGAACATTTATTTGTAAAAAAAATATGTTGCAGATGGATTTCACATAACTTGACCGAAGCCCAGAAAGCAGCTCGTGTCAATTGGTGTAAAGAGATGCGCAAAAAATTCGACATAGGAACCGCAAAATTGGTATACATCATCTTCACAGGTGACGAAACATGGATATATGCGTATGAGCCGGAAACCAAGCAACAATCTACTGTATGGGTGTTCCAAGACGAACCGAACCCCGCAAAAGTTGCTCGTACAAGAAGCACTTCCAAGAAAATTATCGCTTGTTTCTTCGGCTGTACAGGACATATCGCAACAATTCCTTTAGAGGATCGAAAAACTGTTAACGCTGAATGGTATACAGTAATTTGTTTGCCAAAAGTTATAGACGAAATCAAGAAGAACAACCGAAAACGTCGCATTATTCTTCATCACGACAATGCGATTTCCCATACAGCACGTCTAACAGATGACTATTTGAAGGAGAAAAGTGTTGAAATAATGTCTTATTGTCCATATTCACCGAATGATTTTTTTTTGTTCCCAACTGTGAAACAAAAGTGCGTGGACAGCGATTTTCAACACCTCAAGAAGCAATTGAAGCCTTTGAAAACCCTGTTTCTGAGATACAATCTTCAGAGTGGAAAAAATGTTTTGAGAACTGGTTCGTACGCATGCAAAAGTGTATAGACCGTAAAGGCAAATATTTTGAAAAACAATAAAATAGTTTGTTCCCAAAAATTTTGTTTTCTTCCCAGATTTTGTAAAAATATAAAAAGTGACCCTCGTAGCTCTAATAGAGATGTGACTGTAAACAAATACAGAAATCTCAGACACTGAGTAAGAGAGTTTTATTATTACTGTTGAATTTGTACCTGGTATCAAAACTTTGCTTCTAACTTAATGATTTATTGCGAAGTGACAGAAGTTTCTCAGTACATTTTTAAATTAAATTTAAATGTACTTGTATTATTTCTCTTAGTGTGTATTTGGAAATTTGTATTTGACCTGGAAGTAAACTCAATTTTTTAATCTACGAAAAGATAAAAGTCAAACGCGGTAATTTTTGAACTGCATGCTCTGATTCAATAAAGGCGATTAGATTCTTCAACAATGAATCATCCTTCACTTAATTTAGCTCTTGGTAACACAACTTTTTAGCGTCTTCTGTATAATTCTTTTCTTACGTTTCACTAGATTTCTCTCTGAATCTTATTATTTCATATGTACTTATTTTTTTACACATCACAATATTTTATTTATAATCTTTTTAAACAATGGTGGTAGTATTAAAGTTGTTGCATTGGCTCGTTTTTAATTATATCATTACCATATTACTTTCTCCAAAGGTTAAGTACGATCCTCAATAATCCTGTTATTTGCTACTAATCCCAGTTTATCGTGATATCTTTATATTATCTTCCATCGAACAAGATCCTATAATAAGAAATGCAAGCTAGTATCCCATGAAGAGAGAGTTAATTGGAGGATAGGACTGAGACAGTAAGTAGAAATATTTTGTCTCTAATAATAATAAGCCTAGTCAATTTTAGTTCAGTTTTACGTAGGGATCAGTTTTTGTTGAAATGACTTCGACAGACAATGCGTAAGGTGTTACTAAAAAAATACAAAGTGTAGATGATCTTCCAGGTCGTAAGCAAAACCGCACTACATTAACACGGCAAGATAAAGCTATTTTTAAAAAAAGTCGTAATTAATACCTCGTTAAGTGTAATCTGAGCTAGCCAAGAAGAACATAAATATTAGTTTAATGACAATTAGAAGCAGATAACGAATACACGATGTTGCTTATCGAAGCATAATTAATTATTAATACCGATAATCATAGCGATGGACGAGGCGCTTGTAGTTAGGGCACAAGAAAATAATAAAAATATAATATGCTTTGTATCAACGTTTCTATTTTTTCTATTACCCCCTTTTTTGTAGAAATATTAGCGGAACTCATTACACAAACTGTAAAGAACCATCCCAATATATTTTAATATTCTAATTTCTAGATAAAACCTTTTATAATGGAGGTAAAAATTAGTGCAATAAACAAGATTAATTATCGTATTGTATTTTTTTAATTTTATTTAAGAAAACCTCAAATATCCTGTATTTGACGTATCCAATTATATTGTGAATGAATGTGACACACAAAAACTCAGTTATTATTATTAAATAGTACAGATATTAAATCCAATGAATATAGCTGCATTTGTCGTAAAAATTTCTAATGCCACAGTACTGTAATTATAGGATATATTAAACGAATGATTCAAATTTGATTTATTCCGAATTCCTTGATTATATAGATGTTGTTAAAAGAGCGTCCAAAATACTAACGTCATGTTCACATAAAAAAGAATAGAAAGTTGATTTGAAATGCATACAAAAAATTATCTAGTTATAAGTAAAATTCATTGTGGAAAAAAATGATTATTCAATACTCTCAGTTTATTTAAAAATAGTTTGTAAAAGTTTATTTATCCAGGTTAGTAAAAGTCAAGTTTAGAATATTAAAAACTCTTGATTAATAACAAAATTATTTGTTTAAATATGCTACTTTAATGTGTATATACCAGATTATTATTTTATAAAGCAATATTCAAATAGAAAGAATATTGTTCGTACAACGCTTCAATTACAGGGTTAGCCATTTAAGGTTGCGGTTTTTGAAGTCATATTAAACATACAAAACATTAATTTAAAAAAATGATTTATTTGTGCAATTAAACAACAAGATCTGCGGTTTAATAAATCAGGTTTCGAAGTGAGAGCCTCGAGCAACGATAACATTTCGCAGCCTCTTCTCAAATTCTCCACAAACTGCCTGAAGTGTGGCGTACGGTATCGCTTCTATTCGCTGCCGTATTGCCATTTCAAGGTCATCCAGGGTGTCTATACCATCGCGATATACCGTATCTTTTAATGATCCCCACAGGTAGAAATCGCAAGGATTGAGGTCTGGACTATATGGTGACCATGTTATCCCTCCGCCTGTAAACTGTTGAGCGTCAAGACCAATGATTCTGTTACCGAAATGTTCTTCAAGAATGTTGAAAACTTCTTCCGTGCGATGCGGACGAGCCCCGTCTTGTATAAACTATGCATTCTCCACCATATTTAATCCATGCGCCACGGGAATAAAAGACCGCAACATTAAATTGCCAACCCGTTATTCAGTTATGTGTATTTGGTATTATTGATGGTCCTAGTTACCTCTAGCAATGTATGCGTTCCATAACTATAAGGTCTAGTAAATTATTGGATTGATTCAATCATTACTTGATAAGAATCCATAATATTAACTGCTAAATAACAGGACTGTTAGATTTGTAGTTTTTAATGTATATAAACTTAACAATTGTTTCGTTCACCACAGTGGCTTCATCAGAAAAGTATACAATATTACAGGTAGAAAGCTACATCTATATATTAAGTAGAGACCGGACACGAGAGGCTGATGACTCATGGCCCACGAGCGTACTATTGAACATTTGTATTTTTAAAGTTAAATCTGGATTTCTATTAAATACTGTCACTTGGAATACTTTTCAAATTATTAATAGCCACATCTAATGTCGTTAAACCATCATTTAATTAGAGCTTTTGATTTTCAAAATAAGTGATTAGTTTTGGCAATTTTCCAAAGTGTTACTGAAGAAAGTACAACTGATTTTTTAAATGTAGAATTTGTATTAGTTCCTTGCACTCAGAAATACTCCGAGCATCGTCATTTAAACATGCAACAAATTTTGTAAACTATCGAAATTGTCTGCATAAAAACTAGTAGCTTCCAACCATGTCCTCATCTAGTTATTACTGGAGAGAGAGGCAGTGACAAAGATCGCAGTTTTTCGCTGTAAAGAGCTACTCTCAATGGTGCTTTTCTGAAAACTTGTTTAAAAGCGGATACTAGTCTATCAACTTCTGGAAAGGTGTCTCTGATATATTCACAGATTCTGTGGAGAGCATGTGCTACACAAGTAATATGCAGCATATTAGGATATGTTTCCTTTAATAGTCTGCCTGCTTTTAACATATATGCAGTACTGTCACTTATAAATAAAAGTACTTTTTCTTTGTACCCGTCGTCCGAACGAAGTATTTTTTTGAATATTCTCGTTAATGGTTCTAGCAACTGTTTCCGCAGCAACTGTATTTATAACTATATATGGAATAGTTGGATGTAGTACACCAGCTACAACATTTACCACCCAGCGTCCTAATATATCGACAGTTTTGTCGGCACTTATCCAGAGGTACTGATTTTAAAGATGGCTTATAATACGTTCTATTGCTTTCGTGTAGCACTTAGAAACATAATGTTTGCGCAAGGTGGATTCATCAGGAACATTTCCAGTATGTTTCTGGAGAAATATTTTTAAAGTGGGATTGTTAAGTTTATCTAATGGAATATTAGCCGCCATAAAAGTTTCACAGAGTTCTTCGTTAAAATTGTCAGATTCCAACGGTTTCAATTTCTATGCATGTGTTTGCGATGCTAAGTGACATTGTACGTGCGATTTCATGGAATTTTTTAACGATATTTTACAGATTTTGCAATAAATTTCGGAATAACTGACAATGGACATACAATCAGTATGACAGTCAATCCAACTCTAAATTGTTTCACGATGCCGTTCTCGACGTTCTTCCATATCATATCTGAAAAATAAACTTAAATAATGCTCTAGATCTAAATAAATGAAAACTAAAAATGTATGCGTAAGTTATTGAATCTGAACGAAATTCAATGCACACTTACGTCGAAATAATTGGCAGAAGTAGATATTAAACAGGATCTATTACAAAAATTACGATGTAATTAACAGTTAAAACTATGAAAACAAGAAACTAACTCACAGACTTTATTTATCTTACGAAATATAATCTAAATAGACTAAATTATTAGAACTCCACACGCCTTAGCTGTAAATATACAACAAAAAAAGTCGCAGTTCTCGATGAAAACAGATGTGCGCGCTACCTAGATCAATAGTGCATTCAATAACTGCGTGATGTACTTACAGATGTTGAAGACTATTTATATCGTCCGTCGTAATGACGACGTCATTTCAACCCGATGTGTCTGGTCTCTGATAATAAGGGACAAATTATCAAGAGGGGGGAGGTATTACTAATTATTAGTCATCTGTTGTGTAAAGTATAAAATGAAAAACTCTAAGATTATACAATTTCTCAAAATCTACATTCGCAAATTGCAATCTGTGAAACTGCAGCAATATGAACGAGTCCATATAATGCAATAATCTAACCGCTTTTTACAATTTTTCTCGACGTTTTTCATGAATGTTGGCTCTTAATTTATGCGATAAACAAGCACAATATGTGATGTTGACAGCTATTTTGTGATCCTTAAGGTCGATCAGTAAAATGCCCATTCAATTCTGAAGTATTGACCATAATCTTTCTTCGTTTATTGAACGACTTTTGCATTTACGGGATGAGACAGAGTTGATCAATACCGTTCTATCGACTCCTTTTTCAAAAATGGATTATAATACAGAATCACTATTTTATCTCGAATGAAAACTCAAAATTCGGTTTCGGGTCGTCGCACTCGTCTATACGCATGTTTAAAAACAAGCACGCACATTAAACACGACGTTGGCATTGAAACAGAAGAGAGAAACAAAAAGAAGTCCTTGCATTAACCTTATTCATATCTAAATGGCCGTGTAGAATTAGGCTAATACTTGTTTTAGAAATGTTAGACATTGCTAATATGCTCACTCTCAAACAGTAATCTTCTAACTCCCATTCTTCAATAAAGGAAATCTTTTGTGACATTACCACTTCAGTTGGCCGTCCGGAACGCTCATGATATTGAAGTGAGGGATTAAACGGAAACATATTACTCACTTTTTTATAGGAGAATGTAATGAAAATATATTACCGACTTATCGAAACTTTCTCAAAGCGAAATGTTATATGTCGCTGCAAAGTTTACTATTCCTAGAGATCGGTAGCATGTGTTGATTTCTAACTAAATTGGCTAATAGAACTATGGCGTCATATTTCAGCCCACACGAGATAGATGAAAGATAAAGCTGTCCGACTCCGTTCTATTAAATGTTGTCATCATAGACAAATTTACCAAAAATATTAATTCAACATGCAGACTTGCTCCAAATACACACAATCTTCCTAAATTAGTTGTACAAAAGTATACTTCTACACTTTTTGTCAGGAAAAATGATCCCTGCGTCATCAATATATCATTGTATGATTCAAATCAGTACTTTGGCGCCATATTAAATAGTGTAAATTGCAAAATGAATATGGAAACTTTGTTTCCGTAACAAATAACTTTTATAAGTTATGTAAACATGTATAATCGAATTACATCTTAATTATATTATTTTGAAATTACTATAAATTGTAAATATCAAATAAAATCAAACTATATCACCACATGAAAAATAAAATGAACTATCAAGAATTTACAACATTTATGTTAACATATAAGATTATGTAATTCTTTCATTTATCAAAATTTCAAAATACATACTTTCTTTCAAGCTATCTTTGTTATACAAGTAAGTACTGTTTGTTATTTGGATGTGGAGATTATTGTTTGAATGTCAATGTTCAACGGAAATTCAGGATCAAATATCATAAACAACCAGCACAACCGCACAGAATTCAATCAAATTTAAAGCATACAGAATACAGTTGCTACAAGCTTTAAGTGATGCTGACAAAGAAAAACGACTTGAATTATGTGTTGAAATGTTTGACAAAGTGGAGGACGATAACAATTTTCTTGACCTAATTGCGTTTAGTGATGAAGCTACAGTCCACTTAAGTGGAAAAGTAAACCACCATGATGTAGGAATATGAGGTGCTTTAAAGCCACTTGAGATAGTCAAACATGTAAGAGATACGCCTAAGTCAAATGTCTTTTGTGCACACAAGTTCTACTCAAATGTACGATCCATTATCTTCAATCGAGAAAACTGTAACTTGTCTTGATATATTGGAAAATTATCTCATGCTACAATTGCAAGAAGACATGAACAATTCATTTTTCTACAGGATGCTGCACCTTCGCGTTTTCATTAGGAGGTCACATCTTACCTCAATCGCAGCATAATTTGGATTGGACGTACTGAAACGATAAATTGGCCAGCGAGATCCCTTGACCTGACGACATTGGATATTTGTGTATGGAGCTACATTATAGACAAAGTTTCTGTTCCATCTCTTGCATGTCTAAATAAATTGCGAGTTCGAATAACAAAAACAGGATATGATACGTCAAATTTGGAACGAATTCACTTACAGATTAGATATATGCAATGTTACAAGGGGAAGCTATATAGAACATTTGTAAATGTTACTTGAAGTTGTACTAAATTGTTTGCTTTATTATTTAGTTCAATAAATTTATACTTTCTTCACAATTAAATATCATTTCTATGTAACAAATTTAGGAAGACGCTCTACTTATACAAAAAGTGGAATCACTCATTGTTTTTAATTTATATTTAAATTACTCCTTTTAATTTAAAAAACTATTTAGAATTTGTTATACGCTTACTCACTTTACCTTTACACATTTGGTATCAAAATATCATAATTCATCATAATTGGCTGACAGAATCTTCTGGCAAAGAAATGTGTTTTCCAATGCAATTTAGTCAATTAGTTTAGTTCTTTCTGTACATTACACCAGAAAATAGTAACGAACTGTATAATATATTACTTAAGCAGAGGCGGTGACATTATTTGACATATATATGACTATAATTATGCATATCTGGTGATCAAAATAGAAAAATGAAGTAATTTTTGACAAACTCAAAATTTTAAAAAGAAACTTTTCATTCTAAATCATTCTTGCATGTCATATGATAGAAGTATTTCATAATTTCATTATTATTGTTCTTAAGAGAAAAAAATTGAATAAAATTATCAAACTGTAATCAGCTGTATCATTTTTCAAACGTCTGAGAATATTTCACTTTTTAAACACAATTTAAGTTTTTTAAATAATAATAATGTTAATAGACAAATGTAGAAATCAAAAAATAATCTCTTGTTAGATATGTATATAACCATAATACATGACAGCAAAACATATGTTTTAATTGTTTACAATTGCAAAATTTATCACTCGAATTACAGCGTCATCTGCTCCATTCTTAGATTGAAAGGGATATAGTTTCACAAAATTACAGTTTAGTAATTACATTTTGGAGCTCGCTTATTTTCGCTTAAAAAAAATCTAAAAATTAGTATAGAAAATTCCTAGTTAGAAATTAGTATAGAAATAATTGCAAGCGCTCTCTAAGATAAAATTCGATTTTACACTAAAAGAAACAACCGTAACACCTTTCATATAAATTACAAGAATTATTATGTGTAATTATAGAATAATTAGAAGAAAAATTATATCTTCTACGCTGGAATAATCTATTTTTTCTTATTTGACTTCATATTATCATTACTAATATTAACACGTTAATTACTATTATTAATGTTTGATATACCGAATGTGTACTTCTTTCTAACTAATTTGTGATTGTATTCCATAACTTCAGAAGTTATCAAATTAAAACTGACCCGACTAAATCGATAACAACGAAGTAAGTTGCTGGTTTGTTTACACTTACACTTATATTATAATTCACACTGGAAATTTATAACTTTACAAAAGGTCGTCGCTTTTTTGTTTTGTTTTCTTCTTTGATTTAAAAATCGCTCATTTCATGTCACACACATAAATCATAATTGATATTTGAAAAGATGAAAAGATAAACCAAAAATATGGTTATGTCTACTAATGTTACATGTATCTCAGAAGTGGTTAAAAATATGTGGAAGACCTGAATTATTAAAGAGACCTGCCAAAAAAATCTTCAATAATTAATATGTACTTAATATGTAATACTGAGAACGCCTAAGACCTTTACGTATTACATTTAAAAAGTTGGAATTTAAATTTAAGGATGTATACTAGAAAACACTCATTTCTGGTGAATCTATTTTCCGATGCCCGTCTTACTCTGTGTGAAGGCGCCCCCTGGACGTCAAGAATGCTTTGTCTAATGCTACTGTTCAGATAGGATTGAATTACACTATTTTTCTCCTGTTTTATTTGCCTAATAGTAAGATTCCATTCATTCATTATTCTGATCTTTTAAATCGAATATCATATATTTCACTGAAATTTAATGGCTACTACTTTATGTTAAAAATTACTGAACAAATTGACAGGATGGATAAAATTCATATTTTAAACATGGAATATACAAATAATCATTACTTGCTACATTAAAAAGAATCTAAAAGTAATTATAGTATTAGTTTAGATACATACGACTGACTATAAATTGCATAACATCTATACAGGTTCAGATATGTTTTAGAACGATAACGACATAGTTTTAAACTCTTTATTCCGATATTACCATTAGCAATAATAATCAATTAACTGCCCTTGTTCTTCTTTCTGCCCCAAGACAATGCGTACATATCTCCCATGTCAATAACTATTTTTGTAACCAATTCTTTTATATTTTCATTGCACGCATATGTCTAAATAATTTTACTTAATTTTCTTCAATTCTTTTTAATACTATTGCACATTTAAAATATCTCCTATTTTACGATTTCTAATATTGTCCAACTTAGTGATCTCTCAGAACCTTTCTTAGCTACATTTCAATTCCCTAGATATTATTTCTGTAAATCCAACTCTAGAGCCAAAGTTGAAAATGAGAATGAAAGATAGTTGCATAATTGAAGTACGATTGTACAAACATTTTGCATTTCTAAACATCCCGTTCTTCCCTATAAATGTAGTTTTAACCATAACATCCAAACTTTGAGAAAGTTATTCCATTCAAGATAGTAAATATTTCATTAGTTTTCATGGGTGATCTCTTATGCTCTATTCTATCTAAAAAATCCCAAATATATTCTGCTTAACTGTGGTGTCTAAATAATAGATTCACAGGTAAACTGTTCTCCTTCTCAAAGTATCTACTAAATATCATTTGTTCGTATATTGTTCGTATTCAATCGTATTCAATCAAATAGTAAAGGTATATGAGTATGTATAATGATGACGTCTTGTCATAAATTAATTAACATTCTTCTGGGTAACCAACGAAGCATTAGAGAAATTCTTTTTTAAAAGAAAATCATAGGTGTATATATGCTTATTCTAATAGCAAGCCGGCATACATAAAATGTTTCAGGTATGCACGTGAAAATATTTCACCGCCTTTTGCATTTTAAATTTTCAAACGCCAATACTCGACTATTAATAGCTTCCTTCATTTATAATTGATTTATAATTGATAAACGCGCTTTCTTTCTATATTCTGACCGTTCATAACGGAAAATTTTTGATGCGAAGTCGACATGCCAACTGATCGATAGTATAATTGCGTGTCCAATAAATAATTAATTTTTTATATGAAACATGTATTCAATCTTTTTTTTCAGATAAAACTATGACAAATATTACACAAGTTATATTTAATTTTAAGAAAAAAATTTGCTGATAATTTAACTGTGAAAGATATAAAATAAAAATAAATAATTATTAAAAATATCTATACGAGGTGCATTCAAGTTCTAAGGCCTCCGATTTTTTTTCTAACTAACTACTCACCCGAAAACTATGAAACTGGTGTTACTTGTCGACGTAATCTCCCTGCAGACGTACACATTTTTCACAACGTCGACGCCATGATTCCATGGCCGCGGCGAAGGCTTCTTTAGGAGTCTGTTTCGACAACTGGAAAATCGCTGAAGCAATAGCAGCACGGCTGGTGAATGTGCGGCCACGGACAGTGTCTTTCATTGTTGGAAACAGCCTAAAGTCACTAGGAGCCAGGTCAGGTTAGTAGGGAGCATGAGAAATCACTTCAAAGTTGTTTTCACGAAGAAACTGTTGCGTAACGTTAGCCCGATGTGCGGGTGCGTTGTCTTGGTGAAACAGCACACGCGCAGCCTTTCCCGGACGTTTTTGTTGCTGTGCAGGAAGGAACTTGTTCTTCAATACGATGCACCTGTCACCGTAGTGCCCTTTGGAACACAATGGGTAAGGATTACACCATCACTGTCACAGAACATGGACACCATCATTTTTTCAGCACTGGCGGTTACCCGAAATTTTTTTGGTGGCGGTTAATCTGTGTGCTTCCATTGAGCTGACTGGCGCTTTGTTTCTGGATTGAAAAATGGCATCCACGTCTCGTCCATTGTCACAATCGACGAAAAGAAAGTCCCAGTCATGCCTTGGTTGCGCGTCAACATTGCTTGGCAACATGCCACACGAGCAGCCTTGTGGTCGTCCGTCAGCATTCGTGGCACGCACCTGGAGGACACTTTTCGCATTTTCAGGTCGTCATGCAGGATTGTGTGCACAGAACCCACGGAAATGCTAACACTGGAGGCGATCTCTTCAACTGTCATTCGGCGAACCCCCAAAACAAGTCTCTCCACTTTCTCGCTCATGTCGTCAAACCGGCTTGTGCAAGCCCGAGGGTGTTTCGGTTTGTTGTCACACAATGTTCTGCCTTCAGTAAACTGTCGCACCCACGAACGCACTTTCGACACATCCATAACTCCATCACCACATGTCTCCTTCAACTGTCGATGAATTTCAATTGGTGTCACACCACGCAAATTCAGAAAACGAATGATTGCACGCTGTTCAAGTAAGTAAAACGTAGCCATTTTAAGTATCTAAAACAGTTCTCATTCTCGACGCTGCCGCTACAATTCCATCTACCGTACAGTGCTGCCATCTCTGTGACGTATTGACAACGAACGCACGCTCATTTTAAAATAATGCACATGCTTCTATCTCTTTCCAGTCTGGAGAAAAAAAATAGGAGGTCTTAGAACTTGAATGCACCTCGTATAAAATTGTTAAAATGTTCCAAATCTTGTACAAGCATTTTAACAATCAAGACTTGGTAAAAACTTATGTTCCTAGAAAGCACATCCAATGCATTATTATTGTTACCAACTAAGTTAGGCGCGATTGAATCATATTCTTCGAAAATTATCTCTCTTATATTTGCTTTAAGAAAATACCTGGTGGCAGTAGCCAGTAACGTCATCTTTGAAAAGGCTAGCAACAGACGGTGCAGCACTGACTCATAACAATCAATGTTTATACTTCCCTCACACAAAACAACTTCGCCGACGTCTGCTGCTGACAAACAACCTCACACCATCATTCCTCCTCCCACGCAATTTACAGCGAACTGTTTCACCGCGTCTGCGCTCTATGAATTGTGGTCCAGATTGTCGGAAAAGCTGCAAGATATACCATAAAATTAGTTTTTTTCTACATCAGTCTACTTGGAACTTGAATAGTATCATTAACATCGGTTTTTTCCAAGGGTACTAAAAACACATTCACGCATGCGGAGTACTATATTGTAAGGACGGACTTCAAATTAGCCTTAATACGAGGGCGGATATGAGGACAACAAAAGGGTGTCCTCAAGGAGGTATTGTCACCGCTACTATGGAGTCTAGTAGTGGATAATCTCATCAGGGCATTAAATGACTTGGGAATATGGACGCAGAGGTTCGCCGATGACATTGTCATTGTGTCCCAGGGACAGTGGCGATCATCATGCGAAATGCTCTGCGAATTGTAGAAAGATCCTTGAGGAGGGATTAACTGTCAGTCCTCAAAAAAACAAATTGGTAGCCTTTACCAACATGAGAAAACTAAATCACCTGGGCAGCGTAAGGCTGTTTAGACAATAATTTGAACTAACCAATGAAGTGAAGTATCTAGGCATAACACTTGATGCGAAACTGAATTGGAGCAGACATCCAGTCAAAGTGGCAGACAGGGCGACGCAGCTCTTCTGGAGATACAGAAGAGCTGTTGGCAAGACCTGGGGACTAAAACCAAAGGTGGTACATTGGCTGTATACAGCATTAGTAAGACCAACGATTACCTATGGAGCAGTTGTCTAGTGGAAGAGGACGGACCGGACATCGTCGGTGGGGTTCCTCAGGACTCTCCAGCGGCAGGCTCTGTTGGGAATCACAGGAGCTATGAATAGCACGGGAACCGCCTCCGTGGAGGCCATCGTGGGTCTCCCTCCGCTGGAACTATTTGTAAAGGCGGAGGCAATGGCTGCAATCTTGGGGCTGAAGGCCAATGACGTATGGTGTCCTAATAAGGTTGTAGGGGGCCATACAAATATCACAGGAACTATACTGGAAGAGCTGATATTTCAAATGCCGGCGGACGGTATGGCACCTGAGATTATGTTTACAGCTAAGCTGAACATATTTTTATACCGACCACGGAACAAGCAAAATGTCGCTCGAGCGATTATGGTGCCGGCACCTGGTATACTGATGGATCATAAGGACCCTAGACCCTAGAAGGAAGATATCGATATGTCTGGGGAAACATACAACGGCTTTCCAGGCCAAATTGTGTGCAATCGCAGCATGCGCCGAGGAAGTTCGGGAAGCCGGCTGCGCAAACAAAAATACCAACATAATGACTGATAGTCAGGCTGCTATTTAAACCATTATGAATCCATCTACCAGGTGTAAGCTGGTGAAATATTGTAAACAGGTCCTCAATAAACTGACACAAGACAATACTGTGTCGCTGATATGGGTGCCAAGACACGAGGGAATTAAAGGCAATGAAACAGAGCCGACGAACTCGCCAAGGAAGGTACTAATAGGAACTGGTATGTAGAATCGCTAAGGATTCCGAAAAACGGGAAATCTGGTTATGGCTAGAAAGAGAACATAAAAAGAAATAGAGGTTAACGAAAGGTCAACTCCATACCAAAAAACTACTAAGGGAGCTGGAAGGAAGGTTTTCAGCCAACCTAATTCGTAGTAACAAAAAAGAAATTAAAATAATTAAAAGATGTGAAAAACAGGAGGAAACTTGCCTTCATGTAATATGTACGTGTAAAGAACTGAAGGAACTCAGACAGAAATATTTCGGGAAAGATTTATTGGATCCTACGAGTATACTCCAACTTTCCCTGAAGAGGATAGTGGCTTTTATCGAGGACACAAAACTAACAGAGTGGAACTGAGAGATCTATTGGATGATAGTACAAAGAGCAGTGTGCTCAAGTGCCTGGACGTGCTGGCGTCTAACCCAAAACAGAAGAAAAAGAAGACGAGGGCGGATTGATATATAAAATATAGTGAGGATAGAAATAAGTCCTAAACTGCCAACAGTAATTTCGAGTATCTCGTCTTAGCATGCAAAGTTTCATTTTGCTGTGTACTGTCGCTGAGTAACAGTGTCATTTATCATGAGTTCGATTTCTAAGATGCGTACCAAGCAAGGATCCGTGATAGATTTTTTAACGCTGGAAAGTTGCGCGCCCATCGAAATTTGCAGGCGTTTGGAAGCTGCTTATGGCGACTATTGTACGGATGTGAGGAATGTTCGACAGTGGGTTCGACATGCGACTTTGTCGTTAGGCGAAATGAAGGTGTTTAACAAAGAACGATCATGCAAGAAATTGCCCGGCAATTAGGTATTTGTCAATAATGAGTCCAGTACATTGTTTAGACATCGAATTACAGAAAACTTTGCACCAGATAGATCGCCTGTCAATAAACGGATGTCATGAAGAAACAAAGAAAAAACATTTGCTAAGAACTTCTTTAACCAGTATTAACGTGAAGGAGATGAATTTTCTCGTGAATTTCAACACCGGGGATGAATATTGGGTTCATTATTATGACCCCGCGCCAATGGAATATCGCCATCCTAATTCTCCACGTATACGAAAATTCAAAAGATTCCATCAGCTCTGAAAGCCATGCTCTGGAAGTCAAAGTGAGTCATAACTACCGAATATCTGCCGAAGGGATCAACGGTCAATTCAATAATATACTTTACGATCACTAAAGAATTGTATGCCTAGAGTAAGTCCAGAAAGAACGAATTTTTTTTTGCATCATGACAGCGTCAGACCGCATTGCAGCAACAAAACGATGAAGATAGTGACAAGTCTGAAATTCACGGTTGATTCGCATCCTCCGTGCTCCTGCAGTCCTGATTTGGAAACTTCAGGTTTCCGGTTCCTAATGTTAAAGGAGGTATTAAAAGATTAACATATTTCATCAGACACCAAAGTTCGGGTTGCTGTTCGCAATTGGATCAACAGTAAACAAGAAATTTTTTTCATGCACCCAATGAAGAATGATTCAGCGTTTGAAGAAATATGTTGTGCTAGACAGTTATTATGTGAAAAAACATTATGTAGATTTTACAGTACAATAACTTTACTTCATTTCGAGACTGGTTTTATTGCTTTCTTTTTTCTTATTCTTATTTTATAAAGTTCGAGAACTTATATACCAATCTGCCCTGGTATATGTGTAATTATTAAATCTCTTCTTTCGTTTTAAAATTCTTACTGGACTTCTTCTTACTTTTAAAATACCTTGCAAGAATAGGGTAGTATTAATTATCAAAACACGCAATGAAAAGCAAGGAAGGAATTATATAACATGATTTTAAAATTTTAATTTAAAATGTTTATGTAAGCTATAAATAACAGGAAGAACAAATACACTCGGGTTTTGCAACTCATCTTATTTTTTTCCCCCATAATTAGGAATTATATAAGAAATATTAACATTATTCAATATAAAATCAAATGAGTTATGAGCAGAGAGTCTACATTTTATGCAATTTATTAACGCGTCCTAGTCGGTCAAGTGAAGAACGCATCTGTGTTATGCAATCATGGAATTAGGAACGCAATGCACGGCTGCTATTTGTTCAGTAGTGTGTATTAAGAGTTTAATTTTCTTTATCGCCAAACTAGTAAACATAGCTATAATAAAAAATAATTATTACATATTTTTCATATTATATTTACATACTATTAGCGCTTGTAAGTGACTTCTTTGGGAAATAAGAAATTTAATGAAAGATTTTGTAGTTCCGCACTTACTATGAGGTATCGAATTAAATTCTTATACGAGGGTAGTCTGAAATGTTTTGAGCCTCAACATAAGATGGCGCTACTCGTCAAAACCATTCTGGTGCTACAATCATGTATGCTTTGAAAGATACCTGTAAGAATTTCTCTACCATTTTGGATGCTCAGTTGTTGTTTGACAACCACTTGTGTCAGTCGATCTCAATGTTTCTGCAAAAAATGGTAAAAATCGAGAATCGTGCAACGATTAACTTCTTGTATTTAAAATGCAGATATACACAGATATACTAGAGAAGTCAAGAGTAGGGGGGAGAGGTCCATAATTGACTACATATTAGTTGACAAAAATAACAGAAGAATTGTGAGCGACACGAAAGTAAGAAGAGGGCCGGAAATAGGAAGCGATCACTTTGTGGTTATATCAAGAATAAAAGAAAAAGTTCAAAACAAGGAAAAGCAATATATATATACACAGAAACAAGACCAAATAGAATCACTTAGAATATACAAATTAAGAAGTGAAGTCATTGCTGAAAAATTCCAGAAAAGGATAGCCGAAAGAGTAGAAAATATAGAAATTAATGGAACTATCGAAGAAATTTGGAATAGGTTTAAAGAAATAATAATAACTACAACGAAAAAGATATGTGGCGTAAGGAAAAATAAAAAGAAAAAACAAACAAAATGGTGGATAAATGAAATAAGACATCAAATTAAGATAAAGAAGAAAGCATGGAAAACATACTTAGCAGAACAAACAGTGGAAAAATACGATATATACAAAGAAGAAAGAAAAAAAGTGAAACATTTAGTAGTACAAGCAAAAAAGGAGACATGGAAAGAATTTGGGGAAAAGGAGAGTCTTGAAATCAGTAAGGAATGAAGAAAGGTCACAATCTACACATTATATACAAAATAAGAAGGGAGAGATCCTAAGCGATAGAATAAAGATTATAGAAAGGTGGAAAGAATACTTTCAGGAATTGTTAAGCGGAGGAGTGGAAAACGAGAATGCTAGTGAACAACAAATAATATGAGAAGAAGAGACAGAAGAAATAATTACCATGGACGAACTGGAAGAAGCAATACAAAAACAGAAAAATGGAAAAGCGCCAGGCTGTGACAAAATAACAGCAGAAATTTTAAAAAATATAGGACAAAGAGGAAGAGAATTAATGTTGAAAATATATAACAGAATATGGAGAGAAGAGGAAATACCAAACGATTGGAAGAAGTCATTGATAGTACCAATATACAAGAATAAAGGAAATAAGAAAGAATGCAATAATTACAGAGGAATATCCCTTCTAAGTACTGCAATGAAGATTCTCGAGCAAATAATAGATAAAAGACTAAGAACAAAACTCGAAAATACGTTACATGAGTCACAAAGTGGGTTTAGAAGAGGAAGGAGCACACAAGACCAAATATTCTCTGTGAAACAAATAATACAAAAAGCCTCTAGAGAACAGAAGAAAGTGTTCTTAGCATTTATAGACTTGGAAAAAGCCTTCGATAAAGTACCAAGAGAAAGATTGTGGAATGTATTAAGAGAAAGAGGTGTCAATGGCAAAATAAGACGATTAATACAGAAAATATATAACCACAATACTAATGCTGTAATAGCTAACAATTTAGAATCGGAGATATTTAAAACAAACGAGGGACTTCGCCAAGGGGGAAGTCTGAGCCCAATGCTGTTCATTGTTTATATGGATGACATTATCAAACAGTGTGCATGTAAAAGTAAAAAGTTCAGGGTTGGACACCTTAACTTGAATGCAGTCGAAGTTTCTGAAGGGGCATTCGCAGACGACATAGTAGTTATAGCCGACAATGAGGAAGATCTGAAAAGTAATTTAACAACATGGAATATGACACTAAAGGACAGTGAAATGACGATGAGTAAGAGTAAAACTAAAATAATGATAGTGGAAGATGAACAGGTAGATACGAAAATCGTAATAGAAGGAACTGAAATAGAACAAGTGAGAACATTCCAGTACTTGGGAGTACGAATTGATGGAAGAGGGACCCAGGACGCTGAGATTAATCAAAGAATAGAAAAAACAACAAAGCTGTACCACAGCATGAGGAATAATTTCATTAACAAAAAAGAGATATCCCGAGAAACAAAACTAAAAGTATATAAGGCAATTTACCGACCGATATTAACATATGGCTGTGAATCCTGGATATTAAATAGAAGACAAAATAATAAATTACAGGCAGTAGAAATGAAGTATTTAAGAAGAGTTAGAGGAGTTACAAGGATGGACAGAATAAGAAACTTGGAAATACGAAAAGATTTGAAAATACAGTGTTAGAATACATTGAACAAAGACAGCTAGGATGGTGGGGACATTTATATAGAATGGAAAATACAAGACAAACAAGAAGGATATGGGAAGCAAGAATAATGAAAAATAAAAGAAGAGGAAGGCCAAGGACAACATGGAATGATGTCATAGCAGAAATACTGGGAAGGAAAGGCAAAACATGGACAGAAGCGAAGAACATGACAAGGAATAGAAATGAATGGAAAACGTTTATAAAAAGCTAGAAGAAGATAAACGCCCTACACCATTGTTATGGTAATAGGGATTTTTGGATTATATATATATATATATATATATATATATATATATATATATTTAAAATGCAATACGAGTGCGCAAATTGAAACAGAGTTGGGCGCTGTTTATCTGGATTCTTCCCCATCATTTGCCAGCGTGAAAAGATGAGCAGCTGAATTTAAACGTGGTCGTACCATGCTCGTCATTAGCCAAGCGCTAATGACGAGCATTCGGAACGACCAAAAACTATAACCACCACCGATAACATTGAATATATTCAACAGATAGTACTGGACGACTGTCAAATCAAGGATAGAGAGATAGAAGGCTATGCACATATCCAAAAAAACAGGTTTGTCATATATTGACTGAATAATTGCACACGCGAAAACTATCAGCGCTTGCTCGCTTTGGACATTCAAACAAACACATCCGCCCTCTTGGAGCGGATTAAGCGAAACGAGTCAGGTTTTTTAGGTTGATTGACAACTGCAGATGAAACCTGGATTCCCCACTACACTTCTGAGACTAAAGATCAGTCAACGCAGTGGACTGTAATGGGTGAACCTGCTCCGAAAAAGGCGAAGGCGGTTCCATCGGCCGGGCAGGTGAAGACGAATGTTCTTTGGGATAATCACGGAATTATGTTCGTTGACTAGCTTGAAAAAGCTAAAGCATTAAAAAACAATGTATTACGCATCATTACTATAGAAGCTGAAGGCAGAAATTGCAAGAAAACGGCCGTATTTGAAGAATAAGAAAGTGCTGTTATATCAAGACAACGTACCTGCTCCCTCTTCGGTGGTCGCTATGGCGAAATGCCAAAATTCATAAATTGCACTTCGAATTGATTGACCACCTCAAGCTTAAAGTTTCGCTTGGAATACAAAGATTTTCAACAATCGCATCCGTTAACGCTTATTTTGTGGAGTAAGACGCCAACTAAAACTTTGTAACAAAGCTGATTCTGACCACGTTAATATAGATTCGAATATAAAACCATTCTACACCGAGAATAAAGGGAAAGGTTCTATTTAAACGAAATTAGTAACGCCCTCTATTGGCAGGGGGTCTATTTATGAAGCGCTAACCTTCCTAAATAATCTGTAAAAGTTTCATGCGATTTCGTTATCAAGTGACAACAGTTTGTATTCCTCGGTCTAATAATGAATAGAGAACAAAAATCCAATAAAGTTTTCAAAAATGTTCTAAATCCTTGAAATCGCTTGTGAAGATAATTAACCATAAATACAAGTGCAGGGGTGACGATTTTGAGAAGGCAGAATAAATTTGGAACATGACAAACGTTCAGGCCTGTTAATTGAAACGATGACCAAAGAAATTGTCAAGAAATGTGTAATTTCGTGAAATTTTCAAAAAAATATTCATTAAGGTTTATGGAAATGAAACTTTAATATGCAAGACAATAGTTAATTGCTTTTTAACAGCAAACCACTAAAAAAGTTTCAAAGTTTATTCCATCGATTAACGGATGACCAGAAAATATACACCATTGGCAATTACATAAGCAAAGCTTGGTGTTCATCAATTAAAGGAAGTTCAAAAAATGTTGTTTGGAGAAGTTACAAATCAAAACAATGCTTACTACTTTTTACGATTCCATGGGGATTATCCATAAGGTATTC
This sequence comes from Melolontha melolontha, assembly GCA_935421215.2. Taxonomy (NCBI): domain Eukaryota; kingdom Metazoa; phylum Arthropoda; class Insecta; order Coleoptera; family Scarabaeidae; genus Melolontha; species Melolontha melolontha. The sequence continues at coordinate 91,148,926 of OW285242.1, read as the reverse complement.
ATTCTACGTTGCACAAATTCTAACACTGAGTATTACCCTGGTGTATTGAAGCATTTGATACATCGTACTTTTGATCACCTTGAATATCGAGAACCACGCAGTTAGTGATTGTTGCACGGTAATGCACCTTCTCATTGTTTGTCATTTTTCAATAACGTCTTGACGAGAAATAAATTATTTTTCACATTCCCGCAGTCACGCAATCCAGTAGCTACAAGCGATTAATCCCTAAACTACATTTGGTGATTTGGTGATACTCGAATCAATTCGGTAATGCAATAACGTGACTTCAAGAAGTTTCCTAATTAGAGATGGCCGTGATTTTTAATAATGATTGCTGACAGTGCACGTAATCTGTCACAAACAAAATAGTAAAATTTAAACTACTATGGCTGTCATAAATAATAAAAGTTGTTCTAACTGGTGCATAACTTTGTTTGTATCTGTACTGTACATAATTCTATCCAAGTTTGGAAGTTATTTTATTTACTCTTCTATTGAATCGCTAGAGATCATAATAACTTTTATTTGTCGAGTGATATATAGCTTTTTGTTAGATATACTTTCTTAAAAAGCTAAGCAAACCTGAGCTGTTTAGTGTCTGAGCGGGATATTAGGAACAAAAAGATCCTCCCAATAATCATTCAAAATTTATAATAAGAAATTTCCTCTTTGTTTCGAATATATTTTATAACTCTGATATATTGTTCAAGACCGTATATAGTCAAAAATCTAAAACAAATAGCCCAAAACACGTTTTCTTACTTTTTGTCACTGTGTTTCCTAATTTTATCGATAATGTCGCTATGGTATCCGTTATTTTGAGTATGAAATGATTTTTGTTTGTATTACTTTCATTATTGTAATCTATTACATTGTGTGTTATAGTTCTATGTAATTAATTTTGGAAAGCTTTCTTTTTACTAGTTGCATTATATTTAACCCAAATACTTGACATTATTGACACTACTACAAAAGAAAGTAAACACAAGTATCAAACTCTAATAAAGCAAATTAAAAATATTACACGAGAGAGCAATGCTATTTAAACAAATAATAAAAAAAATAAACTCCTTAAATAATCATTATTTCATTAAAAACGAAAATGTTTTTTAAACTTTAAGGAAATGCTGAAGTATCAAGGTAAGGAATACATAAATATTATGACCTTTACTAACTTACAAACAACTAACTGAAATTATATAAAATGTAGGAAAATTTTGCGGTTATAAGGAATATTTATAGTTAGTGGATTATACTGTTACGGGAACGCTCGTTAGCTTGTGTATCTTACCACGTGGAAGCGCCTAATTGCTAAAAAATAGACGGTTGTAGCTTGTATTGGTTGCTGGCTATATGTAATAATGAAAGTAATTTAAAATAATAAAACAATAATGTGATGGGCATCAAAGGTCCAGGACGTGTATATTATGCTGAAGTAAAGGTTTATTAAATACAACTTATTAAATAAAACACAACACAACAACGTTGTCCTTAAAGGTTTATTTAATATATACATAAAAGAAATTTGTCTTGAAATGTATTAAAGGATTAAATAGAAGCTATATATATATAAGTAAAAACGAAGTATTTGAAAAATAACACATAATAAATACACACTGAAATGAGTGTATTTTTCCGGCCTTTTTTTGTCTTCAAATTAAAAGTTGGAAGACCACTCGATGTGTGTATGACCATGTATCAATAAAAACTAGGTAGGTATTTACGTTTTTTTCAAAATTTTTGTACGGTTTGACTTTTATCGGTAAGAAACAGAAAATCTATCCGGACAAATTGAGAGATAACCAGGCCAGCTAATGTAGTTATGAAATGTTTGTGTTGTAGGTATTTATAATATCTAGGTAGCTATACAGCCCGTTTTTGTCTAGATGTAATTGTTGTTTAGTTATCAATAAAAATAAAAGTCAAAAACTGGCAACCCGATACTCAACGTCCCCGAAAATATGCAGCCCACATTACAGCACACGGCAATAGAGTAGGTACCAAGACGTCCTGCTGAGAGGGTCGAAGGATTATGTAAATTGGCTCCACTGGCTTCTACCTATGACAATATTAACTTATCAGCCAATAAATCGGCGTAAATATTGAAATAAATGCTGCAACTGGTTCAATGGCTAATTAAATTACCTTTTATTGAGTTTTAAGAGAATTTCGATCCATAATAATCACCGAAAATTAAGTGCGGATCAGAGACTAAACATCAAAGATGAATTTTCTAGTCATTTATATGTGAACAAACTAATTTGCAGCTAATAAATTACTGCATTTACATAAGTAAATAGTTTGTATTTAAAAAAAATTAGAATAAAAAATAATTAGAGATCTTTTTTCATAATACTTCTTATAGATTGATCTCTATTATACCTCGCGTCAATTATTTCTGGAAGCATTGCATTCATATAAAATTTTTTCAGATGTTCAATCATATGATGACTCCAGAAATCATCATTTCGTTCTATTACTATATATTTCAAATCGTGTTTAGTATAAACTACGAAATAACATTTCTCTCTTTTGGTGATGTGGAGTTGTCCCTGCACTTGATACATATAATTATCAAAAGGTTTTAGCAAAATTTTGTTACAATCATTTGCATCTAAGGTGCAATAATTAATTAATTTTTCGTTAATGGATTCATGTATTAATTTATCACGCGCTGAATAAGGACATTTTAGTTCGACAATAGAATCGAATCCAATTAATCCGTCTGGAGTGGCGCCTAAAAATTTTTTCTTCTCGTCAATGAACAAACCGCATGCCTCAACTTTCAAATTTGTAATTTCCATAAATTTTTGCTTGGCCCTTTCTTCATTATCTATGCCATACTGTAGAGAATTTGGTAGTTTTTTATTATTGAATCTATTAGTATACAGCATATTTTTTATTGTACTAACCGTGTCTGTTTTTTCTCTCATTTTACAAATCTTGCCAAAGTTACTTGCCATTAATCTTATCTGTCTCTCTTTTTCCCATTCGTTGTTATGTCTCTAATTCACCGTCCTAATTTGAATATTATGACAATCAGATAATGACAATTCATCAAGAAATTGTTTTCTCTTGCTTTCGTATTCCGGAATAGGCATGTCAGGTACCACGATTTTGCACGCTCCGTAATCCGAATCAGCACTTTGAATTCGAATTTTATTTTTTTTGCTTTTCTTTTTTATTGCTTGATTTAGTTTAAGATTTTTGAATTTTTCCAAATATACACCGTTAAAATTATCCCCATTAGTTTTCTTAACAAATGTATATACAAATGTCTCTTTATTATTATAATTTATGGCTGCCGCAAAGCATCTCCCTTGGTACGAGCCTCCCAGCGAAAAATTTATTCTTTTTCCTCCCACGAATTTATTCACAACAGAATTGAAGGATTCTACGGCGTTATTGTCTACGTCATAAAGTAAACTGGAGGATAAATTGGCTACTCTATTCAAAGACTGAAAAAATATATCATATAGAGCACTGCTTTTGAATGTTTGTAATCAATAGTATTTGAATTGTTACTATTGTTACCATCTTTACTACAAAAATAGCTAGCACAGTTACTATGTTCTCCAAATGTGTGGCAGGTCCATTGAGAATATCATTTTTTAAGTTTTCAATTTTTTGTTGAAAAGAAACATTTTCATTTTTGCGGTACTTTATGGCACTAACTACAGCTGTTCTAAATTTAAGAATATTCTGCCGTAAAAAATTTCGTATACACATATCTGATCGAGGAGTTTTTGAAATTTCTCGTATTTTCGAACATAAATTTCGCAACACATGATTTCGACACTCAATTTTTTCAATAAAATATGTTGGTCCGTAAGGTTTTGCTGTTTGAATGTTTTTATATACACTACTATCCCCATCACCAATAATAGTTTTATATCGCAAATTATGCATTTGTTGTTTATCATATGGTCATATCTTTATCGAATTATATACATTTTTCCAAGTCACCAGGTGATTAACTTTAAATGACTAAGAAGGATTAGAAAGCCAGGTAATGCCGTAACCACTTTTAGAGGAAAACAAGTTAATACATTTGTTTGTCTTTTACTTTACACAAGCATCTAAGTATTTCAATTAGGTATGTATGGGTAAAATTGTGTAGCTTTACTACACTACTTATTTTATATTAAAACCTATTAAGTTACATTTGTTATAATAATACATCTATTCTTTATCTACGATTCAAAAAATTTTAGGCGGAAATACACAGATCATCTATCTGCTGAAAACAAGGCATAAATAAATCCCAAGTAGCTGATGTGTCAATAATCAAATTTGTTTGCTAATTTACATAATCCTTCGACCCTCTCAGCAGGGCGTCTTGGTACCTAGTCTGTTGTAGTATGCTGTAATGTGGGTTGTATATTTCTGAAATGGTAATTTTTCGGGCACTAAAGTAGACCCTTTTAGCTTGGTGAATGTACTTAAAATAATATCTATATCGAACAATACAGAGGTTACCTTTGAATGATGTCGCGATCGGATATGTACTTCACTGTGTATACATGTAGCGAAAGATGTTCACTTCATGGCAGTCAGGAAACAAGAGAGAGTTTTTGTAAGAAAATACCCGTCATTCAAAAAGGGTCGTTTTATGATCTAGTTTAACGATAAGCAATCATATTGAAACTACCGATCTCTAAAGAATTAAGAATTAATTACAGACGCGAGCTGAAGGGTTATGATATCCATGAAATTAATATCATTAAGATATTCCCTTTTAAAATGATATCTCACCTAATATAGTTTAGATAAAGTTTACAATACTGATTTAAATGTGGCTATTAAAATTATATCTGAGCTCAATAATAAATAAAATTACTAATTAAGAAATAATTAGAATTGAAGTTCCATGTTATTAAATAATAACTAAATTAAAATATATATATTAGAAATTATAAACGAACAGTGAAATGCCTGGATTTACTGTTAGGTAGCATGTCGATAGATCCTCGTAAGGCTGTCATTTATGGACCAGTGCGAGACAAAAGAATGGCTTTCTCTTGAACATACGAATAATATTTCAAGAAGTGACTTAACAAATTTTATAAAATTTTAAATTCGATATATTTCTAAATAATATAATTTTAAAATAGAATTAAAGACATTTTTAATATAACTATGCCAAGTATAATAATGCAATAAGCAGATAAATTTGCTTTTTATGTTCTCCTGTTTCCTTATTATTACGCGGAAATTTATTAGCTAACTCATTGAAGTTTCGACTAAGTTTTTTATATTGTTTGAACAATAATTCCGACTTTTATCGAAGTTAGCGTATGAATTTAGCCAACCTCTTTTGTTTGTGAAAATTATTTATGTAATTAAGTGATATTTAGAAAGTACATTTCGGTGTTACTCTTCTCATTTTCTTAATTTTATATTACTATTTTATATTACAATTTTATATTACAATTTTATATTAAAATTTTATATTAAAATTTTATATTACAATTTTATATTACAATTAAAGTTATAATTGAAAAAATCTAGTGATATGATAAATAACATATTTTGAAATTATACTACTATTAAAATATTAAGATATTTGTAAGAACTCAAGCAATTATTTCAGTATTTAAACGATAAAGCGCTTAATATTTTCTAGTTCGTTACTTTAATTATAGTAACCGGAGAGAGTTTAAATTAAATTAAAGACTTTTTAGCTTCAGACAAGAACAATTTTCCCAAGGAACTTATTTTTTATGTTAAAAGTATACAATTACTTAGAATATTACAGCTGAACATAAATAATAATATCTTCCTTCGAATAAACTTTCTAATTTTTTCTCTGAAAAAATTTGTTAAGAATGAAAATGGATTTCTTCTTTTATTAGCTACTAATCTTTTGGCTGTAGTCTAATATGTCTAAGATTGACAATAATACTTACATAATCTTCTGCCCATCCACCCTTAAGTGCAAGGCTAACAATAATAATTATTTTTTTTAAATAGAATCATTTATATGTTAACATTTTCCGAGCTGAACTGTCTTCATGCAAGTTTTATTAACTGTTTTTTGCCTGATACCCCAAATTGCGTACAACTCCAAGTTGAATAGGAGGAAGGTTCAGCAATTAGTGAGCCTAAAAAACAAAACACAAAGTTTTTGGAAGAAGTTATTTTATTTTTCAACTCCTTTTCCGCTTGTAACTCATTACTCATTACATTTATTTAACCGATATTTTCAAGTCATTTCATTCCTTCGGAACAGTAAGCTTTATTAAACTGTTCGATGTATGTGTTTTTTTTAAGCTAATATAAAATTTACCTTATATAAGTTTAGCATTGCATCAACGTTTGTTTAGATAATGGACACTGAGCTGCCCGAATAAAATGATGCTTGTGGCGTCAATTTAGGTGAACATTATTAAAATGCTATTTTCAAATCTTGCCAAAATTTTTATTTAATTTATAACTGCACTTATATTTTAGTTTTAGTAACATATTTGTAATACGTAAGGAAATTTTTAATAATTATTGTAAAATATTAATAGTGAACCTGTATGTGTGTTCTTCACACCAGATTTTTAATAATGTTTTATATTTTTAAAAATACCTTTGAATTATTATTACAGTAAACAAAACTTAAATGTATGTCCAAATCAATATTAATTCACTAAAATCAAAATTTCTATTTTTTGTTAGTAGACTGTATCTAAAGCAGGCGCGGCTCGTGATGACGTACTGTTGGGGCACGTACAATAATGCGAGTGCTTCATGTATTCTCGTGTACTAACTGTAGTGTTTTCTTAGTAAACACCGAAAACACACGAGGCACTCGCATCATTGTACGTGCCCCTACAGTCATCACGTCATCAGGAGCCGCGCCTGGTCTAAAGCAAGGAAAGAAACTTCGCTTTAAAAAAAAAATATGTATTCTGATAATTGTCCATAGAGCAATTTTCAGGGCCATATCTTTTCTAATAAAATTAACTATTAACTGAAATTGCACTTGTTGGGGATGTCGGTTCTTGAAACCAAATTGTTGTGGCTTGATGTTGGCTCGTGGACCAAATGTTTGCGATGATTGTTTCTGGCGGTGATGATTCAACGTCAGTTACTAGAATCACGTCCCCGATATTGCTTCACCGTGCACAGGTTATAAGGCTGTATACACTTTACTTTTTAAATCTTCGGTGATTGTTTGTTAAATGAGTAAACGTACTTTCATCTAAATATATTTATTTACACTATCTACATTTATTTTGGATCTACAACGACTATACCAACGTAAAAATGCTGTTGAGACGGCTGTCTTTTGTTAAAATATGATTGATGTTACGAACAAAATTGTGTGTTTTGTATTGACGTTGAGTTAATACTTATTGAATCTCTTATTGCTGGTATACAACTGTGATTGATACTGTGTTACACATATTAACATACGCGAATTGGATGTACAGTGTGTTGTATGACGTCATAACGGGGAATTTTTCTTGTGTTATTTCCTAGAAATTATACCTAAGAGCAGTAATTCCTACGGTTTACGATAAAGTCTTAAAATTCTAACTAATAAATACATAATAAAATATTATTACTAATTAAGTATTAGTAGATGTCATAAACCTAGGTATGCAGTTCTGGTTAATTCCTTTGTCCAGTAATGGATTTTATGGTACACACGTATTTAGTAATAGTGAGCCTATTGTACATATTTAGTTAACAATGGGAGGTATATTAAGGGTCTACTGAAATCATTCACTGATAACCCTAGACAATACATAAATTTGTAAATGTGAATGATATCGCTTTCTTAGAATTTAAAGATAGCCTTACAATTTGATTGTGCTAATAAATGTATATTATACAGTGGTTTAAACTCGAAAATGAACGTTAAATGTTTCATAAAATTGGAAATCTTTAAGCTTGAATCCTATCTTCTAGATTTACTTATATTTAACAATAAAACATGTCCGAAATTAAAATATTACGAAAGGATATTAAATGTATCCTATTTATATAATCAAATTCAATAAATAAAAAATAGATTATTCTAGTTTTTTAAAATACTATTCCATTAAAAAACTTATAAGACTAGCTTTTAAGAGAAGTTAGAGCATGAATAGGGTAGTTAGGACTGGTCAAACAATAGAAGTACTGTACTAAAAGTAAAAACACAAGATATAAGCTTTAAATTACTGCGCAATTTTTGAATAATACAAATAGGACACTTTTTAGGACACTTTGACTCCACGCACATGCGCCAAAGGCTAGAAGTTGCATTTTAGAGTCGCTTCAACTACATCTAAAATATAACAAAAAAAAACCATAACTTGCTTCTACTAGCTGTCATAATCAGATACAAAGCGATCCATCTCAAGTGAAGGAGGTTGGCAAGAGAAAAATTAGTTTGGTATCATTGTACAATTGGCATTTGCTTGTTTTAATAATTCGAAAACTTGAATGTATGCCTAAAGGTTATGTCGTAAAGACAACAACATACATACAAACGACAGGACTGTCAAACAAACTGTAAATCACAGTATAAACTTAAAATAGTAGAGCACTTTGTGTCGGCACCTTTGATCTTGTGTACGTATTTTCGCACGTTCTATTTCCCTCTTAAACATGTGCTACAGTAAGCGGACTTTTTGAATAAGCCGTCCAGTTTATTGCTATCTATCTCACTTGCAACCTGCACTTAATAAAGGAAAGAATACATGCGCTGGGCAATGCGGGAGTTACCATTTTAATTTAAAAATTTGGATTAGCGTTCTTGCTGCTTAAGTTTATACTTTAATAGATATGATCGGTATCCGACAAACGTAAAAATTCTCTGGAATTTTATAATGGTCCTACACTTCAGTCGAGATTGATCTCTCTGTACAATATTATTATGCAAATAATAAAGAACATAATATATATGAACGCTATAATAATATATTAAAAAACAAGTTTTATAAGACACATTTTAAAGAAAGAATTCATGTTTAAAAAATGACTGGTGAAGCTACAATTTTTTTAATGAACGAGTGCTTTAATGTCTTATGAAACGTGTTTTTTATTCTATTTTTTGCAATTAGCTTTGTTAATGTATTTTTTTTAAAAGAAAATAAGAAATAATTTTATAATTTAGGGAAATTTTATGGCAGTTGATAACGTCCGGGTACATGCATTTTCGTCACCGACCAGGTAGATAAACCGTGCGCAAAAGTTGGGGCATTTATGACATATGCATTTTCGTCACCAAAGTGCTTAATTACGGATTACTCCTTTAAGCAACGGGCTATTACGAGGTACTGAGGAGGGCCGGGTTTCGCTTATGTACCTACGTCCAGAAGAGGTAGGTGAATGCTTTGCCTTTGATTTAATACCAAATATGCCACAAGACGACCGACTAGTTAAATATGCTGATTATTTGGTTGATACGTATATCTCTGACGAATCACTTTTTCCGCCTTCAATCTGGGCAGAGCATTCAGCTACCTTAACTCGAACAACAAATGCGTGTGAATCCTTCCATAAACATTTTAACGAGTCGTTATACAAGGATCATCCAAATTTATTTGTTTTTATAGAAAAATTGAAGGAATTTCAAATAGATACCTATATTAAAATACAAAGTTTTACATATGCCTACAAAAATTCACAATCGTAAAGTTAAAAAAAGGCAGCAATTTATTGAGTCTATGCTTACACAATACCAAAACAATGAAATAAGCAGGTTACATCTAGTTAAATGTCTCTCATATCATTGTTATTTTACATAAAATGATGTTTTACATATTTTTTATATAGCTCTGTACCTATGTATATATATTTGAATAAACAACCTTGTTTTATATAAATTGTTTCGTTTCATTTTCAATTGCTAAGTACCTACTTAATAAGATAAGAAAATGGTCGGTGACGAAAATGCATGTGTAAGTAACGTCTGCTTTTCAGGACGGTGACGAAAATGCATGTCCGATTATCACTTTTCTTACCTTGGTGACGAAAATGCAAACACCCTAAAGTTCGCGTATGTTTGAAATAAAATTAAAATTTTTGCACTTAGTATGCCTATGATTGACTTAAATTAACTAAAATCAAAGAACGTTAGCTTCTCTTCATAATAAAATATTTCTTATTGTATTGTAAATATAATTAATTACCGTATAATAAAATGTTTATTGTCGGTTTAATCATACCTTAAATTATCACTATAACTATTGACTTATAGACGTAGGGTGACCAAATTAAAACTGAATCCTCTAAATGTTCCATACTTTTAAAGCACTCATTTTGAGTACTTTAATTGGTCTCTTAGCAACGCTAATTGCAAAAAGGTAGTTATTGCAACACAATTTAATATTTTTTACTAATTTTACAAATCACACACGTTCCTCTTACTTTTTGTTATATTATTTCTTATCAAAGCAACCACATCACCAGCGCAATTCAATGCATGTGTTGAAATCTATATTGAATTGTGCCCTTGTACGTCAGTTCACTGCACTAAACTAAGCAATTAAGGCAAAACTTACTTTAATAAAATTTTTATGAATCTTATTGTATTAACTCACTAAAATTTAGGACATTTGCGTATAAAGATAATGTTTCCTTACGAAATATTTTTCTACAGAATTCCTTACATCCGTTACTTTTAAGAAAGCTAACTGTTTTAGTACAAACAATATAACATATGGTTGCTGCTGTTTCTTTGTTTTCAAACATTTAAAGCGGTCTAACTACTAGCTTTCCAGATTACAGTAATAATATTCATGTTCATTGATTGTGATTATTAGAATAGAAGTGTTAATTCACATACTACATTATTTATACAGAGGTGTGTTTCTACTTTATTAAAGATATACATATATTTTTGTAAATACATAACTGTTACCATCTGCTAACATCTTTTCAAATTAAAAACTTATGCCTGTTCTCGTTTTAGATTTATATACAATTTATTTTAGCATTAACTAACTTTTTAATACATTCATATTTCCCATTCATACAATAATATTGTTATGTAAATTTGGAATTAACCATTCATGTATCTTATGTAAAATGCTATTTTTAATTTCCAAATATTACTATTACGAGGGAAGATGGGAAAGTTGCTAGAACGAACCAGAAGATGGTGTTTTGCGCGCGTACCGGTCATGTGTTTTGAGTGCCCCATCTATTATATAACTGGTGTCAAATTTTTAGGCAGATAGTGCATAAAGTGAAGCCGTTATAGCCAAGTAAAGTAAACAGTACGCGCATTTTCTTAATCATGAATAAAATCGAATTCCGTGCGGTTATCAAACTTTTTTTTTAAAGGCTTAAATGCTCAAAGAATAAAAACGGAACTAGACTAAGTTCATAGAGTCTTCACCGCAATCGTTGCGAATTAGATTGGTGAATGTGACTATGGTCGTACAAGCATAGAAGATGCATCGCGTTCTGGTCGATCAAAAACATCTACCGATGAAGAAAAGTTCAGGGAATCGTCATGAATGATCGCCGATTATAGTTGAGAGAGATATCAGAGGCAGTAAGCATATCATATGAGCCCGCACATTACATTTTACATCAACATTTTGACATGAGAAACCTCAGTGCAAGATAGGTGCTGCGTTTGCTATCAGATTATTAAAAGCAAGCTCGTGTGACCATTTCTCAGCAATGTCTAGACATGTTCAAGCGTAATTCTGTAGATTTCTTGAGACGTTTTATAACCGTCAATGAAACGTGACTACACCACGCCAGAGACTAAAACACAATGAAAACAGTGGACAGTACGCGGTGAACCAACTCCAAAGAAGGCCAAGACGATGCCGTCAGTTGGAAAGGTGACGGCCTACCATCTTTTGGGATTCCCGAGGAATAACTTTTATTGACTACTTGCAACACGGGAGGACAATAATAGGCGCGTATTATGCGTCGCTATTAGACAGATTGAACGAATAAATCAAAGTCAAAAGGCCTCATATGGCAATTGCGATTGCGAAACTGCACGAATTAGGATTCAAATTAATTGAACATACACCGTACTCGCGAGATTTGGCCCCTTCGGACTTCTGTCTATTTCCGATCCCCAAAAAATGGTTGGCTGGTTATTCTCTTCGAATAATTAAACAATGGAAGCTGTAAGTGAACATTTGGAAGGTTTTGATAGTTCTTATTTTTGTGAAGCAATCATAGGTCTTGAAAAACTTTGGACTAAATGTATAGAGTTACTAGGAGACTATGTAGAAAAATAAATATGATTTTACCCCGAAAAATCGTGTTGTGTATCTCGTTCTGGAAACATTCCGATCCTCCCTCGGATAATTGGAAAATATTTCTTTCAAATTATAACTCTACAAAATAACAATAAGAAAAGACTATAACCTATAATAAAACCCGTTTCAAAGTAAATTTATTATACCACTAGCAATGTACATAATTATTTTTCCTCACAATTACCATTAAGTACAACACATTTCTCTAAACGCTGAATTCGATGAAACGCCATTTCTACATTCGCTCCATTCTTGCTTACTGTTAATCCAATTGCGAACAGTAGCCCGAACTTCAGTTTTCAATGAGAAATGACCTTTCAATAGCTCCTTCAACCAGAAAACCAGAAATCTGAAAGTACCAAATCAGGACTGCACAATATTTCAGTGCCAATTTTTTCGGGGATATAATGACTGCTAGTTTTGAGTCCTTCCAGCGTTAAAAATTCTATCACAGATTGTTGCTTACGCATCTCAGAAATCTAACCTATGTTGAATGACACATCAAGATATTGATGAAAAAACAATTCAGTGCTGTTGAGCATACAACCAAGTGAGAATACAATATGCCTATAAAAAACTTTATAATTACATAACATAAAGGTATATTGCCTACGAAGCTCTCTTACTTACGTAATTCCAATGCTCTTATATCATTCGGTGAAGAGGAATTGGAATTAGCCTGTAGAAGCCTTTTATTACATCTTATCTGAATCGATGATTCTTCTTATTTTCTTGTCAATATCCCATTTTACTTATCTTCTTTCAGCTTCTACCTGTACATGTTCCTTTTAAGTCCTTTTGTATCTTTCTGTCTTTTTTATCTATTTCTTATTTCCACTAGTTTCAATTATCTCCCTTCCAGTTTTATATTATGTTTTTACACTAATCTTAAATAAACAATTAAATAGACTTTTACAATTACATAATATAAAGATATGGCTATTATGATACGAACAAACTTATTACATGACTTAATTTTATAATTAAAATAATAATTATGTATCTAGATATATACATGCTCTAATATAAATATGTTAATATTCCTAAGCATGAACCTTTTCTAGACACCAGTTATTACAAATAAGTAATTTCAACTGTAAATTCAACAAAACATGAAATATTATTCAAATTTTAATTTGAAGTTACTCTATTTCATGATCTAAGTGCAAATATATCCAACGACAGTTATTAAACTAACGAGACCTGAAATAGACGAGTAAATGGGACCGCTTTTAAATCTGTTGTTTGTAAGATTAACTCAAATGCAGTACGTAGATGGTAGATAAACCACATATGCTGTAAAATAATACATATATGTAGATCCAAATTTACAAGACTTCTTCGTACAATATCTCTTAACGTTTTATTTCTCGTCATGGAATTTCTCAATATTTTCATTAATCTATTTACTTAATACATAATTATATATTTTTAAGTATTATGAATTGAAAATTTAATGAATTCAAAATAAATATGTATAGAAATTAAATAAGCGAAATGCTAAAAACAATTTTATTTGTTCAATGAAACTGTTCAAATGTTAGTTTTAAAATCGTATGTACATAAAATACCTACATATTCATATAATCTTCCTACAATGACTTTAACCTTCAATATCTGCATGGATAATTACGAGATAATATTTTGTAATAAAAAAAGTCAATTTTAAATAGTGCTTAATACAAAAACCGATTGCATCATAACAAGTTAATTACTGAGAACGCCAAGGTCGATTTTCCTTGTTTTTGAGTTTTTGTTCATAGATTTTCATTGTCAGCTCTTCGTTTAATTCTAGAAACAAAACGCGATCATTTATGTAATAATAGTTTTTTTATTAGTGTTGTTGTTGTCGTTATTGTGTTATTATTGTTGTTCATGTTATTTTCATTTGAACAAGCGTTAATGACTTGCAAATTTGGTATAAGCGCACATCCACTCTTTTACAGTGAAGCTAACTATGTTGATATTAATATATATATATATATATATATATATATATATATATATATATATATATATATATATATATATATATTGTGATGGTGTACTAGCTCATAATAAAACATCTTTACTCTATTTTTGGTTAAAAGTTTTGATAGAGTAAATTCTTAATAAAAACAATAAATGTATATAATCCAACTACTCCATTAAAAGAAAACAATAATATCAATATAAGTTTTACAGAATGCTCTTCTTAATTATTAATAGTAATTACCTTAAAGAATTATGAAAATACAATATTATAATTAAAATGAGTTCAACTTCATAAATTGTTCTGAATGTCTTTATAATCACTTTACTTCTTCTTTATATACTTGCTGGATTGTAATATTTTCAAAAAGCCTTTCTCCAAACTTTCGATATTAGTGTCAACACTCGCTATTCCCTCTTTGCAATATTTACTTCGAATACTAACAAACTTATAGATGATCCCTTTCAAATTTTATTTTTAAAATTATTTGATGTTCAAAAATACCCAGTCATAACTTTATTATATTTGGTTCTATGATGTTTTTCTTGTCTTCCTGATGATCTCTCTTCTTTTTTCAAATTTTTATATTCAACGCAGGCCACTCTTTATGTAAATAATTAAAATCACAAATCTTTTACTAAATTGCTTTCTATTAATCTATATCCATTGACATACCACATTTCTGAATTTAATTCCATATTAATTTGACCTTTTATAAAATTGAAATGTCACTCAATGACAAATACATGTAAGGATTTACTCTATCAAAACTTTTAACCAAAAATAGAGTAAAGATGTTTTATAATGAGCCAGTATACCATCACAATATATGTATATATATATATATATATATATATATATATATATATATATATATATATATATATATGGTAAACTAAATAAGTCGGCGATTAAAGGTCTGGTTTATTACTTCAAAGTATGTATATATATTTAAAACAACCCTACATGTTTCGGCAATGATGCCTTTGTCAAGGATATAAAAAATATAAAATTATTTTATATTTTTTATATCCTTGACATTGTGAAGAACACAATACAAGTTCATATGTATTTTTGAATGTATCTTCTCCAAAGACGTAGATACGTATTTCACACCCCATTTTTAATAATATTATATATTATTAAAAATACTTTTGTACGATACAAAATTAGTGAGGTTTTACCCACTCAAGTATGTTTCAAATTATGTTGTTATATACGTATTCGGTTCACGCGGACAAGTAGTGAAGACACGATAATACAGTTTTTTTTATAGATACGGTGGTTACCGACTATAAAAAACACCTTACTAGTTCTGCGGTTGTTCTGAATATTCCTTCACGCTCTGTCTTAATCATTGCTGCGAGATAGCAAGGTAGTTATGTTTTGTTGAATGTGTCTCTTCTCCAACAGGGGCGTATTGACAAACATGTAGAAATGTGAAATACCTATCTACGTCTTTGGAGAAGATACATTCAAAAATACATATGAACTTGTATTGTGTTCTTCACACCCCATTTTTAATAATATTATATATGATTAAAAATACTTTTGTACGATAATTATAGTAGTATTTTACTAATTTTGTACATTATTTTGTTATAATAGTCATATTAAAATTATGTTAGGTAATTCTTATAATGGGCTTTAATGAAGCTTGCCGTCGTGAAGAAATAACAAACATGATTATAGATGATATACAGTTTAAAAATGATGTCATAATGGTCGACGTGCTAAAAACTAAAACTTATGTTCCTAGACAATTTATTATAACTCAAAGGTTATGGACTGATTTGGTGAAAAAATATTATCATCTTCGTCCCAGTCATGTTATACATAGGCGTTTTTTCCTGCAATATATAAATGGCTTGTGTGTAAATATTCCAATAGGTATTAATACAATAGGAAAAGTACCAAAAAGTATTGCTAGTTACTTGAAATTACCTAATCCTTAACTCTTCACTGGACATTGCTTTAGACGATCCAGTGTAACACATTTGGCTAAAGTGGAGGAGATTTAATTACAATTAAGCGCCATGGACGATGGAAATCTCTCTCTGTGGCTTAAGGTTACATTGATAATTCCGTCAAGAAAAAATTAGACGTTGCCGAAATACTATCTAACACTGCACCTAATACGTCTACTAACATCACAGAGAATCCATCAACTTCTAATTCAATGGACAGTGATTTATTAGTTAATTGGAATCAGCAGGGATTCAAACAAAATATAGTGTGTTCTCAGAATCTGCCTGGAATATCTATTAATGCCCATGAATCTTTTAGTGTTATAGTAAAAGTATATAACAATTGCAGTATTCACAATGATAAGTAATCTCAATAGAAGTATTTATAGCGTCTAGCTTTGTTAACGAATTTATAGATACACTCCTTTAGCAAGAGTCTGTCGAACGCCTTTTATTATGTATAATTAGTACCAATAAAGTTTTAGCAAATGTCTCTACTATTCTCTCTATAATTTTTATTTACATTTTTATCACTGTCAAACGTTCATATCTAACCATACCTAACTTTTAAAACGACTTAGTTCTATGATTTAGTTACTTATTTTATTACACTTGTGACAAACTTCGAAAAAAAAAAATTAGAGTGCGGTAAAGTAATACATTACGATACTGTGTAACCAAGCAACGGGGTATCGTAATTAGCACTTTACGATACCGGAATAGAAAAACAAACGTGACACCAGACAACAGGAATAAAAATAAAATTTTAACGAACAACAAATTAAAACTTTACAAATTGATTTTATGAAACAACAAAACACATATGTACATATTATTCATAAAATTGTTCAAAATAAATAAGTGAACCTAAGCATGATGAAAAACTTACATACATATTTAAAATACAGAATTAAAAGAAATCTGTTATTTTCTTCTGCTTTTTTAGTTCAACTGTTTTTTTAAACGCATAATCACGCCATTTCCTCATAAACATAACATCGATAGCTGATGCGACAGCCTGTTGCTCGACATAGGTAGTTGCCAGTTCCAGTGCTGCCCTTCCCTCAGCATGAGTCAAAATTTCCACGCCGTTTCCCGCTTCACAATCACCTTCGTCGTCGTCTTCTTCTTCTTTTTTTTCTTCCTCTTGACGAAGGACTACTTCGACGATTTCGTTGTTATTCAAGATCTTATTAGCCTGTTCATCATCTGCTCATGAAATCCATTCCACAACGTCATCCTCATTAATATTAGCAGAATCAGGTAGTCGTTGTAAATCCTTTAAAATTAACTGGATATCATAAGGTTCAGTTGCATGAATATTTAAGTCTCTTGCATTTGGGTTGTCTTCTTTGCACTTCTCTACGAGATTTTCAACATCTGGCCACAATTTTCTCCACGACTTAGTAAACGTGGATGACGGGATTTCATCATAAGATTTAGCAGTGATATAAATTACGTCCTTAATGTTAATCGTCTTAAGCGTCTGGATGAGACCTACACTGTCATCACCATCCATTTTACCCAATATTTCTGAGAGAAGCTTCCTTCGGTATTTCCTCTTAAAACATTCAATGACACCTTGGTCCAATGGCTGTGAGATACTTGTGATATTAAGTGCCATATACAAAAGCTTGATGCCACTGTGACCTTCACATTCGAGATCTATGGATGCGTAGGCGCATTATCAAGAACAAGCACTGCTTTAGTCGGCAATTTCAAAGATGTCAAATGTTCTTTTACACTCGGAACGAATTTTGTCACGAACCACTCCTTAAACAAATAACGCTCCATCCAGGCAGACTTTTGTGACCTGTAATACACTAGAAGAGTAGAACTGTTCAAGTTCTTAAACGCTCTGGGTTTGACAGACTTCCCAATTATGAAAAGAGGCATCTTGTGTGTCCCGGATGCGTTTGAGCATAAAGCGACAGTGATCCTTTCTTCATTGACTTTAAAGCCCGATGCAGACTTTTCTTGAGGAGTAGCAAAGGTTTTTTTGGGCAAAAGTTTATAGTTAAGCCCCGTCTCAGTGATATTGTACACTTGTTCTGGGGTTAGTTTTTCACGATAAATGATACCCTTAAATTTTTCTGAAAAATCACTAGCTGCCGGTTGGTCTGCTGAGAGCTTCTCAACGCACACTCCAAGAAAGTGTACTCCATGGCGTATTTTCCATCTTGTTAGCCACCCATCGCTTGCCGAGAAGTTTCCTTTTCTCCCAAGTTTCGAATGAAGAATAATGGTTTTTTCTTTTAAAATCGGCCCATTTATAGGAGTCCCTCTTCTGGATGGCGGCTATGAATCCCTTTGTTTTTGCAAACAGGTTACCTGTATACAGCCATGCCTGCGACGCTGAGGTGTCAAAATTTTCAGATCCGATTGTTAACAGATACTTGCCATGCAAAGATTTATTTTTCCATCTCTCTTTCTGTTGGGATATACTTAAGATTCTCGTGGATGGATTGAATTCATCGTTAGTCAGTTTGAGTGGCGTAAAATTATCCATTTGAGCAATCGCATTATTCAATCTACTTTCTTTCGACTTTTGCAGAAAGTACGCTCGTAAATTATTTACCTGTGTATAATTCCTGCAATAAGCACTCGGTATTCCTCTACCTCCTTCTCTTCTTGGTAGGTGGAACCTTACGATCGCACTACGTGGGTGATGAATTCTAAATTTTCTGGCTTCAACTCTTGTCTTGATGTCTATTGCTTCAAGTTCAGTATCAGTCCAGTTAATTATTCCAAATCCATAAGTAAGTACGGAAGTTGCAAAGCTGTTTATTGCCTTGGATATATTTCTTGCCGATAATCTGGTTTTCAACAACGATCGCAGCCTTATTATTATTATTTCCTCCATTCACAAGAACATTCAATTTATCCTTTGTTGCCAGTGTGTTAACCCATCGGATCGTGAGAACAAGATGGCTGGCATAACTATCATAATTTTATTATTATTGTTGTTAATTATTTCTTATTTCCATGTATTTTTCCGTAACCTAACTATGCAGCTCTCCTCCATATGGCATGCTTCATTCTTAGTAAGCAGATAATAACACCTCCCACCATGTAGGGGGGGTTCATTTTCACGGCCCATAGGGTCCGGCGCTTTAGTTGTTATGTTGACGAAGTGGGTTGAGATGAAGGTATCTCAACAACATCCTCGCCTGCGTTCTTTGTTTCTGCTGAAGCATGCCATGTTTGTGTTTCATTTCCAATTTGCTGTTTCGGTCTTTGCTGGTTGATCTTACCTAGATCCTGCTCCTCCGACCCACAACAGTATCCTTTTCATCCAGTGTTTGGAGCAAGTGTACCTCATTGGGGCTGCTAACCCAACCCAAAGGTTAGCTCAGGAACCCGTGGGGTCGCTAGTCCCCAATAACCTATCTCTAGGTTACCCTGTGCGGGTTTATTATTATTATTATTATTATTATTATTATTATTATTATTATTATTATTATTATTATTATTATTATTATGTATATTTCAAGAATGTTTTTTTTTGTCAGGAGAAGTGAGAAGGACTGAGAAGGACTGAGAAGGCACTGTTTATGTTTATAAAAACACTAGAAAATACCATTATGTCTAAGTTTTGTTATAGTAAGGGTTCGATAACCTGAGTCGGCTGTTAAAAAATTTCTACTTGTGAATTTTTAAAGATGACATATTAAAAGAACATGAAAGATTTGTTCTACAGACATTTAACGTTCTATTTGATAACACTCTATCTTTAGTCGAAAAATTGTATGGAACGTACGTAACGATCGACAATTGAACGAAACTTAAAACGGGATAATAATAAAAATACTTTTTTTATACACATATACAAGGTGTGTATAAATTGGCGGACTGTTGTACCATGCTCCATATCTTTGCACGAGGTTCCTAAAGTTCGGACTTTCAGTCTTGAAATAAGCATTATTACTCGATATTTGTTGACAGAAAGAGCTACAATTTAGAAGAAAGAAGAATTGTTGTTATTATCCTTTCGTTGAAGTTTTCTTTTTGATTTTAAAGTTTGTTTTTAATATTTGTTTATTAACTTATTTTGACGAAAAACACATCTGACAACGTTGTAAAACAATAAGTAGGCAGCCTAATGTTGTTCTAGTCAAATACATTACTACTGTCAAATTTTGACACTTATGTAATCTACCTATTTCATTCGACTTGCTTATTTTTCGTGTTTATTTGTATAATTTTGTTTAGTTTTCGTATTTATTTGTATAGTTTTAATCAGTTTTCGGGTTTTCGTGTTTACTAGTTGTTCTGATTGTTTATTATGAATTTTACGTTCAACGAATATGCCGATATGTACATGATATGCGGTTTCTGTCGTGGAAATGCTAGCATGGCAGGGCAGGAATATCGAGTGCGTTTTCCAAATCGGAGGCATCCAAGTAAAAATGTATTTCGAAGGCTGGACCAACGACTTCGTGAAACAGGTTCGTTTATTCCAAGAAATGCGAACGCAGGTCGACCAAGGCAAAGGCGTACCGTGCAACTAGAAGAGCAAGTTCTAGCCACAATACAGGAAGATCCCTCTGCGAGTACCCGTCAATTAGCTTCTACACTAAATATTCCCAGTAATAAGACTGTTCATTTGGTTCTACGAGAAAACTTGCTTCATCCATACTATGTTTCTAAAGTTCAGCCTCTTTACGGAAATGATAACTTATTTCGAATCAATTATTGCAATACAATCTTAAATAGAATTCAGGAAGAAGGTGACTTTTTAAGACGTATTCTTTGGAGTGATGAGTGCATGTTTACCAGAGATGGTGTGTTTAATACTCATAATTTTCATCATTGGGCAGATGAAAATCCACATGAATTTCGCGAATACGGTCACCAAAGAAGGTTTTCTGTTAACGTTTGGCTGGGTATAATAAACAACAGGGTAGTTGGACCAATTTACTTACCAAATCGCCTAGATGCCGGTGAATATTTAAATGTTTTAGAACAAGTTATTGATGAGATACCGCTGAACGTACGCCGTAATATGATTTAGTAATTTAATATGATTTAGTGATTTAGTGATTTAATATGCATGATGGAGCTCCTGCGCACTTTGCTCGTAATATAAGAGACTGGTTGACTGAACACTTCCCAGACACATGGATTGGTCGTGGCGGTCCCCTTTTGTGGCCTGCGAGATCCCCCGATCTCAATCCATTAGATATTTTTGTTTGAGGTTTCATTAAAGTTAAAGTTTATGCTACAGCTCCTCAAGACGCTGACGAAGTTAGAGCCCGAATTGACGCCGCAGTATTAGAAATCCCACCAGAAAGACTTGAGCGAATAGTACAAACGATACCACAAAGATTGCAGCTATGTCTACAAACTGATGGATTTCAATTCGAACAATTATGTAGGTAATAATTACATTGATTTCTATCAAGAAGATGTACAAAAATTAGTCAATATTATCAAAAATTTTTAAAACTTTGTAATATTTTCGTAATAAATATGTAATCTAAGAAACCAATTTTATTTCGTTTGTTTCTTTTTTAAATTTAAAATGTAAGGTTCACATGACGACGTGTAAAAATGTTCCGAAGATTATAACTAGCACATGCGTGTTTAATGTTGCCAAATGTATGTTTCTTTCAAATTCATTCTGAAGACAAAGGAAGCCTGATACATCGTTTTAGGATTAGGACTTTTAACTCAAAATTTGACCAAGAATGTCGCCACGTGTAGTGGGCCCGCCAATTTATACACACCTTGTATACATATACACATACAGTCGTACTAGCTCCCTCTAGTCCGGACTCTCATGATTCGGACGACGGATGGTCCGGACGGCTTCTTGGAAAAGAGTCATCTGCGCGTGGAAGGATTTCTCACGGTAGAAATCGACAGGAATGAACGTGTCTGTTTACAGTGTTTAATAAACGTCTGTTAATAAATAACCCAAGCTAAGTTTATGATTGCGTTCGATTCAGATGTTCATATCTGTATTACGAATTCTATTCTTGTATTTTTAGTAATTTTAAATGTGAGTTATATTTTTATCAGTGAGTTATTTGTTATATGTGTAGTTGTAGTTGACTCTGATAATTTAGTTTCGCAAAAGTTTTCACGAAAATGAGTGAAAAATGGAAGCATACTACTGTAAAAATGCAAGACAAACTTAATATTTTACAACGTTTAGATAACGGTGAATCAGTGCAAAGTATTTGTAGGGAGTTTAACGTAGGGAAAAGTACAGTTTATAACTGGCGGAAAAATAGAAAATCCATCGAGGATTTTTGTATGCAAACTGAAACAGAATTAGTCCTTTCTACTCGCTCTACCTTGAAGAAACCACATCACGAACTCGTTGATGACACATTGTGGGTGTGGTTCATGCAGGAACGTAGGATCAAGTAATTCCAACGCGTTCCTATAGGAAAAAAATTCTTAAGGAAAATTTATCTGACCTTAAATGTCGTGTATGCACAGATAAGGAAGAAACAATTGATCATTTGATGGCAGGATGCTCTGTACTTGTCCCCAAACAATACCTCGAGAGGCACAACAGGGTTGCGAAAATAATACACCAGCTGCTCAGACAGAAGCACTTGTCGTATTCTGAAAATGTCCCGTATTATGAATATGAAGCACCTTCAGTTTGCGAGGACGAAAATTCTCGATTATATTGGAATCGCCAAATAATCACGGATAAAACAATTCCCAACAATATTCCAGATATAATACTGACACTGAAGAAGGACAAGATGACATTGCTGTTCCGTTGGCAAAAAACACTGCAAGGAACTATAGTGAGATCGAAATCAAGAGTATGTGGAAGATGGACAAGGTCCTAATAGTCCCAATTGTGATTGGCGCAACGGGAGAAATCCCACATAAATTACACAAGTCCATAAATGTTTTGGATCTCTACCAGAAACTTTATTTAAAAATGCAAAAAAGTGTCTTGTTAGACACGGCTGCAATAATACGTCGTGTGCTAAACTGATGTCGGAGCCCGCGAACGTGGGCAACGTGGTTGGGAGGCGAAATGACGGAACGCGTGGGGTACTGATGTGGTCCTCTACTGGGTGGTAGCCTCGCATATGCGCTACCAAACTCTAGGGGGGTCTGCCCGATGGGCGGACAGGTGCCATTCCGCCTTTCCAGCAGGGGAGAGAGGAACCTAGCTACGCGGCGCAAAACACGGCGCCGCGCAATGCACACACCAGTAGGACCGATCCTGGGCGGCAACCTGGCTAGGCTGCCGTGAACAGCACACACACGCTCGACGTGTGTGCAGTGCCCCCGCAATGGCGGAAAACGTTAAGATGGCACAAAGAGTGACCGTCGTCGACCAAAGTAGCCGCTAAGAGTGTTCCATTGGTTGGCGATGAGCAACTCCGCGCAAGGTGCGCTTCGCGGGTCTGGGCCTTGCCTCGATGGGGCGGGGGTCGGGCCGTCGAAGTACTGCACGGAAAAGAAAGAAGTTGCCGGGAAAGGGTTGGCGGCCCTGCGCAACGGCTGGTTCTTCGATCTCTCAAAATTAGCGCGACCGGACACTAAACACATGCACGAGCGCGCTAAAATATAACACCCCTACACTTGCGAGCTCGCACAAACACAAAACCACACACCCAGAGAGAGAAGCAAGCTGCCAGCAGCGGACAACACATAAGTTCACACCCTGAAAGTACTGGTAAGTATCTACTATAATCAATATTCATATAAAAATAAATGAATGATAGATAACTATGGCACCCATCTTGTTCGAATGGTTCTTATGAGTGGAAGAGATAATAATAATAATCTTTATTGGTCCAACAGCGGTTGCTACTAACAGGACAATATAGGATTAAATAATTTGTGCTCTGGGTAATCTAAAAGTAGTGCAGTTGCGAGTGTTAGAAGTGGGTACAACAACAATTTCGTTTGATAAAAGATTTAGTAAGAATTTAGCACTATACACCTCCCGACGACAAGATAGAGATTGTATACTATGGCACTCCAAAAGGCTATTGTTGTCTATTCCTCGCTCAGGATAAGTGCCAGTCATTCTGAAGGAGAGGTATTTCTGAAATCTCTTCTGGATTCTCTCAACGGAAATTTGTTGATAGGTGTAATAAGGAAACCACACTAAAGAGGCATACTCCAGCTTGCATCGATATAAATGCCTAATTGAAGCAATGTTGTTAAAGTTTTTACACGACCTAATAAGAAATTCCAAAGATTTTGAAGCTGAGGCGCAGATCCGCGAAACATATTGAGAAAATGTAAGTTGCGAATCAAAAAGTATGTCCAGATCACGAACCTCCGACTTTATACTCACCAACTCCGATCTAACAGAATAATCAAATATTTTAAGGCCAGTCCATCGAGTATAAGAAACAACAAAACACATTGAGATATTCAATAGGATTCGACTATGTTTACACCATTCTTCTATTATAGAAAGATTAATTTGTAATTTGATGCAATCGGAGAGTGTGCGGATGATGTTGTAGATTTTAAGATCATCAGCATACCCTAGAAATTGACAGTTAAATTTATCTAAGAGATCATTAGTGAAGATGTTGAAAAGCAAGGGCCCTAGGTTTGAACCCTGAGGTACCCCTGAAGTTAATGGGAAAATTTTAGACGAGAATCCATTGTAAAACACATAGCCAGCACGATTCACGAGGTACGATGGCATTAATCTAACAAGGGCAGGGCAAAAAGCAAAGAAGTCCAACTTCTTAAGGAGGATACGGTGGTCTATTGAATCAAAGCCTTTATATATAACGTCAAATTTCTGCCGGTTATCAATGGCTAACGAAAGAAATTGAGTAATGCTTGCAAGATTTGGGGTAGTTGATCGCCCAGATATGAGACCATGTTGGTGACAGGATAAAAGTGGTTTAATTTGCCTGTAAATTTTATAAAACAAAATTTGCTCAAGAACCTTGGCAAAATTAGGTGATATACTTATTGGCCTATAATTTACAATTCTAGACCTGTCGCCTTTCTTGAATACAGGTATGATTTTGCACACCTTCCAGGTGGTTGGAAAAATATATTTATTTATAGTTAAATTATAAAGAATTGCTAATGGACTAGCCAACGCAGATGCACAGTCACGCACTAAAAACCTGGGTATACCATCGTCACCAGCGTTTGCGTCCGATTTAAGCTTGGCAACTCCAAAAATAACATCTCCTTCGTAATATGTACAACATCAAACGAGGGATAGTTACCGAACATAACTGACGGCACGGTTTCACTTTGTCGAAAGGACTTGGAAATCTCTTCAGCAAACCCGTTCACAATTATGTGCGGCTGTGTTAGTTCATCCTCTTCGTAAAACATATGTCCAGGAATTCTAGACGCTGAACGTTTGCCGTTGAAAAACTTCCAGAATATCTTAGGGTTCTGTGTGATGTCCGCTTTAACTTGAATTTGGTAGGTATGATAAGCATGTTTTGTTTCTTGCTTAAGAACCGTCTTAATCTCTTAAACTCTTCATGGTAATTATGAAGTTTTGTCAATTTCCACTTCTTAAAATGGAACTCTTTCATACGAATCAAATCCTTTATATGACTAGTAAACAAAGAAGGATAATTCCTGTTTGACGTTCTCATTTTTGGGACAGAACGATCCAGAATAGAATGAAGAGTTAGATAGAAGGCATTCACAACCAAATTACCATCGTTGAACTCCAAGAGAAAATACCAGTCACACATTGTCAACTTGGAATACAGTGTCGCAAAGTCAGCGGATCGAAAGTTATATCGTGGGTTATCACATGAAATGATGTCAGTTCTAAAGTTCACAAATGATTTTTAGTATGATTTTTAAAATCGGTTTGTAAATTAATGTAACACACATTTTAATTTTTAATAATTCACTTAGCAAACAGGATGTTATAGTTTTTATAAAAGCTGTTATGTATGTAAACATACGGTGCGTGTGTATCTTCGATAGAGGTACATATTTATTATTTATATACATTCTGAATTCACAGGGGGAACATAATACTATTTTTAATTTTGGGGGTTCGTGTAGCGCAAATTTTGGATTCATATTCTATATAATTGCATCTTTCCATTTTTCATACGTTGTCTTTTTATTTTAAGGACACCTGTTTAAGAAATAGGTTGTTTAACTATATATATATGCGAAGTATAGAAGTGAAAGTCATGTCTGTCTCCAGGATACCATGTGTTGACAAGCTCCAATAAGAGCGGAATTCATCCACATGTTCTGGGATATATGTGATTTTTCACGATTTTTTCATTATCCTAACAACCAGGAAGGCGGTGCCGCGACGTGTATCGTTCTGCATACTGGTACAAACTTAGTTTGTCGAATTGCAGAAATTAACGCAACACATTAGCCGACATTTACATGTAAAGCGAGATTTAATATTCATTAATTCTCATATGGAGTAAGTTCAATTTCTTTCCTTATTGAATAAAAAAAATGTATGAATAAAACCAAAAGCTTTATTTTACTAAAATATAACGTGTGTTTATTTGAAAAGTCAATCTAGGTTACTTTGAAATTTTGATAGAATAAGACGCAAATATATTAGTATGTGTTTGTTGTTCCGTAAACGTAAATCCAAATGACATATGATAATGTCAATCACAAATATCAGTTAGTGCATAAAATAATCGTGCATCGATTCTGGTTTAAATAAATTGCTTCTCAGTTTTAAAATGGCTTTCACTTTAGAACATAAAATTTGTTTAGTCCAGGCTTATTTTCGAAGAGGTAATAAAATTGATGGTTTATGGGTTTATTCAGTTCAAGATTGCAGGGTAGAATTTCAAGTTGAGTTTCCACATTTTGTAATATTATATACAATTTAAGAATACTTTGGATAGAACTTTAAAACTTTTTTCTGGAACTGGTAGTCTCTTAAAAAAATCAGGCAGCGGAGCAGTTAAGAAACGTATACCTCAAGTTGTCAATCGTGTTGAAGAAATAATGGAAAATGAACCACAAACATCTGTTCGATATTTGAGTCAACAAATAAACCTTTCTGTACAACTCACAAGTTATTAAAAAAAGATATGCAACTTTATCCATACCGTGTTACAGCAGTACAAGAATTGTTAGAAATTGATTACCCACGTAGACTACAGTTTTGTAATTGGTTTGTAAATATGAACAATAATGGAAAACTTTCGCAAAGAGTCATCTTTACTGATGAAGCATGGTTTTAGAAAACGGGATACCTAAATTCACAAAATACAAGAATTTGGAGTAGTTAAAATCCACATGTAATTAATGAAGAATCGCTACATCCAGAGAAAATTGGTGTTTGGGCAGCGATAAGCCAAAGGCGAATCATTGGATCATTTTACAACCATTTGTCAATCAGTTGCATGATGATGAACTTCAAAATGCATATTTCCAACAAGACGGAGCACCTTGTCACTGCACTGCAGAATCTTTGGATTATTTAAGAGAATTTTTTGATGAGCGTATAATTAGTCGAAATACTGAAATTGCCTGGCCTGCACGTTCATGCGATTTAACACCTTGCGACTTCTTTTTGTGGCCTTATCTAAAAAATAACATATTTCGAACACCTATATTGAATTTGAATGATATGCTACAGAGAATCGACCAGAAATGCATGGAAATTAATAACAATCCAGTAATGTTGCAGAATATCATCAGAAATTTTGAACGGAAAATTTTAAAGTGCATTGATCTTGAAGGACAACATTTTCAACATTTGTTATAGTTTTCAATAAATAATTCAATAAATTTGTTATTTATTTGCATATATGAAACTGTCAAAATATACGACTTCGTAGGTTAAGTAGTAAATTTTAATTTACGACATACTTCAGAATGTTCTCAGTAATCACATGCTACTAGATTGACTTTTCAAATGAACATTTGTTATACACAAAACACTAATGCGCTGCATAATTAATAAGATCTCTAATCTGCAGCATCGTTATTAATTATTTCTTCACTTCAATTCTGCATGTTCTCTATCAGATTTACAGCATAACTGGTCGGTAGGGATAGCTATATTAATATTATATTACGTAAAAGATATTTTGTGGTATAGCTACGTTTTCCAGTGTTGTGTACACGTTTTCAATTGGATTTTTATCCGGCAACTGCGAATGTCACTCAATCGTTTGAATAGCATTTGCTGTCTTCCATTCAACGCAGTCTACTGTGATGTTTTAGAACTGTCACTTTTGAAATAAATTAATCATCGTGTGTCTTTATGTGTGTGGTAATCATTTAGATTACCACACATAAAAAAACAAATCTCTCACATGTTGAAACACGTACACTGTCACTATGTTTTACTCTATATTCTACAAGCTGAATATAGTAGCAATGGTTTTTTAACCTAGGTTAATCTCGTGTTATCTCTTCCGTAAAAACATCAAACTGATTCTTATATTCTTCTTTAACAGTTCAACTCGTCCTTCTCACAGTAGTCCAAGCTTTTTCAGGTTTGCAATAAACCTATCTTCTTTTATTTTGGTTACAGGTGATCGGCCTCTACTTGGAATATCATTGTTGATTTAGTTCGATTAATCTATAATTTTACCAACCCCTTAGACTTCCGTAACTATTTAGCAACAACCACAAGGAAATTGTATCTACTTTTATTTTTCTGCAATCTTATTTAATAATAAGTCAGATATCATGTCAAAGAAAACCGTGTTTTCAATATTAGCATTATTCTTATAAATATCTATTGCCTCTATAAGAAAAGTTTTTCAAAAATAATTTAGATTGAACAATTTGTTGCATAACATGTCAAATTTTACTTGTCTACATATTCCTTTCATAAGTTAGAAGTTTAAACTGACTTCGTTACTTTAAAAATCAGTCCGTTGAATGTATTTTAGTAGAGCGAAATAAATGAATAACCGACTGTAATCTGTAGTTGAACGAGGTCATGACATCAGCGCCCTTATCGTGTTTTCGTGGAACCCGTTCTCGGAATGTCCCAATTTTGGCACTATTGGTTATAGGTAATAACAATTGGATGCCAACGAATGTACCATTAAATAGGAAAAGGTCTTATTTCTTCATTGACATAATTGCCTGTCGTAAGGATTTCGTATAATTTTATTGGAGCACTCCATTCCCTTTTTAGAGCTAGCTCTAAAAGTTTGTAATAATATACATATTTAAAAGTCGGCCTCCCTAAGCATGATTTACGTACGGCAAATCTAACTAACATCAAAATAATAACGCTTTGTATCAAAACAATTCTAAAAGAATCTTGTATTACATGTGTTAAACTTTTCATTTTCTGTTTTGTTTTCTTAAAAAGCAAATTTAAATAATTAACTGTGGATAATAACAAGAAATACATGTCACCCTAGACACACCATACAAAACTAAATATTTAGTATAGAAGAACTACTATAAGTTTATAATGTAAATATGCTTTCTATATATTACGACGCTAATTTATTCGAATTTTTTATAGAAAAAAAAAATTCGCCCTTAAGTAGGATTGGAACCCACGTGCATGGCTTGCCGGACTATCGCTTTAACCACTAAGCTATCAAAGCCAATGATTTCGAATGTTTATGGGGATGCCTTGAGTTACATCAAGGGAACATGTGATATATATCTTACCCGTAGTAGGCCGTTGTGCAAATTTGTGGCATTTTACGCGAAGTAATGTAAACGTAAATATGCTTTCCACATATTACGACGTCGTAATATGTAGAAAGCATATTTACATTTATATTACTTCGCGAAAAATGCAACAAATTTGGATAAGTTTATAATATTTACAAATCTGCATTAAACTTAGGAAGAAAATTTTCTGTTGCCAATGCGCATACAGCGTTTCAGCTATATTTTATATATATATATATATATATATATATATATATATATATATATGAGTCATTCCGAAAATTAGTATTGGACTTCAAAATTTTTTTGATTAAATAAAAATAGAAAAAATTAAATAAATAATAATGGAGACAAAAGGTTACGATTCGATTTTTGACAAATAAGCTATGATTCTACACAATCTAGGGACTACACTTAACAATTGATGGGCGAAATATTCAGGACGTACAAAACAAAGTAACAAAAAAATAATAAGTCTTCTTCTGAATCTTTGGGTTGGACCCCAGTAAGTCCAGGCACTTAAGCATACTGCTCTTTGTACTACCACCAATAGATCTCTCAGTTCCAGTCTATTAGTCTTATATCCTCAATGAAAGCCACTATCCTCCTCAGGGGAAATTTAAGTACCATGATAGGATCCAATAGATCTCTTCCGGAATGTTTCTGTCTGAGTCGCTTCAGTTCCTTATACGTTCATATTACATGAAGGCTAGTTTCCTCCTATTTTCCTACTAGCCTTCATGGCATGTACAGCATAGGTTTGATTAGCAAACCCATGCTGTACAGATGCTTCCTTAGACGACAATGTCCTTTTAGTAAACTGGTAATAATTTTAATTCCTTTTTTATTCCGTAGCCTCCATTTCTTTTTATAACCAGATCTCCCTTCTAGCGGAATCCTAGGCGATTTCACATACAGGTTCTGGCCCTATGAACTTCCTCTCAGAATCTTCCTTGGCCAGTTCGTTTTACTGTCTTTAAACTTCTCATGTCCTTGCGCCCACATCCATGACATGATATTTTGTTATGCTAGTCCATTAAGGGCCTGTTTAGAATATTTCACCAGTTTCACCAGTTTAGACCTTTAGAGCTATTAAAGCCATTATGAATCTATCCACCAGATTCATAACAGCTTTAATAGCTGCTTGACTATCAGTCATTATGTTGATTTTTTTGTTTTCGCAGCCGGCTCACGAATTTTCTCGGCGCAGACTACAACTCCAAATAATTCATCCTGGAAAATCGTATTTTTCCTCAGATTTAACGATATCTTGCTTCTAAGGAACTTCCGCATATATCTGCACCTGTGCCCCGATTGGAGCGTGATCCATCCGTGTACCAGGTTCTGGTCCCCAGTCGCTCGATTGTTCCCTGGTCGCTATAGATATGTTCAGCTTAGCTGTAAACATGATGTCAGGTGCCATACCGTCCGCCGCATTTGTAATACCGGCTCTTCCAATATAGTTCCTGTGGTATCTGTATGGTCCCGCTACTTCCTTATTAGGACACCATAAGCCATTGGTCTTCAGCCTCAGGATCGCAGCCATCATCTCCGGTTTCATAAAGAGTTTCAACGGAGGGAGGTGGCCTCCATGGCCTCCGTGGAGGCGTTTCCCGTGCTGTTTATAGCTCCCGTGATTTCCATCAGAAGCTGTCACTGAAGAGTCGCAAGGAGCCCAACCGACGATGTCAGCTCCGTTCTTCTCCACCAGACAACTGCCCCATGGGTAATCGTTGGTCTTACTACTACAGTGTACAACTAGTGTATCACATTTCATTTTAGTTTCCAGGTCTTGCCAACAGCTCTTGTGCATCTTCAGAAGCGCCACGTTGCCCTGTTCGCCACTTTGACTAGATGTTTACTCCAATTCAATTTCGCATTAAGTGTCATGCCTAGATACTTCACTTCATTGGTTAGTTCTAACTCTTGTCCAAACAGCCTTACGCTGCCCAGGTCATTTAGTTTTCTCATATTGGTAAAGGCTATCAACTTGTATTTTTCAGTTTTAACAGTGAATCCCTTCGCAGGGCACCATCTCTCCACAATTCGTAAAACATTTCGCATGATGCTCGCCACTTCCCCTGGAATGTAATGACAATGTCGCCGGCGAAGTCTTGTATCCATGTGCGCTGGTCATTTAATGTCCTAATGAGATTATCCACTACTAGACTTCATAGAAGCGGTGACAATCCTCCACCTTGAGGACACCCTTTTGTTGTCCTCATGGAGATCGTTTTGTTTTGAATTTGTGCATGAACTACTTTGCTACGCTGCATGGAAGATGTTGAGGTATTGTCAAAAGCTCCCTCTATATCTAAGAAAACTGCAAACGCAATTTCCTTATAGACTTCTTTCGAGAGCCCCCCCCCACCCCCACCAGGGCAGGCAAAAGTTACAAAACACTCATGTGTATGTACAATACAGTGTCCTTTTTTTCTGTTATTCTATGTTCAATTAATATTTACTAATTCAATAGTTAGTAGAAATCTAACAAACAAAATCGAAAAAAAAATCAATAGAAAGAATCCTTTTAGTTGTATCAAAAAAGGAGTTTGAAGAAAATTTGTACTTTCAAATATAAAAACATATAAATCAATAGAATACCGAAAAAAAGATCTTGAATACATTGTGAACAACAAAGATGCATGAGAAAACAAAGTATAATGTCTGAAGTGTTTTATTTTCCCTTGAAAAGACACTTATTATACATCGAAGCAAATCACATTCTTTCTCTTCGTATTAGAAGTTCAATTGTCTTGTTGATTATTATCAAGACCCGACAACATACTTATCACAGTGAAAGTTAAAAATTCTATGCTATTAGTACCTTTTTTTCTCACATGAAATAGAATTTTGCTTTCTCATTAGCATAAATGCCTTTGTTAAGATATTTCCTGAGCTGTGAGAAATTACGAATTACATATTTTTAAATGTAAATAATATACAGAATGAATAATATATGTATAATAATTATATATAATTTATAAATTAATTGAGAATTTGCATTTACTTAGCTCTGTTTTATTAATAAAAATGCATAATTTATAATAACAAGGAAACATTGCCATCATCGGAAATTCAAAAGAATTTTAATTATTACAAAGAATGTTCGAAAATTTTATTTATAGGCCTAAATTTCTTTTAAATTAGCAAAAATACCTGTCAAAGTTATTTTCGCCTTTTTAAAAACAAATCAGTAATTGGATACATGGAAATTGCATCCCGAGAATTGTTTGAAGGAAACATGTAGAAAATTGAAAAGTAAAAGGAGAAAATAAAATTTTGGTTTACGGAATGAAGTACATAATAAGAGAGAAATATTTTGAAAGTAGGAAAAGTGGCAAAAATAACCGATATTAGTAGGGACCGGACACGAGAGGCCCATGACTCATCGCCCACGGCGTACTATTGAAAATTTGTATTTTTACAGAGTTTTCAATTTTATTGGTGGTGATCTATAAAATACGAAATACGTTTTTATTTATTCATTTTGTAGTTCAAGTTGAATAAAGGAGTATTAGTATTAACTAGCAATACTTTCTCAAGGTTCTCTTTGAATGAAATACATCCTTGTAGATAGAAAACGTCCTTTCTACATCGTAACTGGTTATAAGTACATACTGGAAATATTCTTTTATTTCAGCGCATTTGGCAGTTAGATTTTGAGGCACTGTCCCCATACGCAATGTTATTAAATCTGGATTTCTATTAAAAACTACGTCAAACTTTTGCTTACCACATCCGAAGTCACTGGGAATATTTTTCAAATTATTAATAGCCACATCTAATCCATGGTTAATCCATGATTTAATTGGAGATTTTGATTTTCAAAATTAGTGATTAGTTTTGGCAAATTTCCAAAGTGTTCCTGAAGAAAGGGCAACTTATTTTTTAAATTTGTTGCTGATGTTTCTGATTAAAAATGTTAACAACTTTCATTTGACTTCTACACATATTCCTGAAACTGATCATCAATAAAATTGCAATTCAATGATTTTCCGTTAAATATCGCATTGTTAATTTATCACAAAATTCATTCTGATAAGATAATTTATACTATCGACATTCACATGTACTTATTTACTCATGTCTCATTATTATTTTAGTTACCTATAGCGCATTCTGAATGAGAAATGAGCAGATGATGCTGCAATTGGAGTATAATTTACACAGGATAAATTTTTTAATTTCAAATAAGTACTTACAACGTATTGCTGTGTTCTCTTCGAAGTGATATAAATTGAAAAATTAAATAAAGCTGAAAACAGCAATGAAAATTTTAAAACGGGTAAATTTTGAATACATGATGGAGTGATGAGTGATGATATATGAGCATCGATATAACAAATCTAATGTTTATTTTATATAGAATTTCTTGTTACTTTCTGTAAAAAGTTTTAATATAGAACAATACAGATCGTGTTAAGAAAAACACATCTGTGTGTATTTGGTAAACTTATATTGTATGTCAAATGTCACGTAAATCATTATATATATATATATATAGTAAACCTAATCAGTAGGCGATTAAAGGTCTGTATACTACTTCAAAATATATGTATTTAAAAAACTCTACATGTTTCGGCTGTGTACGCCTTTATCAAGAGAATACAAAATATATATTTTGTATTCTCTTGATAAAGGCGTACACAGCCGAAACATGTAGAGTTTTTAAATACATATATTTTGAAGTAATATACAGACCTTTAATCGCCTACTGATTAGGTTTACCATATCATACCAAGGTCACGAAGTTATTATATATATATATATATATATATATATATATATATATATATATACGTTCTAGTTCATAAATGTTAATGATTTAAAATTTAAATCATGCTATACTTACAGATTTATAACAGGATATTTTTTAAGTAGGTACTCTAGTAGTAAACTTCATGACCAATACTTGAATTTTGCAGATTTCTAGAATACATAAATATTGTTTATTGTAACTGTTAGAATGCATGTGAAATTTCAAGTAATCTATTAAAGTTGTAAAGTATCAAAAATATATTATTATTTAATATGCATCACAAATCAGAATAATCTGAAAGAACAATACCAGCGTTGTAATAAACTATACATGATAGAATATGCATTTTAGAATTAACATTTTATAATACTTATCTATAAGGATAAACATTCCATTCCATTTAAAAACAAGTATTATTAATCTATATAGAATATCAAATCCATCGAAAGAGGCTTCATAGTACATAAAATAGAGTCTGATATGATTTTTGTTCACCCATTAGAAATAAATATATTTGTTTATATATTGTAAACAATGCTGCTGTCAGTTCAGAATTCGGAAATAGAGGTTAGATATGTTTCAAATTACAAAGAAAGAAAAATACGTCAATCAAAAGGATGGTCAATTGATCGATAAGAGAGGGAAGATATGATGTGCGGATCTATAATGTGGAGGCATGTATTGTAAAGAAGTTAAAATGTCGAATGTAAGAGAAGGGCAATATAAATGAGAAGAAGGCAGATAGCATGCAGTCCTAAGAAACGAAACACTTAAGAAAAACAAGAACACATTTAAAATATTAAATACTGTTAGAAAGAAATATTTAGAAACGTAAATTAATTTAAGAACAAACGTTTTTAAATGCTGGATATCATTTAGAAAAGTATTAAAACTTACAAATGCATTTAAAAAAAGATTGACGTCACGGGGCATATATACAGAAAATTTCTCAAAAGAAGGACACTTACCGAAATATCGTCTTAAAGCGGTAGTTACAAAATAAAATTTTGCTTTGATATTAAATTTAATTAATTATAAGAATTTTTGTATTTTAGTTATAAAGAAAAGAATTGTCCTATTTAATTTCAATTAATCAATATATGTACATATATATATATATATATAATATTTTCGTGACCTTGGTATGATATGGTACATACAATCAGTCGGCGATTAAAGGTCTGGTTTACTTCAAAGTATATATATTTAAAACAACCCTACATGTTTCGGCAATGATGCCTTTATCAAGGATATAAAATATATTTTATATTTTATATCCTAGATAAAGGCATCATTATATATATTATATATTATATTATATATATATTATATATATATATATATTGTTGTGGTTCAACCAGCACACTTATTCCAGCACTACAATAAGAAATACAGATTACAACATATAATTAACCCCTGTATAAATATTGAATTGGTGGACGTAATTTGTGAAATTAGTTTCGAGATGTATATAAATTAATACGACGATAACTTTAAAATTGATAATTAACTTATTTTGATTTTTAAACTTACTTTTTATATTTATATTTTTCCATTTCAAATTCAAATCATACGCGTAAAATTACAGGTATTTAATTTATCCACATCAAGATTTATATCAAAGCGAGTTAACCACGCCCACTAATTTAAAATTGTCTTGAACCCCGCGAATTTTTACGGTGCATTTTCAAACTAATCTAACATTGAAAACCACATTATAAACTTTTGTAAATTATTTAATTAATTTTTCAATTATGTTAAAATTAAAATATTATGAAAATTCATATTATATTAGATGCAAATAAAGCATAAACTTAGAGGCTTTTGCCGATATTTAATACAGGCTATGGAAAACAAAAGCCGAAGAAAGCGTCTGATACTAAAATTTTACAACGAATGGCCGCATTTTCTCTATCACAAAAAGTTTAATTAAAATTACTATTTAAAAATCAAGTATATCCTACGAAATCAGTATACATTCAATACCTTGAAATCAGGCCGAACTTTTGAGAGAATAATTGGACCATCATCACGTCGAATATAATAAATATCGAACGAAGCATCTTTTCGGAATTGGAACTACATCGTACCGATAACTCCAGCATTTGACCGCTACCGACGCAGGGACTTCAATAGGAGCAGCCGAACTCTGATCTATTCCTACAATTGCGAGCCCAGACCATTTACCAGAGCCTAGACACAGGAAAAAAACAGGTTCCTTCCCAGTTATATACCATAACACCTAAAACATCATTAAAAAGTCAATATTAAATTTATATCCCAACACAATATCAAACATTGTTTGCATCAAAATATAAAACATGAATTTCTACATTTCTAACCATCAATTTAAATATATATAATCATTCATTCATCCATAATCTTTTAAAAAACCTTAGATATATATAACTTACCTTTTATGTGTCTAATTTTAAGTAACTTTTAATATTTATTTGCACTGTTGTATTATTCATAACCTTAACGATAGTTAGTAACACATGTGCACAATTGCATAATTCCATTTTTTACCGTATAGTTCAGATAATACTAGTTTATGTACAGTTTCCTTATTCGCACGCAATAATTGTTACAGTTATCTATTTTTATTCTAATAAATTTTTAATATTTTGATTTTGATTCGATCTTTTATTTGAATTGTTTGAATGTTGAGTTTGTGCTTAATTAATATACCATTTACATTGTACCTACGGGATATACAAACAACCGACTTTGATCCTAGAGATATAAATAAAAATATATAGTACTCAAGCTCTACCGCAACTAGTGGGTTATTTAACAGATAGCGTTGGATCAACTAAGAACGTTAAAACTTGGCGCCCAATTTTTAAATTCAATTTCTTCTATGTTTAACTTATATTCTTCATTTTATAGTTTTAACGCTCACATCATTCTTAGTTGGTTCTAACTGCCGTTGTGTATATACGGTACCTCTTCAATATATATATATATATATATATATATATATATATATATATATATATATATATATATTGATTAATTGATATATATCGTTTATTTTATTTTAAGAAAACACAGAATGGATCAATATTATGCGGAATTTCGATAACCTGTATAATAATGAATTCGACAGGTAAATAATATAATAAGGACATTCAAGACTTTGAAGTTGATTAAAATAAATTTATAAGATTATTTGTTTTATGTGGACATTTATTTGATCGTGTATAATTTCAATTTCCGTTTGAAGGATATCTGGTTTTGAACTCGCAATTAAAAACTTTCATTATATATTTGAAATATTGAATAAAATAAATAGGTAGTGTGTTACTAAATTACTAACTATTATATGTGGTAGGGTAAATTCTCGTCACGTGAATATAAAGTAAACATTTTTCTCTTAAAATATTATCACTTTACAAAATTACGAAGTCCAAATACTTTCCAGTTTATTAATTTTAAATAAAATCAGTGTGTCATACTTTAGTATTTTGTAGAGTATAAAACTCACTGGTCTAAAGTAGTACACAGTTGTAATTTTGGGAGATTTACTGAAATCTAACAAAGATATTCAAGGTGATATTTTTAGATATATAGAGATGAGTATGTACTGACTAAATATAAGATTTGCATACCATGTTTTATTGACAAACAAAGATATAATTGATGATACTTAACACATTTGAAAAATTAATGTATATTTTTACTAAGTGTGAATAATAAATGAATTAAATTTAACATGCTCGTGGATTATTTCTATCCTTATTACATTAGATGCTAGGCCTGGTTGCAAGGAACTCTTTTTGTAAAACAAAAACCCTGAGGGAAATTTTAAGTGGCTAAACTAAAAAAAAATATGTGTGTATGATGATTAATTTTTAATAATTGACGATTCATATTTAAAAAATTGCGCCCTTTTTTTTAAATCAAAGTACATAGCAATATGTTTTGCTGTCATATGTTGAGGTTATAATAAAAAATTACTTTTTGGCTTTTACGTTTGTTTATTAGCATATTTATTGTTAGCAACTTAAACACTTAAACATTTAAACACTCTTTAAAAATTTTATTCAACAAGAAGCGGCAAAAATATACAAATATTAGATATAACATATTTCAATCATTATTTTATAACTTGTTATTTATTGATGTGTTGCATCTACAAAAAAAAATGTGCCTAAATACAGTGACAATGTGAAGAATGTGTTAAAATTATTACCTCAGGGAAATATTTACATCTTTGATTTAACAAACGAACAAAACTATTGTAAAGAATAATATAAAATATATGTAATTGATAAATTGACATTAAGGGATGATCTCTATTTTTGGGATAAGCAATTTCATAATTTTTTTTATCTGATAGAGCAATCATGGAGCCATTATAGCATATATATATGCGTATTCAGAAGATAACTGTGAACACAGAAGATGTAACACTAATAAATTTAAAATATTAATAGTGACAATGATGTAATTATCATAATATTTACGTTCGTCCTAACATTAGTGCTTACTTAACAAATATATTACATTACAAAATACAGTTATTTGAATAATACCTATACTTCGAGAAGGAATTAATTTAACAGGGAATCATTTCACATGTTTTTGATAAAAAAATTTCTAAAGCCATGAAATGTATTTAATTAAAAATATTTTTATTTTGCAAAAGAAACAGTAAGTCCATACATATATACCTAGAAAAATTTAAAAAGAAAGAAATAAAACTAAATGTAATATCAAAGGCAAAAAAAATGTGAGAAATATAAATAGAGTATTACAATAAATTGAAATTATATAATTTCTTTATTGGGCAATGGTTAAAGGTAAAATATCTCTCCTATATAAAAAGCGTAAATTTAATATAAATCTTAGAAAAATTTTCGCAAAATTTTCTTAATCTACACATGTGATTTAGGTTAACGAGGTATTGCATAAAATCTTGCGCAGACTCTAATTGATATAATTTTAATATTTTCGATGTTCGTACCTTAAACAAAGTTCTAATTTTTGATAATTTAATTAGCAGATACAAATTAAATCTTCTCCACCACCAAGAGTACCTCCAGTTGAAAGAATAGAAGCCGTCACGAATGTGTCACCCATTCAAGAACCTACGACGAGGCCTACCAGAAGAGAACATGGCGCACAGTCACCCAGTAGTCCACCCCCATCCACAGGAAAATATTCCCTCTTGCAATTCGCCATGCACCATTTCCGAAGTAACAGCGAGTAAGTTGAATAAAATTTGATATATTCGTAAACAAAATCTAAAAATAGTATTTGAACAAATAAAGTTATCGTGTAAATATGTATAATCAACGTTATATCTACAAAAAAACTCGTTCCAATTGAACTATAACAATGTAAAAATAACAGTTCTTTATGTGGCCGCTATTAGTCTTAATAAAAGATCAAACATTCTGCGTCGTTCTCATATGTATGTTAAAAAATTATGCCTATTGTAAAGAGTATAAATCTAATTTTTACAATCTATTAACTTGCATTGCAATTAAAATACATCCTGGAAGTTACAGCCCATTTAAAGACTAATTAAATATTAGAATCCAAGCAATATGGCAATATTTATTAGAAATTGTGCAAATGATTATATTCTTAATCCTAAGATATTTATGAATTAATTAACAGACTTTACGAACGTTATTTTCTTTTACACCGCAATCTAATAATAATATGAACAAATTAAAAAATATATGTTGGTTTGCATTCTATACAGAAGAAATAAAAAATTATGTGACCGTTTCAAATATGTATATATATATATATATATATATATATATAGTAGATTTAATTAGTTGGCGATTTAAGGTCTGATGCTTAAAAATGCATATATTTAAAGCAATCTTACATGTTTCGGCAAGTAATGCCTTTCTCAAAAAATTTAAATTCTTTGAGAAAGGAGTACCGGACGACTCGAATAATTTTGCAAGAACCGCGCGTAAATCGGTCCAGTAGTTTTTTAGTATATAACGGACACAAATACGAACATTATATACGAGGGTTGTCCGTAAATTAAGGTCTCCAACGAGCTCCCGTTGCGACGCAGCAAGCTAGCTTAAATCTGACAACAGCACCGTGTTCCTTGCTCCCCCATGACTATTCTGACCGTCCCCACCTCGCTGGGACGCTCAGTCTTGGCTTAGTAGCCGTTAACGGTTGAAGGGAAAATCGACACTCTCGCCAAGTGTGAATTGCGTTCAGTGATTAGATTTCTGTGGTTTAAGGGTCACCCCCTATTGAAATCCATCGCCAGTTGACTGATGTGTATTGAGAAAAGTGCATAAACATAAAGAATGTGCGGAAGTGGTATGAGGAGTTCGCAGAAGGTCGTACAAACGTCTACGACGAGGCCGTCCGCGGACGTCCATCAGTTTCGGACGAGACAGTGATGAAAGTTGCAAACGCTGTCAGCGGGGAAGGTGATGCTTCAATATTCTGGGACAGAAAAGACGTTCTACTGGTCGGAGAGCTGAAGGCAGCTGTCGATTTCTTCCTGCGCGAGTCCGCGGGAGAATGGTACGACGCGGGTATAAAAAAGCTCCTAGAGCAACTGCAAAAGTGCATCAATCGTGACGGGGACTACGTAGAAAAATAGTTAAAAGTCCAATCTTTCAGAATCTGTACTTGTTTTAGCGATAAAATTATGTTTACTATGTGAAAAAAAAATTGGAGACCTTAATTTACGCACAACCCTCGTATATATAAGGCAATGTTATATATATATATAAATATATGTATATATATATATATATATAACATTTGATAAATTATTGGAGGTTTTCGGCTTTTATATGAAATATTTACAAATATCAAGTTAGTATGTATGTAATTGCAAAGTAAGGGGGGATGTAAACATTGCTGTCTACAAATTACAAAGCAAATCATACGAAATTTTTAATTGAAAAAATGTCTATGTTGGGACTCGAACCCAAGTCTACAGCTTGCCGGGCTGTCGTCATTACCACTAGACCACAATTTGTAGACACCAATGTTTACATCCCCCCTTACTTTGCAATTACATACATACTAACTTGATATTTGTAAATATTGCATATAAAAGCCGAAAACCTCCAATAATTTATCAAATGTTATATTTAATGAACGGCTAAGAAATTATCTAATCACTCATATAGCTTTGGAGTAATAATTAGCATTTTCAAACATTCAAATCTGACATCTGCTCTCAAAACACTGACATCTACTTTCAATAACTCACATCTAATTTCAAAATAGGCATCTGCTTTCTAATCTGACGTTTGCTTTCATAACTGACACTTGCGTTCAAAATAGACATCTGCTTTCAGTAACTGACATTTGCTTTCACTAACTGACATCTGCTTTCAAGACTGACATGAGCTTTCAAAACTGACTTCTGCCTTCAACTTGACATCTACATTCAATAACTGACATCTGATTCATCAACACTGTTACTTTATAATGCATTTCTGAATAACTTGAACCTGGGTCTATTGTGGTCTAGTGGTAATGACGACAGCCCGGCAAGCTGTAGACTTGGGTTCGAGTCCAAACATAGACATTTTTTCAATTAAAAATTTCGTATGATTTGCTTTGTAATTTGTAGACAGCAATGTTTACATCCCCCCTTACTTTGCAATTACATACATACTAACTTGATATTTGTAAATATTTCATATAAAAACCGAAAACCTCCAATAATTTATCAAATGTTATATTTAATGAACGGCTAAGAAATTATCTAATCACTTATATATATATATATATATATATATATATATATATATATATATATATATATATATATATATATGCTAGTTTTATATTACTGAATTTCAAAATTAATGCAAAAAAAGAATATAAGAATTTATAATTGGGAAAAGTAGTAGAAAATTCTTATTATTCCTTTACATTTTTTTATTTGCCGAAAAGTAATATTTTTAAATTTTTGCTTTTTAGAACAAATATTTTTCAATGTTAAATATCTATTTAAAGAGATTCTAAACCTATCTGCTCCTGTTAATAAATTAACTGGTATAACGAAAATTTTCGGAAAACTTTACTATTTAGAATATTTCAATAATTGATCTTCATGTTGTGCTACCCCAACCATTCCCGTAGATCTTCTGAGATAATAAACCCTATAAGATTTCAATTGCGCATCCAACTATTGTTTTGTCTCCCTAACGTAATGACTTAAAGCCAAGTCAGGCCAAAACATATCATTTGGATGATGTTCATTGATTAGGTCAACCAAATTTGGCAAGCAACGTTGAATGTAAAGATTAGGGGTTACTGTTTGTCCTCTCAGATGCCCTATGTAAGGTCGAGAAATACCTGCCTCAGAAACAGCTCACCAGTCTAGAATGTCTTCTGGGAATTTTGCCTTTGTTTTATACCTTACTTCATCAGGAGTCTCATCCACATTTCTTGTGTAAAAACCAGCATTACCCGGAGTTTCCGCATTGCTAAGCGGACAATACTTTTCATCATCCATAATGATTATTTTTTCCAGCAAAATGCTCTTGTCTCAAATTTCGACAACATCTAGAAATTCTTATAAGTTGAGCTACAGTGTAATTTTGTCTTTTTCTATTTTTGAAATTTCTCTTTCAATGATGACGTTAGAAACATGAAAACAGCAAGCTAATTTACGGGTAGACATTCCACCAATATGGTAGTTAGCAAAGTCAAGATGTCTTTCTTGATTTCTGGCTGCAGCGAACTTTCGTGGTCGGCCACTTTTCGGTAGGTTCTGGCAGGGTATAGCCTCCTCGCACTCACGGATTGTTTGATATATGGTACATCGAGAAATATATTTGTTCTCGAAAAGGTGTACAATTTGATGTTTAAGCATTTTGCCTACTAAATTATAAATATGCTTTCGTAGCTCTAATTTGTAAACCATATTGCTACAACTGAGAAGAAAAATGACATGTGAAATAAATATACGAAGTAACCATGGTAACACGTGGTTATAGGTTACTCTTCGAAACTGTGTTTATGTATTCAAAGAAAACGTTTTAAAATAGTCCGAAAACTTCCGTTGCACAGGTTACCTTCGCAAAAAGCCTTAAAATGTTCATTTACATGTTGTACATGTCAATTAAGTCAAAATAATATATATTGTGTATGTCAACTCAAATTATCTAATTATTTTCACGTTTGACAGTTAGTTTTAAGTGTATGACTTGTCTTATCTTTCTCTTAGGACGTGCTGGTCGACTGTCGCCTGTTTATGTTGACGCACATTTCAAGATAGATGTATAAACGAACCATACTATTTTATTTAGAAGCGAAGGGCACATTGAAATTTATTTTTGTTATTATTCGTTATTTTGTCGAAAAGGTTGAATTTCTAATTAATTTTAATTAAATATAAAATAGAAATAAAACTACGGTTCTAATCTTCACTTTTAATCTTTAATCGTAACAAGACAATTGTTTCGCCAGCACAGTGGCTTGCTCAGGTGCTTACATCTAAAGAGTACGTTAGAAACTAATTAAAAAATATATAACGGGTGTTCAGAAATATTCGAAGTCAAAGTAGTCCTTGAAAATATGAAGTCATGTCTGAGATAGATTGATACATTTACTTAATACAATTTTATAGGTTATCAAATTAGTATCTTCGATATTATATTCTGACAATTTTTGACAGACAAAAGTTGACATTTAATAATTATTACAAATCAGATACTTAAGTAAAGATATACGATTTTTTGTTCAGAGCCCACTTGACTTCGAATGTTTCTGAACACCCGTTATATAAAATCAAGAAGGTTGGTATTATTTTACCATGTTTTTAAAGAAATATATGAATTTACACAAGTATTGTCGGCAGTGAGAAAATGTGGCACATCTGGTCGGCAATTGTCGTGTTACGATTAAAGATTAAAAGTGAAGATTAGAACCGTAGTTTTATTTCTATTTTAAATTATGGATCTTCATCAAGTAAATGCCGAATCAATTCAATTAATTAAATATTATCTTTTTACAGTCATAAAAGTAGTAGTTTAATTTGACTAAAGGATTTTAAATGTTTCAAAAGAGAAAACTGCCTTAAATATTACAAAGCAATCTTTGACTGACAATACTTAAA
This sequence comes from Melolontha melolontha, assembly GCA_935421215.2. Taxonomy (NCBI): domain Eukaryota; kingdom Metazoa; phylum Arthropoda; class Insecta; order Coleoptera; family Scarabaeidae; genus Melolontha; species Melolontha melolontha. The sequence goes on along the minus strand of OW285242.1, from coordinate 91,104,348 downwards.
GTAACAACAAAAAATTACTAATTTAACAGATTTCTTTTCAAAATTTAGAATTTGTTTTTAAATTATTAAATAAAAATTTCGTATTAAACAACCTTCCTCGGCAGAATTTCTTTCTATTTTGGATAGTTACTACACTTTGCGCATTTATTTCTAAAACATTGTAATATTTTTCAAAGTTTGATTTTTCAAAAAATTCTAAATTAACATTTTTTAATATAATAAATATGTATTAATAATTCTTTATTTTAATCAAGCAAGAAAACTAAACAAATCATTAAATTTCTTTTTTTGAAATGATTACGTGGGTAATTTAAAAATGAAAAAAGAATTGTTAAATTTAGATGTATTATTTTCAATTGTATTTCTTATTCTTATTATTGCTTATTATCTAATTAGAGTCACTGAATATAAATCTGTACTTTTAGTCAAATTAATGATATTTTGTACTCGTTAGAAAACAAGAAAAATTTCTAAGATAAATACTTTCACTTACATTAACCAAAGCAAAATTTATTAAACTTACATAACGTAATAATACTAATCATTACCTATATTTGCTTACCACATATTAGTGAAAGCGACTGCACAGGAAATATTTGCAGAGTTGAAACAAAAAATTAAAGAATTTTCAGAAGAAAAAACAGCAGCGTTTATTATAACGAAATAATGTTTATTACAAAATACAAAAATAACTGTCATCCTGTTCCTAATGTGCGAAATTAAATACAATAATTAACCGATATGCACAATAGCAGTTGTTCGGGCAAAATAGATTTAATTTTGTATTTTTAGTTTTATTTAGATGTAGGTATATTTATGTTAATATATTTAATCCTAGTTTTAAATTGTAAATATTATATATTGTATATAGAAAAGGTCTTGGAGTTCAGATATATTTAATATTGTTAATTACCTTAGGCCTGGTTAGGTATTACATTTATTCATTGTCTTATTTTCTACAGTCATAATAAACATTTATTTGATTACAGGCACAACCCTTTGGTTAATCCATCCATTATGTAAATGTATTTGAATAAGCATAAATATAATAGAATAAGTTTTATTGTACATATTTCCTGTTATATATTATTATAATAGGTTAAACAATTTGGTTCGAGGCGATTCAGCGAAGTATTAGGTTATCTCTGTGTATTGTATATTTATTACTTTATGAGGTATTTTATTTTCTATAATTAAGGGTTTCCGGCGTATATTGTATATTTTAATACATTTATGACGTTGGAAACTACAGCATATACTTTTCATAGAAAGGTAAAAATAATGGTATGGAAATTTCCGTATACTCTATTTCAGTATTGTTTTCTCCCTCTCTTTGACTGGCGGGGACAAAACTTTCTTGCCGAAAAATCAGGGAATGAAGAGACAGTTCCAAACAAGATCTCTTAGAGCTCACTACAGTTGCAAGTACGATCTCTTCTAGTTAAAGCTTAGGTCTAACTAACAGTTCCTACTAAGATCTCAGTGATCTAAATAGTAGCAAATATTATTTATTAGCCAGTTTTTCTCGGTCTTTAGTATTAAGACCAGATACTGCATTTATTTAACGGAACTCCAAGATTAAACTTGTAAATATATTAGTGTTATATAAAAAATATTGTATTATTTCAACACATACTTCGGTCTATACATACCGAACTTCCTTCAAACCAGGAGGATGAAACAGCAGTTGATTGTTTTCTTGGGTACCATTTTCTTCATTTCTTAACAAATATGAAATAATACAAAGTAGGTTACAAATTCTAATATTTTTTTTAGTTTCATAATATTAGATAGTAGGAAATTAGGTGTTGGAAATAAGGAATTTCGAGAATACAAAAGCAACTATTGTATTTATTATACAATTTACTTTTAGTTAAGTCAATAAATTTATTTGTATATTGAAATTAAAATCCGCTTCATTGGATAGAAAGGAATATTTTGCATGTCAATTTTTCATGACCGTAGATAGAATTTATATTATTTATTAGTTTATACTTCGCAAGATAAGTAAAGTCCTGTGAGTTAGTTTCTTGTTTTCATAGTTTTAACTGTTAATTACACAGTAATTTCTGTGATAGATCCTGTTTAATATCGTTTGATTGAATCTACTTCTTAATAATAAAGTGTAAATCTAATACAACATTGTGTGCTTTTATCATTTGATATGGATTTACATCAAGTAAAGGCAGAATCGATTCAATCTACTTCTTCCAATTGTTTCGACGTAAGTGTGAATTTCGTTCAGTTTCAATAACTTACGCATACATTTTAAGTTTTCATTTATTTAGAACTAGAGCATTGTTTAAGTTACTTTTTCAGATATGATATGCAAGAACGTCGAGAACGGCATCGTAAAACAATGGCGAGTTGGATTGACGGTCATACCGATCGTATGTCCATTGTCAGTGATTCCGAAATTTATTGCAAAATTTGTAAAATATAGAAAAAAAAAAACATGAAATTGGACTTACAATCGCAAACACATGCACAGAAATTGAAACCGTTGGAATCTGACAATTCTAACGAAGAACTCTGTGAAACTTTTATGGCGGCTAATATTCCATTAAATAAACTTAACAATCCAACTTTAAAAATATTTCTCCAAAAATATACTGGTCGAAATGTTCCTGATGAATTCACCTTTCGCAAATATTAGGTTTTTAAGTGCTACACGAAAGCAGTAGAACGCATTAGAAGCCATATTTCAAATCAGTACCTCTGGACAAGTGCCGACAAAACTGTCGGTATATTAGGACGCTGTGTGGTAAATGTTGTAGCTAATGTACTACATCCAACTATTCCATATAACTCATATGTAATAGCAACAAAAGTTATAAATACAGTTGATGCGGAAACAGTTGCTAAAACCATTAACGAGAATATTCAAAAAATACTTCATTCGGACGACAGGTACAAAGAAAAAGTACTTATTTATAAGTGACTATGCTTCATATATGTTAAAAACAGGCAGGCTATTAAACGAAACATATTCTAATATGCTGCATATTACTTGTGGGGCACATGCTCTCCACAGCATCTGTGAATATATCAGACACCTTTCCAGAACTTGATAGACTTATATACACTTTTAAAAAAGTTTTCAGAAAAGCACCATTGAGAGTAGCCCTTTACAGGGAAAAACTGCCTCCCTCACTATTAATAACTATATAGGGGACATGGTTGGAAGCTACTATTTTTTATGCAGAGAATTTCGATTGTTTACAAAATTTCGTTGCATGTTTAAATGACCATGTTCGGAGTATTTCTGAGTGCAAAGAACTAACACAAATTCCACATTTAAAAAATCAGTTGTACTTTCTTCAGGAACACTTTGGAAATTTTCCAAAACTAATCACTTATTTTGAAAATCGAAATCTCAAATTAAATGATGGTTTAACGATATTACATTACTATTCATAATTTGAAAAGTATTCCAAGTGACTTGGGATGTGGCCTTCGGCAAAAGTTAGACGCAGTGTTTAATAGAAATCCAGATTTAATAACATTGCGGCAATTGTGTATGGGGACAATGTCACAACATCTAGCAGCAAAACACGCGGAAATAAAAGAATATTTCCAGTATGCACCTATAACCAGTTGCGATGTAGAAAAGACGTTTTCTATTTACAAGGATGTATTTCATTCAAAGAGAACAAATTTTACAGAAGATAACCTTGAGAAAGTATTGCTAGTAAATGTAATAATAATAATAATAATAAAAATAATACTCATTTACTCAACTTGAACTACAAAATGAACAAATACAAATGTATTTCGTATTTTGTAGCCGTATATATACCCGTTTTATTATTATAAGTATAATTATATAAATAAAATTAAAAACTTTAAAAATACAAATGTTCAATAGTACGCTCATGTGCGACGAGTCATCAACCTCCCGTGTCCGGTCTCTAGTTATTATTTATACCACTGACAAAACTAGGTTCGCTGTAAAAAATCAGATGGGTGAATTTATATTGGCGTGAGTGCAAGTGTTTATTTAGGTTCTTACGAGAAAATCTAGGGAAGTTCTGGAATAGATATAGGAAAGGTTAAAAAAACAGCTTAATTGTTAAGTAAAACTTTTCATTAGTTAGGATAGATTTACAGAAACCTGAGGATTTTGTGGGATAATTTGCTTCAGATTTAAAAAAATATCGGGCGTAACGGCAGTGGGACGACCAGTAGATTTATCTTTAGCTATATTATTAGTGTTTAAAAACTGTTTGATTATTCCAATTTTGTTTCGTGAAAAGAAACAATATTCAAGTTGTTCTTTTAGATACATTTCAATAAATTGATCACAAGTCAACTGCTTGTAATGTATCCTATTACATTTTGTTTTGCAAGCCACTCCATTGCAATAAATGTTTTTTGCTCGACAGTTAAGACCATTTTGAAACTTGCAACAAATTGTATTATTTATTTATATGTTTGATAGATTTCAATTTAAAAATCATGCACGTCAACATAAAGTTGCGAAATTGTTGCCAGCTCAAGAAAAAAATGTCCAATCATTTACTGTTAGCCACTTTATAATATCAATTAATTTTGTGCACAAATTCATTTTTAGGATCACTTACACGTCAATTAATCTAGAAATGTCTGAATTTGTGTTTAAGAATTACATAGGAGTTATTAAATAATGTAGAAACGGTATTTTAGACATGTAAGATTGATAAAATATAAATTTAATTTAAACCAAAAACAAGTTAGAGGTTGTTCAACATTAGTGATGCCGAAAAAATAACTATTCGGTACATTAGTATTCGTTACACGCACGGACCCCAAGTAATGTTTACCTATTTGAAAATGTAATCGTTCCTTTTGTATTTGATTACTTTTGTACATATCGTTACGTCCGTACATATATACTATATGCACATAGTATAAATCTGCGGGTACAAGATATCATATTCATTGATTATCTATACTCTATAGCATACTTCTTAAATATAGACATGTCAAATATAAACGAAGAATTTTGCAATTCAGTTTACTTGCGTAATTATAAAATTTGAATTTACAGAATATGCAGTCAGTTATTATAAGTAAATAAATTTCAAATAAGCTGATCATGTTTACCAGTATTTATTTTTAAATTAACTACCTATTTGCAAATAAATACAAAACTGGAACATAGACAAATAAGATACACAATTGGGATTTAAAATGTAAATTGATTTGATAAGATTTGAGAGTCTCGGATAGAAATTTTGTTGGGGAAAGTTAGAAATACTCTTTTAATTATCTATTTTTAGCCAATATTTCGCTACAAAATTGGTGTGCTTCATCAAGGTAAAGCAATGGTAATTAAGTTGCACCTAATACAGCATATTATATAATATCTATACAATAAAAATATACTTAGAAATTGAACTTACTGTGAGGAAAGGTTTTGCAACAGCATACCTGTAATAAGTAAAGTGACAAATACAATGATGTTAAAAGATGAAAGGATAAAACGTGGTTTTTTATCCGTCAGCAGTTAACATCATTTTATTAGTTTACGCTTTACCTGTTGTTTCATGCTGTCGCAAAAGGTTTATGTATTAAAGTTTATATTCTTGTTTGCCTATATTTTTTTAATATTTCATCACGCATCATATACGCTATATTACAATAAATATATTATAATACAATTTGATAAAATTTATGCAGCTTGCTTTAATATTTCCGTAAATTCAATGAAATGCAACTAATACCGATTACTGACATAATAAGGCCAATAACACGAATGCCGGCACCAAACGTTAAACTCGTGCTTATGTAAAATGAATATGTATATTAATCAAAATAATCAAAGTAACCAAAGCAATCAAAGTAATCAAAGCAATCAAAGTAATGAAAGTAACGAATACATTTAACGATTACTCAAGGTTTCAGTAAGAAAAAGTAACGATTTCTAAAAAGTACCGAAAATCGACATATTCAACGTTAGAAGTCTTAAATTAGGTTTTGTTGTTTCAATTCCCATTTTACAGACAAAGAAATTAGAAAGTCATTTAAATTAGTTGACACTATTAAATATTCCTTGATATGCCGTGGTAACATGTTAAATATTTAATTGGATTGCTGTCAGGAATATGCGCTGGCCAATCTACAAAAGGAATGTTATGTTCAAGATAACAATGTATGACTTTTGGGGTACGTGGCCGAGCCTTATTCTATATTAATAATTAATTTTATTAAATAAAAGGAACGTAGCTACCAACGATACATTTTCGTAGAAAATTGCTATGTAGATTTTGTCTGGTCTTCTCCGTACTTCCTCTCATCCATCAGATTAACTTAAACTAACTCTTCATCTATCAGAAAACAAAATATTTTTCCATCAGTTTTCATTTCAGTTGCAATGGTCACGGGCAAAATTCACATGAGCTACTTTATTATGTTGCAGTCTTGTAGCCGTCAAATTAAACTATGTATTCATCGGAAGAATTTAAGCAAATTCTTCATCCATCAGAAAACAAAACAGTTTTCCAATAGTTCAATTGTAATGATCGCGGGCAAAATTCAAACTAGCTACTCGATAATGTAAGTGTAATTTTGTACCACTAGCAAGTTTACATGTATATCCAGCAAGCCCTTTGCTCGAAATCGTAAATAATTATATATGATTTGAATTAAATCGGAGACCGGAGACTGTCACTGACTCTGTTAATAGAAAATAACCTTTATCACAATATAACTTCTTTAATCCCGGTTACGTATTTTGAAAACTAAGTTGTCATCATCAGCAATGGAAAGAATTAACACTAACACACACTCTACAGAACTAGTATTAATACGTCAATGGTATAGCGATTTGCTGTGCTTATGTAAAAAGTATGCTAGTGGTCCGAATATAATACTTCTTTCCACTGCTGATAATAACAACTTAGTTGCCAAAGTACGTATCCTGGATTAAAGCTACATTATGGTAAACGTTATTTCCAATTAACTTTTATCAAAATAATGAACGAATATTGAAACATAGCCAAACAATAAACAAAAGACCAAAATTACAGTATAATTGAATCATAAGGCCACTCTGACATTATACTTTAGAACCAATTCAGTAAAAAATTATTAACGAAAAAATTTTTTCTTGTTCTAAGGGATTTTATGTTTACATATAAATTGTTGTTATCTTCTGGTCTACTCACCCTCTTTTTTGTTCTTGTAAATTATAATAGTTCTTACGCAGTTTAAGCAAAAAAACTAAGCTCGAAATAGTTAAAAACCCACGTTTATTATTGTTTTATATTGTCATCATCAATAATTGCCAAAAGGTTCAAGAAAATATTTGTGGAATCTATTTATTTTTTCCCATTAAATTTATATTCTTGTATTACTTGAATTATATAATGTATTTTTATAGTAGTTGATGAAGCGTAAATTATGTATGAAATGTACTTAATTTTTCCATACTCTATTCCTTAAGCATGCACCATAGCGGGTGTAAGCCAGTTTGTGAAGTCGTGAACCTATTTCTTCAATATGTCTCTCTTCTTCCTCTGTTTTGAGTAACTTGGGTAATTTCTTTAGTTTTTCCTCCCATCATTCCACTGCTTTTCTTGTTTTACTCTACCATGTTTTCCTTGAGCGACCTCTGCTTTTCTTTCTTGTTGACCTCGCTTCATTTATCTTCCGCATTCTCCTTTATTATGTTAATGTGCCCAATCCATCTTAGGTTATTCTCTTCTATTATATGTTGTATGGGTTTATTCTTAGTTTTTATCTATGTGCTTCGTTTCTTATCCTGTCCATTATGGTTTTATTGTCTATTTTCCTTAGTAATTTAATTTCGGTTACGTCTTTTCTTTATGGCGTCGAAAAATCTGTTATTGTTCTTTCATTTATTTCGTCTTCCATTCTGCGATATGTTCTAAGGTTCTTAAACTATTCCACTTGTCATCAAGCATACTTAAATTATATTCTATGTTATTGTTTTGCTTTACTTCGGTTTTCTACAGTACTGTTTTGTATATGTTCAGATTGTAATTTAGAGTTTTTAGGATTTTTGGCTATTGTCACATGTCGGCATAACACATTGCTTTGTCTAAAACTAGTAAGAAGAGCAATGGGCTTAGTATACAACCTTGTCGGAGGCCTTTTGTTGTTTGGAACATGTTTTGTCCTAGCGCTGTTCGTTGTAGTATTGTATAAACTTTACATTCCTCTTATTCGTCTATCGTTATTCCTCTTGATGTTAGTGTTCCATGTATCATCTCTGTTAATTCTATGGAAGGCCTTTCTAGATTATTAAAGCATATGTATACACTTTTTCTCCTGGTATTGGTTTTTCTGTTATTTGTCTTAGAATATAAATTGGATTTAACACTCTCTATCCGGCCTAAATTCAAATTGGGTAATCTAGCGATTTTTATTTCTCTTCATTATTATTCCTTCTAATATTTTGTTAAATAACTTAAACGAATAAAAAATAAAATTAAAGGTAAAATTATTATTTATTAAATTATCACGGTTATTTTGTATATGTCCTTTTTAATCGTCAAGTGTTTGCATGATAGTATAGCAGTTTCAATTTATTTATTTACTTAAAAATTACGTAAATAAAAAGTTTATTAAACTTCTAATATGTAATCAATTAAATTATCTCTAATTCTGAACTTAAACATTCCATATCATATAATTTAGATCCTACAGTCATGTATTAAATTTATTAAATTATGTATTAAATTTAAAATTCATCTAAAATGTTTTTATGTTTAAATATATCCTTGAAAAATTTATTTTTAAATAGCAAAATAATTTTCATTAGAGTATCACTACGTCTGCAGAATTATTCTTAATCTAACAGATAATTTATGGTTTTTGACCAATAACAATTTGTTATTTTATTGAAAATTCAGTCAATTCTGATTAATTAAATCTCCTATAAATTATCTTCTGAAATACAGTTTTTACTTGCTTCAACTTGCATTACTTGCATTTAGTATTGAATTCTCATGAAAATTACGCTTATAAATAATATGCAAAGACAGATTTATAGTTGTTTTATTCCACGAAGGAGGAAGTCTGTACGTTTGTTTCTTTTAATTGCCCTTTATTTATTGAATGTATTCTCGTACAGCCGCTAATTAAAGAATAATTAACATCGATTCCAAGAAATAAATAACTATTTCCTTAAATCATTGGAGCACGCAAAATAACTTACGAGATCCAATTTTATCACGTTAACGTTGACATCGTCAAAAACAAAACAAAAACAAACAAAGTGTTTCATTATATAGGTGAAGACTCACTACATGAAATATAATTCTCTTATTAATAAATTTTTTCTTCATATAATTGTGTTTTTAAACAATATGTCGAAAACCAAAACTTATTTCTATTAAATAATTGACTTCATAACGAATACATACTTTATTTACTCGTACCAGAATCAAACTTCCAAAAATACACATAAGACAAGCTCTCAACGGGCCATACCCGGCAATAAGTGGCAACAGCGTATCCCCTCTACGCGCGGTAGCTTACATTACCATACATTGCAGAGTATGAATTTAGTAAGACTTAAACCGCGCAAGGATATAGTCGTTTGCATATTCGTTCTGTATACGTAATTTGCACATTTGTTTCAGATATAATAAGGTCGTTATATCTCCAAGTTATTATTATTGTATTCTTAGCTGCTACGGAAAAGTAATTTTAAGTAATAAAAAAACAATAACGTTTTCTAAAAGATAAAAGTAAAAAAATCAATAATTCTGTAAAATAAATTTTAATTCTAAGAAAGTCACTAAATATAGGATTCGAAAATACCGCCCTCTCTCCCCAAACAATAGCCGAGCCTATTGTAAAACTCCCGCCTCACTCCCTCGAGATTTCTAGGGGTTATTGTCTCGAAAATTCTAAACAGTTGAACTTGCAACTGTTGCAACCTTTACGTTTGCATAGCTAGATACGAATGACGGGCAATCTATTGCTCTCGATCATCGGACTTATGTATGCGCACGCGGAGTGGCATCGTACATACGTTGCCACATCGCATTACGTTCCATACGTATATTGTTGCGTATGTCCCGTAGCGGGTTGGACCTATCGGTATATAATATTACTTCAGAAATTGGCAATTTCAAGACTCTGACCTGTATATGTGCTGAATAATCGTTTTTCCAAATGATATGTTTAGATGAATGCAGTTTTCCATAGAATCGATCTTACAACTTGTTCGTCGGTCAAGGTCAGTTTTTAAAAATGCGTAAAAACTTGTTTTTTATTTTACCATTAATGGTGAAGTTTCATGCCGATTTCAAGTTATAACCCTACAATTTCGTGTATATACGTATGCGACATTATGAAATAAAGTCGTTCAGTTATCACAAATCGACTTACATTGAATCGAAAGAGCCGTCTGTACCGCTTTATATACTTATTAGATATCTATGATTATAGCCATACATGTATGAATAATGCAAACAGTTTCTATTATGTATGTGGAGAATTCGCTAGCCACCAGCATAAGCGGAATATGACGCCTTTGATAGAAAAGTTATATTTTCACCATTTTAGCTTAACCATTGCCAGCATTTGCTGCGCGCACTGTTCTGTTACTCTGATGAGCTGGTCACATGATAAGAAAAGCGCATTTTCAAGACCTATGATTTGGCGGGAACAAACGAACAAAAATAAGAAAAATATTAGCCTTGTCAGTACCAAGACTCACAATTGAAGAATATGATCTTACAGAACTGAAAGATGCAAGTGTCAAGTTATCGACCAGCGATGATGAATATTTGCCATCTAGAGAAGACAGACCACACCTAATAAATCAGTTAGAATTAAATGATCTTATTCGAGATCTGAATTTGACAAATACTAAAGCAGAAATACCAGGATCTAGAGTCAACAGATGGAAACTGTTAGCGCCAGGCACACATATTTCTGTGTATCATAATCGCCAGAAAGAACTGTCACAGTATTTTTCGACCGACGAGGGTCTTTAATATTGTAACAATATCAACGAGTTGATGTTGGCATTAGGTCACGAACACCATCCCGAAGAATGGCGTCTTTTCATCGATGCTTCGAAATTGAATTTGAAAGCTATCCTTCTTCACATAGGAAGCGTTTATCCATCCATCTCCGTTGGCCACGCAATCCTCTCAAAAGAATCGTATGAAAATATGACTTCTCTTCTAGACAGGATTAATTATAAAATGTACAAATGGTATATCAGCACAGACCTTGAAGTTTTAGCAATTCTACTCGATTTACAGCTAGGGTACACAAAGAATTCCTGCTTTCTTTATGAGTAGGACAGTCGATCAAGAAATTCCCACTACATTATTAAAGACTGGCCAGGCAGGGCTCAGTATATTCCTGGACAAAAGAATATACTTCATGAGTCACTAGTTGGACTCGAATGGACTAAAATAAAGAGGGAATTTTTGTAGGGCCCCCAAATTAAACTTCTACAAGATAAAAAATTTGAAGAAACCTTAAGTGGCTTGGAGCATGTTACTTGTAATGCTTTTAAAAATGTGTACTTGTTAATGAACTAACTGGAAGTTGTCATAAACTGGGCTGTAACATGAACCTTATATTACATTTTTTGCACTCCATCTAGATTTATTTCCCCTGAACCTCTGCGACGTGAGTGAACACGGCGAAAGGTTTTATCAAGACATTTCTGTTATTGAAAAACGTTATCAGGGCAAGTTAAATGCTTGCTGATTATTGTTGGACGTTGATATCAGAAAGTGCAGAAGAACAGTATAAAAAAGTAAAAAGAAAAACATTTTAACAGGATGATACCATACAGCCTCATACAATGTACATACCTAATTAATATTATTTCATTATTTTTTTCCAAAATGTGACGTGCCAAAATTAATTTATTGTTATTACTATTCTTATAACTGGAGCTGAGGATGTTTGCGGTATAACCATGGTTATACCGCAAACATCCTCAGCTCTACTTATAACTATAAAAGAAACGAAGATTCAACATGGCTTCTAAAGAAAAATTTTAAAAATGAAAATTTGTTGACCATTGTTGTTACTAAACAGAAAAAGCATTTGAAAGGATTAAATTTTAAATTGAAGTTTAATAATTCATCAGTCAATTCAAAAATAAATATTAATATGGTAAGGAGTTTCATACCTCTTTTAAGTTTATACTAATATCAGCTACATTGTCCTGATAAGTAAGATATATTTATAAACCTAAAAATATTTATGAGTTAAACTTTCCTATCAGAATAAAACAGCCTAAATATGGTATAAACTTAAAAAAGGTATAAAACCACTTACCACATTCATATTTATGTCCTAAATACGTATTTCGACATAAGTTATGTTCCTCAATAGGTTAAAATAACATTATTTAATACGGGGTACAGTAAAGCTAACACAATAGAGTGTATTATTATTATTATTATTATTTTTACCAACTGAAGATGACAACTTTATTGTCGAAATACGTATTTAGGGTACGAATATTAATGTAGTAGGGGGTTTTATACATTTTTTAAGTTTTCATTCCAATCTCCAATGAAAGACTTTTTACATACATTACGTATCTTTAGCAAAAAAATATTTGTATACAGTCGATCGAAAGTGAGATATTCTCAAATATTTGTAATTTTTTATAATAAACTGTATCAGTTCAGAAGATATTATAACTTTCAAATGTAGATTTATTATAAAAGTAAAACTAATGGATAACTCACAACACTGAACTTCAAGAACCTAGTCCGAATCCACCGCAAGGGTACGAACTGCAATTATAAATCTATAACATCCATTGCATTTACTCGATCCCAGTTCGACTCAGACTGATAAAAAGAGTATCTGGAAGTAAAAAAGCAAACTTTAGGGTAATAATAGACGATTAGTGTTACAACTCTATTGGCCTTCAAGTTCTTTAATGAAGAACTGTTATGTATGTACATAAATAAAATTGTCAATTTTTAGTAATTATTTTTGTACTTTATAATTAAGAATAAATCGGTGTAGAATTTTTAAACATTCGCGATTAATAATTACATCATCCACAAAGTGTGTGCCCCCTTCTAATAAAAATAGCTGTACAGTTCTTGCAAACATATGCGTAGTGCTAACGTAATAGCAACTTATAACAATGTAAGTATATAACAATAACCATCTAACACGCAAGCTGTAAAACCAGTATTAAATTATGATTAAAAATCATCAAAGTGTAACCTGCTATATTATTTCTCATATTGTAAAAAATCAGAAAGCATAATGTACAATCTGCGGTGGTCAGGTAGATGCCTATTATGAGAATTATATCGATAAAGATATCTATAATAGACAATTTTAATATGTAATTGACGAAGTTAGGTAATTGTTGTGTTAATTAATTTGTGCATAAAAGCAATTTTATGGCAAGCTGTCTTTAATATTGAAAGATGAGAAACTTTTGGCACAAGAAAATGTAAGTAACTTATTATTTAAGTAAATTAAACTTTATTTTAATATTACAATTATTAAAGTAACCGATTTAGGAAGCATGCATCTTATATTTTTCGATTAAATATATTTTCAAGCGAAATATTAAGTGTTGTTATGGGCAATCTTCATTTATGCAGATGCAAACAAAACCAGGAATTGAAATTCTTTCAAATTTGCATATAATACTCATACTGTTTTGATATTGAACTTAAAATTCCAGATAAACTAAATAAATAATTCATAAAATATATAACTTCTTGTATCTATATTTAACTCATTGACGGTTTTCTTCAGTGATGCTATTTTAGTGGATGTATCTATGATTGTGAAAGTTTGGATGTTTCTCGTGATTATCATATATAATAGTAATCCTTTTAAAACCTTCCCCAATTTTACATTTTGAACGAAAGAAGCAACATGAACAACTTGAAAAATACATGTACGTTCACATGTTTCATTTTGATAGACGATCTGCTAAAACTTGCCTACAAACTTTAAGGGAGACTAAGCAATTGCTTGAAGAGTCCAATGCTATCACTATATAACATTTGTTAAATATACATTTTGAAAGTGAGCCCTTATTTATATTACTGCTATAAAATTTATCAGAAATATTAGGCTTAAACCAAGTTCTTAAGAGTTTTGGGTGATAATTCTATATTGTGTCGCGAATAAATTTGTGCATATTGGAATCGTTTACAAAAGTAAACACGTTTAAGTATTTTTAAGAATTAGTAATTTAAAAAAATCTATTATTACATAACAATTACATATATTATTTGAGAATAATAGAAAAATCTCATTAACTTTGACAATCCTATTTAAAACTATATATACATATCGGTTGAAAAAGAATACTATTTCTTTTAAGAAAATACCATCTTATAACACCTAGTGTTACTGTTTTATATAAAGCCAAACCTTTTATCTGGTGTAGTAATCATAGAAAAAGTATAAAATAGAAGGCTATCTTATTAACAAGCGTTTAAAACAAGATTTTGCGCTTCTGATGAAAAGTTCGCAAACTAAACCATATTGGCGGATATTTTAAATTATTTTATATGAATACTTTTTTTTAGTATTTAGTATATCCTAGCCATATTGAAATTGATAAATATAATTTCCATGATTTTCTACAATAATTTGTGAAAATAAATATAATTACATTTACCAATTACAATGTACCTGGTATACACTAAATCAAATAATAAAATTGGTTCTTGTACGAAGTTATAACAAAAGTCAAAAAACATAATTAGTATATACACTTAATAAAAAATTTAAATTTAAATATAATAAATATGCACTTGATAATAATGTAACTGGTCCTCCTATCTACTGGTAATCCTAATTATGAGAAATATTAAATGCATGTAAACAACTATTCAAACAAAAGAAAATAATAACACTGGATACATTATGCAATATGATAAAATTAACAACACATTAAAACACAAGTAAATCACAATAAAGAAAAAATAAGTGCAAACAAGTAAACTGAATTTTCTATAATAAAAAAAAATTAAATGTATTTTCAAAAAAATACAAATTAAAAGATTAATTATGGTACTTTGTGAAACAGTATGCATATCACAAGCATTGGAGATTTGATTAAAGTAAGAACACAATAGCGAAAGGCAAGATCCTAACATATATACATTATGTAATATATTGATATAAAATGAACATTTCTGCAGCAGCAGATTTCAAGTATATATAGCACAATTTTATAATTTATTAGCTTTGGACCTAAGTTCTGTAATAGGTGTCACTCCCACACTTTTCAATAAGAAGTCCTGAAAAAAATTTTAGTCTTGTAAATATCTAATTGAATAAGTTGTACATACCAGAAGTTTCCTTTTTACTGCTTGTAGATGGATTCATAGATTCCTGAATGGATATGATTGCTACAAATTTGCATGTATTATTTTCTATATACTTTGTCTGTTTCATTTATACTTACAAGTTGATGTAAGAGCTCTATAATTAGATATAACGGGTGTTCAGAAACATTCGAAGTCAAGTAGGCTCTGAACAAAAAATCGTATATATTTACTTAAGTATCTGATATGTAATAATTATTAAATGTCAACTGTTGTCTGTCAAAAATCAATCTATCTCAGACATGACTTCATATTTTCAAGGACTACTTTGACTTCGAATGTTTCTGAACACCCGTTATTATAGATAATAAATTTAAAGAAGCAACGGATAATGATTCACATGGCTCTCAATTACTGCTCCTTTGAAGCATTTTTTTAGTTTTTGAAGTAATAGAAGTTTGTCTTGCATGAGCTATAATCAGATTGAAGTATTTTTTCTATAGAATATGGAATTTAAAGAAGTTCCAAAAATATTTATAAAATGAGCAACTTAATTATAGTTTTCTTTCTACGGTAAACTAACTATAACAAAAGAAGCGAAACGTTCGAATTAAGAAACACTAAAAATAATAAAAACAAAGTCCGTAAAAATGCAAATAAGAACAAAATCTATATATAACAACGATTTAATAAACAAACCAAAAAGATAATAGCGTCAAAAAATGTTAATGTTGGTCCTAATTGGTTAAAATTATTGACTGTCGTTAAAGCAAATATTCTAATTGCCGGTAATTCTAAGTTTACTATCTATTCTGCCACCTATTGAAAAGTTCGCAAACTTGACATCTTTTATCCTTGTCTAACAATTATGTTTTAAACACGGTAATTTAGGTGAAATACCCCTGGTCCCTGGTAGTAATTCCCGAATATTGATAGCACAAAGTTTATATTTCTTCTTGTACTGTAAAGATTACAAAATGGAACGATGCGCGCTAATTTAATTTTATATGCTATGGATCGGAAGCGGCTTGCCAAGACCGATAATAACATCAAAATCACGCATCGAATAGAATTCGGTGTCCCAGTTAAAGCTGCATATATTGCTGCATTTCGATCAAATGCTATTTCTCTCTACCACCAGTTTTCAATCTCAGCTTCATTGTGTGTCACACTATTAGCGCACGCTTCGGCAGTTACTTGGCTTATTGCTTTTCGCCGCAACCTTTTACAGCCTTCATTTGTCCTACCTTATTACCTAAGTAGGTATATTACTAGAGTAATATCTTTTTGTAATTCCCCAAATTCTATAGGGTTAAAAAAACAATGATATCGAGAAAGTCGAAGAACTGTGTGATCTTATTGCTCTGCTAATTCGTCAGCTCCATAAGTAGATGAACCTTTACTGTGATATCATTAAATAAAAATTATCTATTTGGACTTAATTTAATAATTATCTTATGTACTAACAGTTTAACCAAATCCAGTATCTGTATTTTAAAAACTCAAAAAAGGTATAAGACCCCTTACCACCATTAATAATCCTAAATACGTATTTAAGTGGCCGTCGACGCCGCGTAAAGTTGTGCTCGATTCTATGTGTTAGATTTACTGTGGCCCATGTTCAACACTTTGATTTGTGGTTTTACCTACTGATGATGACAACTTAGTTGTATAAATACGTATTTAGGATACGATTATTAATTGTGGTAAAGGGTTTTATACCTTTTTGAGTTTTTACTTAACCATAGTTTCAGTTTTTTATATCTGTTTTTTATCTGTTTTTTTATCTGTTTTGATCTGTTTTTTATCTGTTTTTATCTGTTTTTATCTGTTTTTTATCTGTTTTTATCTGTTTTTTTATATCTGTTTTTATATCTGTCTTTTTTATATCTGTCTGTTTCAGTTTTTTTATATCTGTCTTGTCAAAGTTGTTTTTATTGTTGGTTAACCATTCCTGAATTTGTATTTTTTTGAAGGTGAAATAGGAGATTTGTTTATTATTATACTATGGATAATGCTCGCTTTATCCATAATAATAACTGGAGAATACAGAATACGAAGAATATAGGAAAATAACACGATAAAAATAAAATGAGCAATAGTGTAAGGAACATGTAAGGCGACTGAGAAATGACAGGCGGATATCATACGATGATCATCCGTGACAACAATGCGTGGAATAGGGAACACTGAAGATACAAATGTCCTAAAATGTTGGAAAAATTGTTTGTACTATGTTAGTAAATTGAGGATTTTATACCTGATATTACTGGTTATGACGTGACTGATCTGTTCTAGTAAAAATACTATACTAAGGAAACGTGAATCGCGGGTACCGGTGTCTCTTGCATAGCAGTGCACCAAGTCATTCTGCTATCCTCACCCAAAAATTTTTGGCCGTAAAATCTATCTGATTGATTACGCACCCGCCGTGCTCGCCAGGTTTAGTTCCAACTGACTTTCGTCTATTTCCTAAACTCAAACTTCACTCAGCAGTATTTCATCAATTTAATAAATCGAGTAAATGATGTAGCAAAATAAACATTTTTTCCTGAACATATTTTGGCGTCTATAAAATCACTTTTACTATTATCATTATATTTGTATAAACATACTTAAAAATTTCAAGAAAAAAATTGTATTTTATAAGCGCACACAGGCCTTTCGGGGCCATTTCTTCATGTTGTTATTTCATTTCTTGCAACAAAAACACTGGTGCTAAATATAGAATTAACATTAACAATCATTCTAACGTATTGGCTAAAGGTCTGCTTAATTTTTCCAGTGTGAAAAGATTAAAAAGATATGAGCCTTTGCATCTACTGAACAGAAACAGAAAATATAATTAATCAATAAGTTTCATTGGTTGACTTCGCAGATATTTCTTGGTGAAACATTCTTGTAATAACTTGATTAATTATTCGAAAATAAAACACTTGGCTTAGTTTCACGACTTCTTTATTAGATATACTAACAATTGTTTCGGCTATTAGGCCATTATCAAAGAGCTATCTAAAACTAAACTTACTCTACTTAAGGTTAACTTATATACCTGTGTTCATTATGGGTGGGAGAATGTGGATAAATAAAGCAAATTTAGGTACATTGTTGAATAATACTAAAGATAAAATAGATAACTTAGATAAATCAGGAGTATATTCCATAAAATGCCAGAATTGTGAAGCTATTTATATCGGACAGAGTGGCAGATGTATTAATAAACGGTTAACAGAACATATTAGAGATATAAAATATAGTGTTAAACACACAGGGTTCGCAGAACATTGTATAGACCAGAACCACTTTCCCGATATAAATAGCTGTAACCTCATTCATAATGTAGTAAAAAGTAAAAAGTTAAATATATTAGAGATTTTTGAAATTAAAAAAGCCCAAAAACAAAATCGAGTTATCACAAACACGCAATTAGAATTCATAAATACCCCCTATATCGATGCAATTTTAAATATCAATTACCCACATTCTCCCACCCATAATGAACACAGGTATATTAGTTAACCTTAAGTAGAGTAAGTTTAGTTTTAGATAGCTCTTTGATAATGGCCTAATAGCCGAAACAATTGTTAGTATATCTAATAAAGAAGTCGTGAAACTAAGCCAAGTGTTTTATTTTCGAATAATTAATCAAGTTAATTAATAAGTGCTGAAGTTTCATGTCATAAAATAGTAGTTTACATAATTGCCATCAGGCTATAATTTAATATTATCAAAGAGTTTATATACCGGCTGTCTGTAAAATAAAACGACAACGTATGAAAAAAGAAAAGATGTAATTATATCTTAAAACATAAAACAAAGTCGGGTTACTTACAACATTTACAACTCAAGAACGGCTGGACGGATTTTAATAATCTTTGATTTGTTGGATTCGTCTCCGCCCCGAATAGCAGAATAACTATTCAAATATCGGAAAAATTCTCGGAAAAAAATTATAAAGAAAATTAATTTTCAAATAAATTAGGTTACAAACTCCGCCATCTTCCGCAATTGACAGCTTACGTCACGCACGCTTATAGCTTATTTGTAATAATTGCTATCCATTGCAAATCAGTGACATAAAAGTGAATTTTTTTTTTGTTTCATGTTGTCTGTGATTTGTTTTGAAAAAAGCATATTAAGGTTACCGGTTGATTTGTTTGTTTTGTGCGAGTATTATTAATAAATCTTATTGTGCGAGTATTCACAACAGAAGGAAGTTTATGGTACATTAATGAAGGCAATTGATGATGGGAATGGTGGCTTATTTTTCCTGGATGCCCCCGGTGGAACTAGGAAGACATTCCTCATATCATTGATTTTGACCACTGTTCGTGCGAGATCCGATATTGCGGTAGCAATTGCTTCTTCTGGAATAGTGGCCGCATTGTTAGAAGGATGCCGTACGGCTCATTCAGAGTTCAAATTGACGTTAAACCTTCAAACTACTGAACAACCGACCTGTAACATAGCAGAACACTCGGCAATAGCCAAAGTTTTAGTAGCATCTAAAATCATCATCTGGGACGAATGCACAATAGCGCACAAACGCGCATTGGAAGCACTTGACCGAACTTGAAAAGATCTGCGTAATGAGTCGAGATGTTTTGGAGGCGCAGTGATTTTACTGTCTGTCGATTTCCGCCAAACACTGACAATCATTCCAAATTCGACTGCTGCCGATTAAATAAACGCTTGTTTCAAATCATCGAATCTGTGGCGCTGTGTGAAAAAACTTCAGCTGACAGCAAACATGAGAGTTGCATTGCTAATGATTTCTCCAATCAATTGCTGGCTATTGGTAATGGCCGCGTTCCTGTCGACGAATCGAGCGGATTGATTTCATTCCCTCCAAATTTTTGCAATTTCGTCTCATCGAAAGACGATCTAATGAACAAAGTATTCCAGAAAATCATTGCTAACCACAAAAACAACAAATGGTTGAGTGAGCGAACAATTTTGGCGGCTAAGAACAAAGATGTGGATGACTTAAACTTAGTAATTCAGAATCAAATCATTGGTACTCTGCATTCACTCAAATCTATTGGCTGTGTAACAGACGAACACGAAGCCACCAACTATCCAACTGAATTTTTAAACTCCTTGGATGTGCCTGGTTTACCACCACACAATTTACAACTGAAGGTTGCCTCGGTAGTCACCATGCTTCGAAATCTAAACAAACCATAACTATGCAATGTAATGCGTTTGGTGGTAAGAATACTGATGATCATTGTGATTCACGCGACGATACTCAAAGGAAAATTCAAAGGTGAGAAAGTTCTCATTCCGAGGATTCCCATGATCCTAACCGATATGCTCTTTGAGTTTAAACGAATTCAATTTCCGATTCGTCTTGCATTCGCCATGACGATTAACAAATCACAAAGCCAATCCTTGAGTGTTTGTGGTCTGAATCTAGAAAATGCATGTTTTTCACATGGTCAATTGTACGTGGCATGTTCAGGTGTCGGCAAACCATCCGCTTTATTTGTTCTTGCGCCTGATAGCAAAACGAAAAATGTCGTATATCACAAGATCCTTCACTGAAGAGAGTCAACTCGAGTGCAACCCATGCAGCAAAATACATAGGTTCAATAAAGCAAATGTCTTGCTCACAAGCCATTGAAATACTTGATTTTTGTACTGTTATTGAATTTTCATTTTTTTTTATATATATTATCCTAATAAACTATTGAACTTAATATTTTTTTTGTATCATTTTATTACGTTAATAAAATCCTAAATTAAATTTAGCTAAAAGTTAACACGACATTTATTGATTGTTAGGCGGTATGAAGTTCGCCGGGTCAGCTAGTAGAATATAAATCCAAAATATTTTTTCAAAATTTCCTCTCATAAGCGAGAAAAGAATGACTGAAATGCTGAAAAGATATTTTTTGTCAGGCTACTATGCTCGACTCCTCGACTATAAAATACGATATCTTAAAGTTGTTCGACAATAACAAAAAGAATAGTTTTGTTATTATCTATCTCATCCAGCTGTTACGTATATAAACATACGCTGTAGTATATGTGTGTATGAGGTATTTATTATTTATGCACATTCTGAATATTTTGAATTCATAGACGTCATGTAATATAATTTAAAGGGTGTTTTTAATTTTGCCACGTAATTGACTCACAATATTTTAGATTTATGTTCTAGATAATTACATCTTTTCATTATCATACGTTGTCTCTTTATTTCAATGACATCCGTAAATATAATGCGTTTACAGGCCTTTCTGGCCCATTGCTTAGTAATGCTATTCCATGTCTTCGTATCCCTTACCAACAATATCCAATTTCCGAGTTCCTTCCTTTCCACGTCCTCTATAACAGCATCCCTCAATTTTCTTCTCGATTTACCCCTCCTCCTCTTTCCATGAGGTACCTTCTATCCTATATCCCTAATTAACCTCTTTTCTTCTAATCTTTCAAGATGGCTGAGCCACTGGAGTCAGCGCATTCTTATGAAGTGTATTACGGCAGCTTCTCCCTACAAATTGTAGATTTCCTCGTTCGTCCGCCTCTCGCGTCCTTTGATGTAATATTTTTAAGATAATCAATGAATATAAGCATCTAAAGAATAACAACCACAATTTATATACGGTCTTCTTCGACAGTTACTTTAATGATTAATTATGAACCTTTATTGAATAAATGAATAATTTTATTATATACATTTGGCAACAATTATTACTTTTAATCTAAAATATGAAGAAGAAATAGAAAATAATCCACTACTACTAGGCAGTGTAAACATTGTAGATTGTGGAGTAAATATTGATTGCTTTATAAAAATTGAATAAATTCTATTCTAAATGATTGTGTGCCAAGTTTTCTATTCAAAGATGCCGGTTCGTTTTAGTCATTAGCCACAATTATCAACTTATATATAAGGTCTACTATATTTCCATTCCCGGAAAACGGGCTAGAATTACTCCTATTTTTAAGAGGAGCAACATTTCATAGTTCAATAACCACTGATCTTCTTGCCAGCATAATTTTTTTAATTAGTCGCTCCACCGTAACTAACCTTGCTGGACTTAAACAATTTAGTGGCCAGGTACTTGATAGGAACGCAAACGTACGTTTCTCGAATGCATTTGACATTATCAATCATGAGATCTTACTAAATAAATTAAAATGGTTTGGCTGTAGTACTTCCCTTATAAATCATCTTATGACATTATATCTGGCCAATAGAATTAATTACGTCTTCCATAGTGGGTTTTATCTTAAGAGTACGTATCCACATTGGGTATCCTGCAGGGTTATAACCTCGAACCTTTGCTCTTCGTCCTTTTCATTAATGATCTGCTGGCATCGTTGTCGTTCTTCTCTATATTGATAGTATAAAAGTCTTCTTCACTATCTACAGTATCATCTATAGTGAAAATTGGCAATATAATATTATCGTTCGCATGGATGATGTAATGCAAACAGTTTAAAGTTAAATTAAAATTAAAAATAAGAGGCATACAGTCAATTATGTACAGAACTCTGGCGAGACAAGAAATTGATTCTCCACCACGAGAACGTACTGGCTCATTGTTCGTTCTCAATAATTAAATTTTTGGCAAAATACTTGTACTCCCCAACCCCCCTATTCTGCTTACCTAATTCTCGCCGACTTCTACCTGTTTCCTAAATTTAGAATTTCGCTGCAAGGGAAGCGATTTGACTCCATTAAAGACATCCAGGCAAATACGGACAAAGTTCTTAACAGCCTCAAGAACGAAAATTTCCAAGAATGCTTCCAAAAGTGACAACACCGTTGGACGAGGTGTGTGCAGTCAGAAGGAGACTACTATGAAGAAGATCCATTGCAATAGGCCGCATGTACTGCCAGCTTGAAATTACAAACCCATTCTCAAAGCATTTCAATCACACCTCGTATCTAATGAAAACTAGATAGGTTACAACATTCTAGGTTTAAAATAATTCGGAAACGAAATTTCATTTCAATTTCATCCAATTTGCATAATTACTTCACTTCGACCTGTCAAACTATCTTGCACTCCACTTGCACTCTTAATTACACAATATTAGTGTTCGACTTTGAATGAATGAAATACTTCTTTTGAACGGTGGGCGAGTCTTCTTCAATTGACACCCTAGAAAAAGAGAAAGAAAGTCTTGCCGAGTAAACTGAACAATGACGAAACATTCTCATCAATTTAGAATAGAATCTTTAGTGTGTAGACGCGAATGAGTTTACTACTTATCTGCGTAGTATTTCTAAACGGCATTAGCTAATGTTCGGATGCTTTTCTTCAAGTGCGGCGTGAATGTTCTGTTTAAAAATGGGTGTCATCACCAATTGCTTTTGCAAAAAGTAAGGTTTGTAAAATAATAGGTCTAAGTTTGTAGAGTATACGAGTATTTTATATATATTTAAAGAATTTCTTTGTGTTTGTGTGTTGCCTTGTAGAGTAGATATTATGATCATATTTAAATCAGGACAAACGAAAGTGTTACAAGAGCGCATTCAACGATGAAGAATAGTATTGTATTGTTTCTTATTTTTACAGCTTAGATGGAATATCTAAAGTGTAATTGGTATAATGAAAGAAATTAAATTATTAGGAGTATTATATGGTATTATGAAATTAAACTTATATGTACTGTTTGTGTAAATATCATTATTATTATTTCAGTATTGATCCAATTCAATTTACGGTATGTATGTATATGAAATAGCTTGACTGAAATAATTCAAAGATTTATAAAGTTTAATTTTTGACCCATTATTTGCACTTTATATGTTCTAAAAATACTTTATTTTTAAAAGAAGCTTTCGTAAACATTTGAAATATTGATATTACAGTTACGAAATGCACACAATTTCACTGGCCTAAGCTTATAAGATCTTGATCCTATTAGGTAGATTTGATGCAACAAATGTTAAATGTTAAAAACAAATTCGAATTCGTTTTTCATCTCAGGAAGCTATATTCAAAATTCTGAATTTTGGTAACATCAGGTCTTAATGATAAATGGTCTGGTATATCTATTTCTACAGATCGTGCCCAGGCCCAAAGAGATCTTTATCTCAGGACTAGACTGACTTGAATAACCGATTGGTAAATGCTAAAGAGAATCTAAAGATTAAATATTGTGATGGTATTCCGATCATTGTTTCTGCGGTATCGTCAAACTAATATGGCCCAACAACCACTTTCTAAATATTTCTTACCAAAATACCAGAAGTTTACGATCTAAAACAGATTTATTCTATAGCAATACTTGCGAATTGTCTTGTGACTTAGTTCTTCTGACAGAAACTTGGCTTAATACTTGTCCGCTGGTATTCAGAATTCCCACTTTACTTGTCGATGATTTTAACGTAACCGGTTTTAATAACAACCTTGGAGATCAAATCAATACAAAGGTTGATATTCTTAGTGAAATTTACAATTTTCATGGTTTAAAACAAGGAAATAACATTATCAACACAAATGGTAGGCTTCTTGATTTGGTGTTTGAGAAGTTTTGGTTTGTCGTGATGATTCACTTACAGTTCCCGAGGATTCCTACTACCCTGCCTTGTCAATTTCTTATCAACTAAGTAGGTCTGCTTGGGCTACTCAGTTTCCGCAACCCTATACCTTTCGTTATGACTTCTACAAAACTAATTATCAATGATCTTAACAATTTTGAATTCATATTCAGTTGTAAATTTAGTTCTTAATAAGTTTTATGATTGTCTTTACGATGTACTTGATAAATCAGTCCCTAAGTATATTCCTACTAACTCTAATTTCCCTCTTTGGTTTACACTGAAATAAAGAAAAATCTAAAAACTGAAGAACATTATAGACAGAAATGGCATACTAATTGAAGTGAAATTTTCTATTAGGAGTTTGGCTAAGGAACAGATCAAGTCTGCTTATATTAAAAATCCGGCTAATATGGAGAATTCCATTCGGACAAATTCCGCGGAATTCTGGACGTATATTCACCACAGGCAAGGAAGAGCTAGAATGCCTGGAAGACTTTATTATAATGAATGTAAATTTAGTGATCTTCAGGGAATAGTTGATGGTTTTGCAGACATTTTTACGGTGTTTTTCTTCCTGAATGCACAACTGTTCCAGATACTGCCACAAACATATTGTTCTTTAGATTTCACCCTGTATCTCTAATTGAAATTAAAGAAACTATGTCTGCTTTTCCAGATAAGACAACAATGGGTGATGATTTAATACACAGATACTTTATTCGTAATACCAGTAAAGTGTTAGTAAAGCCGTTACAAATTGTTATTAATTTGGCTCTGAAAACGTATGCTTTTCCTGATCGATTGAAGAAAGCTGGAATTACACCGGTTCACAAGAAGGGTGATATATCGTGCTTGGAAAATTATAGACCCGTAGCGATTTTGGCAAATCTATTAAAATTTTTGAGTAAATTTTATACTCCAGCAACCAACATGGATTCTTGCTATTGCGATCTACCGTTACTAATCTAACGATAATGACTCAACATATTTGTGAGGTATTTGATAATAATTGTCAACTAGACATTATACACAGAAACCTTTCTCGAGCCCTCGATAGTATTGACCATCAAATATTATTAAACAAATTAAGTGCTTTCGGCTTTAGTCCATGTGCGCTAGAACTTATTACCTCATACGTTGCGAATAAAGTTAATTATGTATTTTATAACGTCTTCTACTCTTTCCAATTCTTTTCACCACTTGGTGTGCTTCAGGGCTCTAATTTTGGACCTCTTCTTTTTCTGCTTATCATTGATAATCTCCTCACATCTTTCAATTGTTCTGTGCTGGCCTACGCTGATGACAATAAATTATACTTATCCGTCGAATCACATAATGATATTGATGTCTTGCAAGATAATATTAATGTGTTTTCGGATTGGTGTCGAAAAAACAAGATAACGATTAATGTAAACAAATGCTGTGTAGTATCTTACACGTGTAAAATTAATAAAGTGGCGTCATCATCTAGAATTAGTGGCCAAAAATTAGTGAAAAGGAACTCCATCAGTGATCTTGGCGTCAAATTCGACTCGGATATGTCCTTTAACTTGCACCTTTCAGATATCATCTCATCCGCTTCTAGGAAGTTGGGCATTGTTAGGAAGTCTACGGATCTAACTGTTCTGAAATCACTGTACTAGGCTTTTGTTTTGAGTAGATTGACGTATGCTTCGCTAATAGGGCCTCCTTACTACTCGACGCACGACTCCTAACTTCAACGGGTTCAGAGATGATTTCTGAAATACCTTTAATTCAGATGTGATGGTATCCAGAAAGAGATACTGACTACAACCGCCTTCTAGACAGACATAACTTCAAATCCTTAAAACATCGTCGAGAGGTTAATGCTGCGCGACTTATGTGTAGCTTAATTGATGGTCGAATTGGCTCGCCTGAAATATTACACTGTATAGCTTTTCACGTGCCTCGAATGACGTCAAGATCTAATCCCACCAAGAACTAGGATTAACGCGCTTCTGAGAGACATTTTTACGGGAGATGTTTAGTTTTTGTTTTAGTTTATTAGTGTACTTACTTATTTTATTTCGTACATTTATATTTTGTATTTTTATGATGTAGCACACATCGTCTTTCTTCTGTTTTTTTAAGTATTTGTCCTAGAATTAGAATTATGAGTTGGACAATAAAAATTATTATTATTATTATTATTATTATTATAATACACAAAAATTATGATATTTTTCATGATGATATGAAAGTTGTCTAAAATTTTAATCATTTAGTTATTAAAATATATTGTTTCAGACAAGAACTACTTAAAGCAGACACATCATTGAAACCCAAAGATAAACGAAAAGAATGGACATGGAAACAACAGACTGATTTAGTCAAATGGCAACCAATGCCTTTAGAAAATTCTCTTTTAAGATTAGACGAAACCGACCTGAACCCTCTAGCAGTGGAATGCTTCGATTGCATCCTGAGGTATTGTGGAGACTTACCATTAACGTCGGACATGTCTGAAGTAAAATGTGTCTATACAGTTCTCATGGTAAGACATAACCATTACTACATGTTTATGACTATTTTTAAATTTCCCCTGTAAAAACACAAACTGTACACTCCCATTTTATGTCAGCTCTGGCTGTATGCGTTTATTTCTCTCAAAATTTTTTCATATACACAAAACGTTAGTCAGAAGTACGGTCACTTTCGTTACCCTTAAATTTTGCGCCAAAACAAATTAGGTTTGATGAATCTACATTTGTTCCATTAAATATCTTAACTCTTACAGGTACAGACAAATAGTATCTTTTTTACTCAGACTGCACACTAAACATAAATCTAATTTAGAAAAGGCATCCATAGAAAGTGATAAAGCAACACATTTAAATTTTAAGGAATTTCTGGTGAGGTGATGCACCGTATGTAACGAACAAAATTCAATAGGTTACTTATTATTATTAAAACACCTTAATTCAGAGGAAAACTCCTCCATTTTAATTCTCTTAGTTTAAACACATAACCTTCAATCTTTTCCGATCCTTGATTATGAATATAATGCAAAATTAATTTTTATTAATAATATTTGACGACAGTATGGCAGGGTAGTGAAGATACGGTATTGCAATTGACGTGCCGAAACAGACCTTACCTTGATCAGTTGCTGGATGGGTTACCAGTAAAAAAAACACTGCGGCTTCGTGCGTTCGGCACTTCTACACCGAAAAGGTAAAATGAGGGATACAGTTTATCTATGTATGTATATTTGATTTTTCATAGTGCCGTATTCTCAAAAAATTACGAAATGGAGTAAAAATAATAATAAATAATACATTTTGAAATTGCCCTCGTTTTGCTAAATAGTAAAGTATACACAAAATAAAAACATATTTGTGTTCATAAAATAATGGGATTTACTCGTTGTTCATATTTTTTATTTCCGCTACCATGGCAATAAGTTTGTTGATAAAATAGAAACTTTTCTTACTGAATTCGGCAGATATTCACCCTGTGAAAAATTGTTTTGACGTTGCAAAATCGTATAAGTCTTACTCAGTGCTACTATGAATGTGCAATAAGTTTAGTAGCGGGTATAAGAAAATTCGGAAGAAACAATAGCTTGAGAAACGGGCCGTGCAGTTTACAGGCTTACCGTAAATTTGAAGAAACTGGTTGCGTTACTGATAAAGCAAAATCTAGAAGACCGAAAGTAGCAAATGATATTACAGCTGCTGAAGTTTTACGTGAAACTGAAGAAATAGCCAGACATAATAATTACGGAATATGTAGCGTAGCAACGGTAGTTGCAAAAGTCTCCAAATAAGTTACACGATTTGGCGAATTTTTGGAAGATATCTAAAAATGTATCCATATAAAATACAAGTTTTATTTGAAGAGAAACGGATAAACCAGTTAGGTATGATTTTGCTCTTCGTGTATTAACACAAATTCAACAAACTCCGCAGTGGCTGGATAACGTTTTATGGACCGACGAGACGCATATTCAACTGAGTGGAGGTGTTAATACGCACAATTGTAGGATTTGGTCATAATTCAGCAAGGGATTCATGATTTGAAAGTAACCGTGTGCATTGGGTTCACGTCCCGATTCATTTTAGAACCATACTTTTTTTAAGGAAATGAAAATGGGCAATTGGAAAGAGTTACAGCTACTGGAGAACGATATTTTACCATGCTGCGAAATTGTGTTGCCCAATTACAATATTGAAAATATCATCTTCATGCATGATGCCCTCCCCCTTCCCATACTTACACTCCAGTAAAATCTGTTAATTAACACTTTTGGCAATCGTATTATAAGCAGAAACTTTCGAAATCCTTGGCCAGCGCGTTTGGGGCTATCTCAAAGAAAAAGTTTTTTAAGTCCATCCTACAACTATCCAGCAGTTCAAAGAATCAATGTCTCAACAAGTAGCAGCTATTCCAGTTAATTTACTCCAAGATGTTGTCCACAGTATAGAAGAAAGGCTGCTTCTTGTTGAAGAACAAGATGGCGGACATATTCAATGTATTTATTAATATGTGTGTACTTTACTTTATAAGGAAATTACAGCAGTTTCAAAATATAACTTACATTTGCATAACCCTATATGTACTATAATATGTTGAGTGGATGTATAAATTCGTACTGTTTTTATTCAACTTAAATTATTTTTTAAGAAACAAAGTGCATGAACTCTAATTAAGAATACATTCCTCCCCCATTATTGGTGACTGCCTCCCAACGATCTGGAAAAATTTCGATTCCACGCCTGAATATATCCGGCGGTGAAGAATTCGCCAAACAAATTTCGAAGCACGACATCGTTATTAAAGGAGATTCTTCAAAGTTTATTTGATAGAGAGCGAAAAAGACAGAAACTTGACGAAACGAAATCAGGAGCCTGAAACAAATATGGAATGACCCTCTCAACCGAGTTCTTGAATAGCCGCTTTTGTAAAGCTAGTAGTGCTAGAAAATGTCTTTTCGGTCTATTTTTTGAATTGCGGTCTTAAATCGACGAAGTTGTTGACAGTCAATCTCAGCAGTATTATATTCCTCGAAAGTAATACATAGTACAAAACGCCTTCTTTGTTCCACTAAATGCACAGCATCACCTTCCATACATGAGTATCAGCTTTTACTCGGAGAATTGCCTTTTTGTTAGAGCGAGGTCATTATTTTTTCTACTTGATGTTAGCATAAACCCACCATTTTTCGTCACCAATAAAAACGTGACACAAAAAATGCTCGATTTCCTTGACAAACTAAACAATGGCTGGCAAATAGGAGTAAATGCTGGCACGCTGATTCTTATTGTTTTTGTAAAAAGCACGCGACAACCAAACACAAAGTTTTCGAACATTGCCCATGGATCGTAAATATATTATGGTCGACTATAATTCCCAATTTAGTTGGCATGTATTATCACTAGAGCAGACCAATTTCCGTGCGCGCCATGAGCGCCGGTATGGGGGTGTAATTCGTAATATATTAGAATATGCGATAGAATAGGGACGCAACATGAGCTTGTTACCGATATAAGTATAGAAGTAGTAACATTTATTCTATCAGAAATAATTAAATATACATTTGGTTTTCTACAATTAAAATAATATGCATGAACACACGAAAAATAAGAATAGTACATATTATAGCAGCGTTGTATGTACCTATAAATAAAATGGAAAATGTATGAAATCAGTGATTGTGTGCACGACAGAGGATTTAAAAAAACATTTACCGTTTTAAGGGTCTTCCAAGGATTGACAAACTGGAGAAACTCGATTGTATATTTTCAACATCAGGTGCGTTTGTAAGGTTATTTCTAAAAAACATGTCCGCCGTGAGGAAAAAATATGATTATATTCGGAAAACGAGCGTTCTACATCTATTGATGTTATATTCGCATAATCACAATACTTTTTTTAGCAACTTAACGCAACTGTAGACGTGCCCTCACAAATAAGTGTTAAGGTGTCAAAATCTGCATTTCTGTCTAAAACACTTTAAAATTTATTAGAACACTTTCACTTTTTGCGTCTTCTACAGCACACAGTTGTGCGTGAACATCTTTAACGATTTGCAGTGATTCCTCTAACGACAGCGACGAATTTTCTAATTTTGTTATTGCTTCTTCTAGTCCCAAGTAATTCTCATGAATACTTTGTAAATCCATTTTAATCTGGGCATCATGAACTGTGGTGGCTCAGGGGTATGGAGACACAATTCGTTGAAATTTCCGAATACGTTTTGGAGATTTCAGGAATACTGCCTTTGTACTCGATATTAAAGCATCTACCTCTGGATAACATCTACGAACCTGTTCTGACACAAGGTGTACAGCATGGAGTTTACAAGTAATACGTAACAAGTTAGGACAATATTTTCTAAGAGACCGGCCTACAGAACACATGGTTGCGGCACCATCGGTCATAAACATTAATACTTGGTCTTTCGAAAGTTTAAATTTTTCCAAAGTATCTAATAGCACCTCTGAAATTTTTTCGGCATTACATTGATCTAGTCGTCTGGATGCTAATAAAATTGAAGACGTTGGTTGATGTGGTTCCATATTACGCGCCATCACATTAACTACAGATTGTTTTTTGCTGTCAGTTGTTTCGTCCACACATAACCACAGTTTTTTATTTTTCAGTTCGGCTTTGATTTTATGTTCAACCTGTTTACGCACCGATGGTAAATTCCTTCGTAACGTTGTCGTGCTCGGTAATGTTTGATTGGCATATTTATTCCAAAATGAAATAAATGAATCATTACTTAACAAGGTAGTTACACAAACAATCATAGTTACACATAGTTCATGTATAAACTGTTGTCGATTAATTTTGTTATTATTGTGCTTCGAACTGCTTACGTGTTCTTTACAATGTACAAGGTGGTCCATAAAGATATTAACTTTTTGAACAGAATTAAAAACAATACAAATTGATCTACTTGAACAAATTTATTTTTAAGGCTTACAAAAATTACGGGAAATTTATTTTTTTAAAATTACGTTATCTAAATGTGCCCCATTTGTGTCCAGGCACTCTTGAAGACGACCTCTCCAATTTTCCATAACGCGGCGGCAAGTGTCTGCAGTTATGCCTTCGATTTCTTGTCGAATATTGTTCTTTAGTTCCTCCAGAGTGGCAGGGCGGTTGCTGTACACTCTACTTTTGAGATAACCCCATAAAAAAAATCACAGGGACTCAAGTCAGGGCTTCGGGGGGGGCACTCAAAATCCCCTCTTTGAGAAATCAGTCTTCCCGGAAAAAGCC
The DNA here is from genome assembly GCA_935421215.2 of Melolontha melolontha. Taxonomy (NCBI): domain Eukaryota; kingdom Metazoa; phylum Arthropoda; class Insecta; order Coleoptera; family Scarabaeidae; genus Melolontha; species Melolontha melolontha. The sequence goes on along the minus strand of OW285242.1, from coordinate 91,072,338 downwards.
CCTGAACGACAGGCAAAGAAAGATTGGAAGTGTGGCAGGTGGCTCCGTCCTGTTGGAACCAGGTGTCCTGAGTGTATCCTTCAAATTCTTGAAGAGCAGGAGTGAGGAAAGTTTGAATCATGTCTACATAACGCCGAGTATTTACAGTGACTGTGCGACCTTGTTGGTCTTCGAAAAAAAAAGGGCCAATTATTCCGGATGCCGACATTGCAGCCCATACTGTGACCTTCGGACTATGCAAAGGCCTTTCATGTTTCCGTTTAGGGTTTTCACTACTGCAGTAGCGACAATTTTGAGTATTGACGTGGCCATTTAGGTGGAAATGGGACTCATCGGAGAATAAGATGTCGACTGCTGCTGGAATTCGGTTCCTTATTTCGTTAACGAATAAAACTCTATTAGCGGGATCTGTAGCTTTCAGTTCTTGCACTATTTGAACCTTATACGGATGCATGCCTAAATCTTTGTGAAGAATGCGAAGCACCGAGGTTCTCGTCACATTTAAAGCAGCTGCGCGCTTTCGAGTTGATACGGTTGGTTGGTCGCGCACAGACTGACTCACTTTCTCGATGTTCTCAGCGGTTCTCGCCGACCTTGGACGTCCTAAAACGCGCTTATTTAACGTTGAACCAGTTTCCTCAAACTTATTAAACCATTGCTTAATCAGCTGAATGCTTGGACATTGCTGAATGTCGTGCAAATTGAAGTGTTGTCGATATCTACGGCGCGCAATGGTGGCAGAATTGTTGTTACGGTAATATTCGCGCACACAAAACGAGCGCTCCTCTCCTGTGTAGCGCTGCATGATGACTAAGTTTCACAGAGCCGAGCTATCGTTTAAGACCGACCCCACCTCTCTACCTTGCGTATAAAATTTTCTACATCACAAGCAAATATAAACATCTTTTTGGACCACCTTGTATTTTGACCAACACATTAGATATGTATTGCACACTAAACATTTAATTTTTGAGTCATCGTATATTAAGTCCGAGAAATCCATAATAAACTTATTCACTTCGTCTGACAACGGTCGTTTTCTCGATTTATGTATCGACGACATTTTATTACGCATGCTTACACTTACATGCAGTCTAAGCAAGTACCAAACACATACTGAATGCTTTTTATTAGTTCTGATACAATACTATCATCCTCACATCGGCGCACATGGCGCGCACGGAAATTGGTCTGCTCTAATCATCACTAATTAAAACGTTCCAACGATCTTCATCAATGATCTTGCTGAACGTTGAAAATCGTTTATTAAACTAAGATGCATTAAATTCACTTGAACTCGAACAAGCGGACATGTCAGAAATGTTTATTTTTTCTAGTTGACATTTCATTTTCTTTTGTCAATAAATAATGCAATTTTAGCAATAATACAAACTCACAAAAACTATTCAATAATATGACATTAAAATAATTGATAAATTATGTTGCCCAAAAATAGTTTTTAAAGGTAAGATTTCTAGAATAAAACCAAAAATGCTACGAACTTATCAACCTGATGTATAATATACCATACGTCCCGTTTAATGTGCTCACCATTAGGATCTCTTCAACAGGCAGGAATAAATGAGACAAAATATACCTAACTTAGTAAAGGGAAAGCAGAATTTCTCACAGCTCTCTGCGACGAGAGACTCAAATAAAAAAAGTCTCTAAAAAATCTTGCAAAATCAAAAAGCTATTGAGATTAGAAAAATATATTTGGAGTCTACATAAAAAAGTACTCTAATAATGTTAAAATTTTATTTCTGTATCTCTTCGCTTAAATGAGCTCGAAAAAAAAAGAAAATTAAATGTAATTTTTTCTTTGTTTGGCGCATCCACACCATTCATTGTTTTGAATGTTTCTTTATTTTTACTAAGTTGGCCGTTGGCCTTGATGTCAAGTACATTGTTTCAGAAAAAGAATCTATTTTTTGACCACTTTATTATAAAAGATAACGTTACTGCAGATTAGACATTAAAAGCATACAAAAAACAAAGCAATAGCTTTTCGTATGCCAATATGCTCAGTTATCACTAGAGTGGACCAATCCGGAGCGAAAGCAGAGGCGTGACTAACGAATTGGTTCCCGCGTGCCCCATCGCACGTACGATTACTTAGTATGTTGTTCACGGTCATCGTGTGTACACGTATAATAGCAGCGGGAAAGTGTATTCTGAGTATTTAATAATGTTGAAGGAGCGTACAGTAAAAAAACCGGTATCATCAAAGCTAGTCAATAGGTTTATTGAGAACCATCCTAGTTTATCTTACAATGGGGTAAATGTAAAATGTTTAGTGTGCAATATATATATATAAACCATTTAACAAAATCAAATTTGCAACGCCACGTGCATAGCGCAAGATATAAAGATAGAGACACTTGTGCCGATACAAAATACGAAGTGTTCTTATTTGATTTGTGTACAATGATGGTTGTGTGTAATTTGCCGTTTACTTTGTTACGCAATGATTCGTTTATTTCATTTCTTGAAAAATATGGCAATGTAGAATTACCGAGCTGCACCACCTTACGACTTTATTTAAAATCTGTCCGTGCACATTTAGAAAATAAAATTAAGGCTGATCTGAAAAATAAAAGTGTGGTTGAGTGTGGATGAAACAACTGATAGCAAAAAAGATCTGTACTTAATGTTATGTTGCGTAAAATGGAACCAAATCAATCGCCATCCTCAATTTTATTAGCTAGCAGACAAATAGAAGAATGTACTGCGCGGGTAATTTCAAAAGTGGTGTTAAGTACATTGGAAAAATTTGAAATTTCCAGAGATCAAATCCTAATGTTTGTGACAGATGGTGCCGCAACCATGCTTTCTGTAGGTCGGTCTCTTAAGGAACAGTGTGGTAACTTTTTACATATTACATGTAAAATCCATGCCCTACATTTTGTAGCAGAATGAATCCGTAAATGTTACCCAAATGTAGATGCGTTAATATCGAGTACAAAGGCAGTATTCCTGAAATCTCCAAAACGTATTCGGAAATTTCACGAATTGTGTCCCCATACCCCTGAGCCACCACAGCCGATTCTGACACGATGGGGAACATGGCTACAAGCGGCATTTTACTATCATAAATATTTTGAGGATGTAAAAAAAGTGGTTTTATTATTAAATCCGAAAGATAGTGCCGCTATCGAAGAAAGTTGGGAAAAATTTCAAAATAGTCAGGTTAAAAGTGATTTACAAACTATTCACAACAATTACTTCGTAATAGTGCAAGCATTAGAAAACCTACAAAATTCTTCGCTATCGTTACAGGAATCAGTGCTAGTTGTGAAAGATACACACGCACAGCTATGTTCGATAGAAGACGCAAGAAATGAGTGTATTTTAAGTAAGTTTGAAAGTGTTTTAGATAAAGATTTAGATTTTGCCAGACTTAGACAAATTGGTGAAGGTTCGTCTACAGATGTGTTAAGTTGTTTCAAAGATTATTTTAATTATGCAAACATCACATCACACTGAAATACTTTTATTAATAGCAAAATACTTTTAAACACACTTGTCCTCGCCAATTTTGTATAATACAAAAGTATTTTTAATAATATAAAATATTATTAAAAATCTAATGTGAAGAACACAATAAAAGTCTATATATTTATGAAGGTATCTTCTCCGGAGAAGTAGATACGTATTTCATCTTTCTATAGAATCATCGGTACGGCCCTGCTGGAGAAGATACATTCACAAAAATAACAACTTCGCTATCTCACAGAGATTGTTAAGACAGAGCGTAGAAGAACCTTCAGCACTGCACATTAACAAAGCACTGTTTACATAATGACTGTAGAACTAAGCAAAGTGTTTCCATCAGATGGCACTGCCGTATCTGCAGAAGCTGTAATACATTCTAAGCAAAATATTTCCATCAGATGACACTGCCGTATCTGCAGAAGCTGTAAAACAGATTCTGCAGATACGGCAGTTGCTTAGTTCTACAGTTGTTATGTAGACAGTGCTAGATGTTTCGGCGTTTTGTTAGAAAAGTTGCGGTGGAATAGGCTTTATGGCCATCCCAAATGTTCTATCCTATATATCTACGTATAAGACAATATTTGTTTTGTTCTGTGACCATAACACATGGATGCATTAAGTTTATGTTATAATTAGAGCTGGGGATGTTTGCGGTGTGCCAGGATAGTATTCAGTTAAACGCACGAATATAATGACCTTGTTTCGATCGGTGATGCATGCGTGATTTTATTGCTTTACATGCATTCGCTATTTATATCACTTAGGTATGTCAGTTATGTGTACTGTATATAAATAACACACTTACCTTATTTACGATTATTATAGCATAGCGCCAAGTGGATAAGACTTGCAGTAAGTTTGTAGCATTAGATACGTTTCCATATTTGTAGCGGTGAGCGATGTACGCCGTGATGAATAATTTTTTTTATATTTTGAGAAAGACCGCTCGACATCTACGGATGTAACACACGCACAATTAAAATAATCTTTATAGATAGAAACCGAATCTACACTTGCACCATTACTAATTTGTTTTAATCTGGTAAAATCAAAATCATTGTTTATCACACTCTCGAACTTTTTTATTACATTAACATTTTTGTTGTCATTTACTGCGCATAGCTAGGCGTGTACATCGTCCAGTATTTGCAGTGACTCCGCTAACGATAATGCAGTATTTTGAAATTTCTCGATTGCGTTAAACAATCCTATATGATTGTTATAAATAGTTTGTAAATCTGCATCAAGGGAAGGGTTTTGTAAGAGTCTCTGGCTTTCCTTAATGGCTACAGCTTCGGCAGGATTGAATTGTAGAACCACAGATTTTATTTGTTGGAAATACTTGGCATAATAAAATGCCGCCTTTAACCAACTTCCCCAACCTGTAAGGATTGGCTCTGGTGGTTCGGGAATACCAGGGCACCGACTGTGAAACTCTCGAATTCGTTTGGGAGATTTTAGAAACACTTTTTTTGTGGTTGCTATTAATGCATCCACCTCTGGATAACATTGCCGAATAGTTTGTGCCACAAGGTGTAAAGCATGAACTTTACATGTCACATGCAAAAGTCTCTCACAATATGCTTTAAGAGAACGGCCTACAGAACGCATTGTCGCAGCACCATCGCTCATAAACATCAGGAGTTGATTAGTTGAAACTTGAAATTTTTGTAACGTATCGAGCACTACCTTCGTAATTACTTCGCTAGTGCACTTTTCCAATCTTTTGCTGGCTAATAAAATGGGAAATCTTGATTTGACAGGATCTAGTACACGCACTATAATATTCACAATAGAATGTTTTTTTCGATCTGTCGTTTCGTCGACACATACCCATAACTGTTTATCATTTACTACTGCTTTCATTCTGTTTTCAATGTCCTCACGCACAATTGATAAATAGGTGAGTAACGTTCTCCGTGACGGTAGCTTTATGTTGGAATTGTATTTATTCCAAAAGTCGTGAAAGGCTTTTTTATCTAGCAGGTGAACTAGCACATCGCAGACGAGTAGCATTGTCAATAAATCGAAAATGAATTGCGTTTTAGACAGCACATTATTTTTTTTGTCTTTGTGGTGTACACTTTCAACATGTCTTTTACAGTCGTATTTGTCCCAGCACAGTAACTGTTTATCGCATAATTTACAAACCACTTTTGCTCCATTATAATACAAATCGGGAAAGTCTCGGATAAATTTCTTCACGTCGTTATACAATGGGCGCTTTCTTGGCTTGGGCACGTCCGTCATACTTATTAAATAGAGCCCAAGACAACACACGATCACGTTGCCAGTTCACGACTAACTAAAGTGTTTCGCTGCATCGTGTTTATACGCTGGTGGGAATGCACTACATACGGTCCTGCCGTACCGCAAACATCCTCAGCTCTAGTTATAATAGACAACTGGGAAGGAAGGGTAGGTCCTTGTTAACAGATACATGATGCGCATGCCTTTGATAGATAGTAAATATTACTTTCTGTTGAATATATACAATTACAAATGTGTTTTGTGACAGGCGGAGCCTTCTCAAAACAGATATCTTTGTTTTTAACAATCCGATAATATTATCCAAAATGAAACAAGGAATTACTCGTTGAAACTAACCGCGACGTCACAGAGGTTGTCTGAAAACAGAATTTTACATAGTTTTTAAAGTGTTTGTATAGAAAAGGTTAATAAAAAATTCTTAGGTACCTGTTCGCCAAGCTAAATAAAGTGCACGAAAATTTAAGGGTATTATTTATTATAATATTTCCATTGCTTGACTTAAGACTAACGCTTACTTAAAAGAACATTTATAAAACAAATTTTATTTCCTTATTATAATTCTTTATCTTCAAATTTCAAGCGTTTTTCGTATAATATTAGTAAATATACAAAGAATAAACTTTAGGCTTTCTATTGTTACTATTAATTAAAATATTGACACTTCAATGGTATTAACTTTAGTATAAATGAAATATTTGTATTATTTCAGCATTGTCACAAACACGTACCATTAAGAGATGAGGTATATTGTCAGTTGATGAAACAAACTACTAGTAATAAATCCGACTCACCAGAATCTTGTCAAAGAGCATGGAGGTTATTATCTATAGTAGCAGCTTATTTCGCATGTTCGGAAACTCTTCTGCCATATCTTACAGAACATCTAAATAACGCCGCTTCCGATAGAAGAAGAATATGTCATGGAACTGCAGCAGTATGCCTGAGTAATCTACGAAAAACACAAAGATGCGGCGGTAGGAAGAATGTACCGTCGGTCGAAGAAGTAACTGCAGTTAGTGCAGGTAGAAGTGCTAGAAGACAGATTTATAGGTTACCCGGAGGAGCAGAGAGAGTTGTAAATACGAGATGTAGTACTGTAGTAGCTGACGTTATCAATGAACTTTGTAATTTAATCGGTGTCACCGGCGAAGCTGAACAGCAAGAATTCAGTTTGTATTGTATAGTGCAAGGAGACGCTTTTACCATGCCCTTAGCAGCAGACGAATATATATTAGATGTTACGACAGAGTTACATAAAGCATCCCATCCGTTTTATCTAATTTTCTGTCGTTCTGTGTGGTACCACCCGCTCAAACACGATGCTAGTCCACTTTATACAGAAGTACTCTTTAATCAAGTCGCACCCGATTACTTAGAAGGCCTACTTTTACGTTTAGGAAGTTCCAACTTGCCTCCAAGCATAATTAGAGATATGGCGTTAATAGCAGCACTTTTACATCGAGCTGCTGACTTAAATCACTCCCCAAGTTTGAAAGAAGTCAAGTTCTTATTACCAAAACCAATTCTAGGTTTGAGAGAACCCAGGCCGCCGCAATGGTTAGCTCTAGTTCAAACGTCCTGGGGACAGGCCGCTGGAATGCAGGTATCGCGGGCGAAGCACAGAGTCTTACAAGTCTTGAGCAACTGGCAGCTATTCGGAAGTTCTTTCTTCGCCGTAAAAAGAGTGTCTGGCGACTTAGACAATTGGCAGGAGCATATATTAGCTTTAAACAGAAACGGCGTTCATTTCTTGGACATGATGACCCACGAAACCATACAACATTGGCCTTTCGCCGAAGTCATATCCACGAGGAAGGTTAGATCCGAAGACGGGGCATTATTTTTGGACATGAAGTGCGGAAACTTGTTACAGCAGCGCGTCACTAGGTTACAGACGGAACAAGCTCACGAAATATCGAGATTAGTCAGGCAATATATTAATTTGGAGCAATTGCATAGTTCTAGATCACCCAAATAATACAAAGATATTTTTTTATAATTTAATGATAATCGCAAGTACTTACAATATACAAAGATGTTAGATATATTTATTTTTATTTTTTAAAGAAAGCATAACATTTTCTTTTATCAAGAATCTTTTTCAATTTTCTAATTTTTAAGAACTCATCTTAGATATAAATGTCTCTATTTATTTAAAAAATATAACTTTAAAATAACTAATAATAATAGTTGACTTTTGTATAACATTTGTTTTACATTTTACTATTATTAAATTTAATTATTTTTTGTGGTCTCGAATATAGTTCTTTTATATTTACCCTAATCGAAGAAAAGTAGTGCTTCAACTTACTACGTCTAATAGATTAAATAAATGAAAAGAAATATAATCAGAATACGCACAGGTTTGATAGTCAATTAATTTTATCTGTCCATTAAATTTTAAAACGATTCTGCAAATTGAGCCAACTACTTTAAATTATCAGTACATAACAATTCGTCTTTCTTTAGAAATTCCTCATACCAAACTTTATGGACGGTCTAAATCTCACCTAAAATACATATAATCCTTGATAAGAGAAAATCGCAAATAATATATATTTATATTAAGTAAAATACGTAAGTAAATAATTAAAAGACTGTAAAACTAACAGTTTTTAATATTATATAAAATAAATTACATATATCTACACAATATAGAGACTACATCAACCTATTCTTTTAAAAATTTTAACAATTTCCTTCTTCTAAACAATCTGCTCATGATTTAATTTAAATATAAAAGAATTTGAAACTTTATTACTCACGTTTGGTATTTATTTTATAACAAAATAGGCAATTGTATTATATATTGGCTTTTCTACATTTACAATTTGTATGTATTAAACTATATATTTGTTAGTAATATGGTTTTAATGTCTTATATTACACATATAAATTTTTCTGTAATTGTGTTGAATAGTTAATTTACAAAATGGTGCAGATATATTTAATATAATGCCTAAATAAGATTATATTTTTAGAATTCTTTTCTTTCTGTAAATTTATTGTATGTAAATTTTAAACACCTATTTGGATTATATCGATTCACAAAAACAAAATAGTAATTCGATATTTCTGTATGTATTATAAATATAATTATTGGTGTATGTATTTTTATTAAGGAAAATAAATAATTTTATATATCTGAGTTATTTTTTATAATGTTAAAAATAAAATAGAGGAATATGAAATAAAATAAAAAATATATATTAAAAGAGTCAATACAATCTACATTAACGGTGATATTGTTACAAAGAACTAAATTAATTCTGTGAATTTCTAATCGGATGTCAGAGTCAATAAAGTCAACTAATAATTTATTACAATTACTTTGTAAAGACGTAAAAAAATAGTGCTTTATAACTTACATTTAAATAAATTTCTTGAAATTGTAGCTTGCTCCTGATGAAGTGATAAATAAATCACAAAATATTGAGACTAATTGTCAAAGTAATATATGTACATACCGGGTTCTTATTTTATCATTACACATACATCTCTCTATGTGCAATTCTAAAAAAAGAAAAATCAATGCATAGGTGGCATAGTAGGCAACCAGTTATACACCAGTGAAGTATTTACCCACAGACAATAGCTTAATTCTTAATTCAGTTTGCCATGGAGAGAAAAAAAATTTGATGTCAAATATTTCTGAATTCTTATTCATACATGAATCTTAAAAATTAAATACATTTTATTGAAAAATAGATGATTTATTTAAAACAGTTAATTATCCTAACAGGCGTATACCTTGTGCGAACATAATTCTAAATATTTCTAACAATTTCTCCCAAATATGATGCTCGATTTCGACGCCTCTCTGTATCTTGGAAACCAGCTGGCTTTAGATGACCTATCCTATACTGTCCGACGCGTTTTGACGCTCTGAATCAACTGGTCTAAACTAGAAGGCTCTAGGACGCCTACTTCTCGAGTTATGCCAGGAAAACCGTAAATTTCGTAATCGAAAATGTCGATTTTGCAAAAATTCGCGTGGCCGTAGCGGCCAAACGGTTGGTCCTAGACTGGCACATTGTATACGCGTTTTAATTCTCATGACGATATCTTTAATTTGGCGTAAGATTCGCGACGATCGGATGAGAAACGAGGGAGTTATGGCGTTTTGAAATTTTCGCGATTTTTTTAACCTCAGGCGATGAAATTTAAAAATTTCAAAAATGTCGATTGTCGATTTTCCCTGTTTTGACCCCAAAAAAGAAGATGGTTGTTTTCTAAATTCACACAAAAAACCAATCACGTGTTAACAAAGCCCATGAAGCTGAATATCCAGTGTTATGTGAAGAACTGTCTGTAGGATCGCTTTTAGATGTAGCCAGGCATTTTTGAGTATCGTACAGTTCGGTGTTCAAAACCCTGAAAGAATTCAAATATAAGCCATACAAGATATCAAACGATCAAGAGCTTTTCGAGAAAAATAAAGTAAAACGAACTGATTTTTGTGATATAATGTTTAATTTGTTAAATGAAAACCAAGAAATTTTAAATAAAATAATTTTTACTGATAAAACAAATAGTTCCGTAATACATCTAAAGAGTTTCATGTACATTCTATATGGCAATCTAAATAAGTTCTCTTTGAATGCTTAAACGTTCATATCTTTAATAGTTAGAAAGCACAGTAAAATAAACCCCAATGAGTTATTTCTTAAAGCTAATAGGAAAAGGTTGGGTGTAATTTTAATGAAATAAATACCTAGGTTAATGTTCTTAAATTTTTTTTAGTAACATTATCATATTAATTAACATTTTTCGGTTTTAGTTTTGCACGCCTTTGTTCTATTATCAAACAAGCTGTACTAAAGATTCTTTCACTTTCTGCTGAATTTGCTGGAATACAGAAGTATTTCCTGGCACATTATTCTAAGGTTTTCAGCTCTATTCCTGTTACCTAAAAGAGAATCCAAATAAAAAATGCACTTACCTTTTTTTTAAACTTACCTTGCAAAATAAAAGAGGATCTACGTCCTGATTTGAATTTGGCCTTTCGAGGTATTGCCTTTTAGTTATTATTACATAAGCTGTAATTTACTTTACTTTCTCTTATTCTTTCTTGCAAAAATCAAAGTAATAAAAGTGACTTTTGATGAGGACTAATGTCTGTTTCGATTATAGGTTCTTTATTTTCAGGATTTATTTTCTTCATAATATTAAACATTTCTTGTTCTAGAAAAGAAGTAGCCCCAGTAGCATTTTCAATACTACGAAAACCTTCTCTTTTAAATCGAGGGTTTAAAACAGTTGCTACTCTAGTAACTTGCTAGTAGCTAGCCTTGCTTTAACAGATTCCAAAAGTTTGTTGCATATCTTCCCTTCTTCAGTCTTTAATTCCAGTAGTGATGCTGTTAGATAATTGTACAGTCCAAAAGTGACTGAAATTATTAAAGAAATAGTAACATATTTATTACAAGAATTTCCCACAACCGCTTTTTCAGATAAATTTCTCCATTTTATTAAACCACTTATGCGTAAGCTGTACTAAAGTTATTAGTTTTTATCGTGTTACTGAAATGCTCCCAATACGTGGATTACGTTAGATAATTCCTTAGAAATATGAGAACAATCTCATACTATATTTTGTGTATATAAATGCATTTATACACACAAAATATCCAAAATAATAACGTTCATTTGAGAATTATATAATGTACAGCAGACGAAAGTGTTTAAGAAAATTTTAATGTGTATCGTAACTATAATTTTTAACACAAATAATGAAAATCAAGTTTAATTGTAGATAGACATGAGCATGCTCTGATGAAGACACAATTATATATATATATATATATATATATATAAATATAATATTTTCGTGACCTTGGTATGATAAGGTAAACTTAATAAGTCGGCGATTAAAGGTCTGGTTCATTACTTCAAAGTATATATATTTAAAACAACCCTACATGTTTCGGCAATGATGCCTTTGTCAAGGGAATAAAAAATATAAATGACAGAATTTAAATGTCAAATAATTGAGTTGCTATGGTTTAAATTATTCAAAGATACATTCCAATAATAATAATAAGTCATGCCTTAGTATTCCAAAAAATAGATAGCAAGGTGTGAACATATGTGTTGTTCGCTGCCAGCAGCTTGTGTCTCTTTCTGGGTATGAACCTGTGTGTTGGTTGCTGCTGGCAGCTTGCGTCTCTCTACGCAAGAGAGCAACTCAATTATTTGACATTTATATTCTGCCATTTATATTTTTTATTCCCTTGACAAAGGCATCATTGCCGAAACATGTAGGGTTGTTTTAAATATATATACTTTGAAGTAATGAACCAGACCTTTAATCGCCGACTTATTAAGTTTACCTTATATATATATATATATATATATATATATATATATATATATATATATATAAGTAAGTGTTTAGATAATTTCTTATCCGTTTATTAAATATAACAATTGATAAATTATTGGAGTTTTTCAAACATTCAAATCTGACATCTGCTCTCAAAATACTGACATCTGCTTTCAATAACTGACATCTACTTTCAAAATAGGCATCTGCTTTCAAATCTGACATTTGCTTTCATAACTGACACCTGCTTTCAAAACAGACATCTGCTTTCAATAACTGACATTTGCTTTCACTAACTGACATCTGCTATCGAAACCGACATCAGCTTTCAAAACTGACTTCTGCTTTCAACTTGACATCTACATTCAATAACTGTCATCTGATTCATTAACACTGTTACTTTATAATGCATTTCTAAATAACTTGAACCTAGGTCTATTGTGGCTAAATGGTAAAAGCGACAGTCCGGCAAACTGTAGACTTGGGTTCGAGTCCCAACATAGACAATATTTTTCAATTAAAAATTTCGTATGATTTGCTTTGTAATTTGTAGACAGCAATGTTTACATCCCCACTTACTCTGCAATTACATACATTCTAATTTGATATTTGTAAATATTTCATATAAAAGCCGAAAAACTCCAATAATTTATCAATTGTTATATAAATATATAGAATTCAATTTGTTGGCGATTTAAGGTCTGGTTTTACTTCAAAATGTATATATTTAAAACAATCCTACATGTTTCGGAAAATGATGCCTTTTTCAAGGAATATAAAATATAAAAAATATGAAAAAGGCATCATTTGCCGAAACATGTAGGATTGTTTTAAATATATACATTTTGAAGTAAAACCAGACCTTAAATCGCCAACAAATTGAATTTACCATAACTTACAAAGGCCACGAAATAATTATCTATCTATCTATATATATATATATATATATATATATATATATATATAATAAAAAAAGTTGTCGAAACGTAAACAGCTTATTTATTTTAATAAAAAAAAGCCGAAACTCCAAGATATATTATCAACATTGATGTGTGTGTGTGTATATATATGTATATATATATATACAGGGTGTTCACGCAAAAACGCCCCGGTTCCTAGCGCACTTATTTGGAGTCGGATTGTAAGAAGCTATACGTCAAATTAAAAGGCTTAAAATGTACTACAAACTGAAGCTTAAATCTAATTTTTACCTGGTTAATCCTTTCCAAGGTTAAATGTCAATTTTTTCTTTCAAATTGTAACCTTTTTTTGATAATTTGATATAGATTTTTTTTTCTGAATTCAGTGATGTATCACAATCGATATTTCTGATTTAGTTTAGAGTAATAAAAAAAATAACAACTAAGATTGACAGCCGTGGTTTTTGGAAACAATGTTTCAGTACGAAAACAACAATCTTTTCAATAACTAAAAAACTCCAATCTAAACAACAGATAACGTTTAATAACTGAACAACTAAATAAAGACATGACAAATTAACGAAAATGTTCAAATTGGGCACCGTTTCTTTCAAGACATTCTCGACATCTAGATACTACACTTTGTGTAGCATTAATTAGAATTTCTGCTGGCGTTTTCCGACAAGCGTTGACTATTCTGTCTCTCAAAATTTCGGCCGTTTCTGGGCGAGTAACATAAACAGTGTCTTGAATGTATCCCCAAAAGAAAAAATCCAACGATGTTATGTCACAAGACCGGACGAGCCATGGTACAGGTTTGTAAGTTCCTATCCATTTATCTTCAAATTCTGTATTTAAATAATCTCTAATCATAAGAGCGTTATGTGGTGTAGCTCCATCTTGTTGAAAGAATAGTTCATTCCTTTCACTTAATGGCAAGTTATCTAATATTTCTTGTAAATCATCAGTCTAAATTTGGAGATATTTTTCTTGGTTGAGATTTCCGTCAATGAAAATTGGTCGTATTATCCTGCCGCCTAGTATCCCACACCAAATGTTCACAGAAAACCTTATTTGAGGATTTTGTTCGATGGCAGTATGTGGGTTTTCTACACTCCAATACCGGTGATTAAAACGATTAAAATGTCTTTTGCTTGTAAATTAACATTCCTCAGTCCACAGGATTTTTGTGTAAAACAACGAATCTCGCCTTAATTCGTTTAAAAAGAAATTTCAAAAATTTATTCGACGCTGTGGATCATTTTTTTGGATTGTGTGAATTTTTCGCGATACGAATTTATTTTTCTTTAAAATGGCATGTACGCTTCCGATTGAGACATTCAAACTCTCAGAAATTTGTCTCACTGACGTCCAACGATTTTCTTCAAGGCTCAGTAAAACATGATTTTGGCTTTCTGGTTTTTTGAAACTTCCATATTGACGTAAGTTGGATTCCAAACGAGCAAACTTGCGGCGACTTGGGACCCGTCTATTGGGAAAACGTTCTTGACACCGAAGCAACGTTTGTCCATTGTGTTTATTACTCTCAAAATAAACTTGCAGCATGTCAACAAGTTCACTATTATTCATTTTTTTGCAAAAATAGTTAAACAAACTAAAACTGACGTATACAATTTTTGACACTTAGTTTTCATAGCCAGCGCTATGTTCAGTAGCTTTTCAAAACCTATTGCGAATGAACTCAAGTATTATTTAAAAACCACGGCTATGTCAATCTCAGTTATTATTTTTTCTCTTAAGTAAATCAGAAATATCGATTGTGGTACATCACTGAATTCAGAAAAAATCTCTATTAAATTATTAAAAAAAAAAATAAGGTTACAATTTTAAAAAAAAATTGACATTTGACCTTGGAAAGGATAAACAGGTAAAAATTAGATTTAAGTTTCAGTTCGTAGTATTTTTTAAGCCTTTTAATTTGACGTATCGTTTCTTACAATCCGACTCCAAATAAGTGCGCTAGGAATTGGGGCGTCTTTATATATATATACATATACATATATATATACAGAAATACATATATATATATATATATATATATATATATAAAGATAATTATTTCGTGACCTTTGTATGTTATGGTAACTTCAATTTGTTGGCGATAAGGTCTGGTTTTACATTTTGATGCCTTTTTCAAGGAATATAAAATATAAATGACAGTATATTAATATACTGTCATTTATATTTTATATTCCTTGAAAAAGGCATCATTTGCCGAAACATGAAGGATTGTTTTAAATATATACATTTTGAAGTAAAACCAGACCTTAAATCGCCAACAAATTGAATTTACCATATATATATACTCATATAGATATAGAGATAATTATTTCTTGACCTTAGTATGTTATGGTAGATTCAATTAGTCGGCGATTTAAGGTCTAGTTTTACTTCAATATGTATATATTTAAAACAATCTTATATGTTTCGGCATATGATATCTTTATCAAAGAAATTCTGCTTTTTTCCATGCAGTCAACAACTGCTCCATCATCTACAACATAATGACTCTTCCAGGATACTCCTGGTCCCCATATACTACGACAATATAATCGCCTAATTTTATTTGCTGAACAATATTTCTTATATTTTTTTGCTGCAAAGCTTGATCTGATATCACTAGTTGTCCTCCATATGTTTCTCAATTCAACTTTCAAAATTCTCAAAATTTTCCAAGGAAACAAATTATTCTACGCCTCTTCCAAATGAAGCAAGGCTGAAATCGTTGCGTCTAATGAAGATGAATAAACAGAGGAATCAACTCTTTGTTTCCGTTTTTCCATCTTACGAAGAGGTTTTGGCTCTAATTTCTCTGGCATTTGCGAACGGGAACTTTTAATGTGATCAGGATTAATACTCTAGTCGGGTGGGACAGCTAATTTTTTCCTTCGATTGCTCCCCGGAGTTATTTCCAATTATTTCTCTTTAAGTCTTTCCAAGAATACCTCGCCTATTAAGCCAGTATCAACAACAACAGTGCGATCCTGATTGGGCAAACGATTTAAAGTTTCATCATTGTTAATCGAATAAATTCCCGCTTTCCTAAAACCGGATTTTAAATTTTAGGAAATGATGTGTTCAAGATCGTCCAAGGTTTTTTTGAGCAATGAAGAAAATTGATCTTTTGGTAAACATCATGCCCTTTTCCCTTGTTCTGATTCCTTCCATGCTGTCACAGCTTGCGCAGGCCGCCAAAGGTGGCCTCAATTGTAAAATATATTATTATCAAAAAACATTTGAACACGTGGAAGTTTGACGACTAACAAAGAGCAGGCCTAAGTCTGCCGATATGTTATTCGATTAGTCTATCTATCGCAGATTAGGAGAAGCCCGAATACAGATAAATCTGTTTTCATACAGGTTCTGGTTAGTAGTTCTGATTGCAACCTAGCCTCTGCAGATAGTTGTTTATCTTACAGCACTATTTAAAATATTTTCGCGTAATGAGCCAATGTAACACCGCAAGGTACAAAGTAGCCCTGTTTTACGGTATGGTATAATTTGTGATGTAGAAAAATATTTATCTACGTATAAGAATATTTTTACTTCCCAAAGTACGTTGTCGGCACTATTGTAGACTCTCTAAATTATGACAGGTTTAATTTATTTACTTTTGCTAATTATTGCTCTATATTTCCAATTTTAGAGCGCCCCGTATAATAAAATATATTATTAAAAATGCAATTCTTCGGAAAGACATTGAGCAATGATTTCGGGAATACTGTTTATCTTAAATCAAAAATAAATGAAAAATAATTGTTTTAAAGATAATTATTTATATAAGCCGAAGTTATTTATGTAAGTACATACATTCACTCTTATTTTTTCTACCAATTTTACAATGATAACACATTACATTTTGTTTAAAATTCTCTTTTAATATTATCTCAATAAAAATGTCTATTAAATTTACAATGAACTTCAACAAATAAGTAAATAGGACACAATACAATTCGCGCTCCTAAATATTTTTCTGAAACATTACTGAATTCAAGAGTATAATATAATAACATGTATAATTGTATAATCATCATATACCCTTTTACTCTAAAGTGTTGAGATTACATGTCGTAAGTTTCTATTCATAAACAAATTTACACCACTCTTTTATCTTTTACTGTTAGGTTTGCCTGGTGCCACGTTTGTCCCTTATTTTATAGAATTTTCCTATTGCATCTTCCGACGTTTCTCTTGGTCGTCCTCGTCTTCTTCTCACAGGTGCTCTAGCTTCCCAAATCTTTTTCAATTGCCTATTATTTTTCATTCTTTCTACAAACGACCCCATCAGTTTAATTGTCGTTGTTCTATAAATTTCTGGATTGGTTGAACTAAATCGCTTTTTATTTGTTCCATTCTCAATCTATCCATTTTTGTTACTCCTCTCACCTTTCTCAGATATTTCATTTCTGTTGCTTGTATCTTCTGCTTTTGTTGTTGTGTCAGTGTCCATGTCTCACATCTGTATGTCAAAGATTGACTTATACAATGACTTGATAAACATTAATTTTTATTTTGCACATATCTCTTTTTAACTTATGAAATTTCTATTTAGGCTGTGATATACTTTCTTTGTATTTTCTATCTCCCTTTCTTGTTTTGCTGTTTCTTCTATTGTTACGCCTAAATAATCAAAGTAATGCTCTTGTTCTAATTTCATTGCCCTTTATTCCGTATATTTACTCTAGTATTTCCTTCCAAATATCTAATTTTTTCTGTAATTTCTTTTCATTAGTGGCCATAATTATAACATCGTTCACATATGCGCATTAAAACCTCTAAGAGTCGTGAAATTGAAAAATTTATTATCGTTATTACTGTATAAAAATATTAAGATCTTATGTAAATACAAGCGGACAATTTTGGAAAAATTGTTGGCAAGTCACAATATTGTGTCATCTTAGAATTCTCTTGTGCTATAAATTGAATTATTGTAGCTAAGTGTGTCAACTCTAGAATTATTTTAGCATGTTAATTGTGATTGTATCTCTATGTTTATTACAGCATTGTACACAAATATTACGTTAATATATTAATATAGAAAATCGTTTATATACATAGTTTTTTATAAAAATATATTTGAAAAGGTATTACAAAATACATGCTTGCAAAAAATATACTTTTGAATTATTTAATACTGTTATTTTTGGTCGCGTACATTTAGAATCTTCTTGAGGCTCCCATTCATAAGCAACAGTTGCCTAAAACAAAATAACAATTAATGCCTGCCATATCCTGTTGACACCAAAAATACACTTGAAAAAATGATTTCACTTATATGTAATAATATGAATAGTAAAGTATAAAAACATAAATCACAACTAATTTAATTTAGCTAATGAACTAAACATAAAATATAATGCGGTATTAAATATAAATGAAACTTATACTAAACCCAAACCATTTCTTGAAAAAGAGAAAAATCTTGGAGAATATAGTAAATATGGTAATACTTCCTCGACTAGCTGATCACGTTGTCTAGTGTCTAGTCATCTAACCCTACATATATATATATATATATATATATATATATATATATATAATATTTTCGTGACCTTGGTATGATATGGTATAAAACTTAATAAGTCGGCGATTAAAGGTCTGGTTTATTACTTCAAAGTATATATATATATATATATATATATATAAAACAACCCTACATGTTTCGGCAATGATGCCTTTGTCAAGGATATAAAAAAGAATATAAATGTCAAATAATTAAGATGTTAAGCTGTCGACATTCGCCCTAAACGAGAAGGAAAACCACGAAAACCTACTCGGACAGCCAGTCAGGGATCCAAACACGGAACTATTAGCATGATAAGCAAATGTACAGGTATTTAAATAAAACATAAGATATATTTATATAACAGCCAACATATATTATGATGGTAAATTGCAGATCGTTACATAATTAGGTTGTAGTATATATACTGCTTAAATTTTTTATTTCACTTCTGTTGTTAATTGAATTTTTTTCCTGTTTAATACTAATCATTCCTTTAATTTCCCTTTTCATTGTGTGTTGTTCTTTATCAATTATCTGAGTGTTTTCAAAATCGAAATAGTGATCGCGTTGTAGTTTATGTGTAAATAAGGCAGTTTTGTATGTTTTAGAGTATTTGTGGGCTTGTATTTTTTTGTATAAATATTGTTTAGTTTGGCCTATGTAGTAACTATCGCAATCGCGACATGGTATTTTATAGATGATATGTGTTTCTCGATTGTTTTAATATATGCATTTTTAAGTAAAACCAGACCTTAAATCGCCAACTAGTTAAATCTACTAGGTATGTAGGTATATATTATCAATCTATTACCCAAAAGTATACTATGTGATACAAATTAACTTACCTCCGTCCTATGTCCACTTCTTACGCAACAATCGGCAATAATTTCTGGATGCATTAAAAACGTCTGATCACACAGTAACATTCTCAAACTCATCTCAGTATCGTCGTATCTAAAAAATTCAATCGTTAAGGAATATCGACCATATTTATCCACAGCATAAAATGTAATTTTTCTGACGCCTCGAAGTAGACTAGTCAACTTTAACAGCATCCTATAGAGATTTATTTTTATAATTTTTACGTTACCTGAAACCGAAACACTTAACTACTTGAATTTCTAATTTGTTTGAACAAACCAATGTATATTGTATTAACATTTCTGCATTTCGACGCTGACAGTTTACAGCCAAGTAATATTTCGTAATTATTTATCAAATCACAAGCATATTGTACTGTGTCTACATTCAAATATGTAGCAAAAGCGTATTTTCGGTCTTTCATGTGATCGGTTTGCAAGAGCCTTAAAGTATAGAGAGGACCGGGTTTGAAAAGAATTGGTAGAAGTCGATCTTCATAACACTCGGACGGTATATTATCTAAAAAATAAATATGCATTAAAATAGACAAACAAATGAATACTTCCCTATTAATAAGCCTAAAGGTGTCATATAATACTTAAAAATATACCACTCATAGAGTAATAAATTCCTATAGACTATGTGCTATGATCATCTAACACGAGATTAATTCAAAGTCATGAAACACAACTGAATATTATGTCTAACTGTTCGCATGTGTAATGTATACAAAGTAATAATTAGAATAAATTCTTCCTCAAAAGATAATTAATGTATGGAAAAAAGAAAAATCTTCTTTGGAGCCTGTGGTTAAGGAAAAACTTTAAAAAAATATATAAAACTTCTTACTACAATTAGTGCTCGTATCATAAATACGAATTCGGCAACTAAGCTGTCATCATCAGTAGGTAAAATTAATAATCACAGTGTTAAACAGGGAGCACAAGTACAGCTACAGTCGACTTTTTAATGAAAGATACCCACATTTACCAGCAATGAATAAAACTAAATTCAAAATTATTAATGATTATTTTCTAAATTGAGCGTTATTAGTAGAAGGCTTTGAAAAAAAATCTAAATAGTTTTGAAATTATACCAATTATATATATATATATATATATATATATATATATATATATATATATATATTTATATTGTAATATAGCTAAAAGGCCTAATATTTATAAAGCTAAATGATCAATAAACATGCAAAATTTACTGTTTAAATAAACTGGTAAGTTAAAATTTAAAAAATGTGAATTATATATCTCTATATTTAGTGGGCTATTACAAGTTACATATAGATGGGGTTGTATTACATCAAAAACTGTTATTTGCGCATGATGCAAAGATACATATTCGTTAATATCGAAGTATACATAACCAAAACAGCTGTTCATAAATATAACTACTTCTAAGTATATTCGGGTGGGCGAAAGTTTGTGTGATGTGTCCGGCTAGACAGAAGAACAATTTAGACTCTTGTTGTTGGACATAAAAACATGCCTATTAAATGGTAGGTTCGGTGACTGCAATAGGACACTTACAAAATCAGCTGTTGCTAATGCAATTAATAATAGTGTTTCTATATTCAAAACTACAAAATAAAACGAATGAGCTAAGGATTATAATTATGGACTTTAATGAAGTAATTGCAAAGAAAGAACAGGTAAGTGGAAAAATTAATTAACTTATGAATATATAAAATGTAACATGTCACGTGATGAAATAAATATGGCATAAAATCTAGGTTAAACGATACAACAAAATAAATGTGACATGAATAAAGCTAAACGCATAAAAGAATTCTAAGATTGAATTTAATAAATTAACAGGAAACTGTATTCTTCGTAACTTATATTATAATATCTAAATCTTAATATGAAACATATGTTATATTTATTTAAAAAGGATAATTCGATAGTGGTTTTATTTAATGACATTAAATTAATTTATCATTTTCAAAATTCGTAGGATGTTTAAAGAATACTTATGTGGACTTGGATAGGAATTAATTGTACTGGATCAGGCTGGTAGATCTGTGGATGCGGCATACAGGTATCAACGGCGATCGGCTAGCGTCCCCCGCTCGTTGTTCGATCCAACGGCTGGCTTCCCGGCGAAATGTAATTTACGTTTTCCTGGACACCGGCTACCGTCTGGACTCGCAAAATGCGTTAAACAGGAGCTGGATACACTGGTAAGGTTTTGACTAGATTTGACGTATGGTTCTTTAGATTTATCTATACTTTTTCTTTTAATTTGCAGAGAGACACTTATAATACGTCTAGGTGTTTTTAATGGAGAATTTTCTAGTGACGCTAACTTTCTTTTTTTTCTCAATCCTAATTTCTGATTCGTCCAACTGTATATATTTATATAGTCTCGACATTTTATTATAATGAAAATGACAATTTAATCATTTTAAATATACTTATGCTTAGTATAAATTATCTAGTTTATATTAGTGAATACATGTTTGACGTGATAGTTGATAGTTGTATATAATGCTAATTTTATAGTGGGGAAAATTCCCGCGGTAATCTTTTTAAATTAGTACAGTTTTGCCTAAATAAATGGCGTCATTTATTATTAATCAATTAAGTTGAAATATCTTTGGAAATACAAGATATCGAAATGAAATGACTGATACAAATAAAAAGAATAAAATAAATAAATGTGAGAATGAATTTAAAACAATTAATTACGCAAAATCAACTTTATTGATATTACATATGAAGAATTCAGTTTCAATATTTTTTATAATTCTAAAGCTTACATCTATACATGAAAATTCCGTCTTTTGCTAACTGAGGTATTCTTAGGTGTAGGCTTGACCTACATCAATATATATATATATATATATATATATATATATATATATGTATGTATGTATATATAATATACATATAGATTCATCAAACTTCTTGCGAAAAGTTAGAAAAAAAGATAAATTTCAAAATTGAGAAAATATTTTATATGATATGAGATAACAAAAATAACCACACATTAGCAAGCAAAAAAAAATAATAAAATCAATATATTAAAGATTCGTAATGCGTTAATAATAATATTTGCAAATATTTGAAAATGATCCGCGATCTAAACAAAGCATGACTCTTCTTTAGTTGCTTTTCTTACTTGCTCGGCGTTCAAGGTTTCGAAAACAGTCTCTTACTCTAGTTATAATCTATTCTCTGTTTTGCACAGAAGACGCATAAACCTCATTTTTTATTTGACCCCCATAAATAAAAATCAAGGAGAGTTAAATCGGAGGATGTAGGTGGTCAAAACCAAGGACCATTGTGACCAATCCACTTATCCTCAAAGATATTGGTTAATTCCCGATATACCTCATGTGAAGAGTGAGCGGGTGCTCGACCCATTTGAAACCAACATAGGTTATTCAAAAATGGCAGTACTACTTTTCTTAACAATTGTAGATACCTGATACCTTGTTAAATTCTGGCTATTAATTTAATTTTCAACGTGGATATGTATAATTACTACAAAAACATTAGAGCTAAAAGTGTCTTGAAAATTTGCTTCTCTAATGGGATTTTGTTGTATCCAATGATGATAATTTCTTCTATTAAAAATACTTAAAATTTCAGATAAAAAACTTGAATCTTCTTGTGTTTTAGTTAAAATAAACTCGTAAAATTGAACTCTTGATCTTCTGGACCAGAAGCCTAAACTTATTGGAGGATGCATTTTATTTTTCTTTAAAATCCTTTGATGTACATGAAATTTTTACATCTGCAGACGCCACCGGTATAAAACTGATGCGCATGGAAATATCGCAAAACAACGATTTCACGGACGTCGTCCGTAATCAGTTTTGGAACTGTCTTCATGACATGGATACCAAAGCGAATGGAATTTGACTCTATTCGCTTGAATTTAGTTTTATTCATTGCTGGTAAATTTGGGTATCTTTCATTAAAAGTCGACATGTTCTTTCAATAATAATAATAATAATAATTCAATAATGATTGAAGAGATTCACCATGAATGTAGAATAAATTCAAAATATTTCTATTATAATAAATACTTAATTCGTCTTGGATATTTGTGAACAACATAAAACCAGTTAGGCACGAAATACACTTTGTGACAATTTTGACAGATCAGATTTATTTTTCAAGGCTTACTACAACGATTTTTCTTGATAACGCTCAATTTACAAAATAATCATTAACAACTCTAAAACTATGAGAGATAGACATAGGAAAACCTATACCTGTCCGATGCAAAATGATTATCTATTTACTGCTTCTTGCTCATCTACAAGCTGTTCTATTTAAAAAAGTCGATTTTTCTTTAATTAAAAATTACTTAAATAATCAATAAATTTCGAACACCCTGTAAGAGATTTCTTAAATGTTTCGACATTACTCGGAATCTTATACCTTTTGCTGTTTCTAGTAGAAATATAACGTAGTTTAGATCAAGAACGCCTCAGATATATGGTTTTAAAAAGTACATTGAAAAAACAAAAAATTTCATAAAATTTTTTTGCATTTTTTTACTTTACGGGGAATCTAAAAAAGCAATAAGAATATAACATTCCATTTAAAATATCAGGCGCGGCTCGTGATGACGTATTGTAGGGGCACAATGATCCGAGTGTCTCGTGCGTTTTCGGTGTTTACTAAGAAAACGCTACGGTTAGAACACGAGAATACACGAAGCATTCGCATCATTGTACGTGCCCCTACAATACGTCATCACGAGCCGCGCTTGTAAAATATCAAAGTTGGCTATGACTTCCGGTATAACCGAAAGTGGTTCATCAGTGTAAATATTTTATTTTAACACATCAAGTATCAAATTTTAAAAAGTGTCCTAAGCCATTAACATAGAAAGCTTTTAACGAACGGGTTACGTGAAAAACCCTGTATATATACACATAGTTTTATAAACAGGAACTGTTCTTTCATCCTCAACACGTGTGTTATGTATTTGTATAAAAATTAATAACTTTCACTTAGCGCTCCTGAAACACATAAACGTTAAACGTGTTTTAATACTTTACTCAAACACGTGATTTATCTAAACATGTGCATAGAAGCGTAATACTTTTGTTATTCTAACGGTAAATTAATTCCTAATCGAATAAACAATATTACCTTCATTACCGATTCGTTTCTGGTTAAAGAAAAAAATTTAATGTTGCCATTAACTAATGTGAATAATTATGTCATAACTAAGAGATTAAATTAATTTTTTTGTTTTAAATCGCGATTTAGTTGGATAAATATGCAATAATTTACTAAAGAAAACACTCGGTATATTTGTTTCACAAAATATACCGAGTGTTTTCTTTAGTAAATTATTCATTATGTTTCACCAAGAGCCAACCGTGGATTCTATACATTATAAATATGCAATATACGATACCTGTGGAATTTTATGTTACAACCCATTTATTTTAAATTGTTCGCTTTAAATTTTAGATGCGTATGAAGTATCGGTTTTTGCTTTTCCTACAAAAAAATGCGAAATATAGTGCGATAATGAAGTTTTAAGATTTTAGCGACAGAAGATTCGAATCAAACCCTTAAGAAAAGAGACTATATGCAGTTCCGCACTATTTTCATATTACAGACTAATTTAAAAATTGTATAAGTGCGTATTCGACAAACATTATCAGAAAAACAAGCTGGATCGATTAAATGCATGTTTTAATAAGGGACATTCATCACATTCATTAGATTTATATCTACAATAGATTGTCATTTGTTTAAATATCTAAGAATATTTTTAGAAGAAAATGAATTTATGAATTAAAAAAGTTTGAAGGCACCTTCGAAACCATAATTTCGAAAAGTTGAAATTTCTTTTAAAGTGGTACCTATGCTCTACTTTGTGGTTGACAGAAGAAGAGTGTTAAGCAAATGGAAATATGTTAATGAAGAAATAGGTAAAACTTAATTTTGCCGACACTAAGTTTCATTAATGTTTCTAAATTTTTAACCACTACTGTTTAGTTACTATATACACTGCGCCAAAAAAATTATCGCAACACTTGAAAATTAGCAAATATCTCACATTTAACGAGGAAGAAATTACTTAAAAATTAAAATCTCATTTGAAAACTTTAGTATTTTTTAAATTTCTTTTTCCAAATTTAACAAAAATTGCTAAAATAATCAATGACAAAAAAAAATTAGAATAAGAATTAATAATGCGTCTTGCCTCTTCTGGCTACAATAATAACTTGACAGCGCCTTGGCATGCATGAAATTAAATTTCTTAATAAACGATCATCCAACTATTCCCAACTTTCTACCAAAGCTTCTGAAAATTCTTCTAAAGCCTAAAGACGCTGCAAAAGTGAACGAACACGTTGCTCCAACTTGTCACATATATATTAAATGGGATTGAAATCGAGATTTCTTGCAGGCCAGTTCAAAGTACCAATGTTCCCTTCATTAAGTTAATTCCTAACCACATTAGCTATATGTGGTTTTGCGTTATCATACATTAATGAAAAATCTTCTCCTATAAATGGGCCAAAGGACCATCATGAGGTTCCAAAGTCTTTCTTATATACCTATCCGCATTTACCACTTTGCCATTACATGTAAATCTGCACGTGCCTCTAAGCTTATGCCCCCCATACCATAACCAAACCATCTCCAAAATTTACTCTAGATTAGATGTTATACTGAACATAGCGTTCTCCTGGTCGTCTGTAAACCTTTACACAATTATCAGATGGAAATAAATAAAATTTGGATTCATCTGTAACAATAACTTTGCCCCATACATTAAGTCCCCAATGAACATGTTCGGCAAATTTTAAACGTATTCTATGGTAGCCCCTGGTAAGGAGAGGACATTTGGGTGGCACCCGTGGTGTTTATATTCTTTCAGCCTATTTTCTACAGTCTGAAGGTGAATATGTCGGTTATGTACGTTGGCTAACTCAATCTGGAGTTTCCGTGCAGTAACGAACCGCTGTCGCAGGGTATACAATCCAAAAAGACGATGTTCCACGATATTTGTTGAGAGTTTTCTGTCTTGTTTCCTTTAATAACTATGCGTTCCATTAAACCTTTGAATACACCTACTCATAGTTGAAAGATACACATTTAGAGTTCTGGCAGCATTCCTAACATCTTGACCACTGTTGACTAAAGCGACTACTTGACCCGCTTCTTCACTGCTCAAATGACGAGTTTGTTTTTATTGTCCATTCATTTTAACCAAAATTAAGAAAGTATAAGAAAATTTCACAAAACTTCCCAAAGTTAACAGAATGGCACAATCTGTCAGATTTTTTTATTGTTGAAAAAAAAGGAATAATGCAGTCATGGTAATACAGTGGTAACAGTTTTTTTTTAATTTGAATGTGTGTAATTATCTTATTTTTGCATTTTTTGTCCAAATCTCATGGAGCATTTTGCAAATAGAACAGAAATAAGTAAGTGTTGCGATAATTTTTTGGCACAGTGTTTGACTATGAAATGCACCCTGCAGATAGTTTGACTACAAAATTAATACTTTTTCAAGTAAATTTCTCTGTTGATTATACGAAGGCTCCTAGCGAAGTTTCTAGAATCTAGTAATTTAGACGACCACGTTTTTCAGTTGTTATATTCGTAGAATTTGTCATTTTTAACCAATAATTCAGTTTTCAGTAAGATTTCAGTATATGTAAGTGAATTACTTTTGTTTACATGTCATTAAAAAGAAAGAGGAACTTTAGAACATAGAATACAAATTTGACAGAAGCTCAAAAACAAAGTCATATCAAATGGTGCAAGCACTAAAAAATTTAACCGAAGTCGTTCAAATTGAGTCTAAAACATCGTTAGTGGTGAAGAAAAGCAAGTTCCACCACTCGGATCTTTCAAAGCGTTCCAAAATCTACGAAAGTTGTTCGTTACTGGTGAAGAAAAGCAAGTAACAATCCACCATTCGGGCCTTCCAAAGAGAACCAAAACCTACGAATGTTGTTTCTTCACGCAGTGCTGCGAAGCAAACGATCGATTGTTTCTTCGATTTTAATGAATATATGGGAACCGTAACTTTAAAGAATCTCAAAATCGTAAACGCTGATTGATATATCATAATTTGCTTGTTAGAAATCATAGACGAAATATCAAGAAATAATCGAAATCGACGAATTATTCTTTATGATGACGAAGCGAGCTTTTACTTGTACGACAAACTGTTAATTATTTAGCCAGTAATAATCTTCAACTCATAATTCATCACCTGATTTATTCTTCCCAAACATTAAAAATTAAATGTGTGGCACAATTTTTGTCGTCCAAAGCAACTATTCGAAATATCAGTTACATAGTAGAAAATAGTATATTATAGACGAGACAAGGAAAGCTCTTATTATAGTCGAGCATACAACCGAGGCAGTAAAATGTGTGCGAGGCAATTAATAAGCTTTTGCTGCCGTGTATTATATAGTATTTTTTTCAAGAGTTTAATTAGAATATTTCTCTTTGATTTTGTAAATCATTTTTAGGTAAGGTTCAAATGACAGATTACACATTTAAATCTCTTTATTAATTATAATGTTGGTGTTTGATATTTTAGGTTAGTTACACAAATATCTGTCGAAATGAATTTACAATATATACCTGGGAAAATACATAGAGGGAGACACTCCTCCCATGTTATTTAAATGTATTTTCTTGCTGCCGATCATGTAAATCAATGTTACAACTTTAGTAACATGTAAGTCTAGTAGCATGTAAGTCGACTATAACATTCGCTTTTTCTATTTTGCGTTCCTAATGAATTCATTAACAAACCCCAAATAGTATCGAAATGAGCTTGATTTCGCTTTTTTCATTTTTGAATGTTGGCGTTGATCGAACACAGAAATAAATATCATTGCTGTTATTTGATTTTAAGAATTTAAGTACATTTTACAGATATGATATAGGTACGTAGGCTACACAAACAACGTATTTTGTATACAATTGACAACAAGATATATTAATTTCTATGTCACTCATGTTTATATTTTAAAATTCATAAATAATTTGTAATATAATATATTTCGCGGATAGCAAGATTTAAATTTAAATGTCAAGTACCAATGTGTTCAACTGCATGCTTTATAAAGAGTGTTTCAATAAGAGCGCAAGATTTCAGTGTTCAATAAAACATGGTTTTCTGTAGCAAAGTATTGAAATATTTATTGATTTAGAAAATATACATTTTGGAATTATGTATGAAACAAAATATCTTGTAAATGGCCGCCACGGCTTTGCTGGCATATGCGTACCCTTTTGACGAAATTTTCAATAACGTTATTGAATACATGTGATGGTATTTCATTGATACAGCGTCTAATTTCGGCTTTCAATGCTTCGATGGTTGCAGGCTTATTGGCATAAACCTGTGACTTCAGATAACCCCACAGCCAGAAGTCTAAAGGCGTTAAATCGCAAGAGCGTGGAGGCCAAGTCTGGTCACCAAATCGGGAAATGACACGACCAGGAGCAAACTCGTGCAAGATCGTCAATGTTTCACGGGCGGTATGACATGTGGCACCGTCCTGCTGAAACCACATGTCGTCAAGATCAATAGCTTCCAAATGAGGCACAAGAAACTGTGTTATCATAGCACGATAACGTTCGCCATTCACCGTTACTGCATTACCTTCTTCGTTTTCAAAGAAAAACCGTCTAATTATTCCTCCAGACCATAATGCACACCATACAGTGACCCGTTGTGGATGCATTGCTTTCTGATGAATCATTCGTGGATTTTCTTAGCCCCAAATGCGACAGTTTTGCCTATTAACGAAGCCATCGAGGTGAAAATGGGCCTCATCACTGAAAATGATTTTGTTTGCAAAATCAGCAGGTTGCTCAAGGATCCAATTGGTGAATTCTCTTCGCTGTTCATGGTCTACTGGCAGAAGTTGTTGAGGCAGTTGGATTTTGTAGGCATGCAGCTGTAAATCTTTAGTGAGAATTCGCTGACGAGTGCCTGTTGAAATGTCCAATTCCTGTGCCCGATGGCGAATTGACGTCTCTGGCCTTTCTGTCACACTCTCGCGAACTGCCGTGATGTTTTGTTCTGAACGACCTTTACGAGCTCGTATCGTGTATTTCACATCACTAACCGAACCGGTACCTTCGAATTTTTCGATTATTCGTTTATCCGTAGATGAATTAGGTACATTATTTCGACCGAACATTGGGCGCACTTTACGAATAGTGGCAATTAAACTTTCACCATTTTCATAATAATTTTTGACAATCAGGACGCGTTGTTCTACCGTGTAATGCTACATGTTTACTAACTCCCATCTGTCAACTTTCGATCTGCCACGTCATAATCACGTAACATTATGACTGTCAAACATGGCGCGCAATTCAAATCTTGCGCTCTAATTGAAACACCCATTATAAAAATAAACCTCTGAACCTTCAAATTAAATAATTTCAATTTAATGTAAAAAATGCAAAATAGAAAAAATAGTATAAAAACTCGTTTCACAAGGCCTTTTGTCGCACTTGTTCTTTAGAAAACTCGCCGCTATCTCGGCTTGTTTTTTAAACTGAACTGTTGCGGCAAAATGGTGCCTTACGAAACTTGTGTTTTAATATACTATTGTAGTTTCGTCTTGACAACGGAACTTAATACTATTATGAAAATTCCTAGGATAATAATGAACAACTCATGAGTCTGCATCAAAAGTTTATTTGGAGTAAAATTTAGAAATATCAAAGCTGAACATTTTTATTATGAAATATATACAAAATTACGATTTTTTACGGATTTTTCTATTTCATCAATCTCCATTTCGAATTGATTTCCAGCGTTTCATGCAATTTTCAATAATCTTCCCGGTTTGTTTATAATGTCAAGTATCTGTATAACATGGTAACACAGGTAACACGATTCACGAAAAGGGTTTCAAATCAAAATTAATTCTGACAGGTGACAAACCAAAATGATTTCTTAAAAAATATAGATTCATTTCTGACGGCACACAGTGCGAAATTTCTTGAGTTTACCGGAACTTAATTATTCAAAGCAGTAAAACAGTTCTATTTGTTGGTTTTTAAAATTAAAAAAAAAAAATATGTTTTATTTAAAGTTTTTGAGTTTATTTGTGTTTTTTATTATAGAACAATTAAAAAAACATACATTTTATAACAACATTTTGAACACCTATTCAGAACTAGACTCATTGCAATCGTCTGAAGACTCGCAATCATTACACGGGCCTGCAAATCTTTCTAACAACACTAAAACTTTTGGCGTAACTCACTATGCTTGGTTTTGGGTGCTTTACGAAGACTAGCGATGTACGGATCCGACGAAATAAGCAGTCGATAAAATAAATCCGTATTTGTGACAATTCTTGATGTTTTTCTAGTAAAAAGTTCGCGATATTTTCTGCAGTCTTTATTTCTTGCCTCCTGAGCTTCTTCAGAAAATTGTCCGATCGGAAGAATGCAAGAGGCTATAATATCCTTTCCACGACAAAGGACTTTATGCACACTTACGGGCATTGAGTACCAGAAATATTCTTTCAAATACAATTCCAAAGTTTCGCTTGCATATTCGCCGAACTTTTCTGAACCAATTTTAAGACCACAATTTAGGCACTCTAACAGCACATGAAAACGTTTGATCAATTCTAAGTTAACGCCAGTTATTTCGGCAGACTTTTCGGCATTTCTAAAGAATTTCCTCGCGGTATTACCATCGTTTGTGTTTCCGGTCTGCTGTTTTGGCATATCTATAAGCAAGCCAAGCTCCTCTTTGAATTTTGGTTTAATGTATTTTTTCATCTCTGTAACTTTTTTTTTATTTTCTGCTCCACGAGCTTGCCATGCTTTAATATCAAGTTTGTACGATATATGTAAAATACATTCCAAAAACCTTATCCATGCATGGAGGGGCGATAGTCCAAGGGATAAAAAGGATTCGTTTATATTTTTTTGAGGTATATCGCAGATGTTGTTCATTTCACTAGGTTTAGCCCCACATAAGTAGCATGTTTGTGATGATGCACAGGATGATACAGCATTGCATACTTTACCGTCAATAATACAAAAGATCATATTTGCTGTAACCTGAAATTGCTTGCCATCTACAAGTATAGTGGTTTGAGTAAGTTAAGATATTCGTTCTTTCACTTTGTTTACTTCTGAGGTAATTACACTGACTATTTCTTTGGTAAAAACGAACTTAATGGGGCGACAGTACCGTGTGGAAGAAGAAGCAGGGTTTTTCCAAATTAGTGATTATCACCATTATCATTTACGGAGCACATTTGGATTGGTACCATTGATACACTAAACATACTGTCATCAGAGCTATGTTTGTCCATATACTTTTGTCGATAGTTAACTTGTTACGCCCCATCACAACCCCACTTTACGATAAAATTTTTGTGCTTTAACGTTTGACAATGTTCTAAGAGTCTCTTCTAGCCCTGTACAAAGTCTTGATTTTTAAGCGACTGAACTGATACTTCAGCTGAAACATCAGTTATTATTATGTCCTTTGGATAGGATAACCTCTTTGCCTCCTTTACAACATAATAAGGTGGATACAAAGTGCAACCGTGATGTTTTGCTTGATCCCGAACAATGTTGTATTGATTTGACGACAAGTTTGCATCAATAAGTAGCGCCAGAGCCTGGTCCGGAGTTAATTTTCGTTGGCTGTTTGAAGAAGACATGCGAGCCATTTTGATTTTGATTCCCCTTTCAGAAGAAGCACATGCCAGTTCCTTGACAATCGCTGCAAAGTTTCGTTTTACAGATTGGTATAGCTTTGTTACGGTTGCTTTGGCTAACTCGTCTTGACTACCGGACTTCAAAAGATGATGCATTTTTCTGTTTTGCACTTTAGGATGACAATGCCTAAATTCTTTTTTAGGTCTGCCTGCATTGGTCCTCGATCCACTGGGCAATGCATCCCTTACAGCATTTGAAAACTTTACATTATTTTCAAGCCAGACAGCATTTTTATTCAGAAATTATGCTAAATTTCGACTGGATTCCCTCCACCTTTTTCGTATTTTACAAACCAGTGCGCGAAGAGTTGCCTTTAAACTGCAAAGAGCATCAGATCTTAACATTGGTGAGCCTATTTTTTCCAAAACAAAACCAATGATGGCATCCGATGTCGGTTCTTCCTTCCACTTTTGGAATATACAGTTATATGAAATTTGCAAAGTCAGTCTGGAAAATGTTTCATTTAAAAGAAGATCGCAAAATATCGCAGAAGATCTTTTGAGTTTTCAACAGAGGGAAAAAAAACTTTAAAATGTTGTGAGTTTCAAGCTGGTATTATGTGGTATCACTTTTTAAAATCTCCACTAAAGTTAAAAATGTAAATTTAACTTACTTCTTAAAAATCACTTTTTCCACGAACAAATCACACACGAGCATGGAAAGATTTTGCAATTAATTAAATGCCAATAATTGACAATTTTCTAATAAAATACATGAAGAAAAAATCATGGCCTACTGATTTGCCATTTCTATGTACCACTCTATTAACTTTAGCAAATCGAATAGCTTTCTATAGGCAAAAAGTATGATTGATACTTATTCAATCATACTTTTTGCCTATAGAAAGCTATTCGATTTGCTAAAGTTAATAGAGTGGTACATAGAAATGGCAAATCAGTATGCGAATTTCAGGTGCATTTTGCGGTTCTTTCGCAGGGTAAATCCCCAAACTGAGTATGAGGTTTTAGAGGCGGGGTATTTACCTAACAAAATAATAAATAATCTTATGTATTTTACGTATTTCAAAAATTGAATAAAGTTCCGCTAAACTTCCTAAATTTCGCACTGTGCGGCAGCAGGAAAACTATAATAAGTCACACGAAATGTATAGACTATTAACATTCTTGTCAGGCAACAAGCTTCGGCTTCGCCTCAGCTTGTATTTGCCTACCTCGAATGTTAATACGTCCTTATATTCCTTGTGATTAGTATAATAACGACAAAATTGCCGCCGGACAAAAATGAACTCTTTCGGTATAAGGTTTTGAATAGTATAATATAAAAATTATTATACGCTTGAAAAAAAATATTTTGCAAGTTGATTGGAGCGTATGCAAAAATATACTGATGTCAAAGGCAAATACAAAAACAATAAAAATAGCTTTTTTTAACATAATCTCCACAAATATTCCAAGCAGCCCTCGTATCATTGATTATAACTAAACCTATGAATTGTCAACAAGAACAACAAAAATTTCATAACTTTTATTTAATTCGTTGCATATTGTATTAAAATTTAAAATATTTTGCAACGTTTCTTTTCTTCCTTGTCTGCATACATGTGTAAAGACCGGCACCTAGGTAGTCAAACAGCAGCGTCAGTGCGTTTGGTTTACTGAAATAAAAGTGCACGTTATTTAGAAAAATTCTTGCAATTCAAATTATACCTACGCTTATTCGTAAATACGTATATAGAGAACTTCACATGATGATAGCTCTTCACGTATTCATGTATTACATACACAAAGCACACGAAGCGCTGATAAAGTGTGTCTTCCGAACCTATCACTGGCCCACGCTTCTGTGAGCCGACCGACAATGCCGGTCTTTATATATGAGTTTAACCTATTATAATTTTCTGTAAATATCGATATGCTGCCCAAGTATTGATCCAGTACTAAAAATTGCTCTACCATTCTAATAATTCGCTTCGAACTCAGGAATTTTGAAATAATAAAATTTGCAGTTTGTCTGCCGATTATATTGACACAGATCAAGTCACATGCTAATCTCATTAATTTACTACCGACAGGCGAATGTTACGACGAATTACTTATCAAACGCCAAAATCTGTCAAGACATCTCTGAGATATCGATATACATTATTTTCGAAATATGCACTTAGTATTGGGCCAATACTAGCCCAATATCATATTTAGAAGGAACTTGACGTCTCTTAAGATTATTCGTGAATCGAGAACACGCTACACTGCTTATTATATCTGATAAATTTGATGGTAATAAAGAAGTTTAATTATTTTTTAATAACTCCATGTAAATTTCATGATCTACCTAAGGTTGGTATTAAATTAAAGTTCTAATTATATACAAAAGGACATGAGTTAGAAACCTACAGCAAGATACTAACGAAGAAAAATAAGCGATATCAATTCGCTACTATAAATACAAGTCAATTAGCTATGTATGTTCACTACATCTAAAGACGTTACACGTTTTAAACGATATGTTTGTGCACTATTACCCAAAAGGTTCAATGCCAAATGGATGTGCGTCAAGGCGTGTGAGATACTTAATACTTGCGTGTTTTGCTTCCTCGCGCACTGTCCGCATGTGAAGCTCATGATGTAGCGTGGCATTTGATACAAACCAGAGTGTATTTGTAATTGTTCTCAGTACTTTGGATTGAAACCGTTGAAGAATTTACAGATTAGAGACACCCGCAGTTCTCCACAGTTGAACACCATAGGTCCACACTGGCTTCAAAATCACCGTGTATACAATAAGTTTGTTTTCCAGAGATATTGAAGATCGCTGGCCAATGAGCCACTGTAATTTGGAGAATGTCAGCCCTAGCTGCTTTCTCTTCGAGAAGATGTGCTTAGTCCACGTTAGCCGTCTACCCAAATGAATTCCGAGATATTTGGCGCTTTCACTCTGGGGTATCTGAACACTGTTTAATGAAACAGGAAGACAAGTATCTCAACGTAATGTATATGTTACATGCATTGATTTTAGTTCATTGGTTTTTATTTTCCACTTTCTTTGCCACTCCTAGAGGTTATTTAGTGATATTTGGAGATAATGCGATGCCACTGTAGGATCACTACTTGTCGCTAATAATGCTATATCATCGGCATATGTAGCGATAGTTGTAGTAGTCGATGTTGGTATATCGCCTGTATAAATTTGATAAAGGATAGGGCCATTAACACTACCTTGGGGCACTCCAGCTTGTATTCGGTTCAGTGTTGTCAGTTCAACTTGGTACTTGACCAGAAAATATCTATCAGTAAGACAGCTTTTCAGAATCTGATAGTAAGGGTGCGGTAATTTAGATTTTAATTTGAACAATAACCCGTTATGCCAGAACCTATCGAAAGCCTGGGAAATATATAAAAAAGCTTCCGAACAATACTCTTTCCTTTCATAGGCTCTATGTATGTCCACCAAGCGATGCACTTGCTCAATAGTGGCATGCATTTTTCTAAACCCAAATTGATGATCAGGGATTATTGCGAGTTCATCAATTAAGGGCTTCAGTCTTTTCAAGAGTAATTTCTCGAATATCTTTGACAAGATAAGCAGGAGACTAATCGGGCTGTATGATGTCACTACTTCCACAGGTTTGCCAGGCTTAGGAATTAAAACAATTTGGGCGACCTTTCATTGCGACGGAAAGTGTCCATTTCTCAAAATTGCATTAAATATATATGTAATATACTTCATTGCCACCTCAGGGAGTTCTTTTAGAATCTTACCAGTTATAAGGTCATATCCGGGTGATTTCTTTATTAACGTTCCTCAAAATTAATTTCTTGGTTTCTCTCATTTTTATAGGTTTTATTGGTGGCGACATTTGGTAAGGTGCGTCAAGAAAGACTTTTATTTCTTCATTTTCTTCCGGAGACAAACACCATTGGTGTGGTTGGAAGACATGCTTAATTATAATATAAATATTGTACCGCTGTTGTGCGTATAAAGTTTTCATGTATATGGTACATAGGCAAATACATTTACTGTTGATTCAAAAATCTTCATTAAAGCCTTCGAGATTGAGCTACTTGAGGGATATTTTGTAAACGATTAATCATCTCTCGTCAGATGTTTCGTTTATTCGGTGATTACGGTTTCGCGCCGCGGCTAATCGGCATACATCTTGTTCAACAGTCTCATTTATTAATCTACTAAGTATTAAACTGAGGCCATGACCACGTTGCTCCATAGTTTCATATAGAAGATGCTCTCATGTACTAAACTGATGGTAAGTCTCATTGGAAAGACGTTTATGTACTAAACTGAGTCTATGAGTATATTACTTGGCAGTGTCATTTATAGGACGCTTATGTATTAAATGCAGACGACACTCTTTTTCACGCATAATTTCTTGATTTAACGTAAAATTTACATACTCGCGCATTTCAGAGAGCCTGTTCACGCACGGAGTTACTTTTTGCACTACGTTTCATTGTTGGTCTTTTTTTAGCTTTTTCAAGACGTACCTTTACATTTGTTACATTTCTAGTAAACAAAACAACAAACAATGTATGAACTAAAAAGTTTTAAAAAAATCAAACCGATTTTCAAAAAGAGTCGCAAACAAAAAAGTTGCAAACAAGAATTTTGTCCAGAAATAAAAAATAATCTATTTTTTATTTTATTTCATTATTTATTATCAAATCTTGATAATAAATAATGAGCAAGAAATACACATAGGCGTATTTCTTCCCCGATTTTTTTTTAAGATCCTTTGTTCGTGTATATGATACTAACACATTCCTGGACTAATCATTTTAAAACATATTGTGCACCCTACGCAAATACGAGGGTATATCAGATATAAACGAGACTGATTTTTTACTCGTACAAAAGTTTTTTGAATCGGCGAAGTAGGTGGCTATGTAGACAAAGCATTTAGGGTGGGGAGAGCAACGTCTGAAATTCCGTCGAGACCGTTCAGTAGTGCAGTGACCATGAGTGAGCAAGCAGTACTCGTTTAGGTGGAGCAGCGGATAATTATTAAGTTTTTGGCCAATGAGGGGGTGAATCCAACAGACATTTTACGCAGATTGCACGCACAGTTCGGGGAGAACACCCTTTCACGACCTCGCGTGTTTGCATGGCATAAACAATTTTCTGGAGGCCGGGAGAAAGTTGAAAACCAGAGCCACGTTCGACGCCCACGGACGAGCGTTACCGAAGCCAACATTGAGGCTTGATTTTCTTCATGATCGCCGCACAATTAATGCCCAATATTATTGCGAAGTTTTGGATGCCGCAAAATTGTCTTTACGACGAAAAAGAAAGACGCAATCCGTTAAAAATGTCATTCTCCTTCACGACAACGCCAGACCACATTCGGCAAACATTACGAGGCAAAAAGTGGAACAATTCGGCTGGGAAATCTTGGAACATCCTGCTTACAGTCCAGACTTGTCAGCCTGTGACTACCATTTGTTTGGACCTCTAAAAGAAGCTCTTGGAGGCCAGCGTTTCGACAGCGACCAAGCAGTAGAGACATTTGTGCTCCAGTGGCTGTGTGACCGGCCTAAAAGTTTTTACGATAACGGGATTAAAAAGCTTCGAATCCGTTGGGAAAAATGTATTGCGCGGGCGGGAGATTATGTAGAAAAATAGTACATTTTTATTAACCTTGTTCAATAAAGCATTAATAGTTTAAAAAAATCAGTCTCGTTTATATCTGATATACCCTTGTATAACTTGTCGTTCTTTCTAGTTAAATGTTTCATTATTTATACATTTAGGAAATAAATCCCTTTTGCAGCGTTAATATGTATTACTTCCTAATATAATATTGCAGAAATTCGATGTTGAAAAATGTTTTAAAGAATCAAAAATGAATTGGAAAATTTGTGCAAAGTTATTTAGTCTTTGAGCAATAATTTGGTGTTCAAAACATTATTGTAAACACGTTAGTGCGTTAACATAATGGTATAAGTGGCATAAAGCTCCAAACTTTGGAACCTCCTAAGTCAGCCAATTTTGATGCTAAAGTGTCGCGGGTGGTACCAATTGATTCCTTTCGGCTTAACCATGGATAATTACAAAGCCGTAGAAAATATGTTTCAAAAAAATGCAGAAATTGACCTTTTCCCCAACTTTTTTTCAGAGATATGGATATTGTTCGACGGCGATATGATTTTCAAAATCTCTATGGTCGATAGCGTTGGACATATTTTTTTTATATTGAAAAAGCATGTGTATAAAGAGATATATGCAAATACATGCAAATTTGAAAGGTAAAGTTCACCCAAATGAAGAATCCTGGCTATTTTAAACAAATGGCTGAAAATTTGTGAAAGCAACCTACATTATGTGCTGCAGATAACCCTTTTATTTAGAAATCTTGATTAGAAGCTGAGCTATTGACAATTTTCAGAAACTACCTCTAGAAAGTTGTGCGCAGTCTAGTGGTTATCACGTTTGGCTGTGGACTACTTGATCCGAATACAACCCCATTCAGCTGCAATTTTTTTTTATTTTTTATCTTCATGTTTTATTTTATAAAGTGAGTCGGAAATTTCAAATTTTAACTTTATATTACTTTCCAGCAAAGTTTTTGTTAGACAAAAATTAATTAATCAGTTGTAATTATCGATTTTTTTGAAACCTGCGAAACCCATAAATTAAACCCAAGAATAGCTTTTGGGTTTATCCTTCTCCAACTATGTGTCTGCACGAATTTAAGAAACTAGTAACATTTCTGTCAAAATGTATTCGCAAAAGAAGTTGTGGAATAGTTTATTGCAAGATGCCAGGTGGCACATGGCACCTTGAGATGGGACAGAAAAAAAGTAAATATACTTTATGTGTTAAGCAAATAAGAGTGGTGGACAAGAAGGTGTCAAGCTTATAAAAGTTGTGAATTCTAGACCCCCAAAGAAGTCCAAAAATAATCTTATGAATAATTATTAAAGACTCAAACATATGAAGTATATTTCCCTTTTTTTCTGTCCCATTGGGTGATTTTGCAATAAACTAGTATCATAGATATTTTAAAAATAACTTTAATCAAAATTTTCAAATTTTCTTGTAAGCAAGTGTAACTGTAAACGCGGGTATCAACCACTTTTAACCTAATGTGCTTGAATTAATTTTATTTTCTTGACTTGTTTTTACCAAATTAAAATCAAAAATCATAATAGACAACAATACTAACAACTACTTTCAAAAAATTAAAATAACTTACATATAAAAATATTATGTTGATATTCCAGATTTGTACTTTCAACATCAGCAGGCGGTCCAAAAATTCTTTCTTCCTTATTGTGTTTCGTTAAGTAACGGTATAATTTACCATAATATTCCAAAATATTTAAATTTCCGGAATTTACGTCTAAAAAAGCCATTCCGAAAATATTCGAAATTTTAATAAAATAAATTAAAAGTATAGTTTAGTCTTACTTAAACAGTTATATTTTCTTTTCATAGTAATGCTCTTAATATTAGAAAAACAAATTTTGGATTTCCCAAAATTTTAAAGCATCTATCGGAGATGAAAATTACTACGCGTATGAAGCAGAATCTCAAACTAATACTGTGTATTATGTCATACTCGTGTTGGAATTGTTTATTATTAAAGCCGTTATTCCGTTAGAATACCAGTTCCTTATTTTTACTTTTCTAAGTGCAGATATATGAATGCAATTCTAACGGTGCATTATGCAATATGTAATTGTTATTGTAAAGTTATTATAACGGTATTAATACAGGCTTGTCGTCATCTAGAAGCATGTAGGAATAATAAGGTTAAGGGTATAAATTCACTCTTAACTTTTACGAGTATTAATGTGGACAAGGTTATCGTTAATGGAACATATTTAATATATCAGTAGTCCGTAGTTTCTTGTATTTTCATTTCACTTTACCATTACTTTAGGATATTAAACAATTTTGAAATATTTTTTTCTATTTTGCGTTCGAAATGAACTCATTATGACACCCAAAACAGGTGTTTTTCATTTTCCAATATTCGCGTTGTTCGACCACCGAAATAAATATCATTGCTGTCATTTGATTTTAAGAATTTAAGTACATTTGACAGATATTATATATGTACGTACTCTACACAAACAACGTATATTGTGTACAATTGACAACAAAATATATTAGTTTCTATACCACTCATGTTTAAATTTTTAAATAAAATATCAAGTAATGTTAACAAAAACTAATAAACAATATGTAATATAATATACTTCGCGGATAGCAAGATTAAAATTTGAAAATGTCAAGTATCAATGTGACCAACTGCATGCTCTATATAAAAATAAAACTGCATTTTCAAATTAAATAATTCCAATTTGTTAATGTAAAAAACGCAAAATAGAAAAAATAGTATAAAAAACTCGGTTCATAAGGCCTTGTGACGCACTCGCTCTTTAGAAAACTCGCCGCTATCGCAGCTCGTTTTCTAAACTGATCCCGTGAGGCAAAACGGTGCCTTATGAAACCTGTTTTTTAATATACTATTATCAAATCGAACACCAGACTTTCTTTTTCTGAAATTAAACGCATGCTTTCTTCTAAGTTTAATATTTAATACTTTAAATTTTAATCTAATGAATATACCTGAATAACCTTATATATTATCATAGTAAAGCGACACATTCTACTTGATCATTAAGACTGTCCATTCTCGATTACAATTCAGTAGCGTCGCTTCAAGCCTATTGGATAAAGTTAAAAAAAATGATGTCAGGCACTAATTAATGTTTTATTGCACCATATCAATTATACATTTTAAAATAAATTAAGTATGAGAGACAGAAAAGAAATAGAAATTGAATAATGTACAGTACGCAATTGAAATGTGTAGGCGAGAAAGCCTGTTTATGTAGTGTTAACATGATACAAGGAAAAACAATGTATGCTCATGTGTCTACGCACTAAACTTAGAACAATTTTTAAATAAACAAAACTATAAAAAAGGCTATTTATATTCAAACAGAACTTCCATAATCTAGGTAATCATAAATCGGAGTGCTAATGTCTGGGTGCGCTCCACTGGCGTACCAGGCCAATGCGCAGCCTTCGGATTTGTAGTTTCCATAATTTCGTCTGCGATATTAAATATTAGCAGAGATAAGTCGAGATAGTTAACTACATAGCAAAAAGGGTTCTATTTTGATTAAATTTTCTATCTTTATCTTTTATTTAAAACATGAATTACTTCATCTTCCTCTTTCTTTTTTTGAAGATGACTGAGATGGCGCTAGTGTATATTGTGACGTCACAAACATATCTTGCTACTGCGCGTGTGCTCAACTTTACCCGCTATCTCCATTTTGTAACCTGTCTAACCTCACTATATTTCCTGTTTTGTTTTCATGTGACAAAATTAAATTTTTTGTTTGTTTTGTTATTGTGGTTTTGTAAGAACTCTGTTGAAAAATAATTGAATTTATATACTATTTTGTGTAAGAACTTGGTTTATACTTATTTTTTTATTTACTTATATTATTTTTAATTTTTGTATTTACATATATACGCTGTAAATAAACATTTTTTCATCAACGATGTCACCAATACCGCAAGATCTCTTAATTTGCGGATGTCAAGAAGCAGAAGTGGAGGAAATGCATTATTTTCCCACAAATTTTGAAAAGTAGGATGTTAAATAAATAATATACCATAAATAAGCAAATCATTAGATTTATGTCAAAGCTTTGGCAAAGAAGTATGGGAATGAAATATGAAGCGACATCTACATAATCATAGGATTTGCTGCCGTCACTTTACTCCTCCTAGTAATATGAACATAGAAACCAAGAAATTGTGCTCGCATGCCATTCCAACTTTGTATTTAAGTAATGTAATAGAAAATATAGGTACCTACTATTATCAAACATTGTGTTTGTAAGGTATTAAAATTTTATTTTTCTAGAGTCATTATCTAGTGCAGTTGATACTTTGGTCATACGATCGAATTTTTCACTGGATACATCTGAAATTTTGACGAAAAACCCAGAGTCGTTATCAACTACGGCAGATATTGTAATAGCACAACCAAGAACTCCTAAACTTGCACCAGGTACATCTGGAATTCATGACAAAACCTTAAGATTTAGAGGTACATCTGATGTATCTAATGTTTATATTATAAATATTTATCTTGAAAAGTAAACGGAATAGAATATATAGATGTGTTACGATGAAAATTTAACATTTAAAAACTATCAGAATAATTGAAACAACATGAGTAGGTAAAACCCCACCAGTTTTGTATAATACTCGTACAAAGGTATTTTTAATAATATCAAATATTATTAAAAATTTGGTGTGAAGAACACAAATACAGGTTCACTATTAATATTTTTGTGAACGTGTCGGAACATATCCCTCCCCAGAGACGCAGATACGTATTTCGCCTTTCTACAGGCTCATCGGTACGCCCATGCTGGAGAAAGGATATCTTCAGACACATTCACAAAAAACAACCACATCGTCATATCTGGATAATTTCTGTAATTTGTATACACATATATAGATTTAGACTTCGCAGGCTAAATATCTATTAAAAATACATTATTATAGAAAAATACAAAAATAATAAAGGGAGATACGTAATTCAATTTTCCCAGCATTTGCGTTATCCGCGCCCTCTGTCCCATCTTCAAATACAGTTGACCATTTCAATCTTGCCGAACTAATATTTTGTATTGACTTGACTATATCGACTTATTTCTGATATTAGTACGTATATTGAGCGATGGGTATTTGTTTTGCAACAGACGGTTATACATAATAATAATGTCACAGTTAGATTAGGAAAAAAGGACCATTACCCGACCAAGCAAATAAGTTAATAAGTGAATATTTTGATTAATTTACAATGGCGCAAGAATTAAATATACAGTTTGCGATATGTTTCTAATGTGCTGGACGAAACTCCACTGCGAACAACATAAGAAGAGTACAAAGTACATAGTCCTTCCCGCAAGATTTTACAGAGCAGGGAAAAGCCGTATAACTTTCTAAATTAAATATTAACTGAGGTTTTTATTTTTTTATGATGTTATCACTTGAGCATTTATTTCCGTTTCTCCATTGTGTTCGTTTTCTTTTGTAACAATCTCTGATTCTAGATCGAGAAGCCAATAACCAATTGTACAGAACGATATACAGAAAGTATTAAGAAACATCGTTTTACAAACTCGTATTCTGTTTGCGTTGGTCATTTTAAGATAATACACATAGGAATGATATCTTCGAGAAGCATTTTATTTGTTCTGTTCCTAGCTCTATTTACAGGAGATTTCTGTATCAAAGTACATAAAAGGTTTGTTGTGGTTCTCAAAAAAAAAGTATCCTAGCACGTCCGACTCATGCGCAGTTCTTTAAAAGCGTTTCGTTTTGACGAGTACAACTTCGACCGAAATGAATTTATGTTCTGGGTTTCACTTGAAAATAATCCTGGATTATTCAAAATCATCCGTTACTGTCCCTACTTCGAAGCTGGAACTTTCTTGGACTACTGCGAACAGTTTCGCATACGCATGCGTTTTAGTTATCACGGTCTGTTTTTTTTTTCTAAATTCAGAGACTTCTGAATATTTCAAAGTTAAAATTGAATTGTATATTGTTTGATGTTGATAAATTAAATGTATTTTTTTATTAAATAGTTTTACAAACAATATATGCAGCTGAGCTTTTAAAGCATCACCCTAAAAACGAATTGTATATTGTATTGACATTGTATAGTATTTCTTGGGGTATATAAAACAAAAATGAAAAATAAAAGAAAAGTATCAAATGGGAATAAAACCCAAATATAAAAAAAATATGCACATATCAAGTTGTAGTAAACAAATAAAACAAATAGCATAAGCAAAAACTGATACTCTACAAGTAAGGTTACTGTTCGTCCCTTGAGTGATTTTAAATATTGTACAAAAGATGGCGCTAATATAAGTATTTTGTGTTCTGGTTAATTTATGAATCCTAAATAGTTTTGAATAATTTGGGATTTTTTGTATTTGCGCATCTTGTTCTACACAGTTCTGAAACATTTTCATTTTTGGGAACTAGAACAAACCTATATACATTTTCTTTTCATTCCAGGAGCTGTAATTCCAAAACTTTTGAAGAAATTTTGTCCTTCCATCATCAGAAATATGACTGCATTTAATAAAACCCCCTAGCCTCACATCGGCATCTATCTTTCATAGCCCCTGTTTTCATTGGT
The DNA here is from genome assembly GCA_935421215.2 of Melolontha melolontha. Classification (NCBI taxonomy): domain Eukaryota; kingdom Metazoa; phylum Arthropoda; class Insecta; order Coleoptera; family Scarabaeidae; genus Melolontha; species Melolontha melolontha. The sequence continues at coordinate 91,028,030 of OW285242.1, read as the reverse complement.
ATGCGATAATCCCAATTTGTTTTGTTTCTCTGCTTACAGAGGTATTCTCGTCCTGCTTGTCTGTTGAATATATTTTGATTCCCATTCCATTGCCCTATTCCTGCATGTCTTCTCTTTCTTATTATTCTCGTTTTTGATAGTGCCTGTCCGTCAGTTTGCAATGATTGACTATCGATATGAACGTTGGAACCATCTTCTATCAGTTTCTCTTCTAACACTAACTGTTTCTCAGTTGCTTCTTCGTTAACAATAAATTTTTATTTGTCCTCTATTTGTGACAAGGTTAAATTCTCTAATATTTGTGCATTATCCGGTGGTGTACATTTATGTAATTTAATATCTGAATTTACATTGCATATTTCTATATCCAGTTTTTTGATATTCCATTCACATTTTTCAAGTGAATTACTTTCCATTGATAAATAAATTGCTGAACTGCTTATTGTTGTAAAAGGTTGTATTGTATATCCGTATAAATATCTAAAGAAATAATATCATTCACACAATACCCTATTTGTGTGAATGATATTATTTCTTTAGATATTTATACGGATATACAATACAACCTTTTACAACAATAAGGTTAAATTCTCTAATATTTGTGCATTATCCGGTGGTGTATATTTATGTAATTTAATATCTGAATTTACATTGCATATTTCTATATCCAGTTTTTTGATATTCCATTCACATTTTTCAAGTGAATTACTTTCCATTGATAAATAAATTGCTGAACTGCTTATTGTTGTAAAAGGTTGTATTGTATATCCGTATAAATATCTAAAGAAATAATATCATTCACACAAATAGGGTAAAATCCATTTAAATTATGCGTGGAGCTCAATGTGGAATTGGTGGAACATTTTGTGTTATTTTGACTACACTTTCTGATAGGTGACCTGTGATTTGTTACCATACTAAGAATTTTGCCAGTCCTACTTGTAAAGATCCATTTCCAAAATTAAATAATACTAATATGATAATAACATTGACAAAAATATTGATAATGATGCAAACTGGTATGCAAGTATGTTATTTTTTTAAATTAAAATTATCTATAAAATTCGCAATCGAGCTGGTATTAAAACAGGTACAATTAATCTTTAACAGCATTATTATATCATACCACTATTTTGGATTCGAATATCAAATTGCTAGTGGATTAATTTTTTACTTTTAAGTTAAACAGTCATAGGGGTTTTTGGCAGTGTTTTAATAATTGATTGGAGAAAATGGTCGATATCCAATGTATTTTAAACACCTACATAGCATATTACCTTTCTCCATTTGTAGGCTAGAATGTATTATAGTATTACAATTATTAAAATATTGTACGTGTTTTAGTATAATAAATTATTACTTTACCTTTTGTCAAGATCTGCAATGGGTCACTGAAACCAATAAAATTATATTACTGCTAAACATACACGAAACAACTTATTCTACCAGACAAATGGCAACACACTGGACTTAAGCAAATTTCTATTAAATCCTGTGACGATGGATTTAGGCAAATTAAAAAATCACTATTTTATTAAACTTGATGATGTAATACACAAAATATAACCGTACCTAGTAAATGAAAAATAGCATTGCCACAACAATACTCTCCTTGATATAGTTCCTCTTTACAGAAAGAACAATAAATACCTGTGTTAGCCACACAGAAACAATGCAGGAAATAGAGATTCTAGGAAAAAATACAAAAGCATTAAGCAATTTAAATATAGAAAAACAATATACCATACGGAAGTTCTATCTATATATCGAGTAGTTCAAAACTAAATCACCAAAATGACTAAAAATGCAGGTAGGCAAAAACAAACCGTGACGCGATATATAAAAAACCAGCAAAAAATCGAACGAGAAATTTGTGTTTCTTTTATGTGTAGCCATTATTTTGTGTAATCTACCGTTTACTTTATTATCCAATGAATCATTTTGTTTATTCTGAAATAAATACGCAAAATATCCATTACCTAATCGTGACATACGTATATAAATGTAAGTCCATTAACTCGAAGCCAGATGGCAGCTATATACCAAAGAAATTGAGTATATCAATACATAAGCACGCATTAAGCATTTATTACAAATGAAACAAATAAATAAACACATACCTATATCTGTAAACATGAACAAACACCTCGTATAAATTATCATTATGTATACACATTTTTTAGTTTACAATTTTTTTATATAACAATTAAATAAGGAAATTTCTATAATTGATACAAGATGTCCCTTAAATTTAATGAAAACTGTAATGTGTTTTTAGAAAACAAAGTTACAGAAAACTAATTAGATTAAAATGACCAAAATAAAATTGACCTCTTTGTTATAACTTTAACGTTGTGTAATTCCTGAGCTGAACTCATTTGTATTTTGTGTGGCAGATATCAATTATATCGCTTGATATTTTAAAACACATTTCTGAAACAGCCTATACGAAGAAATATCAGGAAATAACGATACTGGTGCTGTAGTACAAAAACGAAATATTTATTTGGAAAACTTCAGCAACTATCCTTCAAAATACTTTCCATTCTGTGCCATTCAATTGTCCCATCGTTTTGTCCACTTGTCATAAACATCTGAAAAACCATTTTTGAGAGTCTATTTAGTATACCCATCACCCATTTTGTTAAACCCAAAATTCGACTCAAATTTCGACCTTTGATTAAAGTAAAACAGACCTTAAATCGCCGGCTAATTGTTCATTCGGAGGTTTTGGCGGCAATAATTTGCGTTGTCTGAATTTCTGGAACTGACCCGCGTTGAGGAGTCCGTGAACGGACTAGTTTGTGCTCGAGCTTTCGGCAGACTCGCTGCTGCCATTTTCGAGAGGTTGAATCATTCCACATCAAGTAGCGCTCCGAGAACTACCTTCCGAATATAGCAGCTCCTCAACGCGGGTCAGTTCCAGAAATTCAGACAACGCATATTATATTGTTATGAGGCAAATAGCACAGTTATTCCAGCTATCTGAAAATGAAAAAGCAGGGATTAATACAAGAATTCACTCAATGGTATAGCTACATTTGGCGGACATAATTTGTAAAATTAGTATCGAGATGTTAATAAATTAATATTACGATAACTTTGTATATTTCAGATTAATTTATATTTATTTCAAAATTTACTTTTCATATTTTTAATTTTCATTTTCATAATTCAAGTCAATTACGCGAAATTAAAAAAGATAGTTAATTTATTTACATTTGAATTTTATATCGATACTAATTGACCACGCCCACTTTTTAAATTATTAGAAAAACCCGCGAACAGGTTATTTTTGTAGCCAGTCATATCTATTTGTAAATTAATATTTTAATTTTGTTTTCCTGTCCAAATGAACATTTCATCTACATTTTAATTATTATTAATAGTAATAAAAGTACATATCAAGTCAATTTTTTAATTTCTAATAAGGCTTTGGAAAGAAATAATTGATAGTTAGCGTCAGTAGCAGAATTATCATACAGAAGCCGCAAAAAAAGTGATACTCCGTCTTTAAAATTTATTAAATTCTAAAATACTGGTGTTAAAACTATAAAATTACATAGAAAAGACGTAATTAATATTGGCGCAACTTTCGAAACACTTTTGGCGACAACAATACCCGAGACCGGCAAGTAATCGACCAAAGCATCTTTTTGGCCGCCGAGCTACGACCGATTCCTACACCTTAGAACAAGCGTCCACATACCTGCATAGTAGAACCCAAGAACACCTTTCTTGATCCCGTACAACTGAACATTCTGAATAGCTGAAACCATCCTAAATACCTGCACGCTCCCTGCAAGACACAGGTTTATTCAATTTAATTCTTTTTGAAAAAGTCTTATTAAGTATTATCGAGAAACCAAAATTTTACTAAATTCATTACTTCTTGATTTTACTTTTGAATGTATTACTATCTAGCTTAAATTTGTGACAAGAAAAATATTTATTAAGAATTGTAGTACTTACCATCACTGTGTTTGTTTATTTATTTATATTATAATATACTTTACGATAGCATTGCACTTGATACATAACCATAATTTCACACGTGCACATTATTTTAATTCCTTGTTTTGCCGTTAGTCACCTTGCTTATTCATTGTATACAGATAACTTGCATTCAATTAATATTTTATACCTATTATTTTAAAGAAGCTCTTTTATTTATCATTGCGTAGCTAGAGATAACTTTGTTATACTATTAATCAATTTTCCATCAGTTTTATAGGAGTATGAACCTACCGACGATGATCCGAGAAAGAATCTAATTTATTTAATATATTAGTCATGTTTTACCGACCTCTAGTCGTAACCTGAGATACTATGTGCGATTGGCTGATAATCTAACTTTACCAGTTTTTAAAATAAGGCGCCCAACTCAAATACAGTCAAAGTACGATTCAATTACTTAAAATTATTTCATTATTAATATTCATCATTCATCAGCATATTACAATATATATATATATATATATATATATATATATATATATGTATGTATATAGATATTATTATTAATCTACAATATATTTTAATGTATCTGTTTTGTTCAGCTTTTCATTGTCATTTCATACTAGCCATGTCTATTACAATTACCCGCACTACCTAAATGTTTATAAATTGAATATACGTAGTTTTTATTTTAAATCCCAAAGTATTTTCATATAGCTGTTTAATATAATAATAAACATTCTAGTCAGTAGTACATGGCCAAAGTTAATTTGATAAAACCTACAAGAACTGTTTTCTGTTAATTGGACAGTTTATTTAATTAATTAATATAATTCTCATTCAGAACAAAGTACGTAGTTGGAAAATACGTTATTTACAAATGTTCTCATAATTGTGTAATGCATTACACGTTTATAGCGTACATGAAGGTAAAGGCCGTGAAAATCTTAGGCAATTGTTTACATTTGATATAATATCCAGCACTAAGAAAGATATTCATAATAAATACATGTAATCATAAATTTTAATATTTATTTAAATTAATTTGTGTTAATGCTTTAATAATGGACAATACTGTCATTATGAAATTAGATAAAATCTTTCTTTACATTCTTTTTCTTTTTTCCTCTTTTTCGAAGAAATTAATATACAGCTGTTTCTAGCATTAATTTCTGAAACATCAGATAGAGTATCTTAATTCATCTGTCGACAAATACGGTTATTATTTCTTTAAATAACATCGCAATAGCCAATAAAAAAATTCAGACTTCGCTTCTAAAATACGGCTACTCGGAGGATGAATTTACTTCTGAAGGCCTCTTTAGTGCATTTGGCCAGTAACTTCAACTTATCGGAAGTGAATGTGTTTTTATGCACTCAGAAAAATGTAGCTGTATAGAGAACAAAATTTTGTAGTAAATGTATTGTAGAAATATTCACTACACCAGTAGTTCAGTAAACAAAAACGAACATTAAATCCATCTAGAGCAAAACTACTGGAAACAATTTTTTTATAGTCTGGTATTGTGGTAGATATTGCAAACGTTTGATATGTAAATAAAACAATACCTTCATAGTTAACATGTTATAGTAATACACAGTACAATTAGTAGTCAAATACATAAATATGAATATCAAATTTGACCATGGTAAAAGTAACGTATGAAGAACAATATGCATTCCATCTTTGTAGAAAGAGATTATTAAAATCGAAACAATTAGTATTGTTTATTATAAGTACTCGGCCTTGTTGGTACCAATGTTATAGTTGTATCCGGTTTATGGCGGGGGTGCTTCAACCCCAGTTACTAGAATCATGACCCTGATGTTGCTTCACCGTGCACAGATTGTAAATCTGTATACACTTTACTTTTTAAATCTTCGGTGACTGTTAAATGAATAAATGTACTTTCATTTAAATATCGTGAGTTTTTCTTATCTCTATACATAGCCTATGTTCAGTTTCAAAAATAACGCTTCAATGCATGGGAATGTTATGCAACCAACACCGCTCGATTTTGTGTTTCGACAAATGTCAAAGTTAATGTCAGTAATGTGCATAAACGAAATAACATTTTAAATATTTTAGCATTAGACATTTGTATTCACCTAATTTTAAATATATATGTATATAATATATATATATATATATATATATATATATATAAAAGATGAAAAAAATAGAAATTTCGAACTAGTATAAAGCTGGAAACAGTTTAAGGAAAGTGCGGGATCTGTTTTCTATCAAATATCTTTACATGGCCTATACTATCTATCGGAAAAATTCAGACGATTACTAGGAAATTTGATTCTGATAGTTGTATAATAAATACAGAGTATACAGACAGATAGAAAATTAAAACCCCCCACATTCTTTCAGAAGACCTAAAATTAAATGTGTTATGTTACGTTGAAAAATGCCTCAAAACACCATTAAGTAAAATAGCACGACAATTTAATATTTCGAAGACGTGTGTATTTAAAATTCTCAAACAGTACAAATACAAATCTTAGAAGTTTTCTAATTACCAACTATTATTTCATGATGATAGAATAAGACGTGTTGATTTTTGCGAAAAACTATTTAATTTATTAAATGAAAATCATAATATGTTGAAGAAAATAATTTTCACTGATGAAGCGTCTTTTTCCTCGAACACGTATTGTTCTTCTTAGGTCATTGAAGGTTCCTTGTTTCAAATGGATTGAGCCCCAATACAGCAATTACAAATTTTCTAAATTCAAGTCTTCCTGATCGATGGATAGGGAGGTTTGGTCCGATAGTTTGGCCAGGTTCGCCAGATTTATCGCCAAATAACTTTTCTTTGGGGATACCTTAAATCTAAAATTTATGATTCACTAACATTGAACATTTAAAAGCACCATAAGTACAGCCTGCGACGAATTACGAATCAAACCGAATTTTATAATACACTCTTTGCAGGAATTTCATAATCGACTCGCATATTGTATGAAATGTGAAGGTGAATATTGCGAATATTTATAAAAAAGTTAAACAATTATAAGTAAAAACAATTTTTTTTTCAATTTACCATAAAATTCATTTTAATATTGTTTGTGTAAGTTAAATGTTAAATAAATTATTTTCACACTTTGTTCACACTGACAACTAAAATGCTATTGCGACAAGTGAGGACACTCGCATTGTTGGTTGCATAACGTTCCCATGCATTGGATATTTAATTTAAAACTGAACATAGGTGTATTCATGTCTTATGTACAGTGATATAAAAAACTCACAGCATATTTATTTACACTATATACATTTATTTTGGATCCACAACGACTTATAATAACATAAAACTGCAATTGTCTCAACAGTAGTTTATGATTGTGATTGTTATGTTGATGTTTAAAGTAAGACTGTGTCTTGTACTGATGTTGAGTTGATACTGATATATTCTGTATTGTTTTTCAAGAATTGTATTGTTTGACATCATAACCGGCAATTTTTGTGTTATTACTTCGTGTAAATTGTGCCTACAAGGAATAGTACCCAAGGTTTACGATAGCGTCTTAAAAACCTAATCTTAGCTAATAAATAATAAAATATCATTACTAATTAAGTATTAGTGTCATAAATCTAAGTGCCTAGTTCCGAATCGTCTCTTGTTAAAGTAATAAAATTTATTATATATATATATATATATATATATATATATATATATATATATATATCTAAAGAACAAGATCTTAGCAACGAATATCCAGATTAAACACTTTGTTCAGTATAACCCAAGGTAATAAAATAAGCGGTCTGATGTATAAAGCAATAAATAAATATGGAAAAGATGCCGATTATTAATAACCCTAGGTAATAAAACGTGTGGTCTAATTCATAAAATAGGTAACAAATAGATTTAGCTACTTCATTTTTCACATTATCTTGACACTTTACGATTGCTTCGGAGGCGGATCCAGAAAGTTCTAATACGATCTCCTTGAAATACTTGAAATACTTGATTTCAGGAGCAAATGGTACATCGAAACCTTATTTCCAGTTTTGACTAAAGTATTTACCAGAGGAAACTGTGCTCGAATGGTTTCAGCCACACAATTTAAGTTCATGTGTTATACATGTACAATATATTAGGTGGCCATAAAAGTTTTAAATTTGAATATGCCTTTAGCATGTATGCAGCTGCATGGGAAAGCATTCGTAAATTTCGCAATTGGAACGAAGTTTGGCAAAAAGAATTTCTTTAATCGTGAATAAATTTCATAACCGTATTGTTATTTGGTTTTTTCTGCTTAGAACTTATTAAAAAGGTATTAGTTGGGCAATCTGCGTTCAATATTCAAATCATTAAATGAGCTATGTATCGACAGCATGAATACGTAGTTTCATCTACACAAAACCGTATATAATTGCTTCTTTTACTTGATTTTCTACTTTATTTCTTCGATTACGTTGCTATAAATTTGGTCAACATAGTTTTTGCGCAAGCTTAATTCGATTGGAATATGTCTACGCTGTATTTTTGTAGAAAGGGACTAAACATACTATTACTTAATTTTATAAGTGGAATATATTCCAAGAATTATTATTTTTTCTCACAATCAGTGGCGGTTCTTGATGACGTACGATGTAAGCTGCTGCACGGATGAGACTGCTTCGGTTAAGCTTCCATATACCTGGATTTTATCATTACACATAGGTATAATGCATTGATTTTTTTATTCATTTAGCTTTACACATAGGGATAAATGTGTGGTAGCATAGTAGGCAACCAAATTTCCAATTGTTAAATATTTCTGATTTTCATTCATACTTAAATCTTAAATTAAATACATTTTATTGAAAAATACATAATTTATTTAAAACAGTTAATTATCCCAAAAGGCGTATACCTTGTGCGTATAAATAAAATAATAATAATAAAAAAAAACCCGGTATACAGAGAGCAAGTAGCTGCAATAAAAATTGTCCGAAATTGTTCGAAGCAGTCTCATCCATGCAGCAACTTACATCGTACGTCATCAAGAACCCCCACTACTCGCAATTAATTTACAAAATTTTGCCTTTAACCATTTTCTTAAATGCACGCAAGGAATTAAACTTGCCGCTTTTATACAGGCATTTGTTGTTCCCATACTTCAATTCCGAATGGCCTTGTATCCATTCATCGACGGTTGGTTTAACTTTAGGCATTGTCTCAAATATTTAAAAACACACATTTATATACCTATACTCTGTGATTTAGCAGCACACATTGGCACGCACTGCCTGTTAGGCTTCACATCATTGGCCAGGGGAATCCCCGAATTTTGCAGAAACAGACACGGTTGTTTGTGATACAGGACCGTCCTTGGCAATTCATGTATGCGAAGCGCCGCCAGTTCCGCTGGAAGTCAAACGTGCCTATAAAAAGAAATAACAAACGAGGCTAGAAGACGGAGTTGGGGTTGTGATTCATTTTGAATTTGCCCTTATTAAATGTCAGAAGTAACAAATATGGGGCAAAAAATTTACAAAGTCACATATAGAGTAAAAGTGCGAAATATGAGACAATGTTCTAAATATGCATAAAATTGGCACAAGGAGAAATATATGTATGAAAACCAAAGATAAGAAAAAAGGTACCAAAAAAAAATTAACCGCGTACGTTCATTTGTTGTAATTCATGTATACAGGGTTACCGCTGAATAGGACCCAAGCTATGAGAACCTGAAGAATACGTATAAATGTCTAGCTGAAAATCAAAAAGATATTTCTCTGTAATTCATCAAAAATTTCCAAATGTTTAGGCCCAAAATGTAGTTAAAGTCAGTCCATATCTTTGTTTATTCTATTTTTTATCAAAAAACAGCTGTAATTCAAATTCATTGACCTGCAAAAAATCAATAAATTTCCGGACGATACTTTTAAAATAAGTTCCTATTCATAGATAATGAATATTGTTGTTTTCTTACCAAAACATACTCGGCCACTTATGGCGATGTTTTTTTTGTGGATATCAATAATAGCCTTTACGTCGAATATGTCGACAAACCTATGCCGCGTTAATTAAAATATGTTTAAAATTAAATACTTTGAACGTTAAACTTCTTTCAAAAGTAATATTATTATATTTATAATAAAATAAAAATCATCATTTAACAAAAACCTTTATGAAACGTATCCAATGGGATAGGCGCCTGGTTTTTAATTATTTGTATGAAATTAGTTACATGTAATTTTTTGTCCTTTAAATTTGCGTGTGGTACTGACAAATACCAATAGAACAATATAACTAGTCGGTAAAGAGAATTACTGATGAATTAGAGGTGAAGTCCGTATTGCTGCCTGTATATTTAACTGCGACAGGATCGAACTCGAATGAAGAAAAATCATTTTCGCGGTACTACGTGAACGTTGGGCCGCGATTTTTTCTATGAAGGCATTACTGACATATAAAGTTCATAAAGTATAAGTTTTCAGTTCTAGGTCAAATTCGAAGCATATGATTCAAATCAGTACTGCAGAGTCAAATGAAGTCAGTATTCAATCGCGGAAACAACCGTTTGTCATCATAAAATATAAACGTCATGTTTCAATATTGTCAAAATTTTAGTATGTTACTTGCAATATAACCAAAGAAAGCATATACATAACCTACATGTCAAAATAATAATTAATGAGTAAAGTGGGAACATTAATAGTTCAAAGGTATTGTTTCTTTTCTAGTTCTGTATAAATATATTCTATCCAAGAAAACTATGCCGAAATTATTACTTTAATATTTGAACAAATTATTTTAAATGTTATTTATAATTATAAACTCACGAAACTATTCGATCAAAAATTTATTTAAAAAGAAATATTTCAAGTCAGATATCAATAGTGAAATGCATAGGTATTGAAAAGATCTTTAGTGTTAAAAATGTTTGCATTATTAAGAATGACGTACCTACCAAAATCATTTTTTTGCACTATATCTGGGTTAAGAAGATTGGGAATGTATTAATTTGATGAATAATTTAGATTTCTACTTAACTTATATATTGTTTATATTTTAAATAAATTTAAATATATTGGAAAAGAATGTAAAAGTTATGTTCGTAACTCTTTCAAAAAGAATTAAAACCTTTTGAAAGTTGTAAATATATGTTGTCAAATTACATTTATAAAATTATACATAAAAGAAACATTTATATAGTCTACATTTAATATTTTATTGTTTCTTAAGAAAATAATGGTATAATAATACAATCCAAATCCATATTATCTTTTATTAGATGAAGATAATATTTAACAAACACATGAGGATTTTCTGATAACTACATTTGATAATTTTGCAGGTTAGTACACTACCGTTAAAAAAAAAAAACTACACCACCAATACGAAAAAAACAGCCTTCATTCATATAAAACTTTGCCACGAGATCTTTATCATGTAATGTTTCGTTGAACCAGTGGCAGTAATTTCTTCGCTGCTTTATATTACGTGCATGCAAATGGTACACATTGATGGTTTTTATGGCAGTATTAATGTAACCATATTAAACTTCTACAAAATATAAATACAAAAATATTTTGTCAAAATAAGATAGTTACCTGCTTATTAATGTTTAGTGAACTTTTATAGAAGCAAACTTCCCTGTTTCATCCAAATAAAACCTCAAAAATATTACTTGTATTAAGGTATGTTATTTTTAATGTGAATGGAGTATATATTACAAAAATGAATGAAAACTAGTCAGTTTTTGATTCTGACTCAAAACTTGAGTCATTTACATTATTATTGGAGCAATCTCAGCCCTATCAAGAAATTGCTCCCGCTCATGCCATTTTTTAATTAAATTTTCCGTTTGCCTAGCACAATTATACCAAGTAATTTCATCACACTGTTGCAAAGCTTCATTCCACATTTCTTTAACTCTTTCATCTGAATAACCATTTCTTCCAATATTTGAATTATAATAGTTTTTAACCTTAGTCCAAATCGTTTCAATTGCGTTCAAGTCACAATGGTACAGAGGTAATCTTAAAACTTCATGTCCACTCTCACATTATTTCACCTATAATAAATATCTTCTCTTCTTTATGATATTTTACTAATTGAATTAATTCATTCTTAGTCATTGCAGGTGAATAGCTTCTATCTTTTTTCTAAACCATTCCATAATTTCTGTTTTTTTGAGGAGGTATTTGGTTGTTTATTTTGACTAGCGCTATGATAAGGAGCATTATCTATTATTATAAGTGATGGTACCTCAAGATTTGGTATAAGCTGATCATTTACTCATTGCTTAAAGGAGTCACCACTCATTTCTCCATGGTAATCACCAGTGATTGTTTTTGATGGAAAAATCAGACTAACTCCTTTAATGAAGCCATTTTCTGTGCCAATATGTATAATAATAAACCGTTTACCATCATAGTCTTTGGGTTTCCTAACACTTTTTATATTATCATTTTGCCAGGATTTCATTCTATTCTCTTTCGAAAAGATTCAAATTTCATCAAGGAACATAACCTGACGTAAAGTTGAATTTAAGTAATTCATATATTCCCTTAAAAATACATTACTCATTCAGACTATATTTAATTTCTCTGTGAGCACTCTCCTGTTACACTCTTTCTTATATTTAAAACCAATATCTTTAAGCAATATTGCTAAAGTAGTTGTATGAAGAAATTCTTTCATAGCCAAAACATTGCTTAAGTTTTTTAAGGTAAGATGTTTTCCTGAAAAATTTTAACATGTAATAAATATTTACAATATATTAAAAACATACTTTCTTTATACATGTCATAAACAGTATTTCAAACTTCCATTTTAGTTGCTTCTGCTAAGTCCTTAGTTTTAGGCTTCTTACAAGACCTTTTTTTGTTAGGAGAGAAGAAAACTGGATTCTGAATGTTACGATGTTTAATAGTGTAGACCGTTCTACTAGAAATATTAAGGGCTTCTGCTACCCTCTAAAATAAAACTTATTTCATAATACCGCCTTATCTAACTGATTATGTGAATTACCTCATGAAAGCGGTCGATGGACATAAATGGTCCACCATTCTCCTTTACCCGTTAATAGGCTGTAAGATTTAATACAAGCTGTTTCGCTTGAGAACGAAGAGGTTTACTTGGCATCTAAGAAATATTCTGTAAAATAAATAGGTTAGAAATGTCAAAGTAATAATCAAACAATTTCGTATGTACTTATTGCCATTAATTGACATTACTATTTATTATCAGTATTGTTCTCAAAAAACAAGATTTTGTAATTTTTTATAAACTAAATATTCAAATTGGAAGAATGCTTAACCTAGAAGTCAGAATACCGGAAACAAAGTCAATAAACAACAATATTGAAATAATTTGACAAGTCGAATATCATAAGACTATCTCCTAGACAACCTATCCTTTTTATTTAATATAATATTTCAAAGACGTACGTCTTAACTCAAAATGACAAACGTCTGTAGTATTACAGCGCGTGTTCATGTGTGTTAGAAAGAGATAAAGTACAATTTGCGGTTCACACTTGGGCAGTACGAACTGAAAACTTATACTTTATGAACTGTACCTTCCTTTTTTTCTTTGGTACTACACACAACTAACATTGTATATACAATTAAAATAACTTCATCAAAAATCACTTATGGCATAATAGCTAGAAATTCGCGCTCTATATGATAATCTTTGATGCTCACAGCGCTAGGTTTAAATTGCATAAACCAGTAGCACAGTTATCCCAAAAGTTATCCCAAAGTTATCAGTAAAAATTTCAGATGTGTTGAATCATTTAAAAAATAAATATTAGATTAGGCACATTATGAATTGTAAGTTTATGCATTTTAGGATTTTCTATTTAAACATTGCTGTAACTTTCAAATCAAATATCAGAAATTAATCAAAGTTTACCTATCCACTGTAACAAAAATAACAAAATGTAATGAGTTTTTTCGAGAGATGGTGTTAGTAGTAGAGTCTCGCCTCCCGTCAAATCGCCCAAAATATTTATTGCTTCAATTGATATTGCAAATACCTTTGGCAAATCTTAGTACAAAAATAATAATTCTCCACCTTAATACAGTAGGAAAATTTTAAAATTACTAAACAAATTCTAAATAATATACAGAAATATTCTAAAAGTTAAGTTAATAAATCTGGCTTTCGCAACTTTTAGATGTTTGAAACATCATTTTTTTTACATTACATCAACACGAAAATGTATAGACTATACAGTAAGTTTAAGTATTATTTGTTCTTACATTTTACAAGAGATTATAATCAGTTACTTAGTTACTTATCAGCCTGCCCCATATACTTTGTCGGCTGAAATTTTCATAATCTTAATATCTAATGTTTGTAAATTTATTCAAAAAGAAATAGAATACAAATACCTTTTCATATATAACTATTTTTCTTCTTGTATTTGGTTGTTATTATAAATGCATGCATAGACGTAGTCCTCCAATTACATATACATAGTTCGTCATAAAATAGCATTGAAACTTGTTAATTGTTTACATTTAAGTAGGGGAAAACTAACGATAGACACTGAATTTTTTGTATGAGTGTTTGTTTAGATAGAAGCGCATTTATGTCATACGTATTTACTTATAGGTATACAAAAGTCCTACGGTAAAATAACAAACATCAGTACTTTATAACGAATTATGTTAGTCAATGAGTAAATGAAAATAGTGTTCTTCTGTTCAATTCTATATAATATAATAAGTTCGTCGTGCTTATCTATGGAAAAATAAACATAGAAGGAACTCAATTTCAGTGATATTTTAATTAAAAGTTTCTGCCAGTAATGGTTTTTAATATTAAGAAAAATGGGACACTTTGATCGATGGACGTTTCTGAAAATCGTAGAAGTAGTAAGTACGAAATGAAGTAATTTATTAGTTATTTTTGTATAGCTGCACAATATGTAATAATAATAATATTAGTAATTAGTCCAATTTAAGTTATAAAAATTTTAAGAAACATGCTATTAATACTACCTTTATTACATCTTCCAAACAATTCCATCGAAATGATATTTTAAGTCTTCTCATGGTTTCTTTGCTTAGTAGTCAATAATTCGAATTTACTTTGATTTAAGAAAATTCTGGTTCTTATTTTTAGATATGTTGCTTTCATGATCAGTAGAGACCGGACACGAGAGGTTGATGACTAATCGCCCACGAGCCCACGAGTATTGAAAATTTCTATTTTTAAAGTTTTTAATTTTATTTATATAATTATATTACTAATAATAACACGGGTAATATATACGGCTACAAAATACGAAATACATTTTTATTTGTTAATTTTGTAGTTAAAGTTGAGTAAAGGAGTATTAATATTTACTAGCAATATTTTCTCAAGGTTCTCTTCTGTAAAATTTGTTCTCATTGAATGAAATACATCCTTGTAAATAGAAAACGTCCTTTCTACATCGCAACTGGTTATAGGTGTTTACTGGAAATATTCTTTTATTTCCGCGTATTTTTCAGTTAGATGTTGTGGCATTGTCCCCATACACAATTGCCGCAATGTTACTAAATCTGGATTTATATTAAACTGCGTCTTACTTTTGTCGAAGGCCACATCCGAAGTCACTTGGAATACTTTTCAAATTATTAATAGCCACATCTAATGTCGTTAAACCATCATTTAATTTGAGATTTCGATTTTCAAAATAAGTGATTAGCTTTGGCAAATTTCCAAAGTGTTCCTGAAGAAAGTGCAACTGATTTTTTAAATGTGGGATTTTAAATGTGGGATTTCAGAAGAATACTCCGAGCATCGTCATTTAAACATGCAACGAAATTTTGTACACTATCGAAATTCTCCGCATAAAAATAAGTAACTTCCAACCATGTCCTCCATCTAGTTATTACTGGAGAGGGAGGCAGTGACAAAGATGGCAGTTTTTCCCTGTAAAGAGCAGCTCTCACTGGTGCTTTTCTGAAAATTTTTTAAAAGCCGATACAAGTCTATCAACTTGCGGAAAGGTCTCTGATATATTTACAGATTCTGTGGAGAGCATGTGGTACACAAGTAATATGCAGCATATTAGGATATGTTTCCTTTAATAGTCTGACTGTTTTTAACATATATGCAGCACTGTCACTTGCAAATAAAAGTACTTTTTCTTGGTACCTGTTGTCCGAATGAAGTATTTTTTGAATATTCTCGTTGATGGTTTTAGCAACTGTTTCGGCATCAACCGTATTTATAACTTTTGTTGCTATTACATACGCGTTAAATGGAATAGTTGGATGTAGTACACCAGCCACAATATTTACCAAACAGCGTCCTAATATATCGACAGTTTCGTCGGCACTTATCCAGAGGTACTGATTTGAAAGATGGTTTCTAATGCGTTATATTGCTTTCGTGTAGCACTTAGAAACATAATATTTGCGTAAGGTGGATTCATCAGGAACATTTCGACATTTTTTTAGTGAGATTGTTAAATTTATTTAATGGAATATTAGCCGCCATAAAAGTTTCACAGACTTCATCGTTAAAATTGTCAGATTCCAAAACGATTCCAATTTCTGCGCAATAGTTTGCGATACTAAGTGACGTTATACGTGCGATTTAATGGAATTTTTTAACGATATTTTACAGATTTTGCAATAAATTTCGGAATCACTGACAATGGACATACAATCAGGATGACCGTCAATCCAACTCGCCATTGTTTTACAATGCCATTCTCGACGTTCTTCCATATCATATCTTAAAAAGTAACTTAAAAAGTAAACAATGCTCTAGATCTAAATAAATGAAAACTAAAAATGTATGCGTAAGTTATTGAAACTGAACGAAATTCAATGCACACTTACGTCGAAATAATTGGGACAAGTAGATTCAATCAAACGATAGTAAGCAGGATCTATCACAAAAATTAAGATGTAATTAACAGTTAAAACTATGAAAACATGAAACTAACTCACAGCACTTTATTTATCTTACGAAATATAATCTAAATAGACTAAATTATTAAAACCCCACACACTCCTATCTACGCCCATGAAAACAGAAATTTAACTGTAAATATCCAACAAAAAACGTCGAAATTCTCGATGAAAACAGATGTGCGCGCTAGCCAGATCAATAGTGCATTCAATGACTGCGTGATGTACTTACAGATGTTGTAGACTATTTATATCGTCCGTCGTAATGACGATGTAATTTCAACCTGATGTGTCCGGTCTCTGATAATCAGTCATGCATGTTTGTTTGATGAATTTTAATTTTTGTCTGTGTGTTGATATGCAAATTTTAGCTTTCCTAAATAATTTTGAATCGGTTTGTCGCGATTATATAAAAATCCGCCTATCTTGCCTTGTCATCGATTTGATTTCCTTTCTGTTTACGGCCGATTTTATGCAATTTCAGTATTTTTTTTGTTTTATTGATTTCATTCACTCTTCCACGACGTACTTTAATCTGTTCTAATCTTTTATAAATTTTATCCAAGCATAATCTTTGTCACGCGCGATACATTCTTGTTTTAAGGATATCTATTTATTTATACACGCAACAAGTAACAAATATTTTCAAATAATAAAATTTCTCTAATACTATTCATTAATTAGTAGAATAACATATAAAAGATTAATATAGTCTAAGGTGTTAAACCTAACTATGTACAAATTGGATCCATTCTTGTTTATTCTTCTAGACTCTTAGGCTCACTCCAGGATTAGTCCTCTTTGCTTGGGTATTTCTGCTACAGCATCATCTTCTTGATCTATACGTGTACCTTTTTTTTTTATTCTTGTCTGCCATACTTTTTTCGCTTATTGATTTTTTTCTGTATATACCGTTTGTTAAAAAAATAGTGTAAAATATTAAAGGGCGATAATAGTATGAACCAAAATAAATGAAAAAAGTCTTAAAAAACATGTGTCTGCAAAGTAACGGTTTCGGAGATACAGAATGTTATTATTTTTTACCTCCCTCTTTTGATATTGCAAAAACTTGCAGTTTCTTACTATAGTTGGCTGATGGTATGTGAAATAAACATTAAGTATTTAACTGTTGTTGTCAGTGGACAAGTTTCGTTGTTATGACTGTTTACTCTAACGCAGAATTAGCCAATATGCATTTAATGTATAGTCGTGCTTATGGAATTGCCATCGAAGCGCGACATCTTTATTTTGAAGTTTATCTAAATCACCAGATTCCTTCGCATCGTGTGTTTGGAAGAATTCGCCAAAGATTACGTCATACTGGTTCATTGACCAAACAGTGCCATTTATGCAGAAACCCAAGGTCGTTATCTACTCCTAGAGCAGAAGAAACAATTTTAGCACAGGTAAAGCATAATCCGGGGACAAGTGTGCGCCCATGTTAGAATTAGTGCTCCTCTTGTTTGGAGAATCCTACACGAGCAGTTGCTTCATCCGTACCACGTATAACGAGTACAGGCCTCAAATCCACTTGATTATCAAGCACGTATAGTTCTTTGTCGCTGGTTTCTACGGAATGATGCTGAAGATCGCCGTTTTCCTGCCAATATTATTTTTATGAATGAAGCCGGGTTCATCCGTAATGGAGTTGTTAATTTTCACAATACACATGTTTGGGGCGACGAAAATGCTGTAATGAAATCTGGACATCCGACACGTTTTTCATTAAACATTTGGTTGACTATTGTACTAGGTCCTGATGTTTTACTAAACCGATTAACAGGCACTGCTTACCCAAACTTTCTGCAGAACACAATGTGTAATCTTTTGGACGACATTCCCTTGGACCAAAGTCAACAAATGTGGTTCCAGCATGATGGTATTCCAGCTCATTTTTCGATTGCCGTTAGAGAGCATTTACATCAAACTTTTCCACGGAGACGGGTAGGAAGGGGCGGGCCTGTTTTATAGCCCACAAAGATCGCCTGATTTAAATCCTCTAGATTTTTTCTTTGGAGATATTTGAAAACATTGGTCTAGGGTGCTCCTGTAAATAGCCTCGAGCTGCAGCTACGAATTAATAAAAAATTCCAACAAATCCGAGACAATGAGGGAGTTTTAGAAAGAGTTCGAAGATCCTTCAGACTTACCGTGCCTGCTTGGAAAAGGAAGGAGGGCACTTCAAACATCTTATGTAACCTTGTTTTTGCTAGAAGCTTTCTTTGTTTGTTTGTACACAATAAATAATAAATGTTTCAGAAAAAAAATAAACTTCCTTATCTCCGAAACCGTTACTTTGCGGACCCATGTTTATTAAGACTTTTTTGTTTATTTTGGTTCATATTTCTACCTCCTCAAAAATTTTATACTCCTTTTTAACACTCTGTGTAACACCTCACAAATTATGTTTAAGTACTAATAAAACATATTCACAGTATAATAATAATAATAATAATAATAATAATAATCTTTATTATCAAAAGCAAGCCATCTACAGGATAATAATTAACGGTAATTATAAACGGTTGCTATCTACAATAGTATATATGTATATACATAAATTTATAAAAATTTTAAAATAAAAAACGAAGAATTAGCGATACACAAAACAAGAGGAAATTCAAAACTAATACTAAATACGTTCATATAAAAATTGAAAGTTATGTTATGAAAACAGCTTTAACAAAGAAAAGTAAGAGTAAAAGAAAACAATGCTAACTGCAGAACGGGCCCAGATCCTAGGTGTTGCAATTCCGCATCATATGTACCAGAGGCGCCTTCTTTAAAACGTTAGATCTGGTCGTTGGCAGTAGAAACGTGGCACACAAACGCGTACGGTAAGCCGGCACAAGAAAATCAACCTGAGACAGCAGACCATGGAGTTGTTGACCAGTTTCAAAAGAAAGGTGGCACTTACTTCTTCCCTTCTACTAGTTAGAGAGCGAAAGCCATGTCTATTGACCAAAGCGTTATAGTCCGTCCCACGCACTGAATAAATTCCATCGCACTTGATGGTGAGGTATTTAAGGAAACGCTTCTGAATACCACACAACTGCACCATACTGCAACACACTCCGCACATAAGCAAATAACAGACACGTCAAACTAGATGTCGCGACAGGTACGTATCAGGAAGCCCAAAAACCTTGAAGCAGGGTTACAAACTGAAAAAATATGGGCGATAAATTGAAGCGACACATCAAACAAAATCCTCAAGAGGTATCACCATTTGGTCTACATTGTATTGAAAGTGGTACAAAAAAGTGGTACAGTAATGAAGTTATATGTAAAGTCAATTTTTAAACATTTTGTATTGTGACGTTGCTAAGGTACTTAAGATCGTAGTAACCTGCAAAAGTCATTTTTAACACTTACACCTATCTGTATATCAACGTATATGTTATTTGACACTTATAGGTTATTTGAATATTTAAATTTGACGCCTACATTTAATATATATCTACATTCACGCAGCCTAATTTAAACCGATTAAAATATGACTGTATCACTTTTTTTGCGTTCGATAGTACATTATACGATACATTCTGAATATCTTGAATTCCTTGACGGTACAAAATTAAAATTTTCAGGGAGTTTTTAATTTTGGGGTTCGCATCGTAATTCTCTCAAAATATTTTGCGTCCATATTCTATATAAATAGATCCTTCCATTTTTCATTCGTTGTGTTTTCATTTCAAGGACACCTGTACATATATATATATTGCAGTGGAATATTCTTTGAAATTGCTTTATTTAATTTTTATTCACACTACAGCTTATTTTTGCCGGCTATTCAGTCTAGTAGAATCCTTGAGCTTACGTCTCTGGGTCGATCCTCGCGGATGTAGGGATATTTAATTAAAAATACAAGGTATTAGATAAATTATAAGCACATTCTCCATTCACATTAATTTATTTTTAAAATAAAAAAAAGAAAAAATCCCTCTACAAAGTGTATAGGGTGCTAAAGCATCATTAAACAGTAGCAATAAGGAAACACTCTTTGTGAACATTGACTCGCACAAAGAGAAAAACCTCTTGTGAAACACGATCAAATATAAAACTAATAAATATTAGTAAAATCTGTCAAGTTTAACCTTTACTGTGACCCCTAAAATCAAATATCAAAAACAAATTAGTTTTTAAAACTCACGCTAGTTGAAATTTTATTCATGCATCAAATAACATGACAAGATTCATCCCCACTACAATCTCTCCAACCTTAAATTCCAAAAAAAATTGTTCTCGAAGTAAAATATTAAGAAAAACAACTTCCCTTAACAAAAAACATGACAAGCTTTCGCTAATATCCATATACTACTTTCAAACACATTATTATTACAATAAATACAAAATTTATAGCACTGAAAATAATCCTAATATTTAATAAATAAATAATATAATTTTTATCAACTTACATTAAGTTTTTGTGTGATTTCGAAATACACGAGAGGCATCTTTTTACACAAGATTTCAAATAACAATGAAAAACTTCGCAAAAATCGAATTGAGATTTACTTGCACCTTACACTTAATGCAAAACAAAGTACAAACCGACTTTATAAAACAAAGAACAAAATTTATTATTTTATTCTTTTAAACTGAACACCTTAACAGTCAAGATACCTCTGAATCTAAAATGAAAAATTCTTCATATCCGCATGGCTATCCCTTCTATCTATCAAATCAAAATTTACAGATAATACATCTTATCAACTACAATATCCGAACAAGCGGCAAATTCAATTCCTTTGGTCTACCTAAATATACGAGGGCTAATCACAATTTTATGCATTAAATATCCTATCTATAAAATATTATATATATCGAACCCCATCTGAAATAAATAAATATATATAAGTGTAATAGCTAATTTTTTTTAAATTGTCCCTAGTACAGAGTTCACTAATAGTTCAATCTTTTCTCTTGCTTGTCCATGGAAAAACCATAGCATTATTCCCCGAAGTTATCCAAGAACAAAGTCAGAACATCACTGAGCTTTTTTCGAGGATAATCTTCAGCACAGCACACGAGACAGTACCGCACCCTGTCTTGGTTCTCGGCACTCACTTGTTGTATTCGTGTTGACCAGGATCCACGTCATTCCGATGCTGTAGTGTGATAAACGGTTTCAACATCTCCATATAAAACAACATCTCCAACATCTTCAACATTTCCATATAAAATTTTTGAATATTTAAATGTCTTATTTGACTTAAAACATTTTATCTTTTATGTCGTTTTACTTGACATAATTTATTCTAATGTCATATTGCTTGACATTTTCGAATGGGCTTCGTTACAAACATCACAGACGAAGGAACACGCCGAAGCAGCAGTCATCCCCGTCGAATCTTCGAGCACTCTCTCGATCACATGGACATGAATGTTTCCAACGAATTTTCATAAATAAAAGAAAAACATAGCATCAAAATCTCATATACCAAATCATCATCATAAACAAATTCATAACACCATTAGTTCCCAAGCAATTTCAATAATAATAATAATCATAATAATCAACAATAATATCATGAGCTCAATTTCTTCCTATATTTATATAGTTTTATTTTTTTTTTAACGCAATTCCCTTTAATCAATAATTTTTTTTATACGCAGATAAATTTTAATTATTTAATTATGTCAACAATAAATTTTATTTTAACTCATCCTGTATATATATCCGTTTGCTTAATCCAATTCATTACCAGGTCAGTTACATCAGCACATCGTAAACCATCCTATTCAAATATTTTTATACATTAACCTTTTTTCAAATGCCAATAATTCTTTTTCTATATATTCATAAATACCATAATTTTATTTCAATAATATATATATATATATATATCTCAATTATCATAATAACTTTTTTCATATCACCGACGAAATTCTATTTAAATATATTTTCATTTTCAATATCTTATTTCATATATTTATTTCATATATTACCGACGAAAAATTTTTTCTATATATTCAATATCATATACTTTTTATCCCGACGAAATTCAGTAAACATCTTTTTATTTTACTGCTGCATCCTCTTCTTATACTAATAATCTAATCCTAATTATCTATTACGTTAAATCCATTTCAGTATCATTTATCAAATCCTATTTACTTTTCCAAAATTTTTTATTTATATATCCTTTTGTTACAACACATTCCATTTAGTTATTTCTAAAGCAAAAATCCTTATATCTCGCATATACATCTAAATAGTTTACAACGAAATTTATTATTAAGTTGGGCCTATTTGAAATATCCGACAGTAAATCATTTGTAGTTTCATTTTTACTTTTACCTTACTATAAAATGTGGGTCTATTTAATTTAAATTTAGTACCCCTATACTTCCTAATTTTCAGAGTATCATATTCTAACTTTTTATTATTGACATGGGTCTGATTTATGTTATTTAAAAAACAGTTAATTTTAAAATTAGCATTACGGGAATTTTTACGTTTACTTTCAAGATAATTATTCAAATTATATTCATAAATGATATTTCTAGAAATCAATTTCTTTTTAATTTTATTTCGTCTATCGTTAATATTATTAACGCCAACTACTTGTTTATTTACTTTATTGCTCATTTTATCGTGAATACTTTTTTTCATCCTACGTTCTAACTCAGCATTTGTTTTACTTATATTAAATTCTGTTTTCTCATTAGTTTCAAACTTAATTTTATTTAATATAATTTCTTCGCTTACCCTGATTTGATTATTTCTTCTTCCTATTTCTGTATCCATATCATTTCCTTCTTCCTGTGGCATAGATTCCTCCCCATGCACGTCCTCTAAACTTTCTTTTGTAATTGTTAATTCGTTTTCTTCTTGTTGCATTATTATTGATTCCTTTTTTTCTTGTTCCGTTATTATTGATTCCTGTTCTGTTATTGCTTGTTTTTCCTCGGCGTGTATTATTTTACTTTCGCTTATTGTGTTTTCCTTGTTTATATGATTGTTACTACTATTTATTGGTACTTTTTTATCCATTTTCTTTATTATTTCATCCATTCCTCTTTCCATATCTACTTGTCGTTGTTGTATTTCCATTTGTTGTTGTTTTATTTCATTGAGATTTTGTTGCATCATTCGTTCCATTTGTTTCATTTCATTATGATTTCGTTGTACCATATTCATTATCGTTTGTGTCATTGTTTGCATCATGTTCATTATCTGTTGACTGTCTACCTCGTCGTCTCCCTCTTCATGTATGTAACCAGCGTTACCCATTCTTTGAATTAAATTTTCCATTATATTCTCCAGATGTATAAATTATCTTGTATTTCCAAATTATTTACTTATCTTCAAATCGCCGACGCGTTGGGCTCCAATTGTGCAGTGGAATTTTCTAGCCCCACGTTGGGCGCCAATTGTGCAGTGGAATATTCTTTGAAATTGCTTTATTTAATTTTTATTCACACTACAGCTTATTTTTGCCGGCTATTCAGTCTAGTAGAATCCTTGAGCTTACGTCTCTGGGTCGATCCTCGCGGATGTAGGGATATTTAATTAAAAATACAAGGTATTAGATAAATTATAAGCACATTCTCCATTCACATTAATTTATTTTTAAAATAAAAAAAAGAAAAAATCCCTCTACAAAGTGTATAGGGTGCTAAAGCATCATTAAACAGTAGCAATAAGGAAACACTCTTTGTGAACATTGACTCGCACAAAGAGAAAAACCTCTTGTGAAACACGATCAAATATAAAACTAATAAATATTAGTAAAATCTGTCAAGTTTAACCTTTACTGTGACCCCTAAAATCAAATATCAAAAACAAATTAGTTTTTAAAACTCACGCTAGTTGAAATTTTATTCATGCATCAAATAACATGACAAGATTCATCCCCACTACAATCTCTCCAACCTTAAATTCCAAAAAAAATTGTTCTCGAAGTAAAATATTAAGAAAAACAACTTCCCTTAACAAAAAACATGACAAGCTTTCGCTAATATCCATATACTACTTTCAAACACATTATTATTACAATAAATACAAAATTTATAGCACTGAAAATAATCCTAATATTTAATAAATAAATAATATAATTTTTATCAACTTACATTAAGTTTTTGTGTGATTTCGAAATACACGAGAGGCATCTTTTTACACAAGATTTCAAATAACAATGAAAAACTTCGCAAAAATCGAATTGAGATTTACTTGCACCTTACACTTAATGCAAAACAAAGTACAAACCGACTTTATAAAACAAAGAACAAAATTTATTATTTTATTCTTTTAAACTGAACACCTTAACAGTCAAGATACCTCTGAATCTAAAATGAAAAATTCTTCATATCCGCATGGCTATCCCTTCTATCTATCAAATCAAAATTTACAGATAATACATCTTATCAACTACAATATCCGAACAAGCGGCAAATTCAATTCCTTTGGTCTACCTAAATATACGAGGGCTAATCACAATTTTATGCATTAAATATCCTATCTATAAAATATTATATATATCGAACCCCATCTGAAATAAATAAATATATATAAGTGTAATAGCTAATTTTTTTTAAATTGTCCCTAGTACAGAGTTCACTAATAGTTCAATCTTTTCTCTTGCTTGTCCATGGAAAAACCATAGCATTATGTATATACATATATACATTTTTGTATATTTTTAGTTTCTTTAAAAAAGGCACTATGTGTCGAAACATGTAAGATTGTTTTAAATATATACATATCAAAGTAAAACAGACCTTAAATCGCCGACTAATTAATATACTATGTATTTATATACACTGTGACTAACAAACCATACTCATCACATTGCATTAAAATATTAAAAAACGTTCTAATATTTTCTTCTCTTTCTAATTATTATAATTCAGTAAATGTTCAAAATTTTCAATATTGACTTTTAGGCAAAACAAGCATTTATAGTTGGCTTAGATTAAATATTGAGGACTATATTTCAGTAATTAAATTAGTGAAATATAGCAAGTGTTTTATTCTCAATATTTAATCTAAGTCAATTACTAAAATGTACCTAGGAGTGTCTGCAACATCAATTAATTATATTTATTTATAGTGTTGGGTATTTTGATACAGTAGTTATTGTATGTTTTACAATCATTATTCTTATAGACTCGCGTTTTAAATAATCTCATAGAATAATCGTCTAGTGAAAGATCTGGTGACCTTGCTGCCAAATCTACTTCACCTCTATAGCCTACTCAACGATCCTCAAACTTGCGACTTATGTAATTTCGCACATTTTGAGTATAATGGAGTAACACGCCATCCTGCTAGAAGCATACGTTCTCAGTGTTTATTATGTCTAT
Organism: Melolontha melolontha; assembly: GCA_935421215.2. Classification (NCBI taxonomy): domain Eukaryota; kingdom Metazoa; phylum Arthropoda; class Insecta; order Coleoptera; family Scarabaeidae; genus Melolontha; species Melolontha melolontha. The sequence continues at coordinate 91,001,890 of OW285242.1, read as the reverse complement.
TACCGACATACATTTCTCCTTTCAGATTCCCAGCAATGAAAAACGGACCCACAATAGAGCTACCTATTTATCCTGCCCAAACATTAACTTTCTGGGATTGTCGTGTTCTGGTGATGAAAGATGTAAATTTTGTCGACTCAAATATCTCTAATTTTGAAAACGTCTCCATTTGTGTAAAATGAAGCCTCATCCGCAAATAAAATTTCGTTAAGTAATATATCACAATATCGCCGTTATTAATTTTAGTCATTATCGTATAATAGAAAATATTTCTTGTCTCCTAATCATTGAATAGTAAGCTAGTCGTCATGATTTTGGGAATAATTACTTTAAAAATGTTCACGTCTAAGAAATTGATGTAGTCAAATTAACAAACTCAATTTCAAATTTTCTTAAAGAAACATAACTGAGAAACAATCTCGAATAATTTTATTAGAACAAGTGTTCAAAACGATCACCTAACTGAAAACACAATACATTAATTTGTCGACAAAATTTCTGTGAATATTCGATAATGTCTGTGGTAATAAGCTGCGCATCCAATGATCAATGTCCGCAATTAAATCCGCAGTAATATGGGCTCTGTTGTTCTGAAAACCTTAAACGGGCGATTTTAAATAAGGCAATCCAGCAACGCTTTAATCAGTTAGCATCAAATACATTGTTTAAATATTGTCACACAATTGCACCATTATAAGCAGGGCATTAATCCTGCTGAAACCAAACGTTATTTATAGACATATCTGGCATGCTTTCCACACAAGGCACGATACTACTCTGCAAAAGAAGTAAATCTCCTTGAGGGTTTCAATTTCCTTCAATGACAAGGGGCCCAATGATATGGTTTTATCCAGACATTAACTTTTTGCGGATTTTGCTTTCGTATGTCATCATAAATCATACGTTTATTTTCCTTAGCAGAATTATGTTAAGCGTGTAGAGGAAAAATAGATTTTTCAGTAAATTATATATTTTTAACAAAATTTTCTTCATTGTTGCAACTTTCTAGAACTGCTTCGCAAAACTACCTTTCGTATTTGTCGTTTGGAAATATTTTATTTGATTTTCCTAATTTTGTATTCGCGGTATTTATTTGTTTTAAATTCTACGAGCAGTGTTGTCTGAGACAAAAGAAAATGTTAGATAACTACAAACAATAAATAGAATTACGAGAGAATATGAGTCTACGATACATGCATTTCACTAGACAACCAATAGGAAATTGATGCTGGTCGCATTATCCACATGTGTTTAGCTAGCCATAAACGAGACCTCCCTTGCATCTCTCTGTATCCGAATATTACCGACTTCTGTAAGTGACTATAGGACGCTCCCTCATACGGTATATACACATGTACATATATATATACCGTATGAGGGAGCTAAAAACAGCCGAAAATATAAACAAGATTTGGCTATAAAGTATGAATTAAGAAAAAACAAGTCTATCACCGGGAGGAAACGCACAGACGACGTTTCGTTCTAGTTGGAACTTTTCAATGTACGGCATTCCCTCGATGACGGACATTGCTTTTTCATTTCTATACTTTCTGTATATATAGTTAACATTTGGAATTTACTGCAAGTGAGAATTAATGAATATTAAATCTGCATACTAGTACAAACTTAGTTTGTCGGACTGTAGTTTCGAACACATTAAATAAGTCGACATTTACATGTAAGAATGTGATTTAATATTCATTAATTCTCACTTGCAGTAAATTCCAAATGTTAACTATATATACAGAAAGTATAGAAATGAAAAAGCAATGTCCGTCATCGAGGGAATGCCGTACATTGAAAAGTTCCAACTAGAACGAAACGTCGTCTGTGCGTTTCCTCCCGGTGATAGACTTGTTTTTTCAGTATTTCTTAATTCTTAATTAACCTAATCACCAGGAAGTTCGTTGTCGCGAAAGGGTGTGTTCTGCATACTAGTACAAACTTAGTTTGTCGGACTGTAGTTTCGAACACATTAAATAAGTCGACATTTACATGTAAGAATGTGATTTAATATTCATTAATTCTCACTTGCAGTAAATTCCAAATGTTAACTATAAAGTATGACATGATTATGACGTATGTTTATGACATGCCTCACCTGGAATCTATGAAAAAATCTGTCTCCAGCGGTGTGTGGCTTCCCAAGACACAACTATTTTCGAAGAGACAATGTGGAATTGTAATTTCAATTTCAATTCAACTGAATAAAAAAGCAATCTCATTACTTTATTTATACACCTTGTATTTCATTGACCAAATGAACTCGACGTATAGTTAGCTTCGGTGTACACTTCTATTAAAGCTGATAATGTAAGTGTTTAGATAATTTCTTAGCCGTTTATTAAACATAACAATTGATAAATTATTGGAGTTTATCGGCTTTTATATGGGAAAATATAAATGACCATTTATATTTTTTATTTCCTTGACAAAGTCATCATTGCCGAAACATGTAGGGTTGTTTTAAGTGTATGTACTTTGAAGTAATAAACCAGACCTTTAATCGCCGACTTATTAAGTTTACCATATCATACCAAGGTCACGAAAATATTATATATATATGCGTATGTATATATCAGTTAGTTTGAATAAACGTGAAAAAGAAAACACAATAAATTGTTCTTACAACTTATTCACTTCCATCTCCTTCAAAGTACTTTCCTTCCGCATGAATACACCGATCCCAGCGATCTGTCTACGACTGGAAGCAGTGCTGGAAGTCTTCGCGTGTTAACGTATTCAACACTGCCTGCGATTCGATTTGAATCCCCTCAATTGCCTCAAAATATGTCCCTTGAGCTTCAGTTTCAAGTTCGGAGCAGGAAGAAGTCGCAAGAGGCACGATCTGGGAAGTAGGAAGGGCGGGGTAATACTGCCGCCTTCGTTGGTAGATTGTCGTGGTGTAGGCTCCACGAATTGTTGTTCCACTTGGCAGGCCGCTTGCGTCGAAGGTTTTCTCTTAGTGACCGAAGAACATTGCAATAAAATCGTCCATTAACTGTTTCACCTGGTGGGAGAAATTGTTTGTGTACGATGCCATCAGTTTCAAAGAATCAAATCGAACTAGGTGTGCTTTCTTCAATTGTGGTGACGATGGCATCCTCCACTCGTACACCCATGATTTCGTCGCCAGTCATGATTCTGGTAATCGACCGTACTATATTAGTATCTTGTATTAGTATTAGTGTCTTTAAAAGGTTGACGTGAAACCAACATCTGGTTAATTTAATGTTTCAATGTAGACAATTGATTTCAACATGTTTAATGGTGTCTATGCTAAATTTTAGCTCTGTAATTGTAAGTATTATATTATTGGCCTATTCATTAACATATTGTGGGTTTTGTTAAAGATGTAGGAACTCCTGAAGAAATAACGAATGGTTATGAAATAGAGAGTGAAATAAATGAGTTTTTTTTATTTGACAGACCGCTTACCCGTTGAATTAATATTTACTTATATATATATATATATACATATATATATATATATATATATATATATATATATATATATATAAGGTAAACTTAATAAGTCGGCGATTAAAGGTCTGGTTTACTTTAGAGTATATATATTTAAAACAACCCATGGGGTTGTTTTAAATATATATACTCTAAAGTAAACCAGACCTTCAATCGCCGACTTATTAAGTTTACCTTATCATACCAAGGTCACGAAGATATTATATTTATACTTAGTACAAGGCGTGTAGTGCTAACCAAATGGAACAATTACATCATGAAATATACTATTATGTAAACGATGAAAACCAGAAGGGTTGTTTTAAATATATATACTCTAAAGTAAACCAGACCTTTAATCGCCGACTTATTAAGTTTACCTTATCATACCAAGGTCACGAAGATATTATATTTATATATATATATATATATATATATATATATATATATTTACCGTATGAGGGAGTGTGCTATAGGCACCTACAGTAGTCGGTAATATTCGGAAATAGAGAGACGCGAGAGAGATCACGCTTGTGGCTAGCTAAACACATGTGGATAATGTGACCAACATCAATTTTCTATTGGTTGTCGAGTGAAATGCGTGTATTGTAGACTGATATTCTCTCGTAATCCTATTTATTGTTTGCAGTTATCTAGTTTTTTTTTTGTCTCAACGATACCGCTCTTAGAGTTTAAAACAAATAAATACCGTTATTTCGAAGTTAGGAAAATCAAATAAGATATTTCCAAACGACAAATACGAAATGTTTGAGTTTTGTGAAGCAGTTCTAGAAAGTTGCAACAATAACGAAAATTTTGTTAAAAATTTATTATTTACTGAAGAGAGAATCTAAGAATCCAGTTACTCGTCTGCAATTGTTTTATATATATATATATATATATATATATATATAATGTATATAGACATATATATATATATATATATATATGGTTACCGCTGAATAGCGTCCAAGCTATGCGAATCTGAAGAATGCGTATAAATGTCTAACTGAAATTAAAAAAAAAAAATTCTTTGTAATTCATCAAAAATTTCCAAATTTTTAGGGCCAAAATGTAGTTAAAGTCTGTCCTTATCTGTATTTATTCTTTATTTAGGGAAATACAACTGTAATTCAAGTTCATTGACCTCCAAAAAAGATCGATAAAATTCCTAGATATTGGCTAAACGATACGTTTAATATGAGCCTCTACACATATGGCGCTTTTTTACAATGTTTTTTTGTGGATATCAATAATAAGCCTTTACGTTGAATATGTCCTATGCCGCATTAATTAAAATATGATTAAAATTAACGTTTGAGCGTTTTTTAAACATAAAATTATTATGTTTATAATAAAACAAAAATAGTCACAAAAAATGCTTTATGTAGTGTGCTTATGGCGTGTCTAATAGGATAGTTAACTGGTTTTAATTATTTGAATGCAATTATTTACATTTTTTTTTTCTTTAAATTAGTGGTGGTACTGTCAAATACCGATAGAATAATATAATTCGTCGCTAAACAGAATTATTGACGAAATAGAGGTGGAAGAGGAGGTATATTTACTTGCGACATGGCTGGACTCGAATAAATAAAAATCATTTTCCCATTACTACATAATAATTTTGTATAAAGGCATCACTCACATATACCTTTCACTCCTTTTTTCTTTGTCACTATACACAACTAGTATTGTATATCTAAAACATCTTATTAATATTTATTCAGATGGATTCTCTCTTCCTTACTTGCTAAATACTTTAATTTAATATTTGATATAATAAACTAATAAGTACTTCGTTTTCGCTTCGTTGAACACCGACATATCAAAGTAGATATGTAAATATACACATTGTTTATGCAATTTAGCTATGATATACTTTGAAAGTCAACAAGGTAAAACAATTATGATATTTTAACACGAACGTAATGGTCAATTATACTTATTTTCCTCTACGTATAGCTCCAACAATTTGTTCTTTATTCATTAGAGTATTACTCACTCACGTCTTCGAAAATTGTTTTGACCTTAGCTCGTGAGACATAATGCATGCCATTGTATGGATTATTATCTGTAATGATGTTTGTTATGTAAAAGGTATAATAGAAGAGGTAGTATTTTTATAACTAATAACTAAATATAAAAATATGACCTGGCACTTTGGGAGGCATAAAATATAGTTACCATCCATCAGTTAAAACCGTACTCCATAATTCCATAGTAAATTTGAAGCGTTGGATTTGAATCCGTAAAATTAATGTTTGTACTAAAATATACAGTTAAACGTAAAATATTTAGTCTATCGTATTATAAAGCCAATAATTTCAAGAACTTAAAATGTACAAAACAACAAAAATGTAAAGATTTATGTGTCAGTAACAATCTTTACAGTTACACACAACCAAACCATGTTGAACTGGCAAATTTTCAAATTTAGTCTGGTGTAATTGTGCTTTTCAAACACAACATGGTCCAAGTTCTTGAAAACCTTAAATATTGTACTGCAATGAATATGCTGAGACAATTAAATTAATTATTTTTTATTGAGAATATCTTTTAAATACAAATTTATGAAAAACGCACTCAATATTTTATTGGATAATTGATATGGCTTATCAAATCTCATATTTCGTGGTTTATAGACATGAATGATTTCATTATTTGTTTACTTTTTGAATCATTTTCATCGAAAAGAATCATTTTTTCTTAAAATCAGGTCCGTAATTTATATGATTTAAAATAAATAGTAGCCTTGATTGCTTCTGTACTTCACTTCTTCACTTCTTCCACTTTCGAAGGAATGGTCTCTCAAATATTGCACTTAAATGTGATCTAGTTCTTGACTGTAAATCCTTTTAAGCCTGATTGCTTACTTGCTGTTAAAATTTCCTACATTTTTCAACTTTTTCTTTGCGCTTAATACGATAGATTTATTTGCATGCATTTTTTCAGTAATTCTTCTAATTACTATTATAGTTTTCCAATTTTGTTTTAATTCTTTATTCATCAAGCTAAGTTGGTCGTCTTACTATTTTAAGTATTTAAAATAATTAAAATGATATATTCTCAAACAAAGAATCAAAGTATGTTTTACACATCAAACTAAAATTTTAAAAAGTTTTTGTACTAGGTTTATATGAACTTAACCGTACTTCACTAGGAACGACTATGAATCTTTCTTATTGTTTGTTTAAAGTTTTAAGTAAAAGGATGCGCGAGATTATAATAAACCAGTAGCGTGTTCAGCACCTCCCAAAAGGGGAAGCTATAGATTGAAATAACGCCTAAGCAAAAATTTGTTTAGTGGAGGCGCAAAAAAAGATCAAATTTGTTACAATCCTACCTTACTTAAAATAAAGTACCATACGTTTATTTTCCTTGCAAACTCATCCATGACGTCATCATAAAAACATTTTCGGCGAGAATATTCTTGCACTAATTTCTTTTCAATCGATATTAATCCCAAAGCAGAGAGTCTTTCTTATCCTGTAGAATTCCTAACAAATTTTTTTATTCGTTTCACTTGTAGCAGGGATAGTGAGTATTAATTCATATAGTCCGTAGTCTTTAAGAGATTTCCATAAGTCTCTAGCACTCGTTTTATTTAAGCCTTTTGAGGTGTTGTAAATCACTGTGAACGTAATGCAGGAAAGTCAAAATATTGTGGATAAGTTTGTTTAAGAGTTCAGAAACTATGGGTTTATCGTAAAAATTAAGTAATTTTAGTAATTAAGTAATTTAAGCGTGTTAAAGTTCTTAAATCTGGTTTGGGTGGAAATATTGTTAATTATTTCAAAGAACAACTTACGGAATCGTGATTTTTCATCTGTTCTGTCTTCTTTGGCAATATCGGTGCATATTCTGTTTCTTTGTGGTTGAATATTTAAACGCTAAAATTTGTTCCCAAAATGACCAAATTGTTCTCTTTTAGAAAAAACGATGGATTTGAATTCCTGTATTTCTGTATTAATGTCGCTAGAAGTATCAATACATCGTCCACTACCCGATATCATAACTAGTATCGATTCTCCGATAGCTCAGATAACGAAGGTATCGATACCTAGGAATCGATACCTGGGTATCGATACCAAGAAACCAATACCAGAGTATTGATGCCAAGGAACCGATACTAAGGTATCGATACCAAGAAATCGATATTAACCACAGAAATGACTGGAATCGATTTCAATGTATACCGAAGTATTCATTCCACGGTATCGACTCCAATCAATGAGTCCAAAGCATTGATACTAAGATAGTATGTCGGTTAAACTTCTACAACCCTATTACTTATATATTGGTATTTATTGCATTTGTGTTGCAAGTTTAATTTATGATTCATACAAATGGAGATTAATAAGGTAAAAAAAGTGGCGTCGAGAATTCTTATAAAGCTATTGTAGGTATAAAATGTGCTAAGTAAAGAATTTTCAAGTATGTATGCATTAGACATATTATATAATATATATTTAAAGGGATGGTGAACATAGCAAATATCCATATTATGACATAATAACTATAATTATTACAAAAGAAAACAAAATATCACAGTATTGTAAATTTCATACCGTAGATATGGTGGAATCGGCAAATTAATTTTATATGTCTTGAAACCATGGATGTAGTATGGATTGCCTATGCGTATTACCGTTGTTTGAATATACTAGTTAGTCAATGTAATGGAAATAAAATTTGACCGATTTTCGCCCCATAATGTGCTGCTCTCTAGTGACAAAATGGATTATTTACAATATAAAGGAAGCTGATAAGCTTGCAGAAATCTATCAAATTAGTTAAAATAATTATTAAAATTAAATTTAACCTGAAAATTTATATTAATATTTAGGTAGTTTTAAATAACATTTTCTAATTTAATTATCTTATTAAATATTTTTAAATTTTAGACGAGAAATACATTGACGCCAAATTTAAATTGTGTCGTAAAATATAACGGACAAGCGTCTGACTTTCATACTTGCTACTATTTACATATAGAACAGTAGTCCTTTCATAGGGAAAACAAATATGTAAATTATAGGTATATACATATATGGTGTACATCTGCTGACTGAACAATATTCGGACATTCTTATCAGGTTAAATAAAATGCACATTCTTAAATAATTATATTCTAAAGGTAGACGTTATTCATATTTATAAAAATATAAGTTTTTTTTTAAAATATAGCTGTTATACATGTATGAATGCAAAACTAATTTGTTAGTTATTAAAGTTATTATACTTGACAAAAATATCGATACCAGAAAAAAGAGTAGGTATAAGAATATTGTGGAATTCGGTCCTGTAGTGATATTACAAGGTCACATGTGAATAGTTTCTGTTAATAAAGTTAATTTTTGCGACAAAAACAAATAAATAAATGAAAATATTTGCCAAAATCAGTGCCTAAAGTGATTAACAACAGATAAAGAAATTTTGGCAGTAAAAAACCCAGTCGGTAAGTGCAAATTTAAGATTTTTAAGTAAACCTCACGTAATAATATGAAATAAAAGAAGTTAAAAACAAACAAAAAAGCAACAGCTGGTGATAAAAGAAGATTCAATGTAAAAGTGTATGATATGAGAAAGGACAGGACTAAGGCGTTGGTCTATGAATAGTATTTAATTTATGAATATAATGTATTTTATTACCGAAAGTGAGTGAAATTAAGTAAAGAATCATAATATATAATTACTAAATTAATCGTATTATTCAAAAATAAGAAAGGAATTTAGATTAATTTAGAGAAAATTAAGATACATAAAATTGGAGGAAGAGATAAACTGTTAGAGCATTAAAGAGGTGTGTACTGCCAGATTACTATTCTAGAGCTCGAAAAGAGAGACTATCCTTCCGACGGGACGACTGGGGGATAATTCTCTATCGTTTTGAGCAAAAGTTTTCATTAGTTTAGAAAGCATGACCTCTGTTAATACTAACATGGAAGAACTGGGAAGGATGTTGGAAGATATAAGGGAGAAATTTCAAAAGATGGAAGAAAGAGACAAAAGAGTCGATGACAAACTGGATGAGATGGCTAAGGAGATAAAGAGTATTAAAGCAGAAAATCAATATCTCAAACAGGAATGTTTATATTTGAAAAAGGAACTCAAAATCCAAGAAGAGAAAATTGAAGAACTGGAGAGAGAGGTCAGGAAAAAGAATGTAGTATTCTTTGGAATGGCAGATACAGACGAAGAAAATGTGCTGGATATGAATCGGAAAATAAAAGAAGTAATTAATAAGTTAGAAATACCTTTCGACGAAACAAAAGAAATTACCGATATAAGAAGAATAGGAAGGCCGAATAAATCACACAGCAGACCACTGTTGATGGAAGTAAAGGACAATAACAAAAAAAGAGAAATAATGAAAGCTGCCCCAAAGCTAAAGAAAACAAACATCTTTATTAGTGAGGACTTTCCAAAAGGCATCCAGGAACAACGAAAAATTATAAGAATACATTTAAATGATGCAAAAAAAGAAGGACATACGGCTAAATTATTATACAACAAATTGATTATTAATGGAAACATGCATACAGTAGAAACGCTGGGATATAAAAGAGAGAAGGGAGAAAATATGGAAAACACTACCCAAGTGCAAGCATTAAAACATGGAGGGAGGAAATATAGCGAAAGGTCTCCTGAAGGGGAAACTGAGGAAACAGAAGATACAAATAGAACCCACAAAGTCCCAAGATACATTACGACCATTCCAAAAAACTTATAGGTATAAATAGTAACGACATGAAGGGCGAGGGCGATACAACACTGCAAGGGTTAAAGGAACATGAGAAAGATAAGGTAAAAGGAATGCATGAGACTGGAAACAATGCTGCAAGTAGGGAAAATGGAGGAAATAGCGAAGAAAATTATAAGATACAATATTGGAATACTAGCACTACAAGAAATAAGATGGAAAGGACAAGGAAGAATTGATAAAGAGAAATATATGAGAAATACATTTTATGGAGGGGACGACAAAAAAGGCAGTAACGGAACTAGCTTTATGGTAGATAAAATATTTACGGACCATATTATGGAGTTTCAAAGAATAAATGGAAGAATATCCTACCTAAGAATAAGGAATAACGTAGCGAACATAACAATTGTCAACATCTATGCACCAACGGAAGATGGGAGTCCAGATGAAAAAGAAATATTTTACGAGTAATTAGAAATGACATGTTAACAAATTCCTAAACACGATACATTAATGGTAATAGCAGACTTCAATGCCAAGATAGGCAAAGAAGAGTACTTGAGCAGTGTAGGGACGAAAAACAATACACGATCTATCGAATGAAAATGGAATCCGATGCTATAACTTAGCGGCAGGAATGGATATGTATATAATGAGCACAAGATTCAAACACAAGAAGGAACATAAAGTAACTTGGTTATTCCCTGGGCAAACAACTGGCAACCAAATAGACCATGTTTTAATTAGTAAAAAACGACATAAAATGATACAAGATGTACGATCTTATAGAGGTGCAAATGTCGACACAGATCACCATCTAGTAATTGCAAAAATAAACTTAAGAATAATTAGAAATGAAAGAAAGAAAGCAAGGAGGAAAAAATGGAATATGGAAAGCCTGGATGTAAAAGAAGTGAGGGAGAGATATGAGAGGGAAATGGAAATGCAACTAGTGGAAAGGTATGAAAGCGGATTGAAGCATTGAAAGCGGAATGGAGCAAAATAAAACACAGTATCACAACAGCAGCAAGGAAAGTATTAGGAAGGAAACAAGCAGAGAAAAGGAATGGATGGTTTGATATTGAATGTGAAAAAGCAATGAAGAGGAAGAATGAAATGAGACTAAAATGGTTAAATACAGGAGCGAAAGAAGACTATGAAGAATATAGTAAAAAGAGAAGAGAAGGTACGAAACTGGTAAGGCGGAAGAAAACACAATGGATTGACGAAATGATGGATGATATTGAGAATGATAGCAATAACAACAACAAGTTATATCAACAAGTAAAAAAAGAAAGCACGAGAAATCTGACTGCAAATACCGATAGTGAAGAATGGGAGAAATACTTTAAAGGGTTACTAAATAAACATAAGCAGTTACAGCAAGATGAATATAACGATTCCTTTGACATAGAAGAGTATGAGGACCAAATGATACCCTCTGAGGAAGAATGTTATGAGATGATTGGAAAAATAAAGCAAAGAAAATCCCCTGGCCTAGACGAAATATGCAGTGAGTTGATAAAACACGGAGGAGATGAGCTTAAACAACAAATATATAAATTAATCCTACAGATATGGAAAGAAGAAGCGATGCCCAATGAATGGAATTGTGCATTAATAATTCCAGTGTACAAAAGTAGGAAATCCAATGCTATGTGATAACTATAGAGGAATATCACATTTGAGTGTACGTTACAAGTTAGTGACATCCTTAATATATGAAAAAGTGAAAAATCAGGCAGAGGGCATCATTGGAGAATATCAGCTGGGATTTAGACCGAGAAGATCAACTATCGATGCTATATATATATATTAAACCAAATTATAGAGAAATGCTATGAACAAAATATCGAACGTCTATTATTCATTGATTTTAAGCAAGGATTTGACAGCCTGAGACGTGATGCGATCTTCAAAGATGCCGAAAATTTAGGAATACCTACGAAGATGATAAGACTAATGAAAATAACGATGAAACGATCCAGAGCAGCAATTTTGCTGCAGGACGATGTATCAAAAGAATTTGAATTTAATGCGGGGGTACGGCAGGGAGATGGATTATCTGCGTCAATATTCAATATAGCTGTAGAAGGAATTATAAGAGATTGTGGTTTTAAAGGGACGATTATTGAAAAATCAATGCAAATCATAGCGTATGCAGATGATATAGCATTAATAGCAAGTGATAGTGATCCAAATAGTCTAAGAGAAGCCTTGCTGAGACTCGACTCGGAAGCAAAGAAGAGAGGACTTGAGATAAATCAAGTCAAACCAAAATATATGAGAATCGCAAGACAAGAAAATATTGGGGAAAGCAAAGAAGTAGCGGTAGGAAATTACAACTTTGAGAAAGTGGATACATTTAAGTACCCAGGTTCCATGATAAGTAGTAAGAATCAGAAAACAGAGGAGGTGAAACATCGAATTCAAGCAGGGAACAGAGCATATTATAGATACAAGAAATATATGAAAAATAAGAAAATCAGCATTAACAGAAAAATAAGAATATATGAAACTGCCATTAGACCGATAGTGACATATGCTGGAGAGACAATGAGATTAACACAGAAAGATGAAGAAGCTCTAAGAACATTTGAAAGAAAAATAATCAGAAGAATTTATGGACCAAAGAAAGAAAATGGTGGTTATAGAATCCTTATGAATCATGAGATAGAGGAGTTATTGGAGACAGAAAACATAGTAAGAGTTATTAAATCGATGAGAATAAGGTGGTATGCGCATGTCAACAGAAGAGAAGAAGGATCAACGTTGAGACGAATTACAAGATGGAAGCCATATGGAGCACGAACAAGAGGTAGACCAAAAATTAGGTGGGAGGACCAAGTAGTGGATGATATCAAAGACCTGGGGACCGTAGGAGGGAGAGCATTAATGTTAAATAGGGAAGAATGGCGAAAGGTTGTGACTCACCACAAAACGAGTCTTACGAGCTCAAAGAGCGGCTGCAATTCCAGACAGGAATGTATAGTCTTATATATAAGAATATTGTGTCGAGATCTCCTAAAATTATATATGATTATAATGTGATACACGTTTATCTAATTTTGTTTGAGCTTTCTATAAATTGCTTTAAATGGGAATTCTTAAACATGTTTCTTTAAAGACTGTCACCCCAATCCATCCATTACCTACTCCAGATTTGTCTTTTAAGGTAGACAAAAATAATAAACCATGGAATAATTCATAATTTAAAAGTTTCAATAGCAAATACATTGTATTTTTCAATAAATCCCAAGACAGTTGTTCAAACTCTATTCTATGCTATTTTTAATTAAAAGAAATGAACGCTTGCATACATGTAGGTATGTGTGTGCCACTTACTTTGTGTAAAATGTTGATTGTTTTTGTAAAATAGCAAGTTTCCTATGTTTTTGTTTGATGCATTTTGTAACTACTTGAAACAAATTTTCAGTGTTTATATATTTGCGTCCTTATTAGTAAGTCTAGAATAAACTTTGTATGGTCTTTACATGTATTGTTCGTATTAAACCAATCAGGCGTTTGCATAAGTTTTTTTAATATCTTTTTTTTCGTGCTAAAATGTATTTTGTTTCAAAATATTTTATGCTGTAGTGTGAAAAATATTTTAACAATAATTTTGTGAATATCCAAAGTCAACAATTAAAATATGAGCACTTGTGCCCAGACATATTTAACAAAAATGTCTCAATTTTATCACTCTAAATTACAAACACTTAATTTAATTTGTTAAATTCATATCTGTACTTAACCCTCTATGGTCGAAGTTTTTTCAAATTTTGAAAATTTGCTTAAAAAATATTTTCGATGCTTGCAGTGGTCACTTACCTTCTAGGTAACACATAATACCATATATAACATTATTCTACGAAAATTTTGGAAATCCTGAAACGTAACGAGAACGGTGCAATAGGCAGTAAGAGGACAAAATATGAGATCCACGAAAAACTTTATTTAACGAAAACATAAACTAATTGTGATGAAAATAATAAAAACAGTTTGCATTTTTATTTATACACAAATACACACCACACTTTTGACAATAATGTACTGGACTTTAACTGCAACCTGGCTTCTAACAACGTCCCCGTTTCTCCTGCACAACAGGCCAGTGACCCATACTATCGTGGCGAATATTTTTCTCTGGAATGCACATTGTTGCGTACCCTTTGCGTTTTTTGGAAGCATGTTCGCCATCAACCGAAGCACTACTAGGTCGACCAACTTTCCTAGATTCAGTGATTTTTCCCTCTTTCAGCAAACTTTCTGCTATTCGACTCTTAAATTCTAAAAGCGTCAGTTCGTTTTTTCTCGGAACACCAAAATCCCGACAATCGCGCCTATACAGCAGCCAACAGTTGACAATGGTCATGTCCATAAAATGGAACAATAGCCGGTGATAATATTTTTTTGACCGAATTGTATTCCTGTAAATGCCGACCAGGGAGTTCATAAGATCAACACCCCCAATGAACTTATTGTAAGTGCTTATTGCAGAAGGGCACTGGATGTTTCTGTGTTATTTTTTTATTTTGTTCCACCTACGGATATGTCCCAAAGGTTTCGCTGAAGAAAAGTTAGTGAGCAGTATTACAGATCTACTGTCAAACCATTTGATTATTCGGCAAACAGTACTGGTAGTTTTCATTTCTAATTCCTTTCATAACTTTATCCATTGTTAGGGGACATCCTGGTAAACGGTTGCTTCGTACAGTTCCCAGATAATACACACCTTTTTTAGCTAATCATCCACCAGTTGAATAGATGTAAACCAGTTGTCAATATATAAAAGATGATTTGTAGATGGGACACTCCTGCATAGTGTCAAAACAATGTTTCCACTCGATCCTATTTCAGGGCAGCCGGGAGTGGCGGATATTTTCCCTGTGTAAATATCGAAATCATAAACCATACCGCTGGAGCCGGCTAATATATAAATTTTGTAGCCCCATTTATGAGGTATTTGCTCGTCGACAACTAACATCTGTTCCTTAGGAATCTCTTGGTATTTCCTTAGCAAATGATCTAAAACAGGTCTTATTTTATAGAGTTTATCTAGATTATCGTGATCAATTTGACTGTTGTCATTACAGTGCAAGTTCTTCTTGATCGCCTCCCATCTGTCCCTACTCATTACATTCGCAACTTCTCTGGCAGAAAGTTGAGAATTCCAGTAAAGACGTGTTTTCGGCATTTTCAAGAGTTGCATGAAGAATATGATTCCCAAAAATTGTTTCAACTCATTTTTGCTCATATTCAGGGGTTTATTACAATTTACTTGTACGCTATATAAATTTGATTGTTTGGTTATTAGGTCTAACAAGCTATCATCAAAGAACGAACGAAAATATTGTATTGGTTCTTTGATCGAAGTTGCTTTTGGAAGTGTCCCTCTCCATACTGGAATATCTCTGGCCGTAATTTCATTATCGGTAATATCTTTGTATTGATATGAAAATTTTTGCCGCGACGTAGGCCCAACTTATTGAGTCACATCTTCATTACCATCTCGATTACTTACATTTCTCTTTCTATTAGTCCCAACCTCTTCTGGCAGTTGTTCTTCTATTTCCGTTTCACCTTCATCAAAACTCTCCTCTTCCACTTCTTCGAAAGTAGGATTGTACTCAGGATCATCCGAATCGCCAGCCAAACTAATGTCGCTACCATCATTTATTTCTCTTGCAATAGCGCGCTTCTTACCATAAAATAAAGCCGGATCCATTTTTTAGTATTGGCACACCCAACTGACCCAACGCCGAACTAAACAAAATGGTCACGTTTCACAATTGCACTGAAGGACGAAGTTACCGAATTAGACACGTTTGATAGTAAACCAAATTTCGCGCCACGTCTAGAATAAAGCAACCGGCGGTAGCACCATCTCACACTGAAGTGTCTGAGTTAATAATTATGAATTTTAAACTTTTCAACTGAAAATGTGTTATCTATGGTGGTATGCAATAACACAGTTATTTCCTTCTGTTCTCACTGTTACCTTCACAAACTCATAAACAACTGGACTAAAATTCTACTAAATACCACTATAGAGCGCTCTATTCAGGGATGCTATATGAAATGAAATGTACCGAATACGACGTAATAGGTGCCCGTACAATCGGAGTAAGATTTCTTCCATAAGCGGTATTAGAATGAAATGTGACGAAAACGTCACGCTCGTCCTTAAAGGGTTATTCAAACTCAAAATGTCCACTTAATATTTATATTCAAAAACACAGTCCCATCATTTATTTCACAAGCACAACTATTATAAAGAAAAATAAAATAATGCAACATATACAAAACTGAAAATAAGAATGTTATACAAGGCTATATTTTCTTCAAAAATCAATTCATCAATTTCTATGTAATTTAGAACCTTAGAGGTGCTTATGTATATACTACATACCTTTCTAACATTTATACACATCATATTAATATTCTTTAGCAGAATAATATTTCTTTTATATAGAGAACGGACACGCTTACCACATGACGCAAAGCCCAGTGCAGTACTGGCGAAAGGCTGTATTTCTAAAATATTTAATTTTATTTATATAATTGGAAAACGAACGGGTGGTGATCTATAAAATTACGAAATACATATTTATTTGTTGAAAAGTTGTATTTACAAAGTTTTTAATTTTATTTATATAATTGGAAAACATACGGGTGGTGATCTATCTATCTAAAATTAAGAAATACATATTTATTAATTAATTTTATTTATATAATTGGAAAACAAACGGGTGGTGATCTATAAAATTACGAAATACATATGTATTTGTTGAAAAGTTGTATTTTTAAAGTTTTTAATTTTATTTCTATAATTGGAACATTTTTATTTGTTCATTTTGTCGTTCAAGTTGAGTAAAGGAGTACTAATATTGACTAGCAATAGTTTCTCAAGGTTTTCTTCTGTCAATTTTGTTCTCTTTGAATTAAGTACTTAAGTACATCCTTATAAATAGAAAACGTCCTTTCTACATCGCAACTGGTTATAGGTGCATACTGGAAATAACTGGGAATACTGGAAATAATTGGAAGATGTTGCTTAAATGAAAAGAAAAGGAATGTACGTGCTATTTCTCTTACGAAATACGATAAACTTATTTATTTTATCTACGTACACGACACCACTGACAAACACTATATTCTCCGAATACAATAGCTGGGTTGTCCATTGTTATCGCTGCGAGACCAGGTGGCCGAGTAAGTCAAACAAATACTTCATTGAATTACGTTTAGTGTAAATATTTACAAGGAATTCCTATCAGTTTTTATATAAATACGGCATACACGTTTGAGGGATGTCCACGCTATTGCCTTAGAGTTTCTTTTCGTTAATAAATATCGATTGTGCAAAGTAAGGCATTAAAATGCACTTTAATTTAGACGCTATATACATATTTTTCTTTCAAGAAAGTCCTAAAATAACCTCTCATGAATGAACAAACACTCTATTTTGACCAGAAATATAGTGTAAAAAAAACATTAAATGCTAGCGCTTTGTGCATTTACGAAAGCGGAATTATGTGGTGAAACATAATATTCATCATCAGACACACACACATACATATATATATATATATATATATATATATATATATATAGATATATATATATATTGTATATATAATAGTTTACATCTGGCAATGTTGAAATTACCAGTCCTACCTATTTATTCAAATCTTACAACATCCATCTAGAGTGTAATAGATAAACTATTGTTTTTTAAAATTTATTTGAAATGGGCCTCATGAGATACTCCCCATCTAGCGGTCTAGCCCAATTTTCGGTAACTATTTTCCCCATAAGATTGACTAACTTATATTATATATATTCAAACAATGATATTACGAATTGACTCCAACATTAGAGAGAGAAAATTTTAAGCGAGATAGAGCTAGTACTGGCAAAACATTCCGAGTTCGTATTCTGATAGTGAATTATTTTGAATAGTTAAATTAGATTTATTTTAAGCACGTGGTGAAATTGCATTAAGTAAAGTTACAACTGTTTGTATATATCATTAATCATTAATATAAACTGTAGTAGTTTTATTTTGCGTTATAGTTTTTGTAAAAGATGGTCATTTCATGTTCCGCTTACGGTTGCACAAACCGTTTTGTTAAAAATAGTAACATAAAATACCATAGGTAACATAGGTTACGGAAACGAAATTAATAGAGAAATTGATGAAACACAAAATACAAGATTTTAAGCACCTATGGAAAAATTTATTGTTAAGGCTTCAAGCTCCCAATTTATCTAAAAGAAAAGTTTTAATGAGAAGAAAAGGTAACCAGTAAATATATTATCAATTATACAAAATATAAACCTTATATTGTAGGAAAAGAACAGAACCACACCACTTCAGAAATTTTGAGGGTTACAACATTTAGAATATCTCATAAAAAGAAAAAATATTGGTTAACATCTCAGAAAGTAGTTAAAACAATGAAACATAAATGTAAATATTGCTTTCTACATTTTACGACGCTAATTATTTGAATTTTTCAATTGAAAAAATTCGCATTAGTTTGTCTCTCTAATGTTGGAGTCAATCGAATGCACTGCTTTGGTTAGATGTGCGCTATCCATATATATTACATCCATGCTTGAAACCGATATCAAACAATCGATACCTAGAAAACGGGTTATGTATACTGATTCCTAGGTATCGAATCAAAATATCGATTCCAAAGTATCGATTCAAGGTATCGATTCCAAAGTATCGATTCCATAGCATCGATATCTATCGATACTTTACCGATTCCAGTACTCAGAATCGATAGCGTGCACCAGCGTTGCCACCAAACACTCAGGACATTATCGTAAATCGTTTGCTAAATTACGGTAGATTATGGTAGACGGTTAAAAATTTCGCGCCATCTGGCGGCCGAAATTACTAGTATTCATTTTAGCGTTATTTTAAACATTTGAAGATAAATATGTATACATCGATGAAAATAAATTGTATACCAATGTTAAAAATGTAATTGTTTATTTACTATATAACATGAATAAAAAAAAACTTTAACAGTGAATAAAATAAATAATAAAACAATAATAAATATTTTCAAAACATAAGTGTATATGCTATTACATAAATAAATTTTTGGAAAATAGAACTGATTTAAAATATAGAGTAATTCTAATTCAATAACAAGTCTTATAAAACAAAAATTATTCTGAACTTAATGGTTCTAAAACAATATCCCCCATATCCACGTCATCGCTGTTGTTATCCTTCAATGTTGCCGTGTTATTGTGTCTAGCCAACATTATATCTGTTGGTTGAAACTCAACACAAATACCTACACATGCACTGCTTAATAAAAGACCATTAATAGTCTTTGTCACCAACTTGTCACGTAGCTTGGTCTTCATCAAATTAACTTTTGAAAATATTCTTTCGCAAGTGGCATTCGAATGGGGTATTGATAATACATTTAAGCAGTATTCGGCTAGTTCTTTGAATAATGGTTGACCATTGCCATCAAGAATTTTCCCCACTGCTACCCAAACTTGTCTACATCATTATGAGAATATTGTGACACATCATAGCTAAGAAGTTCTCGCCATTGACTATCAATTTCTTGAATTTGAGTTTGCTGATTAATATCGACAATTCGAGGAGTTAGTTGCATTAAATTATATAATGATTGATTTCTTTTATTTATTACATTACTTGGATTAATACAATCTATTACTACCATCAGATTATCTTAAAAATCATATCTCTGCTTTATTTGCAAGCAAGCTGATACTAAAAATTGCCTACAACGTTTATAAAAATCAGTTATCATATCTTGTGGATAATGTTCCTTAGTAACTAATGTCATAACATAGACACCCAAATATATTTTTTGAATGTGCATGTAATTGGCTTCTGAATCTGGTTCTATAGAATGTAAATCTACTGACTGTACATATGAAGCATGCATATAGCTGAGTAATAAATCTTTGTATAACGAACGCATTTTAGAATGTGTGGTGGAAATAAGTACTTTTTCAGATTGAAAATATGCATTAACACTTGCTATTTTAACCAAAATCCACTCTAAAAAAGCATAAATTAATTTAATTTGTGCATCTTGCAGACTATTGTAAATTGTATCAGCAACAATTAATCTCGATTGCATTTTTTCATGAGCGAAATACAATGATAATGCAGGCCATTGTTCATTAATTCTTTTTACAGCACGTGCTAGGGATAGCCTTCGAGTCTGAGAAGGTCTTAATATTTTATGTGGGTCCAATTCACTAAATACCTGAAATTCTTTTAACTCAGATCTGCGCTTAGCACTAGCTTTAAAATAATTGTGAATATCTCTACACAGGTCTTCACATCTACGTGGTAGCATTTTGCAGGCTTCGCTTGCAACCAAATGTAAGGAATGACATATACATTTCTGTATATGCAAACCTGGATAATCAGTGATCATTCTTGCAGATACTGAGCTTCTTCTCCCCATCATTGTATTACACCTAAAAAGCATTAATAAAATTATTATTAAAATATGACATTGCAAAAATTATTATCATACCCATCTGATGCAAAACCAAGTATATTTGTGAATGGCACATTCATTTCCTGAAATGAATCCAAAATCTGTTTGTAGAGTCGTTCTGCTGTAGCTGCCTTTTCTTCTTTATTTTCAGCTATTTGTACAATACTCCAGAACTGTGATATTACGGATTCCACAGATTTGTCATAAAAACGTACAACTATACATAATGTTTTTATACATGCAATATCTGTGGCTTCATCAACTAAAATACTAAATTTAGTATGCTTTAATTTGTTAGCTAAATTTTCTTTTTGCACGGGAGCAATTATGTTTTTAATAATATTTGACGCTTTGGTTCGTTTTAATGATATGTTTTTTTGCTATATCAGAATCTGGAAATATTGATTTTAATAAATCGGTTAGGTGATCAATTGCTGAAAATGATATGTTATGTTCTGCAATATAGCCTACTAATTTTATCTCTGCTTCACGTGCTTTATATTTGCTGTGTAATGTTTGATTACTTTCAACGAATGACGTAATTGTAGGTTGCATCTTCAGTTGTTTACTTGCTCGAATGTGCTTTTTACTTTTTGAATGATTTTTAATTACAGATATTTCAGATGTTAAATTTTCATTACAAATATTGCAATATGCAAAATTAGGCTTCATATTACTTGGTCTCAGCCACGTATATGTCTTTTCCCATTCTGCTCTATATTTTTGGGCGAACTTTTTTTGTTTCATTTCATGCCTTTTCTTCAATTTTCTTTCCGGTGTTCTGCTGCGTGACGTGGAAGGCTGTGGTTTCATTTCCTATCAAAATGCTGAAGAAATAAAGTAGAATAATTGAGCGCCCATCATTATTTTATTATTTAAAAATTTCACTTACTTCTACAATTTACACTACACTGCAAAGTCACAAAAACAATGAAAATCTTATAAAATAACGCGCGCTACGTATAATGTATATACAGCTTAGCAACAGGAAAAGCAGGGTATTTCCCTACATTTCAATAATTTGAAATTTGAATATAATAGTCAATTTCAATAACAGTATGTATCTGTACCTCTGAATTCTAGATGTCGCTCGAAGTAAATAAAAAATGTAATAAAAATACATGGTAACTAAAAAATTAAACATAAATATATCCGTATTTGTATTATAACAGGGTTTGCATAAATTATGGTAGATTTTGTTATTATGGGAGAGCTATTATCGATTATCGTTTCTACTGCAAAATTATGGTAGATTCCGATAATTACGGTATGAATGGCAACACTGGCGTGCACAGACCCGTTACATCGCTAAGTATCAATACATCGCTAAGAATCGATACCTCGATTGGTATCGATTCTTGATACCGAAAACGTCGGCATCACTCAGCCCTAGTCGCTACTTTTACTTTGTACAAGAGCAAATGAGTTGTCACAAAATGAAAATATCTCGGAAAAAAGTAAGTAACAAAAGATTAAAATTAGTTTCAGTTTCTAACATATTAAAATATCCTCTAGACCAAACTCGAGTCTTATTGGCCCATTCTTCCTGGTTATTCATAATATTTTGAAAAAAATTAATAAGTGGTTGTCGATATTTAAATACAGTTTGTATTAACCCACCGTTGCAAATACGTTTGGTACCTCCAGATCCAAAACACTTGTTCTTTTTTAAGAGTTGGAAAAAAATGCTGTCAAACCGCTCAAAGTTTGAAAAAAATCTTGCACTTCTTTATTATATTAAGTGACTGTTTTAAAGCCAAATTTAGGCAATGTGCCATACAATGTACAAAAAGTGCGGTTGGATACGTTTCTTTTACTTTAACCTGTAACCCCCCTAATTCACATGCAATTACTGCTGCTCCATTATAGCTTTGAACTACTAATTTGGAACCACAATTATAATCATTCACTATAGTTCGAACAATACAATATATAGCAGAAACTGTTCTTTGCATGGAAACATTTAACAATCCTATAAAGCGTTCTTTAATTTCGCCTTCTTTTGTTACATAACGTAAGACTCTTGTTAACTGACTAATATTTGTCACATCTGTAGTTTCGTCCAGAATCATGTCAACAAAAGAGGCTTCTTCTACTTTAAACCTTGTAAAATTATCCAAATGGTATTGTAAAATTCGTCATACATGCCAATAAATTTATTAAATTTATTGTAGTAGTTTCCCTTTGAAGATTGTTCAATTTCACTATGACCGCGACATGCAACTTCATGTTCTCCTACGAAATAAACCACATCTATCAACCTCTTAAGTATTTCATGGTCCTTTTGCCCTTCTTCATTATGTTTTCCTATATCAATTCTTAACTCACTGTCTAATGTGTGTTCCATTCTGATTTTCCTCAAAGTTTTTTTTAATTATCACATGTAAGTGTCGTTCACTTAACCCATGTCTTTTTATTAATTATTGAAAATTATTTAAATCAGCATACCTATTTTTATACCACAAATTTTTTTCGCTTGAAAATAAAATACATGGCCAACAAAACAAAAGAGACTTATTGTCACAATTAATCAACCACTCGCACTTTTTGTAATTTTCTTTTTAAAAATGTCTTACATACAATTCAGTTTGTTTTGTTAATTAGTCAACGTTGGAGTTGGCCTACCTTTGGCAATAATTTGTTTTTTCTTCTTCGAAATTATAACGTGAAAATCATTTTGTCACTATATTGCCTGCAACACATCAACAATCAGACACATTTCCGCACGAATTTGGTTCAGAAACTTCCGAAGGTCCGATCTTCAGGCTGATAATATAATCTACAGGAATATAGCGTACACAATGGACTAATTTAATTCGATTTTGAAACAAAATAATCCATAAAAACAAAAGATTTTTGCATCAACACAGTATTTGTATTGTCTACAAGTATTATAAATTAATAACTAACTAATTTTATGTGCATAATTCCACAATAAAACTTAATAAAAGGGTGTTTATTTTATTTGCTGATATCCCTAGACACGCCCATTCAAACGCGAGGCTTAAGAAACTGCCTACATAATACTCTGTAGATATCTAGGGTACCAGGTTGTTCATTCGAGTGGACACGTCGTATGGTTCGAATGTCAGCATTTGAAATCCACATAAGCGCACCTTAATTAGTACTATTAGGTAATAATTTAATATAACGGGTGGGGCAAAAGTCCCGCTACCATTTTGATTACGCGCCATCTTGGTTATGTGACGTTTAGTTCAGTTTAGCTTTAACCATTGTGTTGTGTAGACGTCAAAATTTTATTATGGTTAAATATACGCCACAAGAACGAGCAGAAATAGTGACAATATTTATTGAAAATAATCGTTCCATTATTGCCACTCAGCGGAAATTGCGTCAAAAATATCCTAATCGTCCAGTGCCTCACAAAACCACAATTTATCGTTTACATGCGAATTTTCTATAGTACGGTACGACAGCAGATAGGCCTTGTTCTGGAAGACAACGGACGTCTCGTACCGCTGAAAATGTGGCTCTGGTGCGCGATAGTGTTGCAGAGTCTCCAGAAACATCAATTCGGAGACGTGGTTCCCAGTTACACATGTCTGCACGCAGTTTAAGGCGAATTTTGAAAACTGATTTGAAAATGTTCCCATACAAAATTCAATTAGTCCATAAATTGCTACCGAGAGATCATGATCAACGAGTTGTGTACAGTAATGCAATCCTAAGGCTGTCTGATGAAATTGAAGATTTTTCGTCTAAATTGATAATGAGCGATGAAGCCCAATTTCTTCTCAGTGGCCACGTCAATAAACAGAACAGTCGGTTTTGGGGGACACAGAATCCTCAATTAATTCATGAAACGTCATTGCATCCACAAAAAACAACTGTATGGTGTGGTATTCATGCTGGAAACATCATTGGTCCCTATTTTTTTGAAACTGACGAAGGTGTTGGAGTTACTGTTACTGCTGAACGGTACCAAGACATGATTCGAAATTTTCTTGTGCCTGAAATGGAAGAGCAAGGACTAGAGGAAATGCAGTTTCAGCAGGATGGGGCCACAGCACACACAGCTCGTTCAAAAATTAAATTATTGAATGAAGTTTTTCCACGAAGACTATTTCCCGAAATGGCGATTTAGCATAGCCAGCCAGATCTCCGGATTTAGCTGCACCTGACTTTTTCTTATGGGGTTTTTTAAAATCAAAAGTTTATGTGAATAAGCCCCAAACGATTCAACATCTTAAAGAGAATATTCGTCAAGAAATTGAAGAAATTCAGCCTGAGATGTTGCAGGATGTCATGAAAAATGCCTTAAAGAGAGCCGAAAGTTGCATAGCGAATCGCGGTCACCATTTAGCCGATATAATTTTCCAATCATAACGACAAAAAATGTAAAGAGCAAATAAACTTTTTATGAAAACCAAACTTACTTATCTTTTCTTTCAACAAAGTTATAGGCAATCAAAATGGTTGCGGGACTTTTGCCCCACCCGTTATAATATTAAATTGTTTTATTTAGACACTGTATTTTACTTGGTTCATGTAGGGAAGCCTGTGCTTCCCTAGCTTCCACGATAAACGCTATGCAAAAATTTTCTAAATTGGAAGCACGAATAAGAGGAGCACAGTATATAATAGGATTTAATAGAATTTAAAAAAGTAGAAACAGAAAATTGAATATTCAGGGTGAATGCTAGATTTTGAGAAAAATATAAGATCTAAGATCACTGACTGTACCTAATATTGTTACTGAGTTAAATATTAGCTGAGCAATGCTTACTGTGAGAAATGTTCTGAAAATTTTTAAAAGCTGGTCATGGATCCGGGCAGAAACAAAATTGTTTGCATCGGTTGACAGGTTACTCTTTTGACAGTTTCCAGTTGTAATTTTGCGGTATTAAAGGTTAAGCATATAGAGATACACATTATTTATTGTTATAAGTTGTATGTTTTTCAATAAACACACTTCAAATTTAGGAGGTGTGCATTAGAAGATGAATGGAAACCAGGACGACCCGCAGCAGCTGTTTGTGTTGAAAATATTATTGCTGTAGAAAAAGTTAATTAAAGGAAATCGAGAGATGAGTAGCGATCTCCTAAGTTTTATTACCATTGGGCTTTAATCTAAATGTATTCCTCGCGGAGTCCTGCTTGATCTGTCGAGAGTATTTGTCAGCATAGATCATTACAAATTAATTGCTAAACTCGAACTCTATCGGGTTAGAGGCATAGCTTTATACTGATTTTGTTCCTACTTATCACTTTTCAAATAAGCAACATCAGTTAAGGCAATAATATCTAACAGTTCCATTACAATAATAAAAGCCGCATAGAAATCTATTGAAATGCAACTTTATTAAAACCAAAATTTTTAATAAAACTTTAGCAATACAAGAACAATAAAAACAAAAATGTAGAACATTCTTTAATAAAAGATGTAGAATATTCTTTAATAAAATGGGTGTAGTCTTTCTTTATTAAATATGTATTTATTTCTTACAGTGTTTCTGCATCGCTTGTTTAGTCTGTAAATGGGTGACGGATGATGAAGCTTCGAGATTATTTTTGTATCTTCAAAAACTGTCGAGAGAATGGAGCTTGTTAAACAATGTCACGTGGGATAAAATTGGTTCCGCAGTAGCAGATGCAACATACGGAGGTTATGTTATAATAACTGCGGCTTTATTAATTGGAAGAATTGTTGGCGAACTACCAACCAAGAGAAGAATAGTCGAGTTCGTTTTACTACTTTTGGGTGCCTTTCTATTTATCGTTTTAGGTTTGTATTCATGACTAATATGTTTAAAAAATTATAACTTTTGAGACAAAATATACGAGATACGCGGTAAATGTTCTCAGTCTGATAGCTGAGATAGACGCGTAGATAGACTGATAGACTTATACATATTTAAATGTGTTCTAAGTGTATTGTGTTATAGTTTCACATGCGCTAAGCCTACGCTTTAAATACTAACGTTCTATGAGCAATAACCAAGGAAATTGCGACACGCGCCAAAGCCGGATACTTAAAAGTTCACACATAAAATAAATTGTAAGATTGATATACTTAAATATACTTAAAACCTTTTTGTATATTTACTGCCATCTGGCTCGTGTTAATGGACTACACCGATATACGTATTTTTTCGCTTATGTACCAGCTTAGCTGGTCAAGCGAAAGGTTGGCAGAGTCTCTTTCGTCCGTCAGATGTCACTTATTAAATAGTGCCACCTTATAGGACGAAATTTGCTATGTCTTGTAGGCGATTTCAGCGTAAATGTATATACAGATACAAATGTTTTTTAAAAAGATTTGTATTAATTTGTATTACATTGCTTCACTAGCTTGACTGATGGCGCCTATAGATGGTAAAAATACGTGTCTTAAGCAGAAGTAAATGCTGAAAATTCGAGGTGTATTGTCCATGTTTACAGTTACAGATATGTATATTGCATGTCTGTTTCATTTGTAACAAATGCGCTATACGTGCATAACGTATTGATATACTTAAAACCTTTTTGTATAAATTGTAAGAAGTAAATTATAAAACGTACTCAAACAATTACCGTTTTAAGAGTCCTCCGTGAAGTCACAAGCGGGATAACATCTGTTAAATATTTCAATCATTAGATATGTTTCCACAGTTGTTTCAGCTAAGCTAATATGACGTGCAGAATAAATGTTTTTGAATGTCGAAAACGAACGCTCTATATCTAGTGATATTTACATATTTAAAATACTCTTTGAAACAACTTAATGGATCTTTAGACGCACCTTCACGAATTTGTCTTAACGCGAAAAAATCGGAATGTTTCTATTACACACTAATTTTTTCGTCTTCTACATAGCATAGTTGTATATGAATATCATTCACAATTTCAATAGAATCCACTAACGACAACGAAACATTTTGTAATTTTTCTTGACAACTGCAGTTTCTTTTAGATCGAATTTTAAAAGTATGTACCTTCTTTACATCATTGAAATATTTGTTACAGTAAAACGCAACCTGTAGCCATGTTCCCCAACGTGTAACAATCGCCTATGGTGGTTCAGGACATTAAGGACACAGTCCATGAAATTTTCGAGTACGTTTCGGCGACTTTAGCAGCACTGCCTTTGTACTAACAATTAATGCATTTACTAGTGGATAACATCTGCGGATCGTTTATGCCATGAGATTTAAAGCATGTTTTTTACACGTTACATGTAAGAAGTTACCACTGTCTTCTTTAAGAGATTAGCCTAAGGAGAGCATGTTTGCGGCACCATCACTCATAAACAATCAAAGTTGCTTTGTTGAAAGTTCAAATAAGTTTAACGCCACCTTTAAAATCTCATCGGCAGTATAATGATCAACTCTTTTGGAAGCAAGTAAGATAGAAGATGACGGTTGATGTGGTTCCATTGTGCATACCATTACATTAACCACACAATGTTTTTTTGCGATCTGTTGTTTCGGCCACACATAATCACAGTTTTTGGTCTTTCAATTTAGATTTAATTCTGTTTTGAATATGTTTACAAACAAATGAAAGTAAATTTCGTAACGTTTTCCGACTTGCTGGTATTACAAATAGATGGGGGGGGGCTGGCTATTTATAATAATAAAATTATTTGATAGATAATAAAATAATTACGGATGCTGGTGAAGTTCCTTCAAAGGTCCAGGACGTGCGTGGTATTGGTTAATTAAAATAAATATACAACAACTTAATACATAAAATAAAACACAGCGGCGTCCTTAAAATTTGTATTTATATTTACATAATAAATTGAAACTCGTATATTTAAAAGCAATCAAAATAAAGTAATATGTACACGAGGAGCGGCAATTACGTAACTAAAATTAACACATAAAATACTCTGAAACGAACGTTAACCGGGGTAGTAAATTAAGGGTTAATTAATATGTATATAAAATAACCTCTGTATCGAAGAATACAGAGCTTACCTTTGATTTGCGGCGATGGTAGCCACGTGGTCTGAAGATATACTCGAACAAGTATATGTAGGGCGATGTTTTTCCGGAGGAATAAGAAATGAGTTAAATTAATATGAATTCACTTAAAAGAATAATGTGCATAGAACAATGCAGGTTACCTTAGAAGTTGAAGAACACCTGGTCGGCGTGATAGCGTCATGACTTGGACAGTACACGAGGAGTTGTTTTTTCACGAAAGGTTCGAGAGAGAAGAAGGACTATTAGTTTGTATCGCAAAGGAAGGGGTCTAGAACGGTTGGTTTATGATGTATCGAAGAGGGGGTCGATATCTTGAATTATAGTTAATTAAAACGCGCAACTTGAAGACTTGGTCTGTCGATGTCAGAATTATTATTAAAATAACCCTTGTGACACAAGCTTCCTAACGATATCAAACACGACACATAAAAGAAGATGTAAATAATATTAAATTAAGAATTTAAAAATTGGAATGTACTAGAAGAAATTCGATATTCTAAATTCAACATTTCGGTCATCGGTTGACGGTTCAGGTAATAAGGGTCGTCGGCGGTTGGGGTTATAACAAAAGAAAATACTTTCTCTTTGGAAACGAATATACAGAAGAAATGTCTTAAGTTAAAATATAATTAATATGAGATATTTAAAAACGAATATATATTTAATTAAGTGAATTAAACTTCTGTACGCTAGGCGTAACACTGGTTTACAGTACACGTATTTATTCCACAAGGAGATAAATTCTTCATTGTTTAGTCAAGTAAACGGTAGATTACATACAGCTATAGACGTGAAGTTAACAATCTCTTTTGGACCAACACATTAGAAGCAAATTACGATCTACACATTGAATTTTTGCGCCATCGTAAGTTAAATCCGGCATATTTGCAATAAAAAACAAAAATTTTTAAATTTGTCTGACATTGGTCGTTCTCGCGAAGTACGTAACTGGAAAACTTTTAGAGCAAACGTACAACAATAAGTAGTAGTTACGGCAACCTACATGTACGAATTAATACAGGGCATGCTCCAAATACATCAAGTACCTCTAGCTCTAATATCTGGCTGAAGCTAAACTGAAGGTTGTAGTGATTGCGGCGCCTTATTAATTCATGTCGAGCGCGAGCCACTGACGTGTGGCGCAATTTCCTAGCTCCAGTTATCAATGAGCAGTCAGGTAACATTACTAGTGCATGAAAATATCTCTCTCTATTTAATACCGTGCGGTCATTAAATTTTTGAAAAGGAGACGAATACGGTTGATCAAATTAAACAACATTTAGATGACGTTTATGGTGATTTATCTCCATCATATTCCACTGTAAAAAGTCAGCAAAATGTTTCCGTTTAGGGAAAGAATCCCTTAAAAATTATGAACGTCCCAATTGGCCAATTGTTTTTCCCAATTGGCCGTTTATTGAAGAATTAATATTAGAAGATCGCCGGTTGAGAGTGAAGGAATTATCAGCAATGTCTAACATTTCTGAAATAAGTATTGACCGAATTCTGCTTGATCACTTGGATATAAATAAGTTTAATGCAAGATGGGTACCACCACATCCTTCATTTGTGCGCGCTCGTTTTTAAACATAAGTAGAGCCAGCTCAAAATCGATTTTGGAGTTCATTGTAGCAGGATATGAAACAATGGTTTTGTATTATAATACTCTATCCAAAAAGTTGTCTACAAAACAGTGGCGATCAAAAAAATCCTGTCCTATAAAGGCGAAATGAACGATTTACGCCTCAACGAGAAAGATTATTATTACAATATTTTTGATTGTAAGTACATATAGTTCTGATATGGCTCGCAACGACTACCATTTATTTTCCTATTTAAAAAATTATTTTAGGGAACGTCATTTTTATGACGAGATTGAGTTGTTAACGTCTGTAATGCAACATTTTGAAGTGCAAACATCAGATTATTTTTACAAGGGTATAAAATTATTAATTAATCGTTGTAATAAATGCATTGAAATGAATGGAAATCATATTGAAAAATAAAAATCATAACATTTTTAAAACTTTATTCTTTCTGCCAGACCGAGAACATATGAAGCTTGCCTCGAATCTAAAAAAAAGAAAAAAATTCTAAATTTATTTTATAATAAATCATTCTCTTGTACAGTTTGTTGCAAAATGTGTGACTCACCTGGTCACAGCAAAATATTAGTTCTATTTCCTAGGGCGAAACCTTATATTCCTGCTTTCCAATGCTTATGTAAACATTACCAAAATGAAGAGAATCGTCTTTATGTAATATAAAAAATTAACATTAAAAAGGGAAGAAAAAAAAACAAAAGGAAAATATAAGGGAGCAACCCCGGAGCAGATCCGGTCCCGGGCGACTGAAACCGCCCACCTGCCCGTTCTTGCCAACGTCCAACGGCCCACCAGGCTTCTGAGGCTGCCTCAGCCCAGGGGTGGGGAGACCCAGAGGTACAAGCAAGGAGAAAAAAAGGCGCCATCGAATTTATGCCGCTGGACGTCGCAAATTCGGAAAATGGTATTCACAAAAAAGAAAGGCAAGACGCGCTGGGCAGGGGCCGGTTCCCTTACGGAAACCCGCTCCACTCCAAAGGATCGGGAAAAGAAAAGAAAAACACTTCGTGGCTCCCAACAAAAAGAATAACAATTTATTGGTAGACTCGGTATAATAATTCAGAAACTACAACAACAAAAAAAAACTCGAAGACAGTAAGCTTAAATGCCTATTTGAAATTTAACTACGAACAATAGTGTATTAATGTATATTTTACAATTTTATAGAGTGGCAGATGGCCTTATGAATGACAATGCAAAAACTCTAAAACTGTGAGCTTAGAATAATTATTAAAATTTATCTGAAAGCAATAGTGTAAAATCTTAAATGTTATTATTTTATAAAGTGGCTGATGGCCTTATTTCGCCCTGAAAAAAAAACAAATACGTATTCTTTTCTTTTTATTATCGGTTCCCAAATTATTTGCAATTCAACAATCCGTCGAACTAAATCTACCTTAATTTACGAAATCTGGTTAAATGAGTTAATTATTACTAGTAATTATCAGTAATTTCTCTAGTAATTTTTCT
Source organism: Melolontha melolontha (assembly GCA_935421215.2). NCBI lineage: Eukaryota > Metazoa > Arthropoda > Insecta > Coleoptera > Scarabaeidae > Melolontha > Melolontha melolontha. The sequence goes on along the minus strand of OW285242.1, from coordinate 90,970,194 downwards.
GGTAAATTTGAAATTTATGCATCGCATAAAACTAAAATAGTTACATAAAAATACACAAATAAAAGTATGTTAAAATTAAATCTTTACATGGGTTCGTGAAGCGTTAAAAAAAAAATTAAGAAAGACGAGAAAAGAAAAAGACCAAAGAACTGGTCGAATGACGCCGGATATTTCTTAAAGAAACACCAGGGCTATTATTTAAGCTGACTAAAAGTTAATTTAAGAATTATTGTAAAGGCAATGAAACAGATAATATAATAAAAGAAATGGTAACAGTTAGCTAAGTAATAGGTGCGAGGCTTATCTGATGAGTCCGACGACTTCGGCAACGTCTTCCCCAGATCAAGCGTCTCTAACGGTGCAGCAAAAAGGTGGAGTTATTCGCCCGTCGTTTGAAACCCTCAGGCGGTTCGCCCGTCGATTGAAACCATCAGGTGAAACGTTCGATGGCTTTGTAAGTTAGTTCAGAGGTAATAGTTAACGTTTGTCTTTCCCTATTCTATCACTCAATTCCTCCTAGGGAGATATTGCATCAGCGATTAATTACGGTATTGTTAAAAAATTAAATCCCACATGGAGCCATAATTCTTATACAAGTACACTACGGCACATTGATTGATACCAGTGAACAAAAAGAAAAGCGTGACCTCTACTAAGATCGGCACTTAACTTACGTCTGCATGCAAAGAGAGAGTTTTGTACTTTAGAAAAAGCAAGTACTGAGGTACGAGAAAAAAAAGTTAAAAGAAATCAAATATATTAATAAATAAACGACTATCGATACCTATACAGGTAGGTTCGTTGGAAATTGAGCAAAATATAATAAAGAGAACATTAATTTATTACAAAAATAATCGTTACCTAAAACGAGGTGATTTGGGACACTTTTCATGACATTCTTTGCAATAATTTTCTGTGCGTAAAACACTACAACTTGCCTTTAAGAATATATATGAAGGACATCGAAATAAAGGCTCCTTCAAAAGTGCAATACAAAATCTTGCCAAGGTTCCAACATTTTTAAAAACAGAGTTGGTGTCCCAAGTCACCTCGAGGAATTTGACTTGGGACACTTTAGATTAAATTCAATTCCACGTGATTCTTAATAGTTCGACATGTATAAACGGTAGAGGTGGCTTCGGACACCTCCAAAGTTAAAGAAAAACGCAGTTTTATTTTTTTTTTCAAAAGTAATACAAAAACAATGTTTCATATAAATCTTAAATTGAAGCTTGTTATAATCTAAAAGTAATTGTTTGGCATGACTTAACAAATTCTAACATTAATAGATGTACTAACATAAACATATTCCAAGGAGAAAAATAAAACAACAAAAATTCGTAAGTCGATGATAAAAATATATAATTCAGTCCAGGAACTTTCCAATGGAACAAAATGTGTATCTGCCCCTTTTAATTGTAGGTTCGGGTAAAACTTCTTGGATTTGCTGTTTTCGTATTACAGTAATATCCTCTACATTAGGAAATACATAACTGATACAGATCACTATATCGCATACACGATACTTCATACTTTTCGTCGTCCTTAAAATCCAACACTTTTACCACGAAATCTTTTATCTTCTTTTTTAGTGTTTTTATTGTAAACAAAGGTACACAACAAAAAACTATTTATTAGGACGACTTGTGGATAGGGATTTGTGACTTGTTCAATTAATTTTGTTTCAAACTCAATTTCATTTGATTCCTCAACATTTTCCGTATCAGATACAAACAGTAGCTCTTGACTTTGAAGATCATCAACATTCATAGGTTCCTCGGCCTCATCAGCGAGAGCTTTTGTTGTAATGGGTCGACCTGCAGGGACATTATTTTTTGTATTTCGTCGTGTTCTTACTGGTTGAGCTTCTCGTGCTACTCGTAGGGTCTCTTCAAATGTAGTAGACCACACTTCTTTATTATCTTCTGTCTTTAAATCTGGCATTCGTTTGAGGACTTGGTTTCTATCTAAAGGTATGATGCCACATGCCCTAAACCCAGAGATTGCATTCATTTTTGAATTTGTTAAGCTGTTCAATGTTTTATTCCATAAAGCAGGAAACAATGATTTAGGCAATGTGCCGCGGTTTCTTTTTTTTCCAGTCTAGCAAATTCTTTCACCACGCCTGCTTCAGGGGACGAAAATCGGCAACGTCAAGTGGCTGCGTGAGGTGGGTGCTGTTGGGAGGCAACAACACAAACTGTATATTATTTTTCTCACATTGCTCAATGACCGAAATTGATAGGTGGCTGGCAAGGATGTCACCAATTATAATCTTTTCACCATCACGTCGTCGTAAATACTCTAAAGCAACCCTTGTGAACCATTTTTCAAATAGAAATCCATCAAACCATCCACTTTTACTGCTATCATATATGGCCCCCTCTGGCCCATTATCAGTCCATGCATCGTGAACATGTTTTGATTTGTAGACAATGTGTAAAGGTAATAATGTTGCATCGCCAGCAATAGAAAACACGACTGATGTACTACTCTTAGTTGCATCAATAATTCTTTCTGAATGCTTTGCCCCCTTTCTGACTATGACAGTTTCTTGTACAGGGTCATCGGACATATTGGTTTCATTAAAGTTAATGATGTTATCTGGAGGCACGTTTGCTAATGTGACCTCCATATTATTGAAATATGAATTAATGGTTTCAGCAGATACCATGGCACGAGCTCTTTTTATATTTTCTGACAAACGATTAGATAACAGTCCCTTGTGTCGATTAAGAAAGCTCTTTAGCCATATACGATCAGGCAAATTATTATTAAACATTTTTATATTCACACCTTTTCGATCTAGAAATCGTTTCACGATATGTCGCAAGTCCATATGTGTGAAAGGGAAACCCCATTCAGCAGCTAGTAAGAGGCCGTTTACTATGTGCATTTCGTCTTTTGCGGAAAATACTGTTTGTCCCCCATACTTCCTACTATTTTCACCATGATATTTTCTGTGTATTGTAGATTTTGACACGGAATATATTTCTGCCGCTGCGCGTATGCTCAGCTTTCCATCTGCAACATCTGCGATGGCTTTTTCTAAGTTCTCCTGCTGAAAAGCAGCATATTTGCGAACATTACGGGGTCTAATATACTTATTTGGCATCGTTTCTTACTTGTCCCAAGTCACCTTCAAAATGTAATCTTATGAAATATATTAAAAAAATAGGTTAAGATTAGGAAAAAAGCGAAATACAACAATGTGTATCTCTAGAAAACATGCCGATTTTATAGTAAATCAAATAGGAACTTACCATGTAATATTTCAAACAAGTTGTATGGAGTTATACACAGTCTTTATAAAAACGGACAAAAACACGTGCAGCCAAACCAATTTTTATTTGCAATACTTGTATACTTATATTATAGTCGAGTGAACACCTCTACTGTGATGCGGAGACCTACTTTAAGCTTATCTGTATTTTTATTTAGGTCTGCCATACACAAATTGATGGCAGTTCTATAAAATATTGGAAATCTACTATATGTCCCAAGTTATATTCAATGTCCCAAGTCACCTCGTTTTACGGTACGATGCGTCGAGCGTTACGGATACGTAACAAACTATACAGAAATTCTTACATATGCGACTAGACTAAAATACTCATCAATATTTGTATTTCTATCATTGCATGTGAATAATAGAATTTCTTTTTAAAACATTTTAAACGAAATGTGTTTTTTTTAGTTTTATTTAAAATTTTTACTATTACGAAACATTTTCTCAATAAATTAGTTCGAATCAATAATATGTACTAATTTATAATTGTTAATTGTCCGATTTATTAAAATCATACATAATTTATTAAAATCTCAAAAATGTGAATACTAGGAAAATGATTTGCCTTTTTAAAATACGGAAATGTTTGTCTTAATTTCTTTCATTGCATATAGGCACTAGTAAAATTCGTTGAAATGCGTGTTTTGCTTGGAATTTTTAATTTCTTTTGAATTCATACATTAGGCGGTCGACGAATTTGTATTCATGATTAAATTTCAAACTCTTGCGATTTTTAAATGATAAGATATTAAAAGACGAAGTTTTTTTATTCAACAGATACTAATTTCTAAGATACAGCGTACATAGACATTTAATATTTGGTACTTCCACCTTTTGTTTCTTGAATACCACACGTTCAAGAAGCAAAAAGTGGAAGTGGGTACACAATTTTTTTGTAATTTGTATTTCAATTAATAATTGTATTTTCAATATTCTGATTATTTTCCTAAACTTCCATAATTGCTATTTTATTTTATTTTTACAGGAGGTTTAGAACTGGCAGCAATAGAATCAGTTCCAAACGACCTCATCGATAATGCAGCTATAATAGGCGCATTGTCTTTAACTACAGCAATTCTGTTTCTATTGGATCTAGCTGGTCCCAAAGGAAAAAGCGAAAAAGAAATTGTCTATATAAAGAGAGCAAAACCAGAGATGCAACTCGTAGAACGCCACATAGAACCCCAAATTATCAAGAATGTTGAAAGTGAGGTGATTAAGGTGATGAACGGTAATTTAGAGAGTAATGGTATAAACAAAAATGGAGGATACCATGGTCAGAATGGTTTGAATATAAAAAGTCAGAATGGTTATAAAAAAATGAAAGATAAACCTAAAAAATATGATATGTACGGAAAAGAGGTTGACAGTGATACCGACGAAAATTCTAGAGATGCCGAAGAACATTCTCCAGTTTGGAGTAAAAGAAGAGAAGGTTAATAATTTTTCATATGCCACATTTACTTTCATTATTCATTAATTCAAAACTGAGTATTTTTAGAGTAAATTTAAATATTTTAATCTATTTTCATTTTATCTGTGTACACGGTAGGCGAAAAAACAGTGTAGATATTTAACATAAAAATGTTAGTACGAGGGATAAGCTGAAATTATTGAAAATAAAAAACACGGTTAATATTTTCTAGGATGTTATTTTAAATACGCTCAAAGTAATTCCCTTCAGCAATGATACACTTGACCATTCTATCTTCCACTGTTTAAAAGTTTCCAACCAATCTTCTTTCGGAATACCTTCAAAATAAGCGTGAACTGCAGTATCAGTCTCTTATTCAGACGAAAACCTTCTACACCGCAAATTGCGTTTAAGCCCAAAAAATAGACAAAAGTCACACATTGCTAAATCAGGCGAGAACGACAGATGTTCTATTACGTTTATATTTTTTCCAGCCAAAAACCGGAGAGTTAAAACTGCTGTATGGGACGATGCATTATTATGGTGGAGCATAATTCCCTTGTCTGGAACTCTATTGTACACTTCAGACAAACATTTTTCAGTGTACCACTTAACTGTAACTGTCTTTTGCCCACCTAGATTAATTGCATGTATTAAGCCCGTACTTCTGAAGAATACGGTATACATAACCTTTTTCATAGTTCGCTGCTTCTTAGTCATTGGCGGGTAGGAAGGTCGAGGAAAGGGAATATAAGCTTCGTCGCATATCACTATTTTTGAAAAAAATTGGTGCTCGCCATTATTTAAAATTTCAAGGCAAATTCTTACACACTCTGTTTTTGGCAAGTCAGAAAGGTGATGCGGCATAAAACGACTTACCAATTTTTTTTTAATGCAGGTGATCGTATATGATTGTTTTAACAGCTGAAGATCCAATCTTGAGTTGATGCTCGATTACCGCATAAGTGGCTTTATTGTTTTCTTCATTATTTTCCAACAGCAGCAATGTTTTTGTCGGTAAGAGCCGCACGAGGACGCCCTGCTCCTTTTTGATGCTGAACAGAATTCCTTTCGCGTTCAATTCCTTGTACCCTCGGTAAATTGTAGCCAAGAAGGATGCTTGTTCACTAACAATTGAATCTAAACTCTCTTTGCACTCATATGCGCTTAAACCTCTTTTAAAATCCTAATAAATTATGATTCGAAAGTGCTCTCTGGTTAATTCCATTTTCTTTTACTTTTAAATAATAGTTGAGTTATAACGAACGTAACTTCAACAACAAAACGTCAAATGACGATAAAGAGTTGCTCTAAATAGACACCGTATGATTGTTTTTCACAATCTACTAAATTTTTTTATTCTCAATAAATTCAGCTAATCCCTCGTATCAATCGCTTGTACTATGGAATCGTTGCATCAATATGTTAAATTATTTTGTAAAAGAAATAGGTAGTTACATATTTAATATTAGTCAATTCGGTAAAATAAAAGGTCTAATAAAGAGTCTATTTATGATTTAGGCCTAAATGTCCAATTGGTAATTTCTTCTTTGAAAAACAACCAGGATGTAGTATAGAAAATTTTATAGTAATTATTAACTAGTATATTTTCTTTTAGGAGAGTATGGAAAATATGAAATTAATATTCCACCAATGTGGTATTCAAAAAGTAACAATGAATCCTTTGACAGACCTGACAGACCTGACAGACCTCCTAGTTCTCCTGGAGATCCAGGATATGTTCAGTATACCGCTAAACGATGGGGTCAACAACAATATGAAACCAAAACCCCCAGACAAAGTCCTACAGAAGTTTAATTTGCTTTTTTATGAAATTATTGTTACGCGATTAAAAATATAAGTTTATTAAATAATGTTATTGTTATTCCTGTAAGATATTACATATTTAAGACTCGTTTTTCTTATTAAAAATACTTATATTTGTATGTAATTATTCGAAATGTAAAAATACATTTGTAAATAAATGTACCCATTGTTTATTTCAAAAATTAATAACTTTTATTTCCTTTTTTATGTTTAGAAGAATAAAATTTTATTTTTATGATTCTAGTGTAGTACTTACCTTCTGCATTAATGTTTCTGTCTTCAATAATATTAGCTAAACTAGATGTGTAAATTGAAAATGCTGTGTCATATATATTTACAGACATTTTTATGCAGTGTACTTTTGCTTAAGTTTTTATTTACTCACAAATTTTATATTCTGTGATCAATGTTCTTCCACCTCCAAGACAATATTCCACGCCATGTGCATTCATTATTTATTGGGAATTATAGAAAACAGTACTTATTACATAGATTATACGTCTTTTTTGAGTATAGGCAACACACATTGCAATCATTAGTCCTAACCAGAGATAAGGAGGTACTAACTATACAGACTTCTAGTCTGTGCTATCAATTGCCATTTCTTTCACTGAATTCAATTAAGTCGAACTAGATACTATTATCATTTGTTAATTCATTATGCAAACACTAATACCTTCCTAAATTTTATTCATGCAATTCCTTTTCTGGGCGGCTTGTAATTTTAAACTAAGGATGCATTTATACTTTATTTTTTGTTCGCCTATTTTATGTAAGTATTCTGATGTCAATTTTAAATATGGAATTGATGGAATTCCTTATATTCTACACACCGTTATAACGAGTGTTCAGAAACATTCGAAGTCAAGTGGGTTCTGAACAAAAATCGTATATCTTTACTTAAGTATCTGATTTGTAATAATTATTAAATGTCAACTGTTGTCTGTCAAAAATCAATATATCTCAGACATGACTTCATATTTTCAAGGACTACTTTGACTTCGAATGTTTCTGAACACCCATTAGAATATTATTTCAAGACTAGTGAAGAAATGAATACCAAAAGCGCCCTCTGTTGAACTTAATGCGAGAGTACGATAGTAATCTCAACGACTCATTGATATACATTAAAACATAATAATGTTAATAGTGGTTTGATTACCTAATCCTACATTTGAATAAACTATATTTATACTTTTTAATTATAATTGTTTAAATTGCTTGATAATTATACTTATTTTATTAATATTTTTTGCGGCATCTACTGTCAAATTAAAAAAGTGAGCAGTAGGTTAGGTAGAGGTAGTGATTTTGCCGACTTGGTAAAGTGGTCTCATTTTTTGAAGAAATTGTGAATGTGAACAAATGTTTTACATTTGAGATTTAACTTAATTTATAGGTAGGTGTAGAAAAAGTAAAGTCTGAAACACGTTTGGAATAGCAACTCCGCACTCGTGGAACCGTCACATTTGCCTTCGGCTCGTGACGTACTTTTTCACTTGTACGGAATATGCCACATTCCAAACTTGTTACAGAATATACTATTCCTATATTTAATATGAACAATTATTATTTATGATAAGCTACATGCCAAATTTAGACTTCATATTCAAATATATTCTACAGAATATTCTTATTCTTAAACCCATGCTCATAAGAGCTCCACATCTTGCTTATGTTTAAATTTGGAATATTTGTGTATCTAATTGGCAATTCTAAGACTTTCTAAAATTATCCAGAATTTTTAGAAGTTAAATCGAGACGATAGATACCATATGATTGAAATCTGTTATACTATAAACAGTCACGAACTTGTTTCCGCTTTAATAACATTCCAAAAATGTTTATAATAAATCACCAAGTTTTCATTATCGAAAGTTACTTTCAAAATAGTATGAAACTAGAAAATAGAGAAATTTAGATCAAACCCCCTATGCATTCTTGTAAAATCCAGAATTGCGGGAAGGATTAAAATTTTGCAGTAATGTATGTCAGTTTACGGCAAATGATTAAACAATCTGTTGAGAAATTTCGTGAAACAGGGTTTTTAATTTGAAAACTAGGTGTTAGCGGACAAGCAAAATGGACAACTGAAAGTATCGCAAATTTTGAGAAACGACTAATTTAGTCGCCTAAGACGTCTATTCGAAAGCTTTCACAGCAATGTGTAGAAGCTCTTACGAACTAAACATCAAATGTGACTTAATTACTGTCAGTGGTTTCCAGATAAGTAATAAGAATGTTATTGATAAATTCTTCTTCTCCGATGAAGCATGGTATTATTTATTTAGATATATCAATAATCAAACAATCCGCATCTGATCTAGTGAAAATCGACATGAATTTATTGAAATGACCCCGAAGTACAAAAAATTAGTGATTGGTTTGCTAGTAGACATATTATCCATCATTGAATGATATTATAAATGCAGAAAGATATTGAAATAACTGCTGGGCTATATACAAGATCTTCCAAAATTAGTTATACAAAAGTATACCTCTACAGGTGTCGAACTGGCTGTCTATAGTAAGTTTGAATAGTTCCGCCATCCCCAAATTTACTGTACTCTCGCTAGAGTACGCGTGCATCGCGCTACTTTGCCATCATTTAGTCAGTCATCATGGAGTCATATACGCTCATTGTTTGCTGTTTCATAAATCGCGATAAGCTACTTCTGTTCAGCATAAATTCTAGACCAAATATCACAAGCAGCCATCACAACGACCATCAACCATTGAATGGTATAATCAGTTTATTGAAACTGGTTGTGTAGGACACAGGGCAAAAGGTCAGGACAGGCCTCGAGTTGCAGAAAAGATAATTGAGACGTAAGTTCATAGCCCAAAGAAATCGCTTGCACGTGCCAGTTTAGAACTAAACATTCCCCAAAAAACAGTGTGGAGAATATTAAGAACACGTCTGCAATTTAAACCATACAGAATACAGTTGCTGCAAGCTGTAAGTGATACTGATAAAGAAAGACAATTTTTTGTGTTGAAATGTTTGACAGAATGGATAACTACGATCATTTTCTTGATCACGTTGTGGTTAGTGATGAGGCTACATTTCATATAAGAGGAAAAGTAAACCACCTTAACCTACGACTATGGGGTGCTTCAAAGTTATTTGAGAAAATCTAACATGTAAGAGATTCACCTCAGTTAAATGTCTTTTGTACACTACTCAAGTTCTACTCAAGCGTACGGTCCATTCTTTTTCATTGAGAAAACTGTAACTGGGGTTACCTATCTTTTGATAAGTTGGAAAATTATCTCATGCTACAATTGCAAGAAAACATGAACAGACAGTTTATTATTCAACAGGGTGGTGCACTTCTGTATTTTCATCACGAGGTTACATCTTACCTCAATCACACCGGAACCTGGATTGGAAATGGTGGAACAATAGTTTGGCCGCCAAGATCGCCTGATCTGACGCCATTGGATTTCTGTGTGCGGGACTAAGTTAAAGACAAAGTTTATGTTTCGCCATTTTCTGTAAGTCTAAAGGAATTGCGAGTTTGGATAACAATGGTAGTTGCAACCGTTGACTATGATAGGATACATAATGTTTGGAACGAATCCACTTACAGATTAAATATATGCCCTGTTACACGGGCATATATCGGGTGTCTCAGTTATGTTCTTCTAATAACATACACTCCAAATCACGAAAGATGATCCCTGCGTCATCAATAATCATTGTATGATTCAAATCAGTACTTCGGCGTCATATTAAATACTGTAAATTGAAAAATGAATATGGAACTTAACTTCGTTTCCGGGCCAAATATATTTGACACAGTCGGTCTAATTTGTAGGTTATATGAACAAATATAATCGAATTACATCTTAAGTTATATTAAAATTACTATAAATTGAACAAAGCTGCGTAAACAGCAAATCAAATTAAACTATAACACCACTTGAAAAATAAAATGAACTATCAAGAATTTACAACATTTAAGTCAACATATAAGATTATGTAATTCTTTAATCATTTTAATGAATGGCAAAACCAAACAGTTTCAAGTTAGTTGTAACAGCATTATTACTGGAATTGAAATTATACAATAGACCAGAGTATCTACTTTGTATAACTGTAATTACATATTCACTGTTATGACAGTTTTATAAACATTATCTTCCCAATTATATCATAGAATAACCCTAGATATTAGTTAAACGTTCTACAGTGCCCTATTTTAAATAAATTTTGGAATATATTGCAGTATAACTTAACACTGCCATAATAGATAAGTTGAGTTTTGCACAAAGGTCAGTATAAATATTTGAAATTGCAGTATGCATTATAAACAAAACATATTCATACAAATTTATTTGCTGTGAAATGTTTTTTTTGCTTTGAAATTATTTGTTGACTGCTAGTAAAATAGAACTTGTACGATTGCAGAAAGAAATTTTGAAAAAGGAACATGAAATGGAGCAAGAAAGAAAAAGTTTAGTAATTGAACTTTCAAAAAATTTTACTTGCAATAAGTTATAGATTTATATAATATATACAAACAATAGTTTTTATTTATTGTTTTCATCAAATTGTATGAATTTGTTTTGTGTATATTAAAAATTTTTAAGTTAACACCAGAAGATTAGAGCTGATGGACACCAAATCAAATAAGGCAGTCGAAACACATTTCACTAGTGTACCTTGCAAAAACTTGCTACAAAAAGATGAAAACACATTCAAATGTATTTAATTGGACATACATTTTTTTTTATATGCATTGTATTTTTAACTCCAAATATTAAAATTGCAACGAAAAAGAATACGCAGAGAAAAAGGAGCCAATTAAAAAAAAAACTTAATATATTAAATTGTCAATGTAACTGGGAATTATAATTGTTTAATAAGTTAATATACATATATAATCATTTAACAAAATTGCCTTATTATTTGTTTAATAATAAAATTATCATGAGTATATATACAAAAAAAAGGACATATAAAAAATATTTAATAAATATTTTATAATATTGTAACAACTATCACAAAGTATAACTGGTTTATTGAAATGTTCATTTTCTTAGCTTCTTTTTATTGCCGATCCATTCAAAATTGTTTGGTCATGTGTAGATCCTGGCCATCTGGCTACGATGTCACAAATTCTTAATTGAGAATGTCCTATTACCTGAATATTCCATGATAAATATCCTTTATGTTTCGGTACAGCTCAGCATTATTACCACTAGGAGATTGTTTTTGCATGTGAGTGCAATCAATTCTACTTAGTACATTAGGAAATCTAGCTACTTGTTAAATTCTGTTTCTGTAATTTTTCTACCTTTCTAGACATATTTAGATAAAAATTGTGGCCACAGTCTGGCAATTGCATGTGTAACATTTTGTATGATTATTTGTATTAATATCATTGTATTTGTTGCATAAAAAATCAGTTACTAAAAGTATAAACTAACATTACATAAACAACTAATCAGCTGTATACTAATACTTGATACTTTTACTGCCAACACAAGAAAATTTGATATATTTGGCGTGAACTAAAAACGACGTGTAGCACGTACGTTGGCTTAAATCTTGGGTTATAATATAGATTAAGTAAAAACATGGGATAGCTAACAGTTTTTTTTTATCTGCGGTCATATAGGAAGTCTTGTTAATCACTATCTTCACTGCTGCTTGAATCATCAATGTTAATTATAAAGCCATTGATTTCACAATGTAAATGTATTTTATCCAACACCTCCTAATAATAGACCTATAACTATGGCGATTTTAAATCAATTATGTAGCTTATAACTCACTAGTGAGTTAAAAACAATTTATCTCAATAGTGAGATAAAACAAGGTGAAATTTAGATTGCATAGAGACATTCAAACTGCTATAGTTTTAACACATTTATATTAATTCTAAAGGGTAAACAATAGCAACTAATTAACATTTACATTAATATTAAAGTTGAAGGAAATCCTCTTTGTATCTGACTCTGCATTCAGGTTATTCGAATTTAGAGTTATACTAGAAGACGTATTTGAAGTATCCTGAAGAGAAATTTGATGACCAGAAGTCGAGGACGTTAGACTGTCTGAACCTTGAATCTTTCTGGCTATATCAATCTTGTTGGATACTGAATTTTGTTGGATACTGAATCTTGTATATAACCTTCTGCCACAGTGGACGATTTCCACCCACCATGTCGTTTAACTGTTGTAATATCAGCTCCTGCGTTTGCCAGAAGAGATGCTGACGAACATCTCAGACTATGTCCTGTATATAATTGAGCTTCTGGTAGGTTCAGGAAAGATGCAACTTTCTGAGGTATCTTAGAAATGGTGTTAATTCCAACTGGCTGCATTTTTCTTTCTTGTAATTTAGGAAGAATCTGCCATGTGGAATACCTTTTGGTCTCATACAGACATATTTTCTGTAGAGGTCAAGAATATCTGTTGTAAATCCTTCTGCCATAACAGTGAAACTTCTAGATACGTTTGTCTTTGTGTCAGCTATCGAAACATACAAGTATCCTCCTTTATCTTCTATATCGTCAACTTTCAGCTTAGTTATTTCATCACAACGACACGCACCTGATACACCCATTATTAAGGCAACCTGCATAGAATACACGAACGAATAATGAATAAATACTTTGAATTAAATATAAGAAAATAAATAATACCTTCATCATCAAATATTTATTGTTAGGAGCCTCATTCAGAAACTTCTCTATATGTAGCCTCTCCAAGATTTTCGCCTTTTTGGACTTGTGGGTTCTTGCCTCACTCTTCAAATAGGAAATCAGTTTTCCGTATTTTGATATGTCACTATTCATATACACTTTCAAAGTACTTCTTAACATGGAATACTTCGTCCACAATGAAGAAGGTGCTATTTTCCTTCTATAAATATGGAAATACGCCAGCATAACTTCTTCGTTAATTCCAGTGATACTTTGCTGTTTTCTCCATTCTTCAAAATGACGAAATTTCTTAAACATTTCTCCATTCATTTCACCACGATAATCTTCTATTTGTGATTTGCTTGAAAACAATAAAGAAGCATTTGACATAAAACATAATTTTGAACCACAATGTAATACAACATATCGCTTGCCCTCACTCTGCAGATTATTATCTTGCCGGGTCTCATCAAGCAATACCACTTCTCTCTGAACAGAACTCAAATTCTTTATGTAATTCCTAAGAAATGTCAATCTTATCTCTGCAATGTTGGATCGTTCCACTAATGCTCTATGATTATTATCCTTTTTATATTTAAATCCAATATTGTGAAGTACACGATTTAAACTGCTGCTACACAGCTTTAATGCGTTTACTGTAACTAATCCCAAGCACAATGCATCTGCCACTTGTTAAACAAAAGGTTTATTAAAATCTAAATATATTATGTGCTCATGTAATAGGTATTAACACCACCATGGTTTTTCTCTCGTTCAAAATATTGCAACGAATTTAAAACAAGTTGTCGTGATTGCTGCCTTTATAGTTTTGAAAAAATAAATTTCAAAGAATATAGCTGCTTTCGTTTGTGCACTTATTTTGATTATGATTAATGTAAACATAATCCGTGTTTAGTAATCATTTGTAACTAATCCGACGTCGCAAAAGAAAGTCGTATTCAGAGCTTTGATTCTATAATAGTGCCGATTGACATATGTATATAAATAAAATGGAGAAATGGAGACTATGTATATTTTATAATAATATTTTAATTGAAATATTTCAGGAAATGGCTTTAAAATCACTTGATGATTTATCATCTTCTAGCTCATCTAGTGATACTGACAGTTCGTTCAGATACTATCTGCCACACATATTTCTTCTTTTTTGCATGCTTCAATTCGTCTTGGTATTCTGCATACAAACTAATGAGAAATAAAGTTTCTTGTTCGGTCCAAAATTCATCAAAGCTATTTCTATCATCTTGCCGTTCATCCAATTCTTTTTCAACATGATAATTTTCATTCAGGTCTTCAGAAAACATTGTAGTTTGCTGATCTTTATTCCCTGCAACTTCATCATTGTGATCTTCAATTCTATGTATTATATTTTGTTCGTATAATTTATGATACTTTGTTAGTTCATTATAGAAGTTGGAATCTGAAAAATCGACATCAAAAAATAAATTGTTATTGACAAATGTTTAAAAGTTAACTTACCCGTTTCAGCTTCTTCTATTTCGTAAGGCGATAAAAAAACTTGATATTTATTGCCACTTTCATGTTGGATAATTACCTTTTTCATTTTTATATTCATTAACAGCAGGTCGGAAAATTGTATCTTGACAGCCTTGTATTTACGTTGAGGTTAAGTTTTTATGATTGTAAACATACAAAACATAATTTATTAAGGATTCGGAGGGGCAAGGGGATTACAGCGGATTTATAATCATGTTTTATTTAAACAGGAGGGGAAAGTTGCAATCGAACACGTATGTATCGAATCACACCGAATTCTGGTTTGTTGATTGATGTTTTGATGTATTTATAAAACGAAAATAAATAACAATTCTATCAAATATCAACGAATGTTGTCAAATGTCAACGACTAACGACAGAACTAATAAGCGGAAATGTATGTATTTATCACGGAGTAGGTAATAATCCCGTCTTTGTCTTACTCAAATAAATTGCTTGAGCCGTATGTCTTTGCTAGAAAACACATACTTTCGTTCAAGCTATCCTTGTCATACAAGTAGGTACTGTTTGTTATTCGGATGTGGAGATTATTCTTTGAATGTCGTTGATAGAATTATAGATCAATGACGCAGGGATCATCTTTCGTGATTTGGAGTGTAGCTCCGTTATCTAATAAAATAAAAGTTTGTAATTTGGGGCATCTGATATACATCTAATGTTCTTTAAACTAAGCCTAATATTAATATTCTCTCAGTTCAGGTTTAATCGTAAACGACTGTAACTTTTTTATTTTAAATAGCACCCTGTATATTTTCCTCAAAATTTCAATTCTACAGAAAATTCTCTTTCCCGTAAAGTATTACACTTTATATTTAGACTTAAAAAGAGAGCTGAAATTGCATTTTAAATATTCAAAAATTTGGATCGTAGAAACCAAAGCGATCTATGGAAACTAAAGCAAAATTTGACATTATTTGTTTGTTAACTTTGACAGTTCATAAAGTTTTAATAAAATTTGTCTCAAAGTTGCTTCGAACAAAGTTGTATTTAAACTGAATAGCGAAGATTTTACAAATGAGGAAAAATTGAATATGATCCTCATTTATGGGGAATGTAGAAAAAACAGGCGTGATGCTTTCCGGGTTTACGAAGAGCGTTATTCTAACAGACGTATGTCAAGCACTATATATTTTACACGCCTGGGTTCCTGGAGACATGTGGTGCCTTTCCGAAGAAAAAAACCGTTTTCAAAAGAAAGACTGACACAACGCAAGAGCTTTAGTAGTAATTACGCGACACCTGAATAAACTAACATAGTTCATCATCAGGTAACTATTTAGTTCAAGTATTTTATCGAATTAATTTTACAATAAATAAAACAGTCACGAATTACTAATTTAATACCATATTTAAAATTTCGTCAACAGTTTTCGTATCCACACTATACGTCATCTTGAAAAAGATTGATAGCAATTTGAAGAACCAATTTTTGCTTTTATTAAATATATTTATTGCTTTAATTTATTTAGCAGATATTCTTGAAAAACAAAAGCAAAGTGCAATCGATAATATCGATTGTATGTTATGTATTACTTAAGGAAAAATAAATTTCTTACAAAACTTCCATTAAGCAAATTTCAATAACAATTAAGAAATTATTTTCGACAAAACAGCTTATGACTATGATCTCGCAAGATCGTGACCTTCTTATCAACGTAATGTTACATAAATTATCTATTTGTTACCAATTTAGCAAATAGATATATAGGATGAAAGGGAAACTAAATAAAAATAAATTAAATCGAATAAACTGGCCGTGGCCTGTTCGCATACTAAATACAACAGAACCGTACTGAAAAACTTTTATGGTCCGTATTTCCTTTAATTTGGTCTTTTTTTCAAAAGCAGTTATGTAGTCAATTAAAAAATGTAACGAAGAAACTACAAAACGTTGTGTAGTAATGTATATATTATTTAACATCGAAAAAATTATTCCTGTTTTGTTTTTTCGAACGATTCGATGCTAATAATTTCAATAAAATACACATACTACACAATGTTTTGTAATTTCTTCACTATATTTTCAAGTGGTACAAATACCCCCGAAGACACACGAAACTAGAATAACAATTTATCAATCAAATAGTAGCAAAGAAATATAATAAAGTATTAATGGCAGACAGTCGGTACTTTATTACTAATAAACAAAAAAATATACGTTTCAGTTAAAATTTATTAATAAACAAATACTTTATCCGTAAATAAAAAATTATATAGGTATTTTATTGCATTAATTGTCCGTTACATTTTATAAAAATCTATAACATTGAAATATATTCCTACAAACATTTCTTGCCTCTCGACCCACTGCAGGAGGGATTTTCAAGATTATTCCTTACATTATTGACAATTTAAGAGTAAGTATAAATAATTTCGGAATAGCACCTCTGTATATGTTATTGTTTGTGCATTGTGCTCAAAGGTATCCAAATATTTCTCAGGATCAGGGAATCGATGTCTTGCCCTTTCATATCTTCTCCAACTCATATTATAGGTAGGTGCATATTTAACCCGAGCACCTTTATAACACAAGTAATAAGAATCATATATGAAGCTAACATTGTTTCTTCCTCCTGGTTTGAAGGAAGTTCGGTATGTATCGACCGAAGTATGAGTGAAATAATACAATAGTTTTTGTATAACACTAATATATTTATAAGCTTAATCTTGAAGTTCCGTTAACTTAATGTAAATGCAGTATCTGGTCTTAATACTAAAGACCGAGAAAACTGGCTAATAAATAATATTTGCTCCTATTTAGATCACTGAGATCTTAGTAGGAACTGTTATTTAGATCACTGAGACCTAAGCTTTAACTCGAAGAGATCGTACTTGTAACTGTAGTGAGCTCTAAGACATCTTGTTTGGAACTGTTTCTTCATTCCCTTATTTTTCGGCAAGAAAGTTTTGTCCCCGCCAGTCAAAGAGAGGGAGAAAACAATGAAATAGAGTATACGGAAATTTCCATACCATTATTTTTACCTTTCCAAGAAAAGTACATGCTGTAGTTTCCAACGTCATAAATGTATTAAAATAAACAATATACGCCGGAAACCCTTAATTATAGAAAATAAAATACCTCTTAAAGTAATAAATCTACAATGCACAGAGATAACCTAATACTTCGCAGAATCGCATCGAACAAAATTATTTAACCTATTATAATAATATATAACAGGAAATATGTACAATAAAACTTATTCTATTATATTTATGCTTATTCAAATACATTTACATAATGGATGGATTAACCAGATGGTTGTGCCTGTAATAAAATAAATAGTTTTTATGACTGTAGAAAATAAGGCAATGAATAAATGTAATACCTGACCAGGCCTAAGGTAATTAACAATATTAAATATATCTCAACTCCAAGACCTTTTCTATATACAATATATAATATTTACAATTTAAAACTAGGATTAAACATAAATATACCTACATCTAAATAAAACTAAAAATACAAAATTAAATCTATTTTGCCCGAACAAATATTGACACAATATTTACTACACAATATAGTGTGCAAGTACATCATAGTTTTGATGAAGATAAAATGAAAGGTACTTACTTTATGTTAGGCAGTGGCGGTTCTTGATGACGTACGATGTAAGCTGCTGAACGGGTGAGACTGCTTTGTTTAAACTTTCATATATACAGAGGCGTCAAGACAATACAAGCGTACGTCATCAAGAGCCGCTACTAATGTTAGAAAACATATAGACTTAATAATCCCTAATCACAAAAACAATTTTGTTCTATAGTCAATTGATTGATCGCACGTACTACTAAAATTTATTACAACGCAAATAGTTTTCCAACTCTTAGCATTTTACAAATAAACCAATGTTGCATTTTTCACTGTCGTTTAAAAGTTTATTAACTCCAGAGTATAGGACATCATATGAAAAATTTTGAATTTTATTATACATTGCGAAAACACTGCACAACAGTGTAAGTGCATTTTTAATGATTGTTTATTAGATACAATTTTTCAACTTGTAGTTATCTATTTTAACAATGGGTGGTAGTATAAATTGTAGTCTTTGGCTGCGTAAACCAAGACGCCATAAGACACCGATATTCCCTGTTCAGTAGAAGATTTATGTAAGAAACGGGTAGCAGCTTGCAAGGATGAAGCAATTAGTTTGTTGAATCCAGAAACAGAAAACGAATCTCATAGAGTATGCTGCTATTGAGTACTGAAAAGGGTAATTCCATGTTTTCATTTACATATTAAAATTGCAGATAATTCTATGTAAACTTATACAAATATATCGTATTAATATGTGCTTTATTTCTCATAGATTCTGAAGATTCTATTTCAATTTCGGAAATTGAGAATACTGAAACCCAAAAGTGTGTACAAATAAGTGGATGTTTCATATGAATAGATATATTATTTTTCCTTTGAGTTTAATAAGACATCTTAACTACTGATAAACAATCAGAGATGCCAAGTACAAGTTCTAGTTGCTCTTTGACGCAGGACATATCATTTGATACAGGAAATAATGTCACACGTAAAAGAAAGTTTATATCCAGTGCTTCTTGAAAGTTATATACCTAAGTATGTTTTTACAAAATAAACTTTAATGTTTAGATTCCCTGCAGGATTTTGAGGTAAATTGAATCAAACAGTTATCTTGTGATATCACAGGACACTTCATCAATATTTTTTCCAATATTCTACATTACGAGCGAATAAATACAAAAAGAATAGTATTTTATTGCAAGAAGGAATACGTCTTTAAAGAAATATGGCTCAAGAAGAATTAACTGAACAACAGGATCTCTGAATAATGTAGCACTGCAATTGATTCAAGCTCTGATAAAATATCCTAGATGCCGAGTACATTCCATAAATATAAGGGTTTTTGTTAAGCAGACAAAGTGGTAGAATGTACAGATTTTTATCTAAATTTTTTTCTGTACCATCTAAGAAATCACTAAGGACGTTTTTACATAGAGCTCTATACATAAGTGCCCTATAGATTGTGGTATCAAGAATATGAACACATAATAATAATAATCAGTTCTTGATTTTTATTTATTATCAAACTTTCCTACATTGTACAAAATTGATTTGCTGAAGTCCTGTTGTAAAATTAAGTATTTTATTAAGCACAAATATACTTTATTTTGTAATGAAATCTCGTCTAAGCAAACACAAATACACTTCCCAACTTTTTTATATATATATATGTATATTAACTATTTGTTTGAATAGTTTTATAAAATTAAAAAATGCAAGTGAAAGTTGATAAATTTATAATATACTTAGTTTGAATTAAAAAAAAATCTTTGCAATAGATGATTCTTTACAACTTTATACTGAATTGATTCTTTGTAAATGTAACCAATACAGTACCTATTTGAAAAGTAGTAATAACTAAAGTCGTTTATTTCTAAATATCCTTATATTACCTTTACTGAGAATAATAAATTTAAATACGCCTTCAGAGTAAAGTAATTTGCAACCAATCCGCTAGAGTACTCTTGACTAAAAATTTATTATCAGTAACACTTTGTATATGTTCCTTGCTATCTTTCTTTACGTTGTTAGCGACTATAGCGAAGATAGCGAATCGATCAGTTGTTTACGAACTGAAGTGTACGGTTTTGAGGTTAGAATTTTGTTTATTCAAGTTGTCTTTTTGTGATTTCGTATATTATAACTTTCTTTTGCGGAAAAATGGATACGGAAATAATACAGGATAACGAATATTGCAATTATCGCTCTCCACTGAGTACTCGCTACGCTACCAAGGCAATGAAGTACAATTTTAGTGACCAAAAGAAATTTTCCACTTGGAGAAAATTGTGGATAAACTTAGCTAAAGCGGAAAAGGTTTGTTACATTCTTTATCATTACTTATTAATATTAAATCAAGCAATATTTAACACAATATTCATGCACTGAGACTATAAAACGCTTATTTTTAATAATTTATATATACTTTATTAATAAAAATATAAAATTGAGGAAAGCAACTTTAGCTTTGCTGAAATAAAAATATCTAAAATAATATTCCAGGCAATTATTTAGAAAGGTAGAATTAATTTTAATTTTCTTAAATTAATTGTATATATTTATTTATATTTATTATTGTCCATGATGTAGATAAAAATAATATTAACCGAAATTATTAAAACCCTTTTAAAAAGAAAAGTAGGTGTATAATACATAAAAAATCAAACATTTAAATATGTTAAGTAAGAACTTTGGAAGTTACTTTTTGATTATTTAAATAAATTTCAAAATTTAATTTATGTATATTCAATTGCCTGCGAAATTATTTTAAAACTAGTTGGTCTTTTTACTAAAGAAGAATTAATATGAAGCAGTTTATTTCGGTGTATGTAATTATATCGTTTGTAGGGATAATATAAATAATAAATAAGTGTTGTAATGCCTACTTCATTTATTTATTAAGAAATAAATATATTTATTTGTCACAAATACCTATACTAATTCTAATGTAAAATTTGAATCAATCAATTTTTTTGAATACTACTCTTATATAAACATATAAACTAATAAAAATACATTTTCACAAATTAATTAGACACTATTTGAAAAGAATGAATGTAATACAAAGTATTATAAGCAAAGTCAAAATATAAAAGTATTCTGTACGAATACCAGAAAAAATTACTTCGGAGGTTCCTCAGGAAAATTAATTTTCTTTAGCAACTATGTATACACTTTTGTATGTCGGGTTGCCTGTCTTGTTCTCAATTAGTTAATTGATTATACTATCAGTAACTAACAAATTATATTTAACTATTATAGCAATTCGTCATACAAGTTTTAAATATGTAAAAAATTTAAAATTTAATAGAGGAAAATATTTTATTTAGCGAAATTCACCAACGATAGGCAGCTTATTAAACCAACTAACAAATATTAGTGGTATAAACATGCACTTGTGAATGTTGTGTTGCCTATCGTGTTTTTAAGTTAGTAATTTTAGCTGCATTGTAGTTATAAATCATAATTCGTAATATAATTTTCGTTAAAATTTGAAATAATAAGGAATATTTGTTTTTAAAAATACACCTGCGATAGATAGCTTATTATAAGGATCTCGGATAAAACTATTAGATAGCGCTTCAATCTATGGGAATGTGGGATAACATGAAAGCCGCCATTTTAATAGATCGGAAATAATACAGGGCCGTAATAGATATTAGTACTAGTACAGGATCGTAATTTGATATATTTAAAATTTTTTGCTAATTTAGAGTGCATTTTACAAATTTAAAAACGATTCTGTGAAATATTTTCAAATGATCTTAAAATACATTGATTTAGTATTTCATTTACATGACCTCTTGTGACGTTTTAAATAAATAAATATATTATCGTTATTGTTATTTAATGCAGAATACAATATTCTTTTTAACGATAAGATCTCAATCATGTGCGTCACACAACAAATCTCTCTTCTACATCTTGTAAACTATTGCCATTTGGGTTATTTGTTAAAATTAAAAGAAATCTTATTCTTTACAGGTGCTAGTTAGGTTATACCTTAAATCGTTTAGATAGCTTACATTGTATATTTATCACTTATATATTTTAAGAAATAAATTTTTTATTTACAAGTGTATTAGTACTTTTGTTGTTGGGAAAAGTTTATAAATAATAGCAATGTTTTAGAATAAAAAAACGGAAGGAATGGGAATATTCTATTAAGCCCGTATGACACGATCAATTTTAATGTACTATCGTGAGCAAAAAAAAGTGGTACAGTCATATTTTAATCGGATTAAATTAGGCTGCGTGCATGTAGCTATACAGGCTGATTCATTTTCGGCCCTCGCCATGGGGATCTCGCTTATAATTGGAGATAGAGTATAGGTTTAAATTTGGCAAAGTTGTTAAATTTTGTGTTTGTTATAAATCCGTAAAGAAAATAGACCTGTGACAAATGACCTTCGTTATTTAAAAAAAAAAACGCGAAAACCCCATTTTCTTCTTTTACCTGTAGCACCGACATTTGGCTTTGTAGAGAAAATATAAAAACACATCCTTGTGGCCATTTATAAACCTCTATCCAGTGGTGTACTCTAAATTTTTATACGACGTTTCGTTTCTTTCTGGCCATCATCAACTATCTAAGAAAGAGTTTCTTTTCTGATTTCAACCATGTACAACATGCTGACAAAAGTTTTTGACATTAGGTTTTATTTGAAAGAATAAATTATAAGATTAAATAAGGTAGCCATGGAATTTCAATCTGTCAAACATTTCATTTATTGTTCATTAATAATACAAAAATGTCATACACTAACGAAGAGAAACGAGATATAATAAGTATTTTTTATTCTTCGAACCGAAATTCAACAGTAGCGAGTACAAGATATCTACAATTATATCCAGAACGACAACAGCCTCATCGTACCATTTATCTAAATCT
The DNA here is from genome assembly GCA_935421215.2 of Melolontha melolontha. NCBI lineage: Eukaryota > Metazoa > Arthropoda > Insecta > Coleoptera > Scarabaeidae > Melolontha > Melolontha melolontha. The sequence continues at coordinate 90,947,042 of OW285242.1, read as the reverse complement.
CGACATAAATTTGGTCGAGAATGGATCGTTTACTAAGCCGCGTAATGGTCAAGACAACAGGAATTTAAATGAAAATCGACAAGATATTTTACAAATGGTAAATTAAAAGCGTGTTTTCAAATTTCATGTTAATCTTGTATTTTTATAGATAAATAATAATCCATCAATTTCTACACGCGAAGTAGCGTCAGAATTGAATTTGTGCCAGTCCAGAGTTTGGAGTACTTTACATAAAAGTAGGTTTAAACCATACAGGATTCATGTTAGTCACTCTTTACTGCCTGGAGATAATTTGAGAAGGCTAGAATATTGTAATTGGTTAATGGGAAGGATAGAAAATGACGAACATTTTTTTATTTCGTTAGTATTTCTTAAAAGACGCCATTCATTGTCCAAAGTCTGAAGGTCGGAATTGTATAAAAAATCCGGGAAAATAAGTGCTATGTCGGTAATAGATTGAATTGATCCTGATTTTACAACTACTGGATCTAAAAACTGAAATTTTTCCAAAGCATTATTCTTTAAAGGAAACCGTTTCATTATTTGATCACATCCTTCTACATAAAAATCCAAGCATCTTAGTCTAAAAAAGGATAATTGCTCTTTGGTAAGTGACGTGCTGGATATTGTTTGTATCAGTTTCGCGCCAAGATACATATCCTCAATCTGCAGGTAATGTCTAGGATTTTTAAAATCTACGTCTGTCACTGATATACCTTGAAGGTAATCCCTTTTTATGAAACAATCGAATAACGTTTTTATAATAGTAAGTATGTTTTTATATAGACAATGTATTTTAGGGTGTTCAGATTGCATTTCCTTATTCAAGTTATTAAGAAAGGGTAGAACAAATTCTAAAAATTGTAAAAATAACTTTGTAACAGGATCATTTAACGTTTTCAATATGTTATCTACAGACATGATATCATTGGTACTATCGACATCGGTGAAATATAACTGTAGAGGTCCATACTGTTCTAATAACCGCGAAACAACGCTATGTACGGATAACCATCGGGTTCGACATGGGCGTAAAAATTTATGGATTTTTGTATTACAAAATACTTGAAACTCGGTATATTCGCTAATTCGTTTGGGACTATGAGCAAAGTAATTATAGATATCTCTTGTAAGCTTCTCTATATACGGAGGTAGATTTTCACATGCATATGAAGCGCACAAATGGAAGGAGTGACATATACATTTCTTTGGAATGTCATTTTGCAATAAAGCCATTATTGAGCGATGCTGTCCTGCCATAACATTTGCCCCATCAGATGCAAAACCCACCAGATTTCTTTTATACGGAATTTCGTATTTTTCAAAAAAAGTCACAATGTGGTTATATATACTATTCGCGTCGGCTGCTTTAATTTCAATTAAAACTAAAAAATTATCACAAATGGTGTTATTGTTATTTATTCTTACGCATATACAAAGATGTTTAATATTGCTCGTATCAGTCGACTCATCAACAATAAGGGAAAATTTGTTCGTCCGGAGATGATCACATAATGCTTGCATATTTTCGTATCCCAGTACATTTTTAACAATTGCAGTGGTTTTCCTTCTTGCACAGTCTAGTCTTTGGGCAATTTTTGAATCATGAAATACTGCGGCAACGACCTTGGTCAAGTGATCCATAGTAGTAAGTGGTAAATTATGTTCGGCGATGAAAGCAGATAGACGTATTTCACCTATAACATGTACATAAAAAAATAAAAACTAAAGTTATGTTTAGATAAAGTAATTACCCTTTTTAACTTCTTCCTCTAATATAGAAGGAGCAGCAGTTGCAAACGCTTCTAATGTGGATTGTTTCGAAATCGCTTTTAGTTTTGTTTGATGAGTAGCTGAATTATTATGCTTCATGAGAGCATCCTTTCCACTAATTATATTTATATTTTTGTCGCATGAACTGCATTTTGCGTAATGGAACCCCTTTTCACTTTTTTTTAACCAGCCTTTAAAAGCATCTATCGTTTGCCACTCTTTTTTATAAGTTTGGTTGTATTTCCTTTTTTTAATAACGCCGGAGCTACTACCTTCATTGCTACTATCACTATCACTCATTTTTATTAGTTAATTAATAAGAAAGCAGGACTAGATTTCTACATTCAATCTACTAAAATAAAATTAGGGAATAGGAAGTTGTACGTATATACAGTGCTTCTCAAAAGTCCCCTCCCCCCCTCTTATCTTTGGAACGATTATACATTCACAAGTGAAATTTGGAAACTGAATATTATAGGTTATAAACTTCCCTACTAGTGATGATAGATGACGAAATCGTCATAGATGACGTCACAAGGCCATTGTGACCAATAATTTTAAATGGAACACTACGGCAAGCGACACCTCTTTTAAAAGGTATCGAAAAAACCTATTCAATGATACTAATTTTGTTTGTGTTTGAGTCAGTTTTAATGGCTCATTAGTAAACATGAAAATTTAAATTCCATTCAGTATGATATTAAATACAGATTTAAGAAATAGTATGTACTTAAAGAAATTGCTCGAAGTGACCTCCATTTACTTCCTGACAGTAAAATATCCTATTTTTAAACTCTTCTCGTACTTCTTCAAATGTGTCTGCGGAAACAGCCTCACATTCTGCAACAATACGTTGTTTTAAAACGTCAATATTGTCAAGTTAATACTAAAGTTCCAAATTCAAGCTCCGCCTCTGGATAGTTGTCAAATAATCTGACGTTTTTGTTAGTCTCCGAAATACGATGTTTTTGTAATTGTCCAAGTTTTTGTACATTTAATAATTTGTGTATTGTTGATCGAACGTCTCACTGTTTTAACAGCTTTTGGTACTTTTAATATTTTTGTACATTTTAATAATTTGTTAAACTGTTGTGAGCCGAAAGTTTAAGTGCTTCAAGAAGCGAAATGGTACGTGCTTTAGGTGATAAAGTAGCAGCGGTCCTAATTCTTGGTGAAACTAGACAAAATATTCATGCAGCAGAACGCATTTTTAATGAGAGGTTTCCCGATCGCCCCATTTCGAGGACTTATTTAAGGGAGCTTCTTCGTAAGTTTGAAACAACGGGTAGTATTAATGATGCGAAACGATCTGGCAGACCAAATTTCTGATGAGAAAAAAATTGATATACTGGCAGAAGTAAGAGTTAATCTTACTTCTTCAACAACTCAAGTTGCATCTACCTGTGAAGCCAGTCGAAGTACAGTACACAGGGTGTTGAAAAAATACAAATTTCATCCATACAAATTAAAAATGGTTCATCAACTCTCAGACGACGACCCAGACCGAAGACTAGAATTTTGTGAAAATATGGAAACTAAAATTAACCAACAGCCATACTACGTCAAAACAATTTGTTTTAGTGACGAAAGTACTTTCTATCTAAATGGAAATGTAAATACACAGAATGTGAGGTATTGGAGTGACGCAAATCCTCACCTGTTTCCTGAAACACATACCCAATTTCCCCAGAAGGTGAATGTTTGGGCAGGTATCCTGGGAAACCACATCGTTGGGCCTCTTTTTTTAAATACTAATTTAACTGGTGAAGTTTATCTGGAGATGTTGCAAAACGCAATAGAACCGTTAATCCTTGAAATTTTGGAAGATAATCCAGATGAATTCGGCAATTTGGAAATAACATTCCAACAGGATGGTGCTCCTCCACACTATTACGGTGCAGTAAGACGGTATTTGCATGAGGAGTATCCTGGTAGATGGATTGGACGACGAGGTTCAACGGAATGGCCACCTCGATCACCGGACCTCACACCTTTGGATTTTTTTCTGTGGGGGTACCTTAAATCGAAGGTTTACGCCACTGAACTTGACAATATTGACGTTTTAAAACAACGTATTGTTGCAGAATGTGAGGCTGTTTCCGCAGACACATTTGAAGAAGTACGAGAAGAGTTTAAAAATAGGATATTTTACTGTCAGGAAGTAAATGGAGGTCACTTCGAGCAATTTCTTTAAGTACATACTATTTCTTAAATCTGTATTTAATATCATACTGAATGGAATTTAAACTTTTATGTTTACTAATGAGCCATTAAGCTGCCTCAAACACAAACAAAATTAGTATCATTGAATAGGTTTTTTTCGATACCTTTTAAAAAAGGTGTCGCTTGCCGTAGCGTTCCATTTAAAATTATTGGTCACAATGGCCTTGTGACGTCATCTATGACGATTTCGTCATCTATCATCACTAGTAGGGAAGTTTATAACCTATAATATTCAGTTTCCAAATTTCACTTGTGAATGTATAATCGTTCCAAAGATAAGAGGGGGGAGGGGACTTTTGAGAAGCACTGTATAGTGTTTGCTTGGTGATTTCCCTATATAAATGTATTTAGGTGAATACCCTTATTTTGAAGTGAATTCAGTAAATAACATCGAATAGGAAGTTAAACGTATATAACGCGTGTTCAGAAACATTCGAAGTCAAGTGGGCTCTGAACAAAAAATCGTATATCTTTACTTAAGTATCTGATTTGTAATAATTATTAAATGTCAACTGTTGTCTGTCAAAAATCCAATCTATCTCAGACATGACTTCATATTTTCAAGGACTACTTTGACTTCGAATGTTTCTGAACACCCGTTACATAGTTTTGGCTGGTGGTTTTCCTATAAAACCATCGGTGAATACCCTTATATTGAAGTGAATTTATTGAATAGCAATTGCTATCTATCTATTTTTATTTCCTTTTCTTTCTTTATTATCGGTTTAGGGTAAATAAATTCTTTCTTAGAGCAAGACAAGGAAAATGAGAAACAGTTTTTCGTTAAAAATACTAATATTAGTAAAAATAGTAACACCTAAGTAACTGCCTATCTGTTTATAGGTAGCTAACATCCGTCAGATTGGTTATTCTAATTTATTTATTTGTTGTGCAGATTAGCCATTTAAGAATTGAAATATTTCGGTAGAATTCCATAGCACTTCGGTAGATCGGTAGGGTTACCATCACTGGTAGGCAGTGTACCACACGTACGAAAATAATATGGTCTAAATTACCGTATTTGCAATAAAAATACCGTACATGTTTATGGGAAGTAATGCTATATGTTTAAATAAAATATGTATTTTTAGAATTTATTACACATATACATAACAAAAAATAAGAAAGTTACAAAATCCCTTTTGTAACTTGCGGCAATTACGTTATTAATTATGCCCTGGATTTTGTTCTTCTGGTCTGGACATTTTCTTTGCTATATTGGAGTCTTAAAAAATGTGTGCTAATAAAGAAGAAAGAGGGCCCATAGTTCGAAATGACATATTATGTTCAGCTAAAAGCCCACATAATTTTATTTCGGCCTCCTGGACGGAATCAGAACTTGTAGAAATTGAAATCGTCTGGGAAAATTTTTCCATAAATATGGAAGAAGTTTCTTTTTCTTAGCTTTAATTAGTTTCTTATGTTTTTCAGATTCTGTCTGCTCTTTAATTGTGGAAAATTCTGCATCCAATTCCTTGTTACCTATGAAACATTTCCCCTTATAACAGTTATTCTAAACAGGCCTTAACCACATTTTGTATTCTGGCATATTTGTCCACACATTACGAAATTTCTGCAATTACAAAGAACGCTTAAGGTAGTATTTATTTAACAGCGTTGCGAGATAAGTATACCTACAACAACGGCCGTTTGTGAGTTTCAGGTTGAAAGTTCTGATTTAAGAGACTAAATTAAAATATGTATTTTTTATAGATTTTACACTTAAATAACAACATTCTAGTATCTGTAATATAACATTTCAAAACTGAGCCATGCTACTATTATTTTTTCCACTTATAAGTCCAAATACATCAATAAAATTTCCCTATATTTAGACCTAATTATCTGGTTATACAATTTTTAACGAAACTGTTCTGTTTTTAGAAAATCTTATAATCAACTACTGTGGCTATTACCTTCAGTTAGCCTTGAGAAGGGTGTTAAAGTCGTAAAATAGAAATAATAAGTATGTTTATTTATGACAACGCTGCATTTGATAAAGCTTTCCTCCAGAAAGAATACTAATCTAAAACTCCCAAAGAGCTGCCTCTCTTTGAGTTTAAAAATAAATACCTGCAATCGATGAGTTGCTATCATTAGCTTTTTTGGAATTGAAGCATCTTCGTTTTCACTTTTTTTTTACACTAGACATTTCTCTACTATAGATTTTTAATTTTTAACACTGGAAGTTACTGCACCAAGACTGAATAATGAAACTAATGAAAGATGTTGAATCTTTATAAACCAGAACAATTTGTGGTTAGGAGATTCACATACATATATGTGTTGCGGGGATTTACAACAGAAAGTTCGAGTTTCGAAATTTGAATCACGAAAATCCGCCAATTTTATACCAGTACAATACGCAAGCGACATTTGTTACATATTCTAACACATTTTTACAGACATATTCCCTTACAAAAAATATTTAAATAAAATTATATTTAAAAAACACATATTTTTTGGAAAATGGTTTATTATCGAAATTACCGTATTTTCACGTACGGTAATGGCAATTGGACCGTACACCGTACATTTGATAAAAAAACCGTACATGTACGGTAATTACCGTACGTCTGGCAACACTGCTGGTAGGTTAGGTAGGTAAGTTTTGATAATCGACTCTTCTTAATTATCAAAATGACGGTCATCATCTAGTCCTACAATTTTTGGATGCGCAGTCGTCTAAGCGCTATGTAATTGTATTATCCTTGTCTATGCTTATTATTCAAAGTTATGTAGGTGTACAAATATATACTCTGTATCCTAGGTTGCCTATCAAACTTATATTTTAAGTTGCAATGGTATTATGTAACCACATTATTATTACAATTTTATTACAACAAATTTTACATGATTGTTATTATAATATAATAATAAATATAATATTATAATATAATAATTATACATGATTGTTATTATAATATTATATGTAATTTTGGCGACCAACGTGAAGTACCAAAGATGTTAGTATTCTAATGGAAAATAAATTCTTTTTCAAGTAAGAGTTAATTAATTAAGAAATGTGTTCTTTTATTATTAATAAATTAAAGAAAATTTAATGAATCCTACCAATTAAGATGAAAAGGGAATTTATAATTTTAGGTGAAATATATGAATAATAAGTAGGTATTAGTAGGTAAATTAAAGCAAAGAAATATTATATAAGTTTGCTTATTTGAATATTATTACATAGATTATTTAATTTCTCGAAATTTAATTCATTTTCTTCAAGTTATACAGTGTGGATACTACTTACGCAATAAAATTATTTTTAGTATCATTTTAGAAAATTATGAAATAGGCTCGAATAGGTCAATTTTTAATCTTAATCTCACGTATTTTGAATTAATGTTGATTGTTGATTGGTGAGTTCTTTTAAAAAGATCAGTATATTTTTACGTTTTTGAATGCTACGTGATCATTTACATTTAACAACTTACTATTCTTATGGTTTAAAGTGCGAAGAGAAATGTATTTAACAACCTAATTTGAAGTATACTTGAGTGGGTAAAACCTCACTAATTTTGTATAATACAAAAGTATTTTTAATAATATAAAATATTATTAAAAATGGGGTGTGAAGAACACAATACAAGTTCATATATGTATTTTTGAATGTATCTTCTCCAAAGACGTAGATACGTATTTCACATTTCTACATGATCGTCGGTACGCCCTTGTTGGAGAATATTCCTTCACGCTCTGTCTTAATAATTGCTGCGAGATAGCAAGGTAGTTATGTTTTGTTGAATGTGTCTCTTCTCCAACAGGGGCGTACCGACGATCATGTAGAAATGTGAAATACGTATCTACGTCTTTGGAGAAGATACATTCAGAAATGTATTTCTCTTCCCTGGTTCAAATCATGAGTCGGCAACCTTCTGTTATATAATAATAATCCCCGTACTAGCCTTCCAGGCCTTTGGGGTAGTAACATGGTAAGCTTGTTACAACTTGAGCCGTTCGGTACAAGGATGGTAACGTGGCTAGCGCTACCCATCGACCGCTAAACCTCAGGTACTTTTTTTTTTGTCAGCCTGAGTCTAGTTGGGACCGAAAAGACGCCATGGATATTATTGACTAGCCCAGGTAAGGGTAGCCCAGGGAAGAGGGCCACAAATTTTACATGGGCCGCCTCATAACTTTGTATGCAAATATTTTCAAATTATTAATTAAAACACAATTTTACATTTTCTCTCACATGGTAGTTTTCGTATATTAAATACATAATAGGTAGCTAATGTAACTGTAAAAGGTAAAAATACAAGACGACTATTGCCTCACTGTAGCGAGACAGAAACTAATGTGATTTTTGTGGCTGCATTTGACTTGCAAGTTTTTTTTTATATCTGCTTGCATTTTAGACGTGGAGACGCGTAGTATTGCGTCCAAATGTGCATTAGTTAACCGCGATCAGTGCTTATTTTTACGATAATTGAGAATTGAAAAAGCTAACGCAAAGAATCGCGAAACATTTTACATGGCATCCAGGTACGCACTAAGTATTAAGAAAGTAAAATTAGGTCAACTTACCCTTCTTCAGAAATGGGATACATGTGTTTGTTCTCGGGCTCTTATCTACTTTTGTAAGAATTCGAAAAGGCAAATACCTGACTCCACATTGTACGTGTTATTTTGGTTTTTTAATAACATAGATGCTCTGGTATATGTCTAATTCCCTCGGATTATTTATATTTTTAATAAATTTGAAAAAATCTACCGTGATATTATGATTAGTTTCTAACGCGTGATGGGCGACACTAGATTTGCCCGGTCTATGGAATTTAATATGCGATATGTTTTTTGTAACATATTATTATTGAGCGTTTTGTTTGACCAATATATTACAAATCCAGCAATTAATTTCATATATACCCGATTTCTAGTTCATATCTAATTTGTCTTTAGTATTACCAAGGAGAGCTTTAATTGTGTTTTCGGACCGAAAAGCAACTTGAAGACTTCGTTCTTTAAGGTTTTTCATACTTTGATGGTATGATGTTTATCATAACACAGTTTACTGAACCTTAGCAGTAAACTCATGATTCGTATTTTTTTCAATTATTTTTCATAAACTTGGGCTCGTGCGATAAGACCTGTCTCGTTCTTTGCTGTAGTATTATTGTAAACATATTTAAATATCTTTTTACAATTTGTGTATACATAAACACATTTAATTTATTTATATTTTGTTAGTAAAATTCTAAGGAACTTATGGATATAAGAACAACAATAAGTAATATATATTTTTAGCTTATTAAAAATATTGTGTTTTTGATGCTGTTAAACTATGACCTGCTTTATATTTTTCGAAGCGTTGCATGCGACGTCATTAAAATACGTGATATAATGCTTCTGATTTCTTAACCTAAATTTCCGAATGTATTTTTAAAAACCGAAATGTTCATTGACAATCTTCTAATTTATGAAACGTTTATCTAAGATAATTTCAGTGTAGTAACATTTACAATACTCTAAAATCAAAAGGAATCGGCATAGTTATTGAATATGCCACGCCCTTCTTATGCTAATAACAATATCTATACTGTACAAGATTGAATTAAAAAACGACATTACTATTTGAGAACAGAACATTACGTATGGTACGAAATCTTCGTCTTTTATTTTCGTGTACAAATAATTGTACCAGACGTGCAGAGAGACACAAGCGGAGACAAAATAAAGGACTGCGCCAATGGTGTTGAATATTCTCACTATGGCTTCGGACATGATCTGTTTCAAGGCGTAACTTAGGGCTATAACGCTGGTGATAATCAGGAAAGAAGTAAAGACGATGTTGGGAAACATCATTGAAGTCATTCTGGATTCCATTATCCCAGTTCTTCTTTGAATTTGGTCGCACGGAACTATTAGAATAGCCGTTGAATACATTCCAATGTTGACTACACCTACAGACTGAAATAAAATGATAAAATTATAATGTATTTGTACAACGCTTGTTAAAAAATATAATCTGTAAATATATCATAAAAGCTTTAACAAAAAAGGAAAACATCGAAAGTACTTATTACTGCATCATTTTTAACATAATTTGCAAGAAAGCTAACATGTGTTGCTTCTGCTGGATAATTGAAAGATTCATTGCCTATTTAGCGAACTTCATTATTTTTTGGTATTTCTATAATGTAGAGGTAACACATGTACCTTGTGGATGGTGTTTTGCATCAGTACAACTCTGAAACTTAACTATACGAAACGAAAATGTGATTAAGTGAAAACCGGATTATCACAACAAATCTCCACCATATGATTAACTTCCGTAGTCATGAGTCGATAGAAAAATCAAGAGGACTTATAACTAGAGACCGGACACGAGAGGTTGATGACTCATCGCCCACGAGCGTACTATTGAATATTTGTATTTTTTAAGTTATTAAGTTAAGAGTATTAATATTTACTAGCAATACTTTCTCAAGGTTCTCTTCTGTAAAATTTGTTCTCTTTGAATGAAATACATCCTTGTAAATAGAAAACGTCCTTTTACATCGCAACTGGTTATAGGTGTATACCGGAAATATTCTTTTATTTCCGCGTATTTTGCAGTTAGATGCTGTGGCATTGTCCCCATACGCACTTGGAGTACTTTTCAAATTATTAATAGCCACATCTAATGTTAAACCATCATTTAATTTGAGATTTCGATTTTCAAAATAAGTGATTAGTTTTGGCAAATTTTCAAAGTGTTCCTGAAGAAAGTACAACTGATTACTTAAATGTGGAGTTTGTGTTCCTTGCACTCAAAAATACTCCGCATCGTCATTTAATCATGCAACGAAATTTTGTAAATTATCGAAATTCGCTGCGTAAAAACTAGTAGCTTCCAACCATGTCCCCCATCTAGTTATTACTGGAGAGGGATGCAGTGACAAAGATGGAAGTTTTTCCCTGTAAAGAGCTACTCTCAATGGTGCTTTTCTGAAAACTTTTTTAAAAGCGGATACAAGTCTATCAACTTCTGGAAAGGTGTCTCTGATATATTCACAGATTCTGTGGAGAGCATGTGCTGCACAAGTAATATGTAGCATATTAGGATATGTTTCCTTTAATAGTCTGCCTGCTTTTAACATATATGCAGCACTGTCACAAATAAAAGTACTTTTTCTTTGTACCTGTCATCGGAATGAAGTATTTTTTGAATATTCTCGTTAATGGTTTTAGCAACTGTTTCGGCATCAACTGTATTTATAACCTTTGTTGCTATTACATATGCGTTATAGGGAATAGTTGGATGTAGTACACCAGCTACAACATTTACCACACAGCGTCCTAATATATCGACAGCTTCGTCAGCACTTATCCAGAGGTACTGATTTAAAAGATGGCTTCTAATACGTTCTACTGTTTTCGTGGGGCACTTAGGAACATAATATTTGCGTAACGTGGATTCATCAGGAACATTTCGACCAGTATATTTTTGGAGAGAAATATTTTTAAAGTGTAATTGTTAATGTAGATCTCGGTTTCCGGTTGGAACCGCGTCGAGTTAGGCGTAATTGCCAACGTTTCGTCCACTGTTTCAAGGGACATCTTCAGGGCTGTACGTAGATGTTCGTCGTTTCGCAGTAGCTTGAAGAATGCTATGACAGAAACCGTTACATCTTATATAGGGGGACCGGGTCAGATGGTGGCCTGCTATTGGCTGGGGACAATGAGCCAATGGCATGCGTCGTATGGCCGTGGTGATTCTTAGTTGAGTGCAGTAGAGTGGAATTGTTAAGTTTATTTAATGGAATATTAGCCGCCATAAAAGTTTCACAGTTCTTCGTTAAAATTGACAGATTCCAACGGTTCCAATTTCTGCGCATGTGTTTGCGATGCTAAGTGACGTTGAACGTGCGATTTATTGGATTTTTTTAACGATAATTTACAGATTTTGCAATAAATTTCGTAATCACTGACAACGGACATACAATCAGTATGACCGTCAATCCAACTCGCTATTGTTTTATGATACCGTTCTCGATGTTCTTCCATATCATATCTGAAAAAGTAACTTAAACAATGCTCTAGATCTAAATAAATGAAAACTAAAAATGTATGCGTAAGTTATTGAAACTGAACGAAATTCAATGCGCACTTACGTCGAAATAATTGGAAGAAGTAGATTCAATCAAACGATATTAAACAGGATCTATCACCAAAATTACGATGTAATTAACAATTAAAACTATTAAAACAAGAAACTAACTCACAGCACTTTATTTATCTTACGAAATATAATCTAAATAGACTAAATTATTAAAACCGCACATGCTTCTATCTATGCTCATGAAAACAAAAATTTAACTGTAAATATCCAACAAAAAATGTCGCAATTCTCGATGAAAACAGATGTGCGCGCTAGCCAGATCAATAGTGCATTCAATAACTGCGTGATGTACTTACAGACTATTTATATCGTCCGTCCGTCCGTCCGTAATGTAATGACGACGTCATTTCAACCCCCATGTGTCCGGTCTCTGCTTATAACTCTACGGGGCTAGCATTACTAATATTGGCGAAGCAATCCGTCTTGTTTTTTTAACTACACAACGTGGAGAGCTTATAATTAAATTATCTAAATTAAATGATCTAATATGCGATTTGGTCCTCCGAAGCTATAGGCAAAACATTTTGGATGACCACTACAGCAATGGAGTTAGTACTTTTTCCAAGGTTCACGATAATCTTCTTGTTTTATACACTATACTTGCTCAGACGATTCCACTTTTTAGCCAATATTCATAAATTCATTCAAAACCAGGATAGGAGCCGAATTATTACATAATGGGAAACCTTTACCCTTCCAATCATAATATTGAAATCCGGATATGTTACTGGATTACTATTGGAACTTTTTACTTTTGCATATTGTGTTCTGTAGGTCAAAAAAGAATGAAACCAATAGAAGGTTACATCCCCTACTTCATATTTCTAATTTATTTATTAATATACCTCGATCAACGTGGTCAAATGTTCGCCAAATCCATCAGTATCAAAAGTGGATCATGTTCAAATCTTTCTAATGTATTTTGAGAATGCAGAAAATCTAGCAATCTATCATTAATGACGTTTTAGAAACTTTATAGAGACTGAATAGTAGTGATATATAGCTCATAAAGTATTTCTTTGCAGTCACATGACCAAATTTAATGCATAAGAATCCCTTAAAATGACTAACGTGTGTAGTATTACAGCGCGTATTTATGTGTGTTACATAGAGATAAAGCACAATTTGCGGCTCGCACTTGGGCAGAACGAACGGCAAAGAAATACTTTATGAACTTTTAATTCATAAAATTTTCGATGCATTCGTTTTTGTACATGCAAAATAATTAATGGATATTTCATAGAAACGATAAATTTCATAAAAAGTTGACTTAACATCATTTTCTAGTTTCAGTAGGTATATTTGTAAACTTTTATTGCAATACTTTTGCAAAAAAAGAGGCTAATGTGTATTATCCCAAATATGGGATGGACCGGAATAGCATGTCGAACATTTCTTGGGGAATCATATACCATTCCTACGTGGCAGCAATTCGCAATACCTGAAGCGTTCTTCGTGGCATATTTCGTATGCAACACATCATCACAACGTTCTAAGGGTGTTATTTTGGATTAGCATCTCGGAAATTGTCTAGCGCCTCCGTTTTCTCAATACCAACTTTATCAATGCAGTTATTCACCACTTATCGTTCATAAAAATAAATTCTTCTCCCAGTGCAGCTTCATACAGAAGAACCATTTTCTATTAAATAAAAGTCGGCGTGTCCTCCAGTAGTTACTTATCCTATCTCATACTTTTATGATACGAGCCTGATATTGAGGCCTTTCCTGGACAAATTCTGCGTTAGTGTCTGTGCCGGGTTCACACCAGATTAGAATACGTCTATTATCTGGTTGTATCTGGATTTGTCACTGAATAATCTATTCTAACATTCTACAAGTGTTCTTATGCTCTGCAGTAAGATGAATACAAACCACTGATCTTCGGGAATATAACCCGGCCTTGCACGTGTGAGGAACTGAAGGGACTCAGACAGAAACATTTCGGAAGAGATCTATTGAATCCTACGAGGGTATTCAAACTTCCCCTGAGGAGATTAGTGACTTTTACCGAGGACACAAGACTAACAGAGTGGAACTGAGAGATCTATTGGAAGTGGTACAAAGAGCACTGTGCTCAAGTGCCTGGACACGCTGGCGTCCAGTCCAAAACAGTGGAAGAAGAAGAAACCTAGTCTTTAAGTGACGGCAGCACTTCGAATCTTTGTTGCATTAAGAACGGTATTACTACGTGCCTATTCTGACAGATATTAACCGTCTCTTAATTTTGTTGATGATGGTCCACCTTACCCTTGCCTAGGTCGAACACCTTCAGTTTCTAAATAGCAATTCCAACGTTTAGAAATTTCTCTTTGGCCTTACTCCAAGCACTTCAACAACACTTTGCTTTGTTCATGTACTTTTTATTTGACCTATTGCCCTCCAAACCTCTATTTCTAACTGTTTGTGACGTATTTCGATTTCGACCGATATTCAAAATTGCAAATCTTCACTACTTATCACAGTGGTGAAATTTCAAATATTGACCGAGGGGCGTTTTAAGATACGGTTTTGTACACTCCAACGACGATCGTTTTAATGCAACCTAAACTTGTGAAGACACGTCTGCCTATTATTTCCTTGTTTAGAAAGCTTGAAATTAGTTCATAGAAATATTTGTAGGTGTTATATTAACTGGCACTACTTTTTATTATCAATTATATATAATCTCTGTTAATTACATTTAAGGGCCATACGAAAAATACCTTTACCAGAAGAGAAAATATGTCAAAGGAATAGATACAATTCGAGTATTTCTTGGATTTTTTTTCTAATTTTATTTTGTAAAAATAGATACAGTGTGAGTTGAGTTACGCGTTTTTTAAAAATAGTGTCAATTACTGTCAATGAATGCTTCTGGGATTTCGGACTGGAACCGGGCCCTTGACACTGCTTCTTTCTTGATCAAGAAGGAAGCACGGTTCCAGCCTGGAATCTCAGCAGCAATTTTGAATAACGACCGCGGAAGCTTGCAAGCCTGCTTAATGTCAATGAAAATTATGCGTTCTACGTATCAATAAATTTGACAGAAACACTTTTTATATGGTTATAGCTTTTTAGATGCTTATATATGTTGCAATAAATTGAAGAAAACCCTGTAAATAGTTTCTTTAAGAACAAAGAGATAATTTGTAACATTTAAAAAATGTAGCCACCTAAATTATAATTGAAAATTTACCAAATTAGGTTAAGTTGTTTCATAACTCACCAATTCGGCCAGCTTTAAGCCAAAATCGTATCCACATAGACTTTCATATCTCTCATTTTGTTCTCCTTCCATATAACTTGGGTATCTGAAAAAACTCGCTCCCGAATCCAAACTAAAAAATCGTTTCAGTTGAGAAGCTTTCGTATCATATTGCACTTGAATATTTTCTTCCGCCGATTCAGACGACATTCTGTCGATAACTTTTTGTACCGCAATAGGTATTTCTGTTGCACTTTTAACCTTAAACTAGTTTCGCCAGATACTGTTAAGTTTAGCACATAACATTGTTCCTAAATCTAATTTGTTTTCTACGTACGTACACTTTAATTATAAAATAAAATTGGTATTTATAGCGTAGCGTCGAAAGACCGTTTGTTTATATTTGTTCATTTAAAATAGAATATTTGCCTCTTTCATATCACCGTACGAATTGAAATTGGAAATTGTATTTGAAGTATTGACTAAGAGAAACAAATACGATATCGTATATTGAAAATTTTGATGAAACTTTTTGAATTTTAAATTCGAATTTCTTGGTTTCTTAAATTACATGGAACTTTTGAAAAACTGAATTTAGCTTAAACATTTTTAGAGATTGTATTTAAATTAATATGTTTCGAAAATATAACTGGATAAATTTTATGTAATTCTTATACTTAAACTTGAACGCGTTATTTACAAAAAATCGACCTACTATTTAGTCTTTGCATTGTAAATTATGCTGCAAGAATACGAAAATTCTATCTGGTCATTAAGATAGTAAGGAGTTTTTCGATAATTTTTTAAAATTTTCTCAATAACCTATTAAAAAAAAAGATTCAGCGTCACTATCTATTCAAATATGCAATTAAAATGTTACATATACATGGATTGTTTTAAATAATTTATTAATTAAAGACTAAAAAAATCTTCCAGTATACTAGAAGAAGTTCATTCTTCTTTGACAATAAACAATTGTTCTATCTAATCCTGATATACATAAATATGCATTTTCACACAATAATACTTTGTTGTTAAATTTTTCGGAAGATATAACATATTCTGGGGCGCACTCCTTTTCGACTTCCTTGACTTACGTTAGTAAACCCTAAAATTAAAAAGAACTGACGAGACATTCCTAATTTTTATTTGGATAAACTTGCAATACCCGAAAAATACAAGTAAAAATTACTATTAATAATGGCTTTAATTTTACAGAATATATCAACATTATAAATTGCGAACATTAAGCAAATCTGCATTAATTAGTTTTAATTTTTTTGAAAGAAAACATTGATAAAATATATTTTTTATATTTTACGTTCGTAATGAACTCATGAAGCCCAAAACTTTTTTCATTTTACAATATTGACATTCTTCGAACACAGAATTAAATATCTTATATTCTTAATTGCTTGTCAGCTTCTTGACGTAACTGGAATGGAGAACAAGATATATTAGTTTCTATGTCACGCATGTTTATATTTTTAAATAAAATATCAAGTAATGTTAACGAAAATTAATAAATACACTGTTGGAAAAAAGTAACGAGCACACCCTGTATAATCTGAAGAAGTTGTTCTAACACAATGAAATTTGGTATGGAAGTAGTACTAACGTAGCATAACTTACCCTCGCCTGGAAAGCGGCGCAGCCCTGCTGGAAAGGGATGCATTATTAGCGAAAGTATCCCATCGCTACACGACGAGGCATGAAGTCAATAAGTCGTTGTATGGTAGCGGGAGGGATGTCCAACCATGCTGCTTCAACTCGCCTCCATAGCTCCTCAACGTCACCCGGGGAATCCGGATAACGCTGAAGTCTCCGACCGATCATATCCCAGACATGTTCGATCGGATTGAGATCAGGAGAACGTGCCTCCCATGGAAGCATCCGTATATAGTTCTCTTCCACAAAGGTCTGAGCAACACGTGCAGTGTGCGGTCGGGCGTTGTCGTGCATGTATAGAAGACGTGGGCGCCGTCGAACGTAGGGAAGCACAACGGGCCGTAGCACCTCATCTACGTAGCGGCGAGCCGTCATCGTATGCTGTATACGCAGCAGACGTGTACGTCCACCATGTGTAATAGCAGCCCATACCATAATGCCCTGCTGGCGGTGGATAGGGCGTGGTTGGATGCACTTCTCGAGGTGACGCTCACCACGTCTCCGATGAACCAAAATTCGCGCATCACCGGTGCTCAATCAGAATCTTGATTCGTCGAAAAACAAAATATGCCTTCACTCGACAACCCACTGATGTCTAGCCTCCACCCACTGGCGCCGTGTACGGCGGTGCTCGCGAGTCAGTGGAATCCTCTGAAACGCACAGCGCGCTCGCAGTCCACTTTCTAGCAAACGCCCCCGTACAGTTCGCGTAGTGAGTACGCCCTCCCTTCCTGCTGGCCAAACAGCTCCAAGTTGCCTTGAGGAAGACGTACGCGACGCTAAAGCACTGTGCACAAGGGCGAGATCTTCGCGTGCTGTGCTCACGCGTACGTCCTTGCTCCATCCATTCTCGCCATGCCCGCTGCACTGCCGATAATACCGCTCGAGACGGCGCACGTTATCACGGAAGGATACTCCTCTCATGTGCATCCCCACAACCATTCATCGCTCAAACTCACTCAGATAACGCGGACGGCCTTCCATCACGCACAAAGTACGACTACAACTACCCGCTTCCACCACACTAACAATAACCGGTTTCTCCCTACCCGCATCGGTCTCCATGGAGACAACATATTGCAGCTGTTGGGGGCACTCGGTAAAAAAACGCAGAGATAGAAAAAGTCAAAACTCGCTGCGCTAACTCGTCTAGAGGAAACCTTAATGCTCCGATAAATCTACGCATTTATCTTGACACGTTCAGATTATACAGGGTGTGCTCATCACTTTTTTCCATCAGTGTAATATTTTCTGGATAGCAATATTGAAATTTTAAAATGTGATCAACTGCATACTTGTTATAAAAATAGAACCTTGAACTTTCAAAGTAAATAATTTCAATTTGTTAATGTAAAATAGAAAAAATAGTATAAAAAGCTGGTTTTATAAGGGCTTTTGTTGCACTATAAACGTTGTTGCACTCGATATTTTGGAAAATGTATTAATTTATTAAACAAAATCGTCATATTTGTGTACGTCGTCTATTCAAACTAATAGCTTAAGCTCCAACTTAACAACTGTCTGTTCTTTTTCTTAAGCTTCCTTACATCCATTTTAGAACTTTCCTATGAATCCCCTCGGAAAATCGTCAAACAACAGCTACCCGCCTCATTTTTGCGATTACAGTTGTTTGTTGTATGATTGCCTGCATAATAACGCCGGCCAGCAAAATGTAAATGTAACTGATTTATAAATCAGTTGGATAACATAGAATTAACTAACACACTACATACAAGACATACAATTATCGGTAATTTACAGTGATTTTTCCCAGACAGTTTGATAAGTGTAAGTTTATGGCCAAGTAGATCACTTGATTTGATGCCTCTGGATTTCTTTTTACTCCTTTATTTCAAAAACGTAATATTCCGGAATCCCATAAACAATTAGCAAGAACCAAGGTACGACAATGTACAAATGCAAATAATGCATGTGGCAATTTTTTACGACGAGTTCAAAATTATTTACAATAATAATAATATTCTCTAATGTCTAACAGAAATAAAATTCCAATTACAGGCCAAAGTATAACTTACATAAATACATACGGCGTACTATAATATAATTACATATAATATAATGATAATGAAAAATTCTTGAAAAGTCACATCTATCCTGGAATGCGTGGATGCCTTTCGCTCTTGACTTCCACTTCTATATTTCGGGTATATATAGTTAATATATTGATTACACACATTAGGTGACATTTACATGTAAAGTGAGATTTAACATTTATTATTATTTTTATTATATTTTTACGTACTTCCTGATGGTTAGGCAACCCAGTCACTGCCGTTGTATAAGTAGTGTTCACAGGTAGTGTTTACTGTTATATAATGGGTGATTCATTTGGAGGTACTTTTTTAGGTGGGAATTTAATGGCTGAGCGCGCATGCGACGCGTCAGCGGACTGCGAATTCTGGTTCAGTACTATTTGACATTACGTAATGGAAAGACTTAGCCCGGCACAGCGTCTACAAATAGTACAGCTTTATTACGAAAATGGGCGTTCTACAAAGAATGTGTATCGTGCGCTTAGAGCAACATATGGGCCACATAATCGGCCTACCGAACGCACAATTCGCTATACCATCAATAAGTTTGAAACTCAATTTACAATAATGTATAATACGCGCCCACATAGACCTCATCTAGCACGTAGTGAAGGAAATATAGCGACGGTAGCAGCGAGTGTACGCGAAGACCGGGAAGAATCAATTCGTCGCCGTTCTCAACAGCTTGGTTTGTCGTATGCAACAACTTGGCGTATTTTACGAAAGGATCTTGGTTTAAAAGCATACAAAATTCAACTAGTGCAAGAACTAAAGGCGACCGACCTTCCGAATCGTTTCCGTTTCAGCCGTTGGAC
Source organism: Melolontha melolontha (assembly GCA_935421215.2). NCBI lineage: Eukaryota > Metazoa > Arthropoda > Insecta > Coleoptera > Scarabaeidae > Melolontha > Melolontha melolontha. Next base: position 90,927,210 of record OW285242.1, on the reverse strand, counting down.
TCTTGATAAACTTGCAGAAGGTCCACTGTTTTCGACAAAAATTTTGTTCTCCGATGAGGCCCATTTCTGGCTTAATGGGTACGTGAATAAGCAAAATGCCCGTATTTGGGGTGATGAGCAACCTGAAGAGATTGAAGTGCTACCATTACATCCATACAAAACAACTGTTTGGTGCGGATTATGGGCCGGTGGAATAATTGGTCCATATTTCTTCAAAACAGAAGCCGGCCGGAATGTGACTGTGAATGGCGACCGTTATCGCGCCTTGATAAGGGACTATTTGCTGCCTGAACTTGACACCCGTGGTCTACAAGACATTTACTTCCAACAAGATGGCGCCACTAGCCATACAGCTCGTGAAACTATGGCTTTACTGCGAGAACGATTCGGTGAACATTTAATTTCACGCTTCGGACCAGTAAATTGGCCGCCTAGATCTTGTGACATCACACCATTAGACTTTTTTCTGTGGGGCTACGTGAAGTCTAAAGTCTACATGGATAAACCGGCTACAATTGAGGCATTGGAGGCCAATATTACTTGGGTCATTGGACAAATACCACTCGAAATGCTAGAACGCGTCATTGAAAATTGGAACAGCAGAATAGACTACGTTAACCGCAGTCGCGGCCAACATTTGAGAGAAATAATCTTTAAAAAATAATTAATTGTAAAGAATGGTTCTTTTGTATGATAATCAAGTTTCTTAAATAAATTGGCCTTTTTCATTTGTTCTTTGCTTTTGGAAAAAGTATCTCTAAATGAATCATCATGTGACGTTTTTTCAGTTCCATTGATTATTGAGATATAATATTAATTCTATTTTACTATAAAATATTTTGTTATATGACTGTGCCGATGTGTGCATATGATTTAATGTGTCTTGCGAATATCAAGCGAAGGGAAACAAATGTAATACAGTACATACTTACTTATCTCTTGCATGACACGTGATATCATTCTAATATTACATCTAAGATTATAGAAATAAGATTCATTGTTATTATTGTACTAGAAACTAAAGAAAGTTTCCACTTCAAAATAATAAAACTCTTATTAAGTAGTGTGTGTCCGTTTTTCTTATAATTCCGGGGAAAATAATAAAAACGCTATTTTACTAACTAAAATTGTTGTAATAGCAAACGAGAGAAAGATTTAAGTTGAAGTGCAAACAAATCTTTTTATTTTACATCTATTGAGTTTGTTTGGAAGAATAAAAATTGGTGTTTGCCAATATTTAGATATTAAGAAGGTATTTTACAATTAAATGTTCAAAATATTTTCATGAGATTTGGAAACGAGTAGAATTACCACATCTAACTGAAATACTTATGTTAACTTTATAGACAGTTATGCAGTCAATATAAAACATTTACAAGTTGGGTAGTGTATCCTTCAGGAAGTACGTAAAAATGGCAGCTTCCATGTTTCCGCGTATTGGACGTCTCTTTTGCGCTGTATATCTATTCATGTATGTGGTGTGTGCCACATGCGGCAAAGGAGCTTTAAGTAACACACTCGACCTAGCGATGGGAATGGTGAAAGTGTTCAACGAGCGAGTTAAATGTCTTAGAACCAAGAAAATGAACTATGATAGAAAAGACAGGCTTTCAATCCTATCTTTTAATAAATTGAGGAAAAATTTGCACTAAGATTTTCTCTTCTGTGGCTAAAGAAATTCAAAGAATGGCCTTCCAGAAAAAAACGTATATTCAGGGCCTCTTTCCAGATATCATCCTTCACACTTAAATAACACATACTTCAAAAACTGTCTTTGAACACTCTCCACATCTACTCGCAAATGCATGTATTGAGGATACCATATAGGAGAGTCATTCCAATCTAATTCGTACATAAGTACAATACAGAGATTTTAATGTTAACGGATTACGATATTGCCTACAAGATCTTATAATGATTCCTAAAGATTTAGTAGCTGTGGTACACATACCGTGAATATGATTATTAAATTGTAATATTGAATCAAATAAAGCACCGAGATCTCTAACTGCATCCATTCTGGCAATTGGAATATGGTTCAAAGCATATGGGAATGGAACTGGACTTGTAACCCGATAATACGAGACAATTGCACATTTGTCAGTATTTAAGGCGATTCCATTATGCCTACACTACTGATCAATCAAATGAAGTTTACGTAACAGTTCATCGTTCGGCAACGAAACTAGAAAAGATTTTAACATCACAAGTAGAAGGTCAATATATTTTGAGCATTTTCTTTGTGCATAATTATATTATTTGTAGTATATTTGTATTTGTAGTATTTTATTCATATTCATATAAAATATTCCAACACAAAAATATAAATATAAAGCAAATGAACAGGCTAGCCAATATCTCAGGGTTGTCGAATTAAATATTTACTTTAATAATTTATAGTTTCTAGGTATTATAAGATGCGCTTAGGATCAAATGCCCGTATTTTAAAAGCTCAACTTTCAAAGTAATATTAAATTTCAAAATGTTTTTAAAATAAAATTAATTATTCAATATAATTTTTCATATGGTTGTCCAATTAAATTTTTGTTTTTATCATTTAAAGTCACCAGATATATTATATTATTTTTTTATTTTAATCGATGTGATCGCATTTGCTAATAATATTGCCTGTAGTAAGCAATACAAGCAACAAAATTTTGGCATTGCATATTTAGTTGCATACACTTTTGGGTGTGTCGTTATTTTTGTAGGATCTCTAGTTTCATATACGTGTTTCGGTAATGAATGTCTAGTCTATAAAATATTTAAAAAAGTAAATTGGAAAATAAGTAAAAGTGAAAACAATTTCTTTATTTTATTATATTGATAATAAAATACAACAAAATATAACGCAAATTTGTAACAGTATACAGTTATTTGAATTCGAATATTCAACAAATATTTTAACTATTTCTTAAAGTTTCTCTAATGCTAAAACCTAAGTCAACCGTGTACAAAACGATATTCAAAATGCTAGTAAAGACCTGAGATAATAGTAATCTTGCCGGTAAAATATCTTTCTGTTCCTCTTTAGTCACTTCACGCCAGGTGAAAAAGGTTATGCACGCCGCAACAGAGTATAAAACAATGGCAATAACATTGAACGTTCTTATCAAAACACTCGGCATCACTTGACCAAGTACATACCCTAAAGCGATTACACTGGTGTTAATTATTGAAGAACTAAAGACCACGTTCGGAAATAAAACTTCTGATGTAGAATAATCTAAGCCTTGTTGGACTCCATCTGTAAATAGTCCAGCACACACTACAGACACCAACTACAATAGAAAAAAAATTAGTAAAACAGTAATAACACTGAAAATGCATTACAATTTGAGCAAGTTTCAATAAGAATTCCTTTCCGCAAAGGCTGTAATCGTAATTGGAAGGTGGATACAACACGTATGTGTATTTTGGATTCGAAGCAATCGATTCTCGGCTGAATAATCTCTTCAGAACAAAGGAAGGTCGTCTATCTTCTGGCTCTTCTATACTAAGGGACGGTTGAAGATTTACTTCAACCATATTCGGTAGCAAATCCATACTTGCTTCTGATATAATTTTATATGTGTTACTGTTACTGTTCTATTCGTAATGCTTTGGTAGGATGTATGAAACCGCAAATGATAATTTTTACTCTTTATACGTTAATTATATGGAATAAAATAAATTTCTTTCTATACTCGTAATGAATCATCAAAGTATTTTACTGATAATATTATTAGTAAATTAAAGCATGGCAGACTAATAGTTTGCTTCCCTATAATTTGTACCTTATAAATTGGTGTATAAAATGAAACAAATCTGAAACAAAGTACTGATTTTTTTTATATAATTTTATTATTTTGTCATTATGTTCGAGATTTGCTCCTCAAATTATGATTAGTTTCTCTACCTTGTTTATTTTTTCGTTCATTTCATTCTCCATATTTTCCTCCTTCTGCCTAGTATTATCTCTGAATATTTACTTATAAATATTCATTAATTTGTTTTTTATTTTTTCTCATTTAGCTCTAGGTAAATAATGCTATTCTCTTTACCATTTGACAGATTACTATAGTTATTTCTAGAACTAGTTTTGAAAATCACACCTTTTTCATTAATTTTCAGATTCAGTCAGCAAATGAGTGAAAAAATGGACTTTCAAAATGTCTTGTACACCTAGTTTTTTTGCAAAGTAATCTATGCAATCCGAAAGGAAAAAAAAAATCTGTCCTTGATATTTATTGTCACCCAAAAATAATTAACATTTCACAATTTTGTGAATTTGTTTCAATTCACAAAAAATTTAAATCTTCCACTTTATGGTCGATATATTCCATTTTAAAAATCGAACTGAACGTTAGAGGAAGCATCAATATTTCAACATACGCCAAGATGAAGGTGTTCCTGAAGCGGAAAGCAGTGGAATATTAGCCGAAGAGAACCAAGACACTAATCCATTGAAATTGTGGAACATCTAAGTGAAGCTGATGATAAGCAGTTGATGATCAAGATATAAGCTTATTTTACTTTCGGTTGGTGTATAATTCTTACACAAAGTACTTATAGATAGTTGTCATTTTTGGAGTTTAAGGAGCATACCGCCGTGATAAACTATATAGATTAACGATTCATAATATTGAAAATAGGGGCAATCTGTTACGATTCCAACTACAAAGAACTCTAAAACCAAAGCATATAAAATTCTGCCCAAGTCGATATCAGTAAATGTCCTAGAACTATTTAGAAAATACCATAAATAAAAACCTCCGTAAGTAGAGCATGATTACAAACTACAATTCTGGCAAATATATATTACAGAAAGTGGGCATTAACACATTTTTTCAGTTGCTTCGTAAGGTTGCCAATTTTTTAAAAATTTCAGACAGTGTGTTTTCGTCGTTCTTTCGCGACGTTATTAGTCGATTGTAGTGCCAACATTATACTATTAAAGAAACGTGGTCGATCATCGAGATCGTTCGCGGAGAGTCACATCGAGGAAAGTGTAGAGATTAAAATGAAAATTGCACGACGATTATATCAGCTAAACAAATCTTCAACTTCTGTAACATAGATTGAAAACTTTCCATTAATGAGTGAACCTGTGAGTTTGGCAAACCAACTCGTACTCGTTAGAGAAGTTAATTATAATTTTGCTATCGCTTCCTTTAGCAAGTATAACTGGAAATTTAAAATTTACTATAAATATTCATTTTCGTCGGTATAATCAGTAACTTGAGATTTATCGTATTTAAAAAACCTGAAAAATTATCATTTTTTATCACTATGCAAAAATAATTTATTGTTATATTTTACTCATAAAGGGTCATTCAAAGTTTCCAAGTTTCCACTTGGATCTCGCCAACAACCCGTCCAATTTCCTCCTTCAAGTCAGAGATGTTTCAGGGTTTATTGACATACACCTATGATTTAAAAGCACCCAAAAAAGTCACAAGAAGTTAAGTCACATGACCTTGGTAGCCATTGATGGCAAGTGTGGCAGGTGGCACCATCCTGCTGAAACCACAACTCTTGAATGTCCATTCCATCCAAATGAGGCCACAAAAAATCTCTTTTCTGTTTGCATTAACTATAGGTTTCCATTAACTGTTACAGCTTGTCTTGCCTCATCTTCAAAAAAATAAACTCCGATGATGCCGCCCGCAAAAAAGCCTCACCAAACTGTCACTCGTTGTGGATGAATTTCCCTTTCTTGAATAATGCAAGGTCTTTCTGACCCCCAGATGCGGCAGTTCTGCTTATTCTTAAATCCATTTAAGTGGAAATGCGTTTCGTCACTGAAGATAATTTTGATCGCAAAGCCGTCGTCCGCCTGTCGTCTTCTCAAAAACCAATTAATAAACTGTCGTCTTTTTTCGTGATCTTCCACTTTTAACTGCTGCGTTAACTGAATTTTGTATGGGTGGTAATGGAGTCATACTGGAGAATTCTCTCTGCTGAAGAACATCCTATGCCCAACTCTAGGGAACGGCGAAGAACCGATTTCATTGGAGTAGCAGCTACTCTGTTTCGAACCACTTCAGATCGGCCAGAACGATGACGTCCAGAACTTTTAACGTTCACTGTAGAACCCGTTTCATTGAACTTTTTCATAAGTCTGCGAACTGTTGATTCATTCGGTGCTTCATCACATCCTAGAATGGCGCGAAATTGTCTGACAGTTACCGCATAACTTTCTCCGTTCTAATAAAACCTTTCCACAATTAGCACACCTTGGGAAATAACTGATCCATGGCTAGACACGGACTGAGACAACTATCGGAATGTTTATGAATGTCAAAACAATACAAAAAATGTCGCCAACCGACAAACAAAAATTTACCAAGGGATTCGAAACCGACGCGCTTTTTGAATGACTATAGATTATAAATAGAGATGGCATATTGATGCGACATACAAAACCGGAGATATTTCAGCGGTATCGGGTTTGATATCGGCAGCTAGCCGTGCAAATGAAAGGAACCTTGGCTTGCAAATTAGTATGCAGTCGTGTCGTGTATAATTATGCCGCGGTCGGTGAGCTCGCTTAACCGTCAAATGTGGAATACAGTGCGTAAATTCATTGACAATTTCCCGGATCTAAAATACGATTGATGTAGAATAAAATGCACAGTGTGCAATAGATTTTTGATGTGTCGTAGGAGAAGAGATTGCCAAATACACGTAAACAGCATAACCCATGGCAACAAAAAAGGGGTGTGCCAGAAAAACATTTTTTATTTTTATTTATATTTAACTCATATTTAATGTAATATACCGTTTGCACCGCTATGCATTTATCTCCTTTTGGAATAAATACGCAAAGTGCGAATTGCTAAGTCGGACAACGTTACGAAATTTTCGATGTTCTGCTCGCAAAGATATTGAAAAAGGAATTCAATCGGAATTGAAAGATAAAAAACTGTGGTTGTGCGCAGATGAAACAACGGATCTAAAAAAACAATCAGTGGTTAATGTTATGGTACGTACAATGCCATTGTATGCAGCATGTATCTAAAGCGGCTACGTATTTGCACGTTTTAGTAAATATAATTTGAACAGAATGACAGCACTGAATATTTTTAAAAAGGAAGTTTACCTGTCATGATATCTATACAGGTCTTTGCTTTACTATAATGTCATGGTATTTGTGACATCTCTATAATTTGAATAGATTCCATCTGAATGGTAGTATACTGAAAAGAAATTCGTTGTCTTGATATTGGATATGAATTTATATTTACATGTTCAGTGATTAACCCATTATACCCCAATGTCCTATTTATAGGACAGTATAAAAACAGGTGTTTTTTTGGTCTGTATATAACTTGTATTTTCAAAATAGTTTTTTTTATCGGTAGGTGGAATCCCATTAAGCCTTTTAAGACGTGTTTGACCATACATAGTTTGTACCATTAAAAAGATTTTTTTAATCCTTACGTTTAATCCCAAAACGACGTTTTTATAACGTTATATATATGTTTGTAAATCATATAAAAAAAAGGTTTAACGAACATTTACTAAACTATTCACTCGAAAAAGAGTTCACCAAAGCTGTTGCCACAGTTATTTAAAAAAAAATATTTAAAAACTTCACAATATAGATGGTTTATTATGGCTGTCCTATTCATATGACACTGGTACTTCGCGTTATCAAATTTACAATCTTCTTTTATTTCATATTTCGAGTTTGTCTGTTGCCACGCACTGTTCAGTATTTTCTGTATTGTGTATTGTATGTTGGCATTATAAAAAAATTTACAGTTGCGTTATTTTAGTATTTTGAGTTTGTCTCTTGCTTCGCACAATTCATTTCTACATTGTATGTCAACTAAATATATTATGTGAAAAATTTTTATTGCGTGGTGTTATATTGATATGTTATTCTATTAGTTTAGAAATTTTTATACATATACATATATTTACTCAAAAGATGTACAGAAGAGCATTGTCGTTACGTGAAGTCGAGGATATTGTAAATGATCCTACATTTATGACATCTGAAGATCTCGATATAGTCATTCTTCCACCAGAACCAGATGAACTAACTGATGCAGATGACGTTGATGATAACAACTTAGGAAATGTGGAAGTCAGTGATGTACCAGGAGAACTTGTACTGAATATAAATTACCTATTAGTTCTGAGGCTCCAGAAACATATGAGCAAGAGGAAGTAAGTTTACCTGGTTGTTCATCTGCTGAAAATACTCTTGTCAACGCAAAGAGACCTAAGAAAAGACGTTGCCTTACTCAACAAACATTTTCCTGGAAAAAGGTGAAACCCGTTTACACAAAATTGCCAGATACACTCCAAACAGCCACTACAAATCGAGGATAATCTTAAAAATCATCTAGCGGGAAAATCGCCAGTTCAAATATTTGAAGAATATTTTACTGACACCGTTTTTGATTACATTGTTAACGAAACACTGAAATATGCTAGAAGCAAAAATGATCAAGATTTCACCGTCACAATAGACAAACTAAAATCGTTTGCAGGTATTTTATTGTTCAGCGGATATCATCAATTGCCATCTGAGAGAAATTATTGGAGCGAGGAAGAGGATCTTGGTATAAATATTGTCAAGGCCTGTATCTCCAGAAATGAATATTTAAAAATAAAAAAATATATACATTTTGCCGATAACTTGGTAATAGACAAGGATGATAGAGGATTCAAAGTTAGACCTTTGCTAAAAATGATAAACGAAAACTTTATAAAATTTCACGTATTTGAGAAAGAATTAGCAATCGACGAAATGATTTTCAAATATTATGGACATCATGGCCTAAAGCAATTTATACGTGGAAAGCCTATTAGATTTGGCTATAAATTGTGAGCTCTTTGTGGCGTTAGTGGATATTGCTATAACTTTGACCTGTATACTGGAAAATCAATTGCAAAAAATGATCGTGAAGATTTGGCCTTAGGATCCAGGGTAGTACTGATATGTTAGATTGTGTATCAGAACCCGCAAGTCATCAGATATATTTTGACAACTTGTTTACAAGTAGAGACTTACTCATTCATCTAAAACAGCTAGGATTCCGTGCGACTGGAACTTCAAGGGAGAGTAGATTATCTTCATGCCCTTTAAAAGATTCCAAATCTCTTGGAAAAGAAGAACGAGGCTCGTATGATTACAGATTCGATACAAATGCAGAAATACTTGTTGTGAAATGGAATGATAACAAGTGCGTTACAATTGCCACCAATTTCGATTCAGTAGAACCTCTCCATAAAGCAGGCAGGTGGGATCGAAAGGCTAAAGAAAAGCGAAGCATACCACAACCGCTTTTGTTGAAGAATTACAACTCTTACATGGGTGGAGTGGATCAACATGACTGGTTGGTGGGCAAGTATGCAACGAATATTAGAGCCAAGAAATGGTACTGGCCTCTATTTATTAGGTGTATTGATATGGCCATGGTAAACTCATGGCTCGTTTACAAGCTAGTTAACGATATTGATTTGAGTTTGCTAGAGTACAGACGATCTGTTGCCGTACCATAGGCCGAGAACGTCTGCAACAAAAGTTTTCGAAGATGTAAGATATGACAACCAAGGTCATTTTATGGAAAAAAGAGAGAAACAGCGAAGATGTCAAGGAAAAAACTGTTCATCCAAACCTCTCTCATTTTGCGTCAAATGTGATGTGACACTCTGCAAGGAATGCTTCATTCCTTACCACAAAAAATAATCTGCGTCTTGATTTCACCTATAGTACGGTTGATATGTGTAAGTGCCAGTGTCCTATATTTAGGACAGGCTATATTTACGTTATTTTCATAAAAAATGAATATATTTTTGTATTTTCGTATTATTTTACTTCAATTAAAAACGTTTCACTAAAAAAAACTTTTTATTTTTAATTTTTAAAAGTTGGGCGTTAATAGGTTAATGGTTGCTTCCCCGTCAGACCTCAACTGCTAATAGATCTTTTTATAATCGAAAACATCATGCATTTAATATTATTAACGACGTCGTTAATAAATAGCGTAACAAAATAGGGTTATATATTAGAACTCTGTGGAACTCTTGATATAGGAAACAATATGTTAGATTTATATTACGATATTCCATTTATTGTTTTCCTCATAGAAGGGTGAGATAAAATTTAGAAATAGTAACACAGATAAGCACGTGACTCAAGCTTAAATAAAATAATATGAAAATCAATTAGGTTAAAAATTTTTGAAAATCAATGTATATTGTAGCAACAAACTGTATTAGAGACACACGTTTGTTTATATAATTTCTCCTTAACCTTCATGATATATTGCAAGATGACTCTATATTACTCATACGCAATAATAAAATATAATTAATTACAATTAAATTCCGCTTGTGCTGATTTATATGATTCATTTTGGTTGATCAAGTCAATTGAATTGGCGTAATTGTGTGAAAACGAACAGTCTGATATATTTCAGACAAATTTGTAAGTAACATGAACTTCTAATGAATTAAGATGTTGAAATTCAAGGTAACAAAGAATATAATAATGTAAATAGTTGAACGTCGTTAGATAGCCAATAATTATTTATACTTCCTTTATGAATGATTCAGAAGAATGCTCCTTTCAAGTTTACATTATATAGCAATAATTTATTTCCTACAATCAGTCTCTGCATTTTTACTTTTATTCTTTTTTGCGTCAAAATGTAATTTTGACATGAAGTTAATATTTGTAAAAGTTACTAAAACATGAAGTCATCAAGGCTAAATAGTGTTATTAAGAAGATCTAATTATTGCGAGGGCTGTTCAGAAAAACGTTGGTTATAAAAAAACTACGGGATTTTTAAACATAGTAAATTATTTTTTTTTTAAATAATTCTATATGGCTCTGAGATTTAACAATAGTGTCAGGAAATCTCTTACCATGCATTAAGCTTTTAATCAGCGGTCGTTGGGTGTAAAATATGGACTATGTGATTAAGGACTGACCAGTTAGACTTTGCATAGACTTTGCTTAGGATTTGCCTAGAAAAATTATTGTTTGTACGGTAACGGTCTAATAAAATTCCGCGCAAATAAGATATTTGCGATTACTATACAATTTTGGAAGACTTGAGGAAAAAAGACAAGACGAATTACTGCAACTAAAGAAAACAGCAATAATTTTTTGTTTTTAATTTTACTGTGAATAGCTTTTGTTGACTTTTACTCATTTCCGGTCACCAAAACACTTAATTGCTGTTTTGTCTCGGGATCATTATTGTATGTTCAAGATCTGTCACTTATAATTATCTTAAATGCCTTCTTTGAAAATCTTCGATCGTACTTTTCTGAGATGAACCTACACCAGTCTATCTGTGCTTGTTTTTGCCCTTGGCAATCTATAGATGTATTTATATATTAATTCTAACTTGTTCTACTCAAAAATCACATGAATTAGACTTTAACAAGTGTTATTTGTTCATTTCACCTTAGATATGGTTACCATAAACACGGTCATATCGCCTGTAGGCGTTATATCCGGTCAATATGGCCCATAACGCCCGCTAATTTATTCACAGTTTTTAATGTTGTGTGAGTATAAATAAGGCCCGAGAAGAAAGGATATACATTTTACAGAACTAATAATTTAAATTTTTAAGAAAGTCTAAAGAAAGAAGCAAAACTTTAGCATTCTTTATTAAAATTAAGAGTATCTAAATATTGACAACTTGAAAGTGTCAACAACTGTCATTTAAAATAAACTTAAATCGTTGATTCCAGGAGTCAAGGAGTTAGATGTTATCATGACATGAACTATCATTACAGTTAACAGAAATTTCGGAACTTTTGCCATGTAAATTGAATTTTCCGCTTAAGAAATTAATTCTTCATTAAAAATAAAATCTTGTATGAACCACTGGCGCCCTCGGTAGACATTCATCCCGTTATTCGGGCTGAATTAACGACGACCTCGGAGCAATATAATACCCATAACGCCCTTGGTGCGTAAATAACTATTTCATTGTGTAATTTACACTCGTAACTAAGGCAACTGCCGCAATTGCCGTAGCCGCCGTAATTATGTAGGTGACATTTTTTTAATTTATATTAATCTACAATTTTAAATTATTAAAATTGGAGAAAAAACGTTTATATTACGTGTGCAAAGCAGTTTTTGCGTTTTCGAATGTATTTTAAAAAACTCAACATTCTCAAACTCAAAAAACCTATGCTTTGCACACTTAATATAAAAATAACTATTTTGTACGTTTGGTAGTTTTCATTTATCACTCTACTAATATTCACAGATAAATATATCTGGTAGATAAGATGCATTTGAAGTTCTTCATTAAAAGTTAGAGTTACTTCTCCGATAGATAAGTATCTAATAGATAATGCAATCGTATAACGTGGCAAAGTTGTTTAATAGAGATGTAACTTCTCTTTGCTTTTCTTCATAATAAAAACAAAAAAGCTATTGTAATATTTGAATTTTTCCTGATTTGCTTAGCGAAGAAGATTCATATGATTGAAACATTTCATTGAACAGTTTTCATGAATGACTCCTAGAAATGAGAATTATCACAACTCCCAACATTCATAAAAATAAAGAATATCCTGTAGCCATACACTTGAACAGTAATTAAGTGATCTTTCATTAAATACTAGGTAAAAGAAAAAGTATGAACACAGTTTTTTTTACTACATTTACAAATTGTTTTTTGTACTCGCTTATCAAAACCTGTCATTTCACGATTCGATTTGCGTGCGTAAAAAGTCACTTTAAACACGAGTGCGTAAAAGTAAAGTTGGTACTTCCTGGAACTTGATTAATTTAGTGACATTTTAAAATCATAAATCCCTAACCATAATAATATGCTACCCAGTTCGTTGTTTTTCTATGAAAATAAAAGGAAATGAAATAGAAATTGTTATATTTGGAAGGTATGTAATTCAATGTCAGAACAGCAACAAATATTATTTTTTAAATTTATAGAAAACAAAAAAAAAATTGTCACAAGTGGGATTCGAACCCACGCCCTCAGAGAGGACCAGAACGCTCGAGAACCCGTATAACAGGCAAGGTAAACCTTGAGTCTGGCGGCTTAGACCGCTCGGCCATCCAGACAGATACTAGTAATATTGTTAAAAAGACTTATAAATATAATATTTTTGAAATTATATTTATATTTTATATAAATATTATTATTGTTTATAGTTCTCGTACAAAAAATATTGTACAAACTTCGTGCGTGAAACATTTCGCGAATTCGTGTCCATAAAGCGCTCGCCTACGGCTCGCGCTTCAAACTGGTCACTCATTCGCGAAATATGATTTCACGCACTTGGTTCGTAAATAACTATTGATTTGTAAATGAAGTTTTATTAAATACGAGAATATTTTTTTGTTACATTTTCTCACATTCTTCATCTTTATTCTAAAATTATTGAAAATTGTAGCTTTATGAGCAGAACCAGTCCATTGCATTTAATTTATGTACACAATCTGTACATTTATACATTTATAGAAAAAAGCTTTTTCTATTATGAAATAACTTTAGCTGATCTCCTTCCATAAAAACAAAAGATTATGTTGGTAATAAATGTATTCAAGATACATGTACACTTACCTGAAGATTATATTCTAATTACAATGTATACATCTTTTAAAACCCTTTTTTCCGGTGATTTTATAATTTGTCATAGCAAGAATACTATTACTGTTGACAATTTTACAATACAGAAACTGTTTGTGAAAAGCTGTCTGTAGTCAATAATTAATTCATTAGTCACAGATTTATTGCTAAAATTATACGAAATACTAATAAATATGATTATATTAGAGTAACCCTTACAGATTTCAAACTACTTGTAAATGCTCCTCTATTTGTTGAAATCAAATCATTATCGTTTATATTTTTTTAAGGAAAGCGTAAATAAAATTCTACAGAAAGCCATCCAGAGGCGAAGAAAACGCTCATTAATCTTTGACAGAAAGATAGATGTTTGCCGATCTCGAAAACAAATAGATTGTTACTTAAAATTATAACGCTCTTCTTTCAAAAAACTAAACATAAACTGTAAATACTCTTTATTAAATTTTATTTAAAATAAAATGCCAATGAAGTAAAAAAATTGACTAAAAGTTAATAAAAAATAACCCTTACCATAAGGTAGCTATAGTCGTAGACATATATTTCTGCAACTAAGTTGTCATCAGTAGCAGTAAAAATATTACATTCGAAGAACTAGCATACATTTTACGCCAGTAACGCAAATTACTATACCACCGTTGTACAAGTATGACGTTGTATTAATACGATGCTGGTATAGTTATGTGCTTTGCTTATGTAGTATTAATGCTTGTAGTATAATATTTTTTTTCTGCTGATAATAACTTTTAGAGAATCAGCCACAGTTTCCAATTAAACAAGATATTTCATTTAGCCTTTATATCACTATAAAAAAAGACTGCGATGGGTATAAACAATTCATATGTTTGAATAAACTACACAAAATGTAACTAGAAAATAAAATTGTCAATTGATACAGATTAGTGTTATGTTTTAACCAAGGTAAATACAAAAAAATATTTTGCTTTTAATTGCCTCTCAATGCTTTATTTACACTAAATCCTAAATCAACACTGTATAAAACAACATTAGTAGTACATGTAAAGACTTGAGCTAACAGAAGTCCTCCCTCTATACCTCGGATATTAATTCCTATTATGAACCATACCGTTCCAATTATGCAAGCGGTCGTGAAAAATAAAATGATTGCTATGGCGTTAAAAGCTCTGATAAGTACCTCCGGCATAACTTGACCAAGTATATATCCTAAAGCTATTACGCTCGTATTTATAATGCAACAACTGAATACCACGTTCGGAAATAATAGCGATGATGTGGAATAATCTAATATATTTTGAACGCTGTCGGTGTAAATTCCTGCACACGTGATAGATACCAACTAGAAAAATATACAACATTAATTGTGATGTACATTTGACACATGGTGAAATCACACTGGTCAACAAATTTTCATTTATTAAAATTTTTCTCTAGAAACTATGTACTATTTACGCTTCTTTTATAGTTCTAGGAATAGTAATAACAACAAATTTATTCTGGCATGCCAGGTTTTACAAGAAAAAATATTGAAAAGTAAATGAAATAATATTAATTAGGTATGTACATTATATTGAGCTGTAAGACATCGTCCTGTTTAAAATGTTTTTCTTTTCTTTTCTCTTATACTGTTCTTCGACACTTTCTGATATCAATGTCCAACAATAATCAACAAGCATTTCACTGTTCCACTTGCCCTGATAACATTTTTCAATAACAGAAATGTCTTGATGAAACCATACATCGTGTTCATCACTCACGTCGCCGAGGTTCGGCGGAAAGTAATCCAGATGCGAGTGCAAAAATGTATTTTAAGGCTCATGATACAGACCAATTTATGGTAGCAATCAGTCGAATGGTCCGTTTCTTCACGTCAAATGATAGGTCTTGCAAATGGCATAGCGCTTTTCTTACCGTTTCACCAGCCCCTGAGAGTAGCAGCACAACGTGTGCAGCAAATGATAAGTGCCCATAGTCTTGATGTTCAATGGTTAAGCCAATATATAAACAGTGAAAATATAACTTTTCTATTAAGGGCCGGTTTATTCACCTTCCAATAAAGTATCGAGTAGCGCTACTTGTAAGATAAAACCTTACTTGACAGATTAAATGTTTATTCACCGTCAAGTAAAATTTAACCGTCCAGTAAAATTACTTACTTGTCAGAAAATTTACTTGCTATTCATCTACCCTATAAACTATCAAGTAAGCCTAAAATCCTGTTGTTTGTGAACTATCATGTAACAGAAAATGCAGCTATTGACAAATAAAATGGATTTATTTGAAGACATTGACGATATTGTATATAATGATTTTGTCAATATTATTAATTTAGTGAATAGAGAGAGAACACCTTCTCAAACTCGTAATCGATATCGAACAGAAGACAATTTTAATAAATTTGATGATGAATATGTTTCTTGATAGCTAGGTATATAATTTCAATACAATCTGTTAAAATTATTTTATATATATATTGAAAATTAACTTATTTAAGACTCAAATGGGTATTTGATTAAATATATTTGTATCGACCGATTGCTTATACATACTTTAAAATCAGATCAACCGAAATTCTTTATTCTTCGTTAGAGAAATTTGCTCATCTATCACATTTCTTACTTTCCATTTTCTTTGAAATTAAATTAGCTTTGACGCAAACGATAGTCTGGGATTAGGTCATAATTTAAGTAATAATATAAGATATCTTTTCTCTACTAATTGATACTGTTTAATCTGTTTATGTGAATACGACCAACACGTGATAAAACGTAACAAAGTTTAAGAATGGTGTAAGATTTAAGGTTGTAGATGCACGGATACATTTGTCATGCCGGCAACTAGAATTACAGGGAAGTTATACATCCTTTTCTATCACATATGTTTGTAGTATGTTACATATTTCTCTATTTTCACCTAAACATACTACTGTAGTAAAAACATTTGTTCTTTCCAGTAACACTAACCGACGTTTACAATTTTGTGAATAAACACAAAAATAGTAAATGCGCCAAGTAAATTTAATTGTCAAGTAACTAGCAGGTACTTTACTGGAAGGTGAATAAATCGGGCCTAAAATTGTAATATTCCGCTTAGTGGGCTGTGAATTCTCCACATTCATAATAGACTCTGTTTGGATGATTTATACACGTACGTCACATTACGAAATTAAAAGACGTTTAACTATCGCAAACAAACCTACATTGAATCGAAAGGGCCGTGTGTGGCTCTTTATACGAGGGTGGATCAATAAATACCCGTGTTAGGAAAGAAGACGCAAGTTTTTCACAATTTTTTTTTTTATTTTTCAACGTAATCACCTTTTAGTACAATACACTTTTCCCAGCGTTTCTGCCATTTCATTAACCCCTCCAAAAAATACGATTTGTCAAACTCTGCAAAATACGCTTCTGTCTCGACGATAACCTCGTTTGAGCTGAATCTTTTTCCCCCGAGCCACGTTTTCATGTTGGGGAACAGAAAGAAGTCGCAGGGAGCCAAGTCAGGCGAGTACGGTGGGTGCGGCAGCAATTCGTAGTGCAGTTCATGCAACTTTGCCGCGACAATTCTGGATGAATGTGCTGGTGCATTATCGTGGTGAAACAGCACTTTTTTCTTAGCCAAATGGGGCCGTGTCTCCTTCAATTTTATATCGAATCGGTCCAATAATTCACTGTAGTACTGCCCCGTGACCGTTCTTCCTTTCTGCAAAAAGTCCATGAGGATTATTCCGTTGGAATCCCAAAAAATCGTGGCCATGACCTTTCCGGCCGATGGGACCGTCTTTGCCTTCTTCGGAGCAGATTCACCCCGAAAAATCCATTGTTTTGACTGTCGCTTGGACTCTGGCGTATAATAATGGATCCAGGTTTCATCAACGGTGACGACTCGACGCAAAAACTCCTGCGAATTTCTCTTAAAGAGGTCCAAACACTGCTTCGACATTGACAACCGTATCCGCTTGTTGTCCACCGTAAGCAATCGCGGCACCCATCGGGCCGACACCTTTCTCACCGATAACTTATCATGTAAAATATTAATTGCCGTTCCGTACGACACGGCCTCTGCTACTTCGCGCACTTTCGTTCGGCGATCAGCGAGAATCATGTAGTGGGCCTTTTCAACGATTTCCTCGGTAACCACGTCTGCCGGGCGGCCTGGGCGCTCCTCATCAAAAACAGATGTACGACCACGTTTAAATTCGTTGAACCAATATCTTACGGTTGTCATAGATGGTGAAGGGTCCCCATAGACAGCATTCAACTTCGCTTTTATTTCTTCGCATGTTTTTCCATCCAAAAATAAAAAGCGAATTACGGATCGATATTATTCTTTTTCCATTTTATCGAGAAACACGAAACACGTGTGATACAACTGGCTGCCAAATAAAAACTAACCTATGAATCAGTCTGAAATTTATTATGGTGTTGTCTGACAGATGGTAGTACACGACGGTAATGCCAACTTCCCTCAGCAGCGCCGCCTGTCTTCAAACACGGGTACTAACTGATCTTCCCTCATATATCAACATAGCCAGATATCTACCAATTCTTAATTTGATTGGTTTCATAGCAAAAATGGGTGTGGTTTAAGTGCTCTGGCGTAGGAAATATACAAGCACATGTTCACTCAATATTCGACAGAACAATATTTTTAGTAGTTTTTTTCGTAAGTACTAATGCGTTTTTTGAAAAAAACTATTTAGGAAAATATCTCAAAATCCTGACGTGATGGAGAAAATTTTAAATCAGATTCAGAATCAGCATGACAAGAAACATAAACTACACGTATTGGTGTATAAGAAAGTTAAACTGTGTTGACCAGTGTTATTAGGTTGGTGCATATGAAATGTTTGTTTTCTTTCGTGCTAAAATAAAGCGCAATATCATGCGATATTTGTGATAAGAAATGAAATTTGTAAATGCATCAGTTGGTCCTTCTACTGTGTGAGATTGACATCTACTATACAAGTATTTTCCTTATATTTTTTAAGTGATAAAATGAGTATCAATGCGTTAAAATTCCCATTGTACGCAGTAATAACATTAGTAATGTATTGGTATATACTATGAATTTAAATTAGAAAATAGTACCAGAGTCCCAAAAGATCACGATATATGGTATAAGCAAAGTGTGTGTCGTACAAGAATGAACTACATCATTGATAATGACAACTGGGATGCCGCGCTGGAACTGTATCCTTGACCCTGCTTCCGTCTTCTTGATCACCATTCATTGTACACCATTGGTTTGAGGAGTTGCATGCTGGAGATGATACCTGAAATCCAGCCTCGAAGTTTCAATGACTTTAATGCAAAAATGCAGACAGATTAAATTAGCTTTGTTCAAAGAATGAATTTGCAATGGTTTGAGTTTGGAAATGAATGCGCATGCTTGGTTTGTAACTGATTGCAAATTAAACTGCTTCTTTTTATTCTCTGAACATTTTTTGCCCTAGTTTCAAATGATCCTTAGGTGTTGCTTTATATCAGCGATGCACATACCGCGGGCGGCAAGCGGCCCACTGTCGATATTTATGCAGCCCGCCAACGAATTTTAAAAATTGTTCGAAAAAATACAAACGTAGGTAAAAATCCATTCAAATCAATATTTCTTAACTTTTTATTTTATTCTAACTTTTAATTGTTAGTAAGATATGTATCATTAAGTACCTACCTACTTTCTTGTTCAGGTTTACTACGTAGGACAGGGATCCTCGTCGTTCCAAGCATATTGTTACGAGACTAGAAATCTGTCGAACCAACTAGATTACTCGAAGATTCGCGAAACACGTCGGTATTATCCCCGAACAATGTGGTAGGTTCTCGATGTTAGGTAACTTGTATAAATACAATGCATCGCCCGCTATCGGGGCAGTTAAGTTTTAACTACGGACAAGCGAACGTTATATTGTTTGAATTGTAATCTGTGAAGAATAAATATTTCGTCGTTAGAACTTGGCATCTACGTACGTAACAATATAATATCAATTTTGATATGGATAAACCTGGCCCCAGTAAAAAACGTAGTCGTAAGATCGAAGATGAAAATCGACAGTTTCAAGATATTTGGACCGAAAAATACTTTTTTATTTCATCGCATAACAAAAGAGTCTGTTTAATATGCAAGAGTATTGTTTCTATTCCGAAGGAATATAATGTGAAAAGGCATTATGAAACCCAACTTCATACTTTTACCAAATTAACCGGCGAAAATCGAACGCAAAAAATTTCCACTTTACAAAGGTAACTAATAGACCAGCAAGCTATGTTCACAAAACCAATTCAAGATGCTGAAACAGCTACTGAAGTTAGCTTTGAAATATCTCGAATAATAGCGAAAACTTGTCGGCCTTTTAAAGATGGATAGTTTGTTAAGCAGTGTTTAGATATCGCCGCAAAAAAATGTGTCCGAAAGATGCAAAGAGGTTTGAGAAAATTCAACTGAATCGGATGACTGTTCAAAGAAGACTTACCACATTAGCACCTAATATAGAAGAGCAATTAGCTACGAAATCGAAAAGTTTTGAGTATTTTTCTGTAGCACTCGACGAATCTACAGATATAAGTTCCACTGCTCAACTCTTAATATTTTTACGAGGTGTAACGCAAAATTTTGAAGTGAGTGAAGAACTGATTGGTATGAGTTCTTTGACAAGTCAAACCAAGGGGAGTGACATGCTCAAAGCTCTTCTGGAAAAATGTTCTATAATGGATTTGGATTTAACGAAATTATCTGGAATTACGACCTTCAATGGTTGGAAGTAAATCTGGGATAATAACTATGTTAAAAGAGTACTTACAAACTAAAATCATAGATACCAAGGAATTAATGCAGTTTCATTGCATTATACATCAAGAGGCCCTCTGTTCAAAATTATTGGGATTTGAAAATGTGATGAAAGTTGTAGTACCTACTGTAAACTTTATAAAATCACGAGGTCTCAATCACCGACAATTCACACATTTTCTCGAGGATATTGAAAGCGAATATGGTGATCTGTTTTACATTGATGTAAGGTGGCTAAGTCGTGGGTTGTCACTAGAGCGGTTTCTTAACTTGATTGAAGAAATCAAAATATTTCTGGCGGAAAAGAAAAAGGACGTCTCCGAACTCGACAACCCTGATTGGCTGTGTGACTTAGCGTTTGTTGTAGACATCACAAATCACTTGAATGTCTTAAATACGCGACTCCAAGGCAAAGATCAATTGATTTCGCAGTTATACTCTCATGTTTCGTCCTTTCAATGCAAATTGAGTCTTTTCAGGACAAATCAAGTCAGCCAATTACAGCCATTTTTCGAACTACAAAACAATTATGGAGAAATTCAATAAAACTGATGTCAATTTCGCTTATGTTGAAAAAATTGATATTTTACTACAAGCTTTTCATGATCATTTGCTAGACTTCAAAAAAAGTTAAACCTCTATTAGACATTTTCAGCAATCCTTTCAACATTTCACCCGAAAATGCACTGGAATCAATACAGCTGGAATTGATAGACATGCAAAATGATGATAATTTACGAAACAAGTTTAATGAAGGTAATTTACTCAACTTTTACCGTTGCGTTGACAAAACCGTTTATAAAGAGTTGCGAATAAATGCATTGAAATGCGCAAGCTTATTTGGATCGACGTATATTTGTGAGCAAACATTTTCAGTGATGAAACTTGACAAAACAAAAAATCGAAACCGTCTGGCAAATGAAAATCTGGAAGCAATTTTACGTGTGGCGACAAGTAATGTGGAGCCAAACATAAAGAAAATTGTTAGGTCAATGCATTGTCATGCATCAAAATAATAACACATGGAATATTACATTGTAATGATTAGATTACATTACGATTACATAATTACAACAAACAATTTTGAATGTTTTTTTATTTTTATCATTTGTAGTAATTCATACTATTTAAAAATAAAAATATTTGTGTTAATAAGTAGTCTTTGTAGTGACTCGTCCTTGGCTTATAATTTTCCCGAGTGGCTCCTGTTCCCTATAAGTCTGTGCATCCCTGCTTTAGATATTTATATTTGACAATTAATGTCAGCGAAAATTGTTTCTGTATATAGTATACTTTTACGAACGGTAAGAATTTCTATATTATATTATACAGAGGAATGTAAAAGTATATTTATTGCAGATGTCAGATACTGAAAGTAGTGACTCAAGTGACGCTAATGAAGTTGCTTTCTTTAGTTAACTTATTTACCTTCCATTTCAATTATTTTATAAATATAAAGTAAAAAGTTAATAAGTAAATATGTAAAGAGTCACTAATAATAAGTTAGCAACTACTTTACCTAACCACAACAAGCCAAATACGGCAAAAATAATCAGGAACGGCTGCACGGTATTTTTCTAATTTACATGCGCATGTCTATGACTAAAAATTTGCATTAAAATCAGAAATTATTCTAACCGTTGCCAACCGATTTCCAATCATGTGATTGCTTTCTTTGAACAACCAATTATTTATCACAGTGGCAAATTTGTGCTTCTTTGAACGCATAAATTCTAATGCGCTTGCGCTTGAACAAAGCTATTATTATCAGCTCTAGGATGATTATTTTTTTAGTAACATGTATTTTCTTGTTATTCACTGTCAGAATTGCGTTGTAGTGCATATATCTTCACAGTCGTTGTCTGTTGTAGATATGTCGTGTGGGTGTTTTACATCTTACTAATAATAATAATATACTTTAATACTCAATACGACCAATTACAAGATACGTTATATGTACTATCGTGAGCAAATGAAAGTAAACGCACTATTATAGCTGCGTAAATTTTACTTCTTAGAATTACAAATTGTCAAGCTAATGTCATTAATGTTATGATTAAATGTTATTAATGTCAAGTTAAAATGCCTCATATGACTGACGCGTAGAAAATGCGAGCAATCACTCTCATTGAAAAAGGATGGACTTTACAAACGGTAGCAAATGATTTGGGAGCTAGTAAAAATGCCATATTTAAAAGGAAATGGGATGAAACACATACGGTTACTTATATTAATGGTGGTAGTAGACAAAGGGTATCTAATGAACAGTAGGACCAACAGTTAATAAATATTCTGATAAACGACCCCTTCAAAAGTGCTAAAAATGCTATTCAAGAGACTAACTTTCCTGGATCGTGCTGGACTGCCTATAGAAGAATAAAATCGACTAAATTTTGCGAATAACTACATTAATCAAGAAGATATATGGAGACGCGTAAATTTCTCAAACGAGAAAGTTTTCCAAACAACGCATAATGGGAGTGTTCGCGTATACAGACCTCTAAACAGTAGATACATTGAGCGTTATGTTAAACCTACTTTCAACAGTTGTCGCCTTTCCATAACTGTATAGGGCTAGATTAGTTTAGAAGGAGCTGGTGTATGTTGGAAATTGGATGAGAGATTTACTAGTGCCTACTACTATATATTCCAGCAAGATAACTCCCCAATCCATACTGCTGGTGTTGTTAGGCAATGGTTTGCCAATAACAACATAAATGTATTACCTTGGCCAGCTAGAAGTGCTGACTTGAACCCAATTGAAAATGTTTGGAGTATATCTACTAATAAAACGAATTTATGAAAACGGTTATAGACCTAATGATAGAGAAGCGCTTTGGGAACGAATTGAGGAAGTTTTGGAATGAATATATCAGAAATGTAATTCTTTCCATGCCATTCGTTTTAGAAAATAATGGTTCTTGGGCAAAATATTAAAAAGCTTAAAATATGTAAATTAATATTATATAAATCTTACAACATTAATTATATCGTATTACTGTGAAAATGTGACACAATTAAAAGCACTGACACTTCAAAAGTACTGTTTACATTAGGTAAATTTTGAAATTTCGGCATACCAACATAATAAAGTGTCCACTTTCATTTGCTCACGATAGTACATAACTATGAAAATACAATTACAAATAAGCTATGCACGTATGTATTGTGTCTATTCGGCGAACCATCTTCTACGCAAACACATCATCCAGCATTCCGTTGGTCATGTTGGAGAGAACATAGGTAGGACTCCGTTCCTGGCGATCGTCTTCGCAAAGGGAAGCATTAATGTAACGCAATACCTGGAGTTCACATGAAGATGCTGAAAACGACATTCGCTCCAGTATGAACGGGCAGTCAATAATGGCACCATTTTAGCACAAATACTACAAATATTTTCTCTTCTAACGCTTAGAGATGACGTGCAATGGCGTAGAAGAAAATTATTATGGAATGCTCCTCGTTCCGGGTAAATTCCATAGACGGGATACCAAATTAATGAGGTATATTCAATTTTGCATAAAACATAAGTACGGTGCAATAATTTAAGCAAAGTGATATCTTTAAAAGTATTTCGCACATTCATAAATATCAGAAATAGATACAAAAACTGCTCATTACCAACAAAGTTAATAGTATCACTGGAAATAATGAAGAATCCAACGACTTTAATCGATAATATGGACACCACTTAAGCAACATGCGAAAGTTGATATATTCGAACAGAAGTGCTACGAAGTTAGGTCGTTATAGTGGAGGCAAACGACGCGGATACGGATCAGAGAAGCGAAACAACAATAAGACATACACCGTGATCAATTTCACCTTATTGTAGTTTGGTTGTATTAAAATCCCCAGATTTTACAATTTACATTTTAATATGAGTAGATTGATGGCATTGCTCATGTTTGCATATGAGCTCGTTTATTTGTCCTATTGTTTGTCATGAATCGTTATGTAGTACTTTTGCTGCTCTTACCTCTGTATATTCTTGCGTTCTAATTAAATATCATGGGTGAATGACATCACCGTCAGTCAGAAATGACAAATGTTAACTAGAATACAAAATATAGCCAATGTTACATTTAGGTATGCTAATCTAAGTATTCTATTGTCAACTGCGGAGACTTAATATTGCTCCCTCTGTATAACGAGAAGCAGAAGACAAAAGCAAATAGAATATCACTCGAAATACTTATCTAAAACAGGCGAAAATTGCTTCGATTAACAAGAAATATGTTATCCACGAATTGAATTTTATAAACATACAAAAACAAATTAATTTTTTCTAAACAAATGCGGCACTTCATATACGCCAACCTAATACATTAACGTTATACTTACAATTTGAGCAATCTTTAGTAAAAATTCTCTTCCACACAGACTGTATTGATAATTCGAGGGAGAATTAACATCGTAGGCACATCCTGGTATATCAGCGATAGATTCCCTACTAAATAGCCTCTTTAAAACTACTGTAGGTCTTCTACTATTCGTTTCGTTTGAAGGTTGCTTTGGATCCATACAAATTTCTGCAATATTCGATAAAGAACCCATTTTTGTTTGTTACACTTTTTAAACTGTTCCTTCTTGAACGTGATTTAATATACATAAAAGGAAGAGGGTTTAACCGCACATCCTTTTATTTTAAAAATACTCTTTAATATTCCTTCTTTGTTTAGCAAATGTAAATACATTGACCGCAAAATTATTACGTTTCTTTATATATTTTTTTATCTTATACAGTCTTGGTCAATAAAATTATATACATTTACAAATGTACCGGGTGCATCAATAGTGTAACGGCGGAGTTTGACGAGAAAACTAACAAAGATAGGAAAGTGAGATTTTCTGTACGTATATAATATATCATAGCGGATATTGTAAAATTATTTACGAATAGTTAATTGACGAAGGAGATACTTGTTGAAACTGCATTATAACGCTAAGAAATAAGTACCTAATTAAACTTCTAGTTTAAAAAATTCTTTTATTGTAAATACCACTACAATATTGTTTCGCCATACAATGGCTTCATCAGGTGTATGAATACTGAATATGTACAATGCAAGTTAGAATATTTATGTGAAAATTATTGGGGAATGGTGGTGGAAAAATTTTTACCATCTTAAATTTAGTAGAGGGGAGTTGTTTAAATCTAGTTGGTCATTTAAAGCTAATCCTAAACTATTGTATCTATTAATTTCTAAGTTTTCTAACAGGCTAAGTTTTTTACTTTTTCCTTGAACGTGTAAAATTTTGAAATCTATATTAAATCTATGATTAATTTCTAAACAATGATTTGCGAAACTTGAATCTGTTTTCTTTTCTTTATGGCGTCTCGTGTCCTTTCATCCTAATTTTGAATGTCCTCCCCGTTTGTCCTATGTATACCTTATTGCAATCTTCGCATGTTAACTTATACACACCAGAGTTTGATTCTTTGTCTATTTTATCTTTGTTATTTTTAATAAAGTTCTGTATAGTATTGTCTGTTTTAAATGATATATGTTCGTTATTAACTTTTTTAATGAAAGTACCAATTTTTTCCGAAATTTTTCCTAAGTAAGTAAGCAAATTAATATGTCATCAACATACCTAAACCAATATACACAATTACCAAACAGGGGATGTGTACTAATTATAGTTTCTAAATTATTCATGAAAATTTCCGCTAATAAGGGGCTTAGTGGGTTTCCCATTGCTAGACCCTGTGTTTGTTTGTCAATTTAAAAAGAAATTTTATAAACAAACAGAGGGTCTAGCAATGGGAAACCCACTAAGCCCCTTATTAGCGGAAATATTCATGAATAATTTAGAAACTATAATTAGTACACATCCCCTGTTTGGTAATTGTGTATATTGGTTTAGGTATGTTGAGGTATTAATTTGCTTTAACGGTTCAGATAGACAATTAAAAACTTTACATAATTATATCAACACTATTCATCCCAAAATAAATTTTACTATAGAAACAGAAATAAACAAAAGCATGGAAACTTATTTTTTTTATAGTAGGCTAAAGAAAAATTGGTTTCAGGTGTAAAACAGATATGAACAGGTATGAATTAGTGATGACCAGGTTAACCTGTTCATTATCTATTCAGACCCATTTTACATCTGTTGATTACCTGTTTCATATCTGTTCAGGTGTGTGTACAGTAGTGTACACCTGTTCCCGACATTTGAATTTCTCGCGTGTTTTGAGCGAGAAAAAAGTAGTGGGGATAAAATGTGAATTTAGACCCCTGCGTTAAATTTCGTGGGATTTTGGTCCAGAACTCTCTTAGCTTATCTACTGTAATATGTAAAGAAATAAATGAAACAAGTAATTATTGATACGGTATATTTTGTAAATACTAAAATAGAAAAATTCTTTTTTATTCAATATAGTCACATGTAGCGAAATGAAGATAAACAGTGTCAATATAAGATATAGGTGATTTTTTTTATGTCTAACTAAATTTTGTGGCTCATTATATATTTACCTTACTTTAATGATTTAAAATTTTATTATTTTAATATAAAATAATCGCAATTAATATAACGAAAAATTCTAACATTTCTTATCATGAATAACATAGAAGACATATAGCATAAATAAAAGCAACAATAATAAATAATTAAGATTATTCTTTAGGTCTAGGCAGTCATATTATATAACAAATTATTGCTTTATATACCTTTCAAGGCTATTTTTAGACTTATTCCTAAATCAACGCTATATAAAACAAAATTTATAATACACAAAAATATTAGAGCCAGTAAAAGAACACTCGCTGAAGTGTGCAGTTCATGTATCCCTATTACAAACCATACTGTCGCAAGTACACAAGTTAACACGAAGAATAACACTACACTTAATGCATTAAATACTCTTATAAGCAGTTGCGGTATAACTTGGCCCAGTATGTAACCCAAAGCTATGACACTGGTGTATATAATTGTACAACTAAAAACTACAACAGGAAATATAACACAGGACGTCGAATGTTTTAAAAGATGTTGGACTTCGGTAGTATAAATTCCTGCACAAATGATCGATACTAACTATAAAGAAATGCATGAATTACTAACTATGGAATATGTTAGTAAGGTAAAATTCACCAAAGATTACCAATGCGTCGTAAATCTTCGACTAAATTAACGACTCGATGTAGCTTATATTGGCATCCAGCCTATATCGAGCCTTTACTAATTGTTTTGAACAAAAATGCAAATTTGCGAAATATGTTCAAAATAGCAAATACTGAAACACTGCGCGAAGCAGAATAATGTGATTTATTTTTTATTACTAGATGAAAGTGTCTTGACTAACACGGTAATGTCATACAGTGACATCTGTCAGCTTCAAGAATGAATAACCGTATCTAATATCTACAAAATTTATTGACTTTTCTCTTTTCTAAATCGACTGGTTAAATTTTTTGTATTATAACTACTTCTGAAAGTTTTTAGAGCCAATTTGTAATTGACTCCTGGCGGATAAATGTAACAAAGTTTAAAGCCACTAGTTTAACATTTTAATTTGTCAAACGTTCAAACTAATATCGTTTTATTATCTTTATTCAATAGTATATTACATACTGAGGCGGAAGGTCGTGAGATTACACGTTCACGTCTCGAGATTACAAAGTTCTCGAACTTAATCTCGAGACGGGAATGAATCTTTCCGCCGAGGTTTGTATAATATTTTACTCATGATCGGTTAGTAATTAATTATTATATAAACTATTAAATCACTAAATTTCAAAAATATAATAGTATTAAATTTCGTGACATTTTGATAAATGCTTTTGATAGGTACTGGTACTAGGTAACGTAGCCATTAATAGTGATATTTTCTTACAGATTACTATTTTATTATTCTACGATTTTAAACATGGTCTTTCTCTAACAGTAAATAGTCATGGAAATTCTAATGTAGCAATTAATATTAAAACGTTGTCTTGTTATTTACTTAATAAAGATTTGTGAATAGTTTTATTATAATTTGATTTACTTATTTAAATGACACTTACGCTTCATAAATACTGAAATGAGATTACCTAGTCGGGAAAGTGACATAAGCTAGCCGGTAAGATGCTATTACCTACCTCGGTATGTAGTAGCGCATTTTCTAACTGGTTTGAAGGTTAGTAATGTTCAGTTTACTAACCAATCGTGAGTAAATGATTTTACTACAGATGGTAGGTTTTATAGTAAAAAATGTTTTACAATTGTTTCGCGCTATAAAATTATTTCAAAAAATATAGAATAAATATTTTGAATGTTCATTAATTGTCTTATATTGTTTCAAAACTTTTAAAACAATTTACCTAAAATATATGGCTTTTTCCGAAATCAGAAAATGAAACGGTTTTTAACTATATTTGATTTCATCTTCAAATTTTTATTTATAAAAATACTGGATGGGAATTTTTAATTAATTTACTTTAGCTTACTACGTATATTTCAAAATTGTACTTCATCCAGGTCATTTCCATTATACCTATTTATTGTCAAGTGAATGGAAATTATTATGAATACCCAAATTACGTAGAACGTGATGTCTAAATAAAATGCACAATTGTTTGTCGGTTTCATTAAAATCTTTTGCCATAATTCAGAAACATCCACTTATAAAGAATCACAATATCTAAAACCATTTCGACTGGAACTTAGTTTTGTTTTTCTTACAAATTCTGTAAAACACTTATTGAAAACAATATAATACGAGGCTTTACCAAGAAATTCCTGTAGCGCGCGAAGGGATGCTAGTACAATTCTATAGCGCTAGATAGTGTGAGTTATGTTTATACTAAGTCAGTGTATTTGACTGGTGACAGGACTATGTTTATATTTGTTGAGTTGTTTTTGGGTTATTCTGTGATTGATGTGAAGGAGCAAAGAACGTGTATCAAATTTTGCTTAAAATTTGGTAACACGGCAGCAGAAACTCAAATAATGCTTAAACAAGTGTTTGATGAGGATGTCTTAGGTCAGACGCAAACTTATAAGTGGTACAACGGTTTTAAAAATGAAGGTATGTCGGTTAATGATGTGTTATACGTCAATTTTAACCCTTGTACATTTTTAGTATCTGCTAGATTAATTGTTACTTTGTCGTACTACTTGTATTGCTTAAAAATAAATTACCTTATTTGGCATTTTAGTTGGTTTGATATTTTAGAACCACAGGGTATATATACTAGGTTTCTGCTATATTTAAGTACTACTCTTCGTACTAATTGAATTCTTAAAATTCTTATCTTGCTTTTGGTTGTTAGTTATTTTTGTATAACTATATATACATCAAACGTTCGCTAATTTTATTCCTACTTCCCAGTTATTAGATCTTTCAGTAACGATTTCTTAACTTTTTTAATACCTAAAATTATATTTTATTATTATTTTATTATACAAGGTGGCGCAAAATTAATCATCCAATTTTGTTTTTGAATAACTTTTTTAGTAAATTATAAAAAAAATTTTTAATTGGTGAAAATCTTTATTTAGACCTTCACAGTTTTTTCTGTTAATTAGAAAATATGATATCCGCCAAGTGGCTGCCGCCAGTATTGTACACATTTGTGCCCGTTTTATCGAATCTTCCATAACTTTCCGCACGATTTCTGGTGATAACTGTTCGCATTCCTGTCGAATATTCTCCTTAAGGACTGCGATTGTCTGAGGCTTGTTGGCATAAACCCGCGACTTCAAGAAGCCCCAAAGAAAGAAGTCTGTGATGGTTAAATCGGGCGATCTTGCTGGCCATGCCAAATCGCCAAAACGGGAGATTACGCGACCAGGAAATGCCTCCTTCACAATATCCATTGTGGCTCCTGTTGTGTGTGCGGTTGCACCGTCTTGTTGAAACCACATGTTCAGCAAGCCCCGCTCATTCAATTCTGGCAGTAAGAAGTCGTTTATCATGGCCCTGTAGCGTTCGCCATTAACAGTAACCGTATTGCCGATGGCGTCCCCAAAAAAATAGGGTCCAATCACTCCTCCCGCGTGAACACCGCACCACACAGTAGCCTTGAGTGGCTGTAACGGCTTTTCGTGCATCACATGCGGATTTTCAGTGCCCCAGAAACGAAGATTTTCCTTATTGACGTAACCGCTTAAATGAAAATGCGCCTCGTCGCTCATGATGATTTTCGACTGAAAATCGTTCACTTCGTTGTTGAGATTGACGATGGCTCTACAGTAATTCACACGCGACTGAAGGTCAGCAGGCATTAACTGATGCACTGTTTGCACTTTGTATGGGAACATGTGTAAGTCTTTCACTAAAATTCGCTGTAGGGTCCGTCTGCTGACGCCCAATTGCGTGGCACGTCGTCTGGTTGATGTTTCTTCGTTCTCAGCAACATCAGCAGCCACAGCCGCAATATTCTCGACAGAACGACCAGTCCGGTGGCGGCCACGCTCTGGAAGATCTCTTGTGGTTCCAGTCTGTTCGAGTCGAGCAGCTAAGCGGCGTAATGTTTGTCCAGTTGGCGCGACACGATTAGGAAATCGACGACGAAATTCACGCTGCGCTAACACCACCGACCGATTATTGGTAAAAAAAATCGACACAATTATTCCACGCTCTTGCGGAGTATAGCGCTCCATTGTTTGTCTGTTTGTATTCTGCAGCTGTCTAGTTCACAAATGTCAAATATGATTGACGTACGACGCCATTTGCAAAAGTTATAACATCTTCCGACAGGGTGATTAATTTTGCGCCACCTAGTATTTCTTGTACTGCTTTGATTCCTTAATAATTAATTTGTTTATATACGTACTACTGACAATTAATTGTTGCTATTGTAACTTAGGCCTCTCCTTTAAATATTGTAACGGCAGTTGGGTTAGTTTCCATTGACATTTTATTTAATAGGACATCCTTTAAATTGTTAATTTTCAAGTTAAATTATGGAGTCTGTGTATTCTGTAAGTTATGTCGCATTAGAGGGTTAATATTATATCCATTTATAAATACCTGAGTCAATTGGGGCTTTCTTTTGCTTGATTTATAGTTTATTTAAATTAATTTACCGATAGTTTGTTTACATCTTTTACATATCTGCTTTAACATTTCGTAAGTACATGCGCCGTACATGCGATTTAGCTTCACATGGACATAGAATTTGCATTTGGGTGCGTTAAGATATAGCAATTAAGCCAGTCATCGTATCGGTATTTTTTATATTATAATTAAACACTGCTGTTTAATGTAAAATATTTTGAGAATAGGAACTTAGTATTTTATCGAAATCTTTTAAGATACAATTTAATTAGTATATCAGTTATTTGAATAGATATACATTGACATCTATTAGTATTTGGGATATAGTATGATGTAATTAACGAATTTTGGGTATTAATTAGTTGAAATTTAAAAGGAAAGAGGTTGTAAATTAGTAGTATGTTTTCTTTGCAGTCGATTTCCTTTTTGAAAATAATTAAATGTGGGATAATTGAAATATTCTTTTAAATATTGTTTTTTTGCCGTATGACGTTGTATGGTCGTTTATATAAGACGCGTACCAGACCTTCTCGCTCTCATTAATTTTTCGTTCAAGTATTTGTGGTTAAACCTTCATTGCCAGGGTTGTGAAGTATCTAACTGGTAGAATTTTAATAAAGCATGGTATGTGTTCGCTTATAGCGGGTGTTAAGTTCTACTGGGCATTGTAAAGCAACGTTGAAGTTGTTCTAAGGGTGTTTGCATCGTGATGGCAGGAATTTAAACGGACACATGCTTCAACCATGTGAGAAGTCTTTAACTTTGTAGGAATTAAAAATTCATTGAACGAGGTGAGTCCATAACTAAGAATGTCTTGTAAACGGCATTGTTTCTCTCATTAATTTCGTTTCTGTTGCTTATATTGTTTTTTTTCTTCCTTAAATTCATTAGAGACTTTGTATTCCGACTATTTCCGACTCAGCTAATTATAACTTGGACGTAAGCAGCTGTTGGTCGATTTGCATCTACCACGTGGAAATTTCTGGTTCACCATAAGGTTTCTACCTTTTATCATATTCGCAAAGGCTTAATTGGTTTAATTCGACCGCTTACACGGAAACTCGTGAATATAAACTTCTATATCATTTAAATATAATTTTGACTAAGTCATATATTTATTCAGATACTTGTCTAGTGAGCACAATTTTTTTTGTTCTCTTGATTTAAATTTATAAATTTTACGTCCTAATTATCGTATTGCTTTGTGCCATTTTTTTTCTTAGTGCAAAGAATTTAACTGAGGCGTCATCAAATTTTTTTTTAATTATATAAAGATAATTTTCGATTTAATTTGTGTAATATATTTTTTTATTATAACTAAGCTTTGTGAGCAATTTTATTTCACAACTGATTAATATATTTTCTATACTTACAGTGTGGACAAATCTTAATAAATTTATTTTGGTATAACTTTTTGTAAATTTAAATTTACGTAATTAAATAATTAATTGTGTGTTATATAAGTAATGATTATATATACAGTGTGTGTCAATATCTATGTAATGTTTATTAAAGATCTTTGATAAATTAATGATGCAATTCTTAGATTAAGATTCTTAGTTAATTTAATTGTTTTCCATATTTGGTCAAATCATTTCAGATGTTGACCTTCAATTTTTATTATAAACTCTGGTGATTTTAATATATTTTGTAATTTATCTAAAACACCTGCTTTTATGTGCAAATAGTTTAACTTCACATATTAGCCAATTTCTTGTCTGCACTTTAAATTATTTTCATTCATATATTATACTGGGTCTTTTAGACATGACCAGAATTTACTTTGTTTTTAAGATATATATCATTATTTTAATGTCATTATCGCTTTGATCAAATTTAAA
Source organism: Melolontha melolontha (assembly GCA_935421215.2). NCBI lineage: Eukaryota > Metazoa > Arthropoda > Insecta > Coleoptera > Scarabaeidae > Melolontha > Melolontha melolontha. Next base: position 90,894,021 of record OW285242.1, on the reverse strand, counting down.
TATAGTTTTTTTTTATTAATTAAACTTTAAATATTTTCTGAATCATTCAAACATTTTATTGTAACGTGGTTGGCCAAGTTGGTGTAACCGTATTATTTTGACATTCTGTGTACAATATCCCTTTGTTGTTGTGTTGTTTGGATTACAATAAATCCTTATTGTTATTGTTTTGAACTTGGTTATTTTATTTGGTTTAACAACGATACACGTAGTTACCTAAATTTATTCAATTTACTATCGGCAGTCTGTGTTCTCTGTAACGGCTAAAGGTATAAACATTGTGGCGCCCTTTATGATAGAAGAACTCCCCCTCCACTCGCCTCTAAACTGGGCTGGTCTTTAGCCGAAAGATCTCCGGAGCAATCATGTATTGACGTAAAGTGGGTAAGTGATAAGGAGTAGATATTACCTAAGTAGGCGCAAGACTAGTTCTCGTGGGGGCAGATAGCAGATGACGAGTGTTCGAGTCGTCTATCGACGGAAAACGCCACAAAATGTGACAAAAGTGCATGATTCTATCCTGCAAATCCGAGGAAAAACAATTCATAACATTTCTAACATTGTCAGCCTGTCGTACGGCATTTGTCAGCATTATTAGTTCGGCGAACTCAACATACGGCGTTTTGCTGCGAAGTTTGTGCCAACGTTACTCAGTATTGAACAAAAACGGCACCGTGTTCATATTTGCACAGAGCTGAAAGAAACTGGCGAATGGGATGTAAAATTAAGTACTGGAATCATTACTAGCGACGAATCATGGGTGTACGGGTATGATCCCGAAACAGGGCAGCAGTCATCACAGTGGAAGATGCCATAATCACCGCGACCGAAGAAAGCACGGGAAGTTCAAAGCAACGTCAAGTCGATGTTGAGTTACTCCTTTGACACTGATGATATCGTGCACAAAGGATTTTTTCCACCAGGTAAAACGGTTAATGGATGATTTTATTGCGATGTTCTTCGGCGACTGAACAAAACATTCGACAAAAGCGACCCGCCAAGTGGCGCAACAATTCGTGGATACTACACCACGACAGTGCACCAACCTACAGGTCACTTGTTGTTCGTTAGTTTCTACCTTCAAAGAAGACGGCAGTACTACTCCATCCTCTCTACTCCCCAGATCCCCTTTGTGACTTTTTCTGTTTCCAAAGTTGAAACTGAAGTTCAAGGTGCGCCGTTTTGAGACGATTGAAGAGATGCAGACCGAATCGCGGGCAGTGTTGAACACATTAACACGCGCAGACCTCCAGCACTTCTCCCAGTCATGGACAAATCGCGGAGATCGGCGTATTCATGCGGAAGAAGAGTACTTTGAAGGGAATGGAAGTGAATAAGTTGTAAGAACAATTTATTGTGTTTTCTTTTCACATTTCAGGAATTTCTGGGTAGCACCTCGTATGTACTTTCCAAAATACATTTGCCTTTTATTAATTAACAAAATGTTACGTTATGAACAATTTGGCAACATCTTTATTTATTAACTTAGGTAAATTTAAAAACATCTTTACTTATTCTAAGTCTATCCAGAAATTTATTTTCAGACCTATTTTAAAATGTTTTTCCGCAATTTTGTGATGTTTCTATTTAAACAAACGAAATCCTGCTTTTCAACAAATAATTCATTCAAAAAATTTTAGTTGGTAAAAATTTAAAGTTTTTACTGAATAGTATTAGGTTATTGCTTTAAATAAACTATTGTCTTACTTTGCAGCTAATTTGTTTTCTGCTATTCGAGTTTCATTTTAAAATAGAGAAGTTCATCGTTCCATTTTAACAACTTACATAACATGTGTCCGAGATAAAGAGGGCCGCGCTATGTGGATCTCGGAAACCTTAAGAGATACAGATTTGGTTAAATGGGAGAAAAGTTGCGTAATCAAAGGTCTAAGAACTTGGCGTTTAGATTTCCCTGAAAATTTTTTTAGTTTTTGAGAAATTTTGAAAAAAATAGAATTTTTCGATTTTACAAATTATTTTGTCCTGCGTTAATATTTGACCTAGAGCAACTAGAGACGACTTACTATACTTTATCATTTAATTGCGGTTTTGTCATTTTTTCGACCTTAATCCAGAAAATTCCTAGTACGGACCTGTAACAATTTTTGTTATTATTTAAGAATAAATGATTTGTTATGTTCATTAACAGTATACTTCATTTACATATTTAATAGCAATCCAATGGCTACATTTAAAAAAACAAAGAACAAATAAAATTAAATTAACAGAAGACATAAAAAGTAAAATACAACAACAAACGAATATGAACAAAACAACTAAGTTTAGAGCGTATGTTCGAAAACATTTCCATTATTTTTCAGGCACAGATAGCACCTTCTCACCGTCGATTCTAACACCCTAATAAGCATTTGTGGAGTAATATTGGCAAATGCTTCCAGAACTAACCCCCTCAGTTCTTCAGCTGTTGCAAAATTTTGCTGATAAACATGATTCTTAACGAATCCCCATACGAAGAAATCAAGCGGAGTTATATCGGGTGAACGCGCTGGCCAGGGTGTTTCCTAATGCGTGCTAATGATTTTCTCTGGAAATCTCATTGAAAGATATTCCCGCTCTGGAATTATGTTCAGGTGCACCATCTTGCTGTATCCAAGAGTTATGAATCATTGCTAGGGGCATGCTATCGAAAGCATCCTCTAAATCGTTTTGCAGCAAATGTAGGTAACGCTCTGATGTTAAGGTATGGTGGTAAATAAACGGTCCTACAATCGTTGTACCGAAAATACTAGCCCACATATTAAAACCAAAACGATGTTAATGCTTTGACGTTTTGTTTAAACGTGGATTGGTTCCAGACCAATAATGGATATTTCGTCTATTGAGAATGCCATTATTCGTAATTATACTCTCATCAGACCATATTATTTGATAAGGAAAATTCATATTCTCATGACATTTTCTTGTGTACCATTCACAGAATGAGCGACGTCGTTCTAAATCACCTGACAAGTCCTTGACAAATTCTGTACTTGTACGGATATAATTTTTGTTTTTTTTTTAAATAGAATGTGTCGTTGATTTTGGTATACCAATGGTTTGTTCAATCCGCCGGACTGATATACCGGGATCCTCAGTGACGGCCAACAGAACATTTTGTACGGTTTCCTCATTGCCCGTTTTTCGTCGGGAAACTACAGGTTTTCTAAAAGAACCATATGCTTTAAGGTTTGCTACTAATTTTCTAAAAGCCCTTTTATTTGGCTGTCTCCTTTCAGGATACTTCTGCAAATACATACGCTCTGTAACAGAACAATTTTGGTTGGATGAAATGAAACATGCCATCATGTCAAACTTTTCTTTGTTAGAAAATATGTATAATTAATAGAAAAAAATTTAAATTATTGCACAAAAAATTAAGCACCAACCTAATGTGTCAAAAAACCAACGCAACTGTCAATCCAAATACAACAGTACTACATTTGCTTTCCAAAGCTTGCTTTCGTCTTGGTGATAATGGCGTATCATACATTTGGAAAGCGTAAAAAAAATCGAAGAAATGACGAAACCGCAATTAAATGATAAAGTATGATAGGTCGTTGAATTCGCAATAGAAAGGGTTTTCAGAATCTAATATAAACACATCAGGGCCGTATTTTAAAAAAATAAGTTTATGATGGTTCCGCAAAGACGAAACGTTGGATTAAAAAACTAACAACGCCACCTTAAACATCATAAAAACATAAAAGTTGCTCTGGAGAAGTCTCATTGGTTTTGCTCTAGGTCAAATATTAACGCCAGGAAAAAATAGTAGTGCAAAATCAAAAAATTCAATTTTTTAAAAATTTCACAAAAACTAAAAAAATTTTCAGGAAACTCTAAACGCCAATTTCTTAGATATTTGATTACGCAACTTTTCTCCCATTTAACCAAATCTGTATCTCTTAAGATTTCCGAGATCCCCATAGTGGCCCTCTTTATCTCGGACACATCGTATAATACTTTTATCAATAAATCCTTTAAATTTAGCATCTATCCTATTAAATGTCAATTCTGATCATTCTCGTTTCAATATTTGTTATTCTTTAAAAATGACCGACTTTAATTTAACTTTGCAGTACTAATTTAATTCATACTGAAATAATATAATGACGCATTGGAAAACTTGTACCTTAAAAGTAGTATTTAGTACTTACGAATTCTGCAATCTTTAACAAGAACTCTTTGCCGTAAAGGCTGTATTGGTAATTGGGAGATGGATATAGTTCGTAGGTAGATCTTCTAGATTCCGCACTAAATAATCTCTTTAAAATAGCAGTATGTCTTCTTATAGTAGCTTCTGCTACACCTTCTTTTGATTTTAAACTATCATTAGTGGAAGTCATGTTGCATCGTTTATTACACTGCCGATTAATATGTTATATTCAGAGCACGTAAACGTATGTAACCACATATCCGGCAATCAATGAAAAAATTATTATGATACCGTCTATCAATGAAATACTGAATTTTAAGAAAATTATTTGTTCTTTATTACGTAAATAACTGACGTAATATGTATATAAAATTGTGTTACTGCGACATATACAGGCTGTTTGATAAAAAATGTCTCAACTCGTAACTCCGTTATTTATTATTGTAGGTATTTAAAGAAACTAAAAAGGAAGAAATGGTTTTCCAAACTTTGCAAAATGATAATCTTGATTTTTCAACACCATCTTGAATAACTAACGTTAATCATCTTTGTTTTTTAAATCCACACCTGTAGTTTTTTTTTAAATTTTAGTATGGTAGATGGTAGATATTTTCTAAATTTAGTGATGTTCATTTAGTGTTTATTTGGTGGAGATTTAATTTAAAAAAATAATTACTTTGTGCTTCTCATAAAATCTTTAAATATGGCATGAAACCTATCAGATTATAAAGAGCGTCTTCTTTACGACCATAGCAGTCATCTGATCATTTATTCGACTGCAATAAAATGACATTACAGGCAACATATTAAAAAGTAAAAGTAAAAAAAAAACCCTACAAGTCAGATTACGTAGTATACAAACCATAAAGTGGTATCAACGTAGCTTCTAAATGTATATATATATATATATATATATATATATATATATATATATATATATATATATACACTGTGTCCATAAAGTATGGACACAAGCCCGTAATAACGTTATTGTGCATTATTTGACAAAATACAAAGATATATCGATTAATGTTTTTTATTAGCTATATTTAGATGCTACTATTTTGTTTTTCCGTCGACCTTGAATAAGTTATGACGTCATTGATAATTTTTTTAAATGTCAACCCCATTTTTTTGGTGGATTTTGAAAGCCTTTACAATTCTTTATTCGATGATGTAAAAATTTTGGTATGTTACATTAGAAAATTTTTGAGTAATCATTTGTGTCCATAAAGTATGGCCACAAGCCCGTAGTAACGTTATTGTGCATTATTTGACAAAATGCAAAGATATGTCGATTAATGTTTTTTATTAGCTATATTTAGATACTATTTTATTTTTTTCCGTCGACCTTGAATAAGTTATGACGTCATTGATATTTTTTTTTAATGTCAACCCCACTTTTTCTTTGTTGATTTTGAAAGCTTTTATAATTCTTAATCGATGTTGTAAAAATTTTGGTATGTTACATTAGAAAATTTTTGAGTAAACTGTGTTGTAATTCTAAGTTTTATTTTTGACATTTTCAGTATCAAATTTATAACAAATGCTTAAAATGTGTTCCTTCCTTTTGTTGACAAAATCCTAAGCGATGATAAATTCCATTTCGCACATTCTGTAATATTTCGGGAGTGATTAGTCTGGTTTCGTAGATGATGCGTTGTCGTAAAACGTCCAAATTTTCCGGTTGTGTCGCATAGACTTTTCTAATGTAACACTAACACCAAAATGTTTAAATCATCGAATAAAGAATTGTAAAAGCTTTCAAAATCCATTAAGAAAAATGGGGTTGACATTTAAAAAAATTATCATTGACGTCATAACTTATTCAAGGTCGACGGAAAAAACAAAATGGTAGCATCTAAATATAGCTAATAAAAAACATTAATCGACATATCTTTGCATTTTGTCAAATATGTAATGCACAATGACGTTATTACGAGCTAGTGTCCATACTTTATGGACGCAAATGATTACTCAAAAATTTTCTAATGTAACATACTAAAATTTTTACATCATCGAATAAAGAATTGTAAAAGCTTTCAAAATCCACAAAAAAAAATGGGGTTGACATTTAAAAAAATGATCAATGACGTCATAACTTATTCAAGGTCGACGGAAAAACAAAATAGTAGCATCTAAATATAGCTAATAAAAAACATTAATCGATATATCTTTGTATTTTGTCAAATAATGCACAATAACGTTATTACGGGCTTGTGTCCATACTTTATGGACACAGTGTATATATATATATAAGGTGTGTATAAATTGTCGCAAAAGCTACACGTAGCGACATTCTTCGTTCGGTTCTGAATAAAAAATCTTAATGTTAAAATGTCGTATCATGCTTCGTAAATTCGTAAATGTCAAAATTTGACTGTAATGATTTTGATTGAACTCACTTTGAAATACAAACTTATTGTTCTACAACGTTGCCAAATGTGTTTTTCGTGGAAATACGTTAATGAATAAATGTTTAAAACAAGCTTTTAAATCAAAAAGAAAACGTTTACGAAATAATACTAGTAAAAATATTTTCTTTAAACTAAATTGCATCTATCTCTATTAACAGATATCGAAGAGCAAAGGTTAGTTACGCACTAAAAGTCTGAACTTCAAGAACCCCGTGAAAGCAAACGAAGCATGATACGACATTTTATCATTAAGATTTTTTATTCAGAACCAAACGAAGAACGTCGCTGCGTGTAGCTTTTGCGACAATTTATACACACGTTATATATATATATATATATATATATATATATATATATATATGGTAAACCTAATCAGTAGGCGATTAAAGGTCTGTATATTACTTCAAAATATATGTATTTAAAAAACTCTACATGTTTCGGCTGTGTACGCCTTTATCAAGAGAATACAAAATATGAATGACAGGATGTAAATGTCAAGTGTTATTATTTATATATATATATATATATATATATATATATATATATATATATATATATATATGTACAGATTGACTCACTAAGTTGTATGGAAAACTTTTTTATTATCAATTTTAGGAAATAAAGTTATTCTTCATAAAAAGTTGTGCATGTTATAAAATCTGAAATACAATCATCAGATATTAATTTTTTTCAGTCGTATACACGGTTTGTCAAAAAATATGAATTTTACTCAAGAGTAAAGTACCTTTATGTTTGACAATATCAAAAATTGTTATTATTGTTAAAATTATTACATTCCGCTATTATGTTATTTGAAGGTGATGTGTCGTATAAATGTGTATGTTTTCTTGAAGATATAAGTAAATACATATTTTTACGTTGTTAATGGTATGCGCGTGTATGTGTGTGTGTGTGTGTTTATGCTTTGGAAAGATGTCAATCATTACTTGATTATGTTGTAGTATAGGTAGCTTAAGTTGTTGATATCGCTTCTGTTATTGATGCAGTTAATGTCTTTTTTAATGTGTATAATTTCTTTGATTTCTCGTTTTTTGGTGTTAGTTTCTTTTTCTATAATTTGGGTACTGTCATAGTCAAAATGATGATCCAGCTCGATTTTATGGGAAGCCAGAACTGCTTTATCAGTTTTAGAGTATTTCTGGGCCTGTAATCGTTTGTTTAGACTTAGTTTGGTCTGTCCGATATAGCATCCATTGCAGTCGTTGCATGGGAATCCTGCATGGGGTATGTGACTCAAACCTCAAACCAAAAATAGATAATAAACAGACCTACACCGTATACGGGATTCCATGCAACCACTGCTATATCGGACAAACCAAACAATATCTAAACAAACGATTACAAGCCATTAAATACTCTAAAACTGATAAAATAGCTCTAGCTTCCCATAGAATCGAGCTGGACCATCATTTCGACTATGACAATACCCAAATTATAGAAAAAGAATCTAACACAAAAAAACGAGAAATCAAAGAAATGATACACATTAAAAAATATATTAACTGCATCAATAACAGAAGCGATATCAACAACTTAAGCTATATAATATATACTACAACATAATTAAGTAATGATTGACATCTTTCCAAAGCATAAACATACACACACACGCGTGCCATTAACCTATTAACATTAACCTAAAAATATGTATTTCCTTATATCTTCAAGAGAACATACACATTTATACGACGCACCACCTTCAAATAACATTACAGCGAGAATGTAATAATTTTAACTTATTGTTTATATTCAGTAGCTTCTACAATAATTTGTGTATAATTTATAATTTAACAATGCTAATTGCGACAAGTACGACACATATCACACAGCACACACACACACCAGCCGTGCTGCATCTCGTATACTTGCGTTATTGACAACAGAACGAACTTGAAGCGAGATATACAGGGTTTTTCACGTAGCCCGTTCGTTAGAAGTTTTCTATGTTAACGCCTTAGGATACTTTTGAAAATTTGTGGCACGCAATCTGAATACTAGATGTATTAAAATAAAATATTTACACTTATGAACCACTTTCGGTTATACCGGAAATTGATATTTTAAATGGAATGTTATACTTTTTATTGCTTTTTTAGTCAAAAACAAAGGTCGCGTTTAACGGTCAAAATAAAATAAAATTAACAATAATAATCAAAACAAAAACAAATTATAAATAATTAGCAAACAACAAATCTACTACTGAACAAAACTGCTTAAAAGTATTTACATTTATTTACATGTACTAGCTGATACCTCTTAATCGCTCCAAAGGCCGCATTGCATATAAAATAACGAGGTATTTCTCGACAAGTGTTAGTGATCCTCTGCCGTAAGATTAATTTGCTTGTAGGGCGTGTTATGTATACAAGATCTTGAAAATAGCCCCGAAACCAAAAATTAAGCGGTATAAGATATGATTAGCGCGCAGGCCATTAAATTGGTCCGTTCGTGCTTATCCATTGTCCACCAAATTTATTATTTAACCGACGTTCCTTCTGGCGTTATGCGGCAGCTCCGTCGCTAAAAGAATTGTCAGTATTTTCATAAAGTAGTGCCACGGGTTGTTTTTTCCCTCCTGCATTTTCAGTTCACTTTGTTATTTTCTTTTGGACGGTTCGATATACAGATAGAATTTCCGTATGGTATAATTGCTTCCTATTTATAATTTAATTTTTTATAACACTTTTTGTCTATATTCAGACTATTTTCTTGAATAGAATTTTTAATAAGACGATTTATTTAGGGATATTGAAGCAAGATATGATTAACATTACTTTTATTAATTATTCGTCTTATTTAGTGTATCTTTATTGTTGTCTAACTGGTATATTTCTTATATGTACCTCTCCGTTTTGATCTCAGCGCTAACTACGGATGTTTTGAGGAAGCATATACCTTGATTTTTTTTTTATTAATTCTTTGTCGCGAAAGCAAGAAGAACGTAACTTCTTGCTTGGTCTATCAACGAAGCAACACGAGTTTCGGTATTGTAAAAATTTTTATGACTTGAATAAGAGTGCCTTGGAGTGCTGTAGTTATCCGGATTTAGAGTCATAATTATTTGTATTTGGGGTAGAATTGTCTTTTTTTGGAGTACCTGATTACCCTTACTGATTTGAGACTTATCGACTACGTGTGTCCTCATTTTCTCTTTTAGGCAAGATAGTTTTCCTTTTAAAGGATCTTAGTAAGGAGGGATTAACTTCCGCCGTTTTTTTATATACCATACTGACTTCTACTCTTGTGGAAATCATCTTAAACCTAATTTGGAAAATATTTATTTCTATGAAGAGGAATCTTATATAAGTTTCTACGTAGAAGATAACCATCTGTAATGTCTTACGTAGAGGTATTTATTGTATAAGATCTTTATGCAGTGAACTTGAAAAAAACTTCGCAGATATGTTTTAATCGTTATCATTATGATTCCGAACTTTTAATGCTATTTAAACAGCCTATCAAGTGCAGTTTAATTCGCATATGTATTGGTAAATTCTGTTAAATTATTTTTTTACGTGATACACGTAATTTTGTAACAGAATTTAATTAATTATTGTTCATGTATTGAGATATCAACGCTCATATATTTGTACTTAAAGATTTATAAAATTTAATTCACGAACATTTTATCGCTATAAGCATTTCTTCTTATATAGTTTTTTAATAATTGTTTACAAACGTTTTTAATCTTTATCGTTATAAAAAAAATTATTCTACACACAAAGATAATTCTTTGTATTAAATTAATGTCTAACTTTAGTTGTTTCATGTAATACTAATTCTTGAATTTTAAATTGATGATTAATTAGTTAATTCTCACCATTACTAAGAGAACTATTTAACTCTTTTGATTTTGTTTCTTTATTTTTTTTTGCTATAACCTTGTGAGACACCAGAGATATATTTTACAATGTTTTTTTGTAATTTATAATAAATTTTATTACTAATCTAGTAATATATACTGTGTGTGTAAAACCGTATGTGAAATTCAACTACAAATCTGCAAATGAATTACAATTTTTGATCTAAGTTAAGGCATATCAATTTATCGACTAATTACTTAATTATTATAATCTTGGTGTATTTTTCAGTATAATTAACATTCTTCTAATTTTGGAATTTTAACTTGGTTCAGTTTAAACTTATGTAATTTTTCTTTCTTGTGTAATTTTTTCAATAATTTAACATATGGGGTGATTCATAACCCATTGTCAATTTTCACAACTTAAATTTCGAATTATTTCCGACTCTTTGATTTTTATTTGGTTATTACGGCAGCATCTGCGTTGAGATTAAAAACACGGTGGCGCCTATTTTTTTAAAAGGGCCCTATCCCTAGTTCGTCTCTAAACTGGCTAGCATCTCAACCTAAGATCTCCGGGGCATTCGTGTGTGGTAAGTAAATAAGTCGTTAGGGTTCTAAGATAGTAAGGAAAGGTGCACGTAACAGTAGTTCATAATATTTTTCTTAATTAAGACTACTATTTATAAGAAATGGACCAATTAACTGATTACCCCAAAATTCCACACCATACATTGACGCTGAATCTTCGGAGATTATTTTCAACAATAATTCTAGTATTTCTTGGCTCCAGTACCGATGAATGTTTCTGTTAAAAGCGCCATTATTGCATCGGTCCTAATATGTTTTTCTTAAAGAAACTTGGTCGCATTGTAATATGTTTAAATAAAAATTACATAATCTGGAAAATCGAGTATTTATTATATAATATAATATGTATAATTAATAAAAAAAGTTACGTGGAATTGATCTTTATATCTTGTGGTCTACTGCAGTTCTAATAGTATTAATACACCGTTCTTTTAATGTTCCAAATAATACGAGGGAAAGTCATTAATTAAATCACGAATGCAAATGGCATAATATAAAATGATAACAAATGTATTTAAAGAATGGCGATAGATGGCAGCACAATACAACTTTATGATACTCAATTCGTATTGTATAGGTAGCATTCACACGCATGTGTAATTCAGTTTTAAAATGGCAAAGATGCTCGATGATTGTACTATAGAAGAGCAGCGTGCTGCGGTCCGTTTTTTTCTGGGCAAAAGGACTTGCAACAAAAATATTCATAAAGAAATGTTACCTGTTTATGGAGGGAAGTGTTCATCGCGTAAAACAGTGTACAATTGGGTGAAGAAATTTTCGGAACGTCGTAGCAAAATGCGTGACGAACATCAGAGCGGGCGTTCTGTTTTTATTGCGACAAAAGCAACTGAGCAGCAAGTGGAGGATTTGATTCGGGCCTATCAAAGAGTGACAATTGACATTGTCGCAATGGCAATAGGATGTTCTGATGGCTTCGCATACAGCATAATGCATAATCGTTTGAATTTCCGGAGTGTGCGCACGTTGGGTTCCTCGATAACAAAAAAAAATCGAATGGGCCTGTCCTTGCAACATCTTTTGCAGTATTCTACTGAAGGTGAGGACATACTTGACAGGATAATCACTGGTGATGAATCTTAGGTTCATCACTAGTAACCTGAATGAAAACGTGCGTCAATGCATTGGAAGCATCCTTCTTAACTTACTAGCAAAAAATTCAAAGTTACACCCTCAGTTTATAAGGTCATGTTCACAGTGTTGCATAGGAGTGTTACTTGCCGAGTTTACAAAAAAAGGTGAAACTGTGAATGCTCCATACTCTGACGTTCTTTTCAAGCTTCGGACTGCCATTTGGAGAGAACATCCAGGCCTATTGCGCAGAATTGTGCTGTTTTATCACAATATCGCGGGATCTCAACAGCACATTTAACTTACGATATACAATTGTTGGTCAGTGCTACAGCATGTACCGTACAGCCCAAACTTAGCCCCAAGCGATTTTCATGTGTTTGGGCAACTAAAACATCTTGTAGGCAAACACTTTGGTGATGATGACGACGTTCAACACTAAGTCCTATTGTGGACGAGGCAGCAACACAAATAATTTTTTGCAGCTGAAATTGGCGCGCTGTTAAAACGATGGGATAAGTGCATAAATATTGGTGAAGATTATGTTGAAACATAAAGTTGTTTCCAAGTGATTATCATTGTAATTTATTTCTTTCTTATCTTTTGTTACTTACTTACTTAACCTCGTATATAATAATAATAGTCCCCATACTAGCTTTGCAGGGGTTTGGGGTAGTGACATGGTAGGTTTGTTACAACTTGAGCTATTCGGTACACTAGGATTATAACGTGGCTAGCGCTACGCACCGACCGTATTATTACCCCAGAGTTTTACCTCCAGGTACTCATTTTAGTCAGCCTGAGTCGAGCTGGGACCGAAAAAAACGCCATCGATATTATTAGCTAGACCAGAGTTTGAACCTGGTTCGTGAGATTCATAGTCTAGTGACCTACCACTAGACCAACACTGTCCTTTACACTCGTATATTAAAAATCTTAATATTAGTATCTAGAGAAATTGATATTTTTAGCTAATCGAAATTGTGGTTGCATAAGACTACCATACTAGATGCTATTCAGTGCCTAATAATTGACCAGATTTTGTTTGGCGAAAAAATATTTTTTTCCTATTTTACGTTCGAAATGAACTCATTATGACACCCAAAACAGTATCGAAATGAACTTCGTTTCGATACGCTTTTTCTCATTTTTCATTGTTGGAGTTATTCGAACATAGAAATAAATATCATTGCTGTCATTTGATTTTAAGAATTTAAGTACATTTGACAGATATGATATATGTACGTACTCTACACAAACAACGTATATTCTATACAATTGACAACAAGATATATTAGTTTCTATGTCACTCATGTTTATATTTTTAAATAAAATATCAAGTAATGTTAACAAAAAATAATAAATAATATGTAACATAGTATACTTCCCGGAAAGCAAGATTTAAATTTGAAAATGTTAAATACCAATGTGGCCAACTGCATGCTTTATATAAAAATAAAACTCTGAACTTTCAAATTAAATAATTCAAATTTATTAATGTAAAACCTGCAAAATAGAAAAAAATAATAAAAGAAACTCGTTTCATAAGGCCTTTTGTCGTACTTGTCGTGCGGCAAAATAGTGCCGTATGAAACTTGTTTTTGAATATACTATTCTACGACTGCTAGTGTAAATAGCGAAAATCGCACCTACAATCTCTCTAGTAAATGTTTTATTACGCACATGTGCTGTAAATTGACTCCGCCCACAAACACATTTAACTGTCAATTGTCAATTTAAAAACATTAATAAAAGTAGCGGAACAGATTTCTTTTCGTGTAGTTAACGCTCAATCATGAAATTTAAATTCAATTTATTTTAGCACTTGTAATTTTTTCAACTGATTTTCTTAGTTTGGGAAGACTTGTTGATACATCTTTTGGTTCTTAAAGATCTTACGTAGGCTTCACTGATTCTAGATATGATACTTGACATTTGAAATTTGTATCTTTACAACCCTGTCTTCAATAAAAAGGTATTTATTTAGAAATTTTGTTGGAATGATGGTGGTCGTAGAAAAAGTATGGTTCAATACTCGACTTGTAAAGCAATTACGCTCTCATGAAATTACACACACGCCGCTATGCAGCTCGTGCGTAATATGTTATTTACAACTCTAGTTACGTAATATACTATTATTCCATTATAAATCATGGTATAAATATATACAATATCTGAATGATTTCATTTACATATACATATCTTAAATAAACTTTCTTACCATATCCGTGAAAAAAATATATAATTCATATTCTTCATCTACGGCTCCTTAATTCTAAGACTTAGAGAATGTAGAGAATAGGATCGCTATGCATGCAAGTAAAATTTATTTACAAGCACTGGTTATCGAAAAGTCTAGTAAATTATTTATTTGCGACTTATTTATTCTAGTGTGTTAGTTATTGATTTTACTTCACTGCTACTTTCAGAAGTGTTAAAGAAATATCTTCGATATGGATAAACTAAATATACAAAAATTAGGCCACTAATAATGATTTTGACTCTGTAACGTGTACGCAGTTATATTAATGTAAATATGCAAAACATTATACGCTTTCAAAATCAAGAGTTTCAAGAGTTTTTTTTTTTATCGAAATCTCAAACTGAAAGGGCAATAAATATGGAAAATACGAGGGCGTTTTGTTATGTTATCTGCCTTACCACGAAAAAAATATATTACATTAATTCAACACTTACATACTTATTACATCTTTTTCCAATTGTCCCATTCCTTTATAAAAAAATTCTTGCGGCAACTCTGCAAAATAGTGTTCAAGGGCTTCTTTGAGCGCTTCACCAGATGCAGAACACTTTACCCTGAGATCCTTTTTTAAAGTGTTTGAATAAAATGAAGTGTGAGGGAAATAGATCAGAGCTATGAGATTCTCCTGCCTTTTAAATATATAAATAGAGACTAAACATAAATAATAGAGGCTAAATAGAGTTGCTCCTCTATAGCAGTTTTTGTATTTCTATAGATCTCTCCATTTATGGCAAACCCCTCGGTATATATTCAATAAGAAATAATGCTCAATTTCCAGATCATTTGTTTCGGATATAGAGACTCGACAATAATATATGCCTTTAAACGCTGATCTTGCAGTTCTCAGTTCCAATTTCCATGGGTCGCCCGATTTTTGCAAACATTATGTATCAATCCACTCTCGTATATAGAGTCGTGATGCGTAGTAGAGAGTCTAGTAGACAAACTAACCATAAGATAAGTTTAACTAAATATAATTCAAAACGTATAATTATATATCATTATATAGAAAGGACTTTATTTAACAAATTGACTACATGACAAACTCAAAAAAGATGGATTAACTTACGCATTCACTACATTATGATACACCCCTTTTTCCCACAATGCGATACTTGTTTTTCGTCGTCGTACGGACATTCTTGGCAACAAATAGATTCTGCTGTCGAATCGACGTCAAAGCTAGTACGTTTACTACGAGCACTCGTGCGAGTGTGTCTACTGGAACAGCTTGTTTGACTAACGCGATCTGCTTCCATATAGCTTCCTTCACCATAAGCATCCTGACTAGAACGGTATTGACTAGTACCCTCACCCGGATAACCACTTACTTCACTAATAAGGCTGGTTCCGTCACCAGGATAACCACTTCTTTGACTAGCTCCCTCGCCCAGATAACCACTTCTTTGACTAGCTCCTTCACCCGGATAACCACTTCTTTGACTAGCTCCGTCACCTGGATAACCACTTCTTTGACTACCTCCCTCACCCAGATAACTACTTCTTTGATTCGCTCCGTCGCTCGGATAACCACTTCTTTGACTAGCTCCGTCTGCCGGATAACCACTTCTTTGACTAGCTCCTATACCTGAATAGCCGCTTCTTTGACTAGCTCCCCCACCCGGATAACCGCTTCTTTGACTAGCTCCCTCGCCCGGATAACCGCTTCTTTGACTAGTTCCCTCACCCGGATAACCACTTCTCTGACTAGCTGTATCAGTTATATGACTTGCTATACTAGTTCGAGGTTCTTGACCCCCAATAATTTCTCCGGCTATGCAGCTTTCTTGACTAAGACGACTTGCTAGCTGGCTTTTTTGACTACGACTTCCTCGACTAATTTCACTTCTACAACTAATTTCAGATCTTTGACTAATTTCACTTTTTTGACTATAACGAATTCCTTGGCTGTATGGTCCTTTGCCGGAGCAGGTATCAAAATGATCTTCATTCGTTCGACCCGATTGTTGATCTTGAATGGTGTAATCGTGAAAGCGTTCTCTACAATAGAAAGTAGTTAATATTACTTAAAACAGAAAAATAATATCTCTTTCATTCTAATCTAATATGCAAGCAAGATAAGAAGCGAATGAATAAGCTGTGATTTTTAGGTGAAGGGAACACAAAACTAGTAATTATTGTGTGTAAAATATAAGAATATTTATTTAAGAAAGAATGAAAGAAGATATAATTTCTGAAAGTGACGTATAAAATTGAAGAAGCCTGTATAGAAATGTTAATTTGTCAATTTAGGACGAATTTATGAAAGGAACTTTGAATTTGTACAATGCTGTGTCATTCTTTCTGATACGACTACAGTTGAAAGGATTTTTATTACGTTTACATTCAAATAAGGTAAATTGCATTTAAGAATAAGGGAAGGGCAATACATAAATCTCAAATGAATAACTAAAATAATATATGTCGACCACATTTATTCCATTGTTATATTAGCGCCCCTATATCTAATGTATACAAGTTTTCGAGATGAAGAGAGAAGCTTTCGCATTTGCATTTTACGTTCAACATCTTATGGAAATGTCTACCGTTAAGTTAAGTGGAAGAAATATGGCAAGTGTTGAAGATATTTCCACTGGCATTCATGATTCCATTTCAGGTTAATAGTGCTTTACGAGGTGTGGCACTATCCTAATGGAACAACGTTCCTCCAACATTGTTAGCAAGTTTTCTTACTAAGCGTGTAACATTGAATTTCTTGAACAAGGATGGGCATTCAAAAAAGGTATAAAGCCCCTTACCACAATTAATAATCGTATCTTAAAGACGTATTTCGACAACTAAGTTGTCATCATCAGTAGGTAAAACCACTAATCAAAGTGTCGCACATGGGGCAGTAAAGCTAACACATATAATAATGCAACAACTTTACACGGCGCCCACTGACATTAAAATAAAAATATACGGACTAAAAATTACGACAACTTACATCTCTTAAGAAAACGGCAACAACATGTGTTTATTCTCTATTCACACGCCCTCAACTTTGTTACCTCTTTTCTAAGAATGAAAAAAGGCAACTGTATGGTATCGGACCGTTGTCCGAGTTAATCGTATTACGTTTATTTTTAACAATGTGAATGATTTCGTATTCGTCGAGATCTTTGGTATTGTCGATAGCTTTGACTAGTTTTAACCCTTTAATCGACATATTGTGATTTGTTTCTAATGAATGATGGGCCACGTTAGATTTTTCTGGTCTATTGAATTTAATATGTGATATGTCTTTTTTTAAAACGGGTTATTATTGGGCGTTCGTTTGGTCTATATATTTCATAATACCATTAACTCGGACAACCGTCCGATACCATAGAGTTGTCTTTTTTCATCTTCTTAGGAAAGAGGTAGAAAGGTTGAGGGCGTGCGAATAGAGAATAAACACATGTTGTTGCCGTTTTCTTAAGAGAGGTAAGTTATAGTCCGTATATATTATAGTCGGTATATTTTTATTTTAAAGTCAGTGTATACGTGGACGCCGTGTAAAGTTGTCGATTTATATATATACGGGCTGTCACACAAAAAACGCCCCAATCTGTAACTATGTTATTTATATTTCGATTTTCATGAGATAGGTACCAAATGAAATGGTTTGATGAGTACTATGTTTGAGGCTATATTTACTTTTTTCCAGCGCCATCTTCAATTCCTAACGATTGCCAATTTTTTTTTTTTCAAATTGCACGGTATATATTCTTTTGCATAATTGAATAGAGATTTTTTTCTTGAATCTATCGATGTACAATACATTAATTTTAATTATAAATTTAGAAGAGAAAAAAATTAACCGATCACTAAACACACGCACGAGCGCACTAACATACAAAACCCTACGCTTACGCGGTCACACAAATACAAAATCACACACCCAGAGAGAGACGCAAGCTGCCAGCAGCAACCAACACACAGGTTCATACCCAGAAAGAGACACAAGCTGCTGGCAACGAACAACACATATGTTCACACCTTGCTATCTATTTTTTGGAATACTAAGGCATGACTTATTATTATTATTGGAATGTATCTTTGAATAATTTAAACCATAGCAACTCAATTATTTGATATTTATATTTTTTATTCCCTTGACAAAGGCATCATTGCCGAAACATGTAGGGTTGTTTTAAATATATATATACTTTGAAGTAATGAACCAGACCTTTAATCGCCGACTTATTAAGTTTACCTTATCATACCAAGGTCATGAAAATATTATATATATATATATATATATATATATATATATATATATATATATTAGCTTTACTGTGCCCCATGTGCGACACTTTGACTAGTGGTTTTACCTACTGATAATGTCAGCTTAGGTGTCGAAATACGTATTTAGGATACAATTATTAATAGTCTAAGGGGTTTTATACCTTTTTTTGAGTTTTTACTTAACCACAGTCTCCAAAAAAACAACTTTTCAAGGATGAGCATGTGTATTAATTTCGCTTGCTAATGGATTTACTTTGACACAATATTGTGTTGCCACCTAATGACACATTCGGAAGCTATTTTTAGATGTCCCACATCGGCTTATTACCTATATCGGCTTATTACCTATATATCAACTTTCTCTCCTATCTCCAAATTTTTTGAGAGAATGGAAAGAAACGTTACTATCTCGAATAAATCGAATATGTTCTTGATTTTTGAAACGCAATTAGTTATGCAAATAACATGTAGTTTCTTAGTTAGAAATAAAATGTATTTTTCAGTTTATAATTAATTACTAAGACTTTAGTATTATTAAAGCAATACAGCTTTGCTTGGAAAGGATTGGTATACAAGATGCTGAAGAGGAAACATTATTATTTTTTATTAAGCATTTTCCGGAAAGGAGGACGTTGAGGATTTCTATTCTTTGTTAATAAACACCTTAAGTGATTTAGTTATAGCACCATAAAGCATAGATCATTTGCCGTTAAAAGGTATTTCAAAAGTAGCAGACAGTTTTATGTGAACCGCCATTGAAGTACATTTGATCGTAATACGATACTGTGTGTTGAAACATTTAACACAACAAGATTTGTGAAGACTTGAAAACTATCTAACCTTTCCATCTTTCGTATGCTTCTGAATTTCATCTGAAGCTGCAAGCATGCATACAGCGATGAATTAGTAAATTCAACTACATTTTTCGAGGATAATTAAAAAATGTTCCGACTGCAATAAAAAATTTTCATTTTATGTAATTGAGATTGTTTAGTATTGAAAATCTATATAAAACATTTTCTCTGCCTCACTGTACATATATTAATAAAGAGAAACTAAGAATCTCCATTACTTACTCTGGCAATAACATTCCTTCCAGTTTGTCGGCGTCAATAATTCTTGTCTCATAGGTTTGCGTTTGGATTCCAAACTCTAATCCTTTGGTCATAATTCCTACATCCTTCATTATCTTAACACGCCATGTTGTATCCTTTGGGCCTTCTGGGAATGTGTGACCGCATGGCAGACATATGGTATCTGACCCCTATAGAATTTGTTATAGTAAAATAAATTTAAAAAATTAATGAATTTGCTACAATCCTGAGTTATTTTGCAATTATATAGCTGATTAAAATATTTGAGGTTTAATCAAGTAAAATTTAAGATACATTCGTATCTTTAGTATTTTCATTTCAAGCAGTTCAAAAATTAAAACTGGTTGAATAACAATCTGAATCTCCATACAAGACTCCATACAAGACTCCATAGCAAGACACACAGCTGGGTAATGGTAGTATAATTTAAAAATTACATGTTCTTCAATTATGTCCAACTATAACAGCATATCCAATATATATGAAGAGAATTAGTATTAATTAATAACTAGAGAAGAAATAATCTATGTACTAAAACGCCTTTCTGCAAATGAAACCTATACTGATTACACTAGACAACAGAATAAAAACTACTTGCCAGAATAATATAATTGAATCCCTTATTATTAAAAGGGATTAAGACACTTTTCGGCTTTTTCGAGATATACATTGCTCTTTACTAAAGCGATATAACTGAATCGTTTGATGATAAAAGGAACTAAGTGCCACTATGCCATATTATGGTATGTAAATGTGTTTATTTAGGTTTATTTTTGAAAGGGTCTAAGTCGCTTGACTTGATCCCTTTTGAAATTACCGCCGGTTTTGATAGTTGAGTAATAACTTAACCTATAACACATTTCTCAAAATAGTACGGACAATAAAACGTTGTGTGCTCTGTAGCATGATTGTTAATATTATTGCGCTTAATAACGCTGTTTAAACAAGAATGTCTAATAAACAAAGTGAACATTTTATTGAGAGTGAGGACGATAGAGCGAGTGTTGATGAAATACCAAAAAAGCGGCGCAAAGGTATACGAAATGTTGAAAATTATAAGAAAAGCGTTATTAAGAAATGTAGGGTTAAAGGTGCCCAATATGTTAATCATAGGGGCCGTACAGTTTTAGCAAGAAAACAGGGCGCCCCTTGCAGGTAAGGAAATTATATTTGGGAAACCTATGAGAAAATGTTTTTATTTGTTTTTTTTTTGTTTCTGTATAGATGCGCAATGAAGTGCTTTGAAAAATTCAGTGACGCTCAACGAAAGTACATATTCGAAAAGTTTTATACTAATTTCATAACTAAAGATGAACAGGATATATACTTACAATCACTTATTGTAGTCACTGACGTTGCTAAGCGACGAAAACGTTTAAAACACGGGAAAGAAAGAGGAAGGTCTTTTATTCATTTTGCTCCACAATCTGACAATGACAAAGTAAAAGTATGTCAGAATGCATTTTTAAGTCTGCATGGGATTAGTGTTAAAAGAGTTAAAAGACTAAAAGCAATGTTGATAAATAAATCCACTCCTCGTGATAAACGAGGAAAATGTTTAAAAACTCATGCCATATCCGGTGCAGAAAACATGGTAGTTCGTCTACATATCTTCTTTTCCTGTCAAAGAGACACATTACTCTGGAAAAGACTATCACTATCTCGATAGCAGACTGAATGTCAAAATAATGTACAACATGTTCAAAGAAAAATACCCTACCAGCAATGTTAAATATAGTTACTACATTAAATTTTTTAATGAAAATTTTGCTTTGCACTTCGGTCGTCCCCAAATTGACACATGTTGTCAATGTGAAGAGCTCTCTCTTAAAATTAAAAGTCCATCGTTAGGTGAAGCTGCTGTAGTAACTGTTTTGTAAACAGTTACTACAAGAAAGATTGAAAAGTCACAAATACGCAAAAAATCAAACTGCTTTAAAAAACACCAATTGACACTAAAACATAATTTTGATTTTGATAACACCAAAGTAATAACACAGAAAAAGAATACAAAAGCTAGGGAGGTCTTAGAAATTATCCATATTTTCAAAAACAGCAGAACAATCAACGACAGAAACGAAATTGATGGACTTTCTAAACTCTATTACCCACTCATTAAACAATAGATCAAATCAAAACCCCCTCGCACACACAAACACAAACCAAAAAAAAAAAATGTTATCAGTTCCCATTTGTAAATACTTTAACTATATACCCCTAAACACGGTCCTGACCACTTTGCTAATTCCAAAATAGAACAAAAATTAACCTCTCTAAACCAAAGACACAGACACTTACAATATTCGAACCATTACGGTCGGTCCATAAAAAAAAGGTCTCGGATGTCCCCGATAACACATGTTGCACAGAATGCGTGTTTTTGAAACCCAAAAAAAACGGTAAGTTTATTGTCATTCAATGTTTTCTTTACTGTATTTGTAGTTTAATTAAAATTTTCAATTCATTTATACAGATGTAATCACTTTAATTTTTCCTTACTTATCATTAATCTAATTTTAATTTTAACTTTAATTGTTAATTTAATTGGTAATTCAGTCTTTAGTCTAATTTTAATTTTAATTTTTAATTTAATTGTTAATTCAGTCTCACAAAAGCAAACACAGTTCTCATGTTTTCATTGTATTAATTCTTGTTTCTAGTTACTTGAAAAAGACTGAATAATAATAAAAGTCGAAACGTCGTTGAATAAAACATCAAAATTCAATAAAAGGTCGCAGAACCAATAAAAAGTCTACTATTTTTAATATTAAGACACGGCCAATAAAATAAATAAGAAAAATAAAATTCTTATAAACACTAAATATATATATATATATATATATATATATATATATATATATATACATATTTAAGTGTTTTAGATAATTTCTTAGCCGCTCATTAAATATATCAATTGACAGATTCTTGGAGTTTTTCGGCTTTCATGTGAAATATTTACAAATATCAAATTAGTATGTAATTGCAAAGTAAATGAGGATGTAAACAATGCTGTCTACAAATTACAAAGCAAATCATACGAAATTTTTAATTGAAAAAATATTGTCTACGTTGGGACATGAACCCAAGTCTACGGTTTGCTGGACCATTGCTTTACTACTTAAGCCACGATAGACCTTGGTTCAAGCTATTTAAAAATGCATTATAAAGTAACAGTGTTAATGATTCAGATGTCAGTTATTGAATGGAGCACTCCTGATGAAGTAACAAATTCGTGCATTTCTGTCATACAAGGAGTCTCGAATGACAGAAATGAAACTAGAGTGAATAATTCCAAACCAATGGGTAAAATAAAATACCAATCATAGGATTTCCTCGAAAAATTAGTCAATTACAGATCTTAAAAATCAAGTGATGTACACTTCTTATAAATACATTTGGAATCAAGATATATGTATCAGTCAATATAATTTTCCGGAACAAAAGTATATTGTCTAGTGTTGTTTTTAATCTCGTTACTATTCCAGTTTATTAAATGAAATATAAAATAAGGAAAGACAATATGATGATGATTTCATCAATTGATGAATTTGCGATGTTAATAGTACCAAAGTTAGTGTATAAACAAACAGTTTGCTAAAACTGACAGGAAATTGGTTGCTAAGTTCGCCGATTAATAACTACTCCCCATAAGCGCATTGTTTGTGGGTACATAAAATTCTTCAATCAGAAATCTGTGTCAATTACACTGTTCTAAATTTCATGAGCGGCCCAATAATTTGATTTTAAGACGTAAGGCATTATATAATTGTCGCAATTTTGGTCTAAATTACTAGGACTGTTCTCAACCACATTCTTAATAAACATATATACATAGATTCGAAGAATTATGGCTATTCTTAAAGTTAATCTGATTGAAGTTTATAATATGATGGCTTGAACACGATACACATTCTTCGACGTTAGGCAGTCATTTAGAAATTTTGCACAGATTTTGCACAAATTTAATTATATTTCGCAACGAAAAGAATTTACTAGAAGATGTATATTGCCTATAAAACCTCTAGGTAAGTAACTATGACTGTGTCCTAAAAATGTTAAACATTTCAGAATATTTTTACTTTACCACCTGTTATACCTATATGATTTGAATTTCAAAAGTAATTATTATCTTGTGCATATCATATTTGCCAAAGTATACAATTTTTGGAAGCAAATTCTCGCACGTTACGCATTATATCGATTTTAACCCTCTTTTTACCACTTTGCGTAGTATTAAAGAATATTTTTAAATGTAGTATTTAGTGATTTAAGTATATGAAAGTAATTACAATAATGTAACAGTTATACAATATAAAAATAAAACATCTACAAACGCAATTACATCAGCTTGTTCCGCGCAACCACAAACATCTACGTTTGCGTATCCCAACGGACTAACTTTGAAGGACGAACTTTTCTTTTTAGTAGGCATAGTTGCTGGTACAGTGCACATACACGCTGCTTCGATGTCACTATCTCTTGTGGGTTGTTCCCTGATAAGATCTGTGCATGCAAAAAAAGTTTTATTACATTATTAATAGAAACAGGTCAAGATAACGCTGTACGAGGGTGATTTGGCGTGAAGTGAAAGCCGACTACTGCTACCATCTTTCGGATAACTAGCATTTTGCTTTAATGGTAACTGGTGAAAGTTGGTTAATTTCTGACATTTGATTTGAAAGTTACATCAGTTTGAGCAAAGCAATTAAATAGAAAATTCTAATAAGCATAAACACGCTATATTCGTGATGCAATTCAATATTTCTTCTTTTAGAAAACTAAATAAGTCTAGTAGATAGTTTTCAGAGTTTCAATTTTCCGCGTTGAGGATTGTTGCAACGAGAACACACATACACATATACATACTAACACTCGACACACATCTGTACAACAGTATACACAGCATATACACTGTGGTCCGGAAAGTGTGGAATATAGCGAACAAAACTGACACAATTGATTTTATGACAAAATCCCGAAACACGTCAATCCCGTTTCATCTTTTGTTTCCCAAATGACAACCCCTAATTTTTTCCCGCGATTTTGAGAGAGCTCTCGGCCGCCCAAATGACAACATAAAATGTTTGATATCTTATATAAGAAAATTTTTTAGAAATAATTCTTTAAACGTTTCGGAACTACTCCACACAAAAGAAACTGAAATTGGAACTAATTTAACATTCAACAAATAAATCAAACAACAACTGAACGGCAAAGACAAAGATTTTGGCGTTCAAACATCTTCAGGTACCAAGATAAACGGTCAAAATTGCATCCATTTAGTACTTGACAATAAGCTACTCTACAAATGCTCGAGATACCTGGGCTCGCTTTAATTTTTGCTAATACGTATGTTTCCAACAATTGCATTCGCCCATCAAATGTCAATGTGTCTCGTGTCCATGTCAAGTTAGTCGTTTGAAAATCACTATTTTATATAAAAACTTGGAATAGTTCATTTAATTGAGAAGCATCGTATTGAAACTTTAATTATGTTGAGATATGGAGATATGGAGACTACAGGAAGAAGTGTGCAATTTATTTAACAATGTATACCCTGAATATCATATCTCTCAGTCTACCGTTAGTAAAATTGTTCGAAAATTTCAAGAAACTGGTTCTGTTAAGGGTTTGCCAAAAACTAGTAGACATGAAGCTGTAAATAATGAAGATCGTGAAGATGTAATGTTGGCGGTTGTGGAAAATGCACATGTTTCTGTTGGTCAAATTGCTCGAGAACAAAATGTAAAGAAAACTTCTATTTACAAGATTCTAAAATATCCCTATAAAGCTCGTATTGTTCAAGAATTATTTGTAAGATACTTTTATTTGTCAATATAAATGTTAAAAACAGGCAGACTATTAAAGGAAACATATCATAATATGCTGCATACTACTTGTGTAGCACATGCTCTCCACAGAATTTGAATATATCAGAGACACCTTTCCGGAAGTTGATAGGCTTGTATCCGCTTTTAAAAAAGTTTTCAGAAAACCATTGAGAGTAGCTTTTTACAGGGAAAAACTTCTATCTTTGTCACTGCCTCCCTCTCCAGTGATAACTAGATGGAGAACATGGTTGGAAGATACTAGTTTTTATGCAGAGAATTTTGATAGTTTACAAAATTTCATTACATGTCTAAATGACGATGCTCGAAGTATTTCTGAGTGCAAGGAACTAACACAAATTTCCTATTTCAAAAATCAGTTGTACTTTCTTCAGGAACACTTTGGAAACTAATATAAATTTGCCAAAACTATTCACTTATTTTGAAAATAAAAATCTCAAATTAAATGATGGATTAACCACATTAGATGTGGCTATTAATAATTTGGAAAATATTCCAAGTGACTTCGGATATGGCCTTCGGGAAGAATTAGAGGCAATTTTTAATAGAAATCCAGATTTAATAACATTGCGACAATTGTGTTTGGGGACAATGCCTCAAAATCTAACTGGTAAATACGCTAAAATTAAAGAATATTTCCAGTATGCACCTATAACCAGTTACGATGTGGAAAAGACGTTTTCTATGTACAAGGATGTATTTTATTCAAAGAGAACAAATTTTACAGAAGAGGACCTTGAGAAAGTATTGCTAGTTAATATTAATACTCCTTTACTCAATTTGAACTACAAAATGAACAAATAAAAATGTATTTCGTATTTTATACATCACCACTAGAGAATACAATCCCGGGATCCCGGCCGGGTTTTGATCCCGTAAATCCCGGGACCGTACTTGGCTAATCTCGGGATTTGCGGGACTACCAGTTTGCATTCCGTAATCCGTTGCGCCTTGACAATGACCTTACCTAGATTATATTAAGGGCACTTATTACATAAAGACAAAAAATCAACCTTAGGTACGCCGTACGATAAAAGAACTACACAGGTACAGCCCAAATAATATATAACTTAAAAGGGACTTCCCTGCCCGTCATACTTCAATACAATACTGTTAAGGTAATTTCCCAACGGGCCAACAGGGGAATCACCCGATCACCTCATATGGTATATCATAATATTGTTGCGAGGGATTCCACGTCGGGGATTGCCTGTACGAAAGTATAAATACGCTTATTAGGATTTACTTTTTTCATTTATTATTTTACCAGCGACAAGGTTACGCAGGTTACGTCATTTAAATTTAAAAGTCAATTATCTGAAAATGTTATTTTAAATGGTGGGAGACTTTCTTCACCATAAAAAAAAAACAGTAATACGTCGTCAGCGTGGTGTTATTTTTTAGTTGCGAAAGACGGGAATAGTGCTAAATGTAAGCCATGCCCTGCCATTCTCAAGACTTTGGGTGGATCGACTAAGGGATTACATACACATTTGCCATCGAAACATTAACATTAAGATTTTAGCTGACGTTAATCGTTTAACAGCTTCAACAAGTCAAGATTCTGAAAATCTGAATACAGCACCGCCGCCAGCTAAACGCAAGTTAGAAGATTATTTTACTAAAAGTGCCGACGATAGTCTGGATGATGTTTTGGCAAGAATGATTGCATTAGATGGATTTCCATTCAGTATATTTATAACTTCAGACGATTTGAGAAAATTGCTCTTAGCGGAATACACGAATTTACCAAAATCAGCCGTCACAATTCGAAAGCGTGTTATGAATTACAGTGAAAAAATCAGAAAGCAAGTAACTGCAGAATTAAAACATTTTAAAAGTGCAGGTGAAAGATTCAGTCTAACTTTCGACGAGTGGACATCAACGTCCAATAAACGATACATGGCTGTTAACGTTCATTCATATAAAAATATTTGGAGCTTAGGACTCGTTCCTATTCATGAATTGTCTTCGTATATTGAAAGAACGTCTAAGTAAATTTGATATTTCCCTGGAAACTGATACCGTGGCTACTGTAACCGATTGACCGAACGTTATGATAAAGTTGGGATAGCTTGTTTGCACTGAACAACAACTGTGTCTCGCACATGGTATCAATTTGGTCGTCTGCGATTTGCTTTATAAAATAAAGAATTATTTTCAAGACAGTACTTCAAAAATATGTGAAGATTGAACATGAAAAAGAGTTGTCACTTCTTTTGGACTGTAAAACCAGGTGGAATAGTCTTTTAACTATGCTGGAACGATTTTCTCTTTTAAAAACCTGCATTCAAAAAGCTCTTATAGATCTCAATCATCCAATCCGTTTAGAAGATGCTGATTTTGACTTGGTAAATAAAATTGTTGATGTGCTGACCTCAATAATTAACAGTAGAAGCAATCTGTCGACGAGTTGCTTATTTATGCATAGCTGATGCCGCTTTGAAATTTCTTATAAAGCAATTGTCTAGCAAAAACTCAGCACTCGCCAATAAAATTAAAACATCCTTAGTGGAACGTATAAAGCAACGACGAAATGATTTAACTGGTGTGTTGAATTATTTACAAAATCCACGAAAAGATTATGGAAATCAGTTATTATCGGATTTGGAATGACTTGACTTATTTCCAGTTCCTTCGCAGGCTTTAGTGAGGGCGCAAATAAAGAGTATTGTTAAAAGACTAAATAGTCGAGATGACAGGGAAGAGGAAGAAAGGTCAGGATCACAAACAGATGATGAGCCAAGGCGACAAGCCTCTCAACCCCAATTGACAGTAAAGGAAAAGTTACAGCTGGAAATTAATAAGAGCATGGAATCCCCAGATCCTGAAGTACAAAATGAATCGCGGTTGGTAAATAGTATTAGACGCGAAATGGGCCTGTTCGAAAATGGAGGAGTTCGTGGATATCACTTAGAATTAGCATATAAATATCTATTGTCTATTCCTCCAACCAGTGTAGAACCTGAGCGAGCGTTTTCAGCTGCTGCTTATGTTGGCAATAAACTACGAAGCAGGCTTGGAAGGCAAACATTGGATGCTTTGATATTTCTGCGATTGTATTTTCGAAATTCTAAATAGTTTTTATATTGTCTTTTTTGTTCCTTATTTTAGTATATTGTGTATTGTGTTGTGCAACAATATTAATAAATCATTTTTAAGAAATTACTTAAGTTTTTTTTTCATTTGAGCCCAATTAGAAACCACATAGTCTAATCCCGGGATTCCGGGATTGCGCTTCAAAAATCCCATAATCCCGGGATTGAAAAACATGCTCGGGATTGTATTCTCTAATCACCACCCGTTTGTTTTTCAAATATATAAATAAAATTAAAAATACAAATTTTCAATGTACGTCCGTGGACGATGATTCATCGACCTCTCATATCCGGTCCCTAGTTATTATTATCAAAGCTAAACATCGTTTTCTCTTCCATATATCGTGCGTTCAAAAAAACTGCCTTAGAGTTGAGCATAAAATTTTCAAGTGTATCTTAATTCAATTACAAAATTTTACTGCTGTTAAGAAGCTCAATTTTATACCGTAGTCGACAAATTTTAATTTCTGGTACGAAAGTAGAAGAGGAAAAGAGCGCGACGAAGAAAAGTAAAGAAAGACATATAGCGAGGTTGCCAATGAATGTATGCAAGTATGTAGTTGAAATGGGGTACGATAAGGTTCAGTCAGATTATACCTAGTCAGTAGGCTTATTGCTACAGAGGGATGTAGAACGCATCTTTGAAATACGTATAAAATTCGCTACGAATATTTACAGAAAAATATTTATTTCATGGTATATTATTTTTATGAGGATGTACAACAAAACATATTCTCCGCGTATAAATAAAATGAAATATTAATTCTAAATTATGTAAAAAATAAATATAACTCTCATGAAACGAAAATAAAAACTCTTGCCCGATAATAATAAAATATTCTAAATTAAATGTTGAAATAATCCAGCCCGTCGTTCTTGGCAGTATGCCACCTTATAATAAAATTCTTGGTGGACATTATTGAGCATGTCAGGTCTTTATTTTTTTCTCGCAATTCATTTATGTTGTGCTTCTTAGAATTATCTACGAGTTTCCTCTTACTTCCACTTGGTTTTGAAAGGGACATGTTGAAAACTTTATCTGAAATAAATAACAAATACGTTACGTGTTGTAACAATAAGTATGCAACTGAACTCGCCAGATGACATTTGCTTTAGGTAGGTTGAGTACGCGTTGAGTTCATCCTCTTAAACATAGATGCCACTATTTGGTCCATTTTATACCAATCCAAACAGTACTTTACTTTCGAGTTGCATAACGGTAAATAAACAAAAAACATTTAATCTCTTATAATTATTTATGATGGTTTTAATTAAAACCAACTTATATATACAAAATATATGTTAGTGCTGCTCAGCTGCATGTTTTTGATATGACTGACGTAAGACATACGCGCTCTCCTCTTTACTTTACATAATTTTCTTTTTAGTTTAGTTATTATTAGTTTGTATTTGCACAATCAATAAATATTATTTTGTTCATTTTCTTCCTTAGTTTTTAATTTATTCCATATTATCCTTTTTTTTAACAATTTTAAAATTTATTCAAAGCATGAATAAAGTCAGAAATCGGTCAAATTTCACTTCATTTTATAATGCAATACGAGGTAGATTTGATGAGAGAGTGACTGTTCAATGAAATACCTATTATAGGGTAAAAACATATATTTTTTCAACCTAATTCTCATCCAGAGCTATTATACACTTAACCCAGTGACTTTCAAATTTTTCTAAGGCTAAGTAATCCTAAAAATAGATATTCGTTGCGGTTATCACCTGTATGTATTTCCACCAACTTCGGACATAAAAAAACCACTGATGAATGATGTAGGATTTTGTATCGTAATTCGTGAATGAATAAGAAGGCTCGTTTCTGAATAAGTGCGCTCGTTTTTTCTCGAATTCGGCATGGAAGCGTGCCAGTACATTACCATAATATTGGCCAATTGTTATACTTCCCTAACATTCAATAAAGAATATGTGTTTAGAATAATCTCAGAAAATCGTGGCCTTATTCTTAATGGTCTAAAAAACAGTTTTTGCCTTCTTCGGAGCACGTTTATCAGAAAAAATCCATTGCTTTGGTTTTTGTTTCTGGAGTATAGTGATGTGTCCAGGTTTCATCTACGGTAACATGTCGACGAAAAAATTACCGTGGATTTCTTGGATTTGAACTTAGCCACATAGTCATTTGAAATTATAACTCGAATTCGTATATGCTCAACAGTAAGCAAAAACAACATTCACCTTTGGGTTAACTTTTTCATATATTCATGTTTCTGGGAAATATCGTGTACTCGTTCGGTTGAGATGTTTACGGCATTAGCCATCTTACACACTTATATTCGACGGTCGCTCATTACAATAGCATGGTCTTAATTGATCATTTCTGGAGAAGTTACTGTAAATGAAGCCCCGCACATTCAACACCTTCGGTGCTCATATGACCACTTTTGAGCACATTGAAACACTTACAAATCATTCCAAGACAAGAAGCAGATTCCTCACAATATTTATGTAACTTCGTTAGTTTCTTTAATGGTTTTTCTACGTAATAATTAATGTTTAATTAACACACGAAATTCTTTTTTCTTCATATTAATACAAAAAACAAGAAACGTTTGCTTTATATGATTCTAAAAACTATCGGACAGAGTTTGTTTATTCCTCCTGGTTTGAAGGAAGTATGTATCGACCGAAGTATGAGTTGAAATAATGCAATAGTTTTGAATAACACTAATATATTTACAAGATAATTAATTTAATCTTGGAGTTCCGTTAAACTTAATGCAAATGCAGGAATCTGGTCTTAATACTAAAGACCGAGAAACTGGCTAATAAATAATATTTTATTCTAGTGAGATCGCTGAGATCTTAGTAGGAACTGTAGTGAGATCACTGAGATCTAAGCTGGAACTGTCTTTTGCTTTAACTTATTTTTGGCAAGAAAGTCCCCGCCAGTTACAAGAGAGGGAGAAGACAATTAAATTGATTATACAAAAATTGCCATACAAATATTTTACCCTTCTTCAAAGAAAAGTATATGCTGTAGTTACCAACGTCTTAAATGCATTAAAACAAACAATATGAACCGGAAATCTTAATTATGTGAAAATAAAATAAATCTTAAATACTAAATACACAATACAATTGTTGACATATTGAATGGCAATCTACCAAATACGTAAATTACCATAAACAGGAAGTGAACTAGAGATAACACAACATTTTGAAGAATCCAGGAAGAATATAATAAACCGAACTCTCTAAACCTATCGTAACAATATAGTACATTAAATACAAATATAATGCAGGAAATATGCTAATAAAACTTATGCTATTATAAACATTTGCAACTAGTAAATGGACGGATTTAAAAGAAGGTTATACCTGACCAGACAGGTAATTAACAAAATTAAATATATGGGAAACTCCAAGACCTTTCTCTATACACTTCTATACACTTTTATATTTACAATTAATATACAATTTAAAACTATGATTGAATACATAAAATAAATACAACTACATCTATTTGATTATATTTAAATAAAACTAAAAAATGCAAATTAAATCTATGTTGACCGAACAGAGTTGAGCGATATTTTGACAGTAAGCTTCAAAAACAAGGCCGAAATCAGCAATATGCGCATCATTATGAAAGTGTAGCCACTTTTGAAAAGTCACTCTCCTGTTAAATCGCTCTCCTAATAGGGAATATATTATCTAGTTAAAATAATTATTTGTTTTATAAAGAATAAAATATAAATAATTTTTAAGTAAATCGAAATTCATCAGTACTTACAATTAGGATCCGTTGAATAAGACGTCGGATCCATTGCTGACCAACATATTTGTAGAGGGGGGCTAACCTGGCATGGTGTAGGCATGGGGGCAGGAACGCGCTGAAAAATAGACGATGCTTGCCGAATCTGACGAGGTAATAATAATTGAGCCTGATATTCATGGTATTGACCACATTTACAAGGGGAAATGAATTTATATTTGGAAGAGCTCGATGAGCAAAATGACGTTGAATTTTTACTGTCGCGGTTTTCTGTATGTGTGGCATACGGTGGAACTAAATATGAAGGTGCAACCTGTTGTTGTAGAGACTGTCGCAGTGCGGACGATATGGATTGCCGGTTCTGTCCTGTTGTACATATGCACACTATGGGTTGTTGCTGCTTTGAACTGGGAACGGAATGGCTCGTTTTTGAGTAGGGATTCGATGTCCCTTGTCCTGTGGATCGTGTTGACGTACTCTGCGAGCCCTCACCATTGGGTTCTTGAAAAGACAATAAGGGCCTTGCATTAGACACATTTGTAGCTGTTATTATTGAGGTAACCGAGGCCGGGCGAACAAGAGGAGGATTTTCATATATGAATTCTTCATAGTCCTGCGATACCCTTGGTGATTGTGAGTTTGATATTGAGTTTGATTGTGAGTGATTAGTACAAGGAGATTTACATATTTTCGCTGCACAACCCTGTCTTTTCGTTTTGGGTTGATGTATCGTTCTTGCAGGTCTATATTGTACATTCATAGTATTACCTCCAAATCTAGGATCGTATTCCGGTCTTACTGGCATACGAGCCATGACAGAAACTGTTCTATTTCCTGGTCCACTGTGTTTATGTCTTTCCATTATCCTTAACTACCAGAGTAGTTATGGAGTTATTTTTCACTGCAAAAATATAACATGTTATATTACGTTATGTTTTAATTCAAAAGTTTACCTCCAAAATTTCGACGTTCTATAAAATAACCGCTAAACGAATTCTAAAAGAAAAGAAATTATAATATAGTACATGTAATACCATAAGCAAAATACGTTACTCACAATCTCAATTTATTTATTTAGTTATTCATTGTACATTATAAGAAAAAAATTCCAAATAGGACAATGCATAATACAAAATAAAACGTGCACATGTTTGTAAATTATAATTATAAATGTTATAAATTAAGAAAAAAATCAAGCAAACCGCAAATTTTTTAGGAAATGCAGAAAGGCGTGGCTTGAAATATTATGCAAATCGACTCCAGACAAAAGATTCAGTTCTAATAAAACTCGGTCCATGGGGTTATGCTTACCATATTCAGTTCGATGGAAACGAATATGAAACGTGTCGCCTGAGCGAGCACGAAACGGTGGAACATGGTAAAGCATAAGAGAAAGAAGGGCAGAACAGTCTATGTTATTGTGTAACAGCTGATATCCAAGCTTAATAAATGCTTTACGCCTTCTATTCTCCAGCGATTCAATACCCAGTAGTTGTAATCTCTCCGCGTAATTATATAAGTTTTTATCAATTTTCAATTTGAAGAGTATAAAGTTAGCCATTTTACGCTGAATTCGCTCAATCCGATCTATATGAACCTCATGATAAGGAGACCATACCACACAACAATACTCGAGTATAGACCTGACCAGGGCGTTATGAATTTTTATAATATAGATAGTTTGTGAACTCACTGCATACAGGTTTAATGAAGCCGTATAACTGCAAAAATTTATTTATAATATGATCTATATGTAAAGTAAATGATAAGTTACCATCAAACGCAACACCCAAGTCGGTAACGTAGTCAACTCTTTTCAGGGCAGTGCCCTGCAACATATAATTAAAGACATAAATATTATTTTTCTTTAAAAAAGTGATAATATGGCATTTACCAAGATTAAGAGACATATTGTTGCTTATACACCATGCCGCTAGTAAATCAATATCATCCTGAAGCGTTCTACCGCCATTGCAAGAGTCAAGACATTTAAATATTTTCAAATCATCTGCGTAGGCCAAGAAGTTGGAAGAAGTGAAGTATTTATATAAATCATTTATAAAAAGCACAAAGAGAATTGGTGCTAAGTGGCTGCTCTGAAGAACACTGGAAATAACCGATATAGGCCTGGCTGTTTTTGATGACAACCTAACTATTTGAGACCTATATGATAGGTATGAGGCAATCCACAAAGTCAAGCTACCACCAATTCCATAAAGATCAAGTTTGTGGAGCAACAGCTTGTGATCAAGACGGTCAAAAGCCTTAGAAAAATCCACATATACGATATCAACTTGAGATCCTCGCTCCAGTGCGTCATTAATATAGCAGCAAAACAGCAATAAGTTTGTTTGGGTGCTACGGCCAGACAAGAAACCATGTTGATTAACGTGAATTACTTCACGGAAGGTGTCGTAGATAGCACTAGATATAATATGCTCAAAAACTTTATTGAAATATTTGATAGTAACGATATTGGACGGTAATTATTATTAAGTGATTTGTCACCAGACTTGAAAACTGGAAGAATGTGAGCAAATTTCCATTGATCGAGAAAACATCCTAATTTCATAGAGAGCGGGTAAATAATTGATAATGGAAGAGGTAAAGTACAACTGCCCATTTTGAGGAAATATTTCGGAATACCATCCGGTTCAGGACTTAAACGAGAGAGGAAAGTTTAGAATACACAATGTCGCTGTCAATGATTACATTATTAAGAGTAAATGGATTTGTGAAATGAGACAGCTCAAGTTTAGAAAAATCAGTGGCCATATCATTATGGCTAACATATACTGTTCCAAAAAAAATCTGCAAACATATCACACACTTCTTCAAGTTTATCGGATTCAATCCCATTATAACTGAGACGTTGGGGTAGACGTGATTTTTTCTTTCGCGAATAAACAAAGTTCCAGAAAGCGCGAACATCTCCAGACGTCAATTGCTGCGAGAAAAAAACAAACTTTTTATAGTCCTGAACGATAGATTGCTTAACATGTATCTTAGTTCCTTGTATTTGAGATAGTTATTATTGCCCTTGCCTTTTCTAAATTTGTTATAGAATTTTTTTTCTTTATTAATAATTATCGGAATATACTAGATATTTAGGGACAAATATGTCGATAGCGAAATGTAAAGTTTGATATAAATAGGAGAGACCATGTTCCAAATCATCTGATAGTAAAATAGACCAATCGACAGAAGAAAGGAAATCATTAATCTGGTCATAGGAAGCTTTCCTGAAATTGTATTTCTAAGAGCTATCCCATAGTCATATCCGCAATATAATCATATTTCGGACCGAAACTCAAACATGGATGATGATGATAATCAGGGTCCACCAGACAATAAGATTCTTGAAAAACTTTAACAGGTTCGGTATTAAGAAATACTAAATCTAAGATCACACTATTAGCGTTTGTTACAAAGTTACATTGACGCAAACCATTAAAAACTAAATTGTCATTAAAAATAGCTTCACAATCACTGGAAGGCATTCCTTGGGTTCATTCTCAATAAGTGACCATCTTAAATGTGGCAGGTTAAAATCCCCAGAGATACATAGAGTAGCATTAGGATGCCGATCAATTAGAAAGTCAACGCTCCCAATAAAGTCCAAATACAGAGCCGAACCCGACAGCGGCAAAATATAAACAGCTCCTATTATAAAGCGCTTTTATAAATATTTGAATATTAAATTAACTATTAGTATCACTATACTTGAATAACGCTTGAATATCTTTTTTATGTTCTTTCAATATGATTTCTGTACTCGTATTTCTTCCATTTTGTTCAATATTGATAGCACCACAATCTTCCCAATTTATTTACATTTATATTATACATTATATTATACAGATTTATCTAAATTTGTTATTACGTCTTTGTTGTTTGTTGACATTGTACAAATGATCTTTATTAATAGTAACTGATTTAGTACAGTTTTGTTTTATTATTATATATTATGGTTTATTTGTATGGTTATTAACGGTGGAATGTAATTTACGATGTGCTATTTAATGTTATTTGTTATAAGTAGAGCTGGGGATGTTTGCGGTGTTCCAGGATAGTATTCAGTTAAACGCACGAATATATTAAATGCAAAATTTCAAAATTAAAAGTCATTTTTTAAATTAAATGTGATAAAAACTTATAGGAATCGATAATACAAGGGTATTATTACATTCATATAATGCAAATATTTATTTCGAAGCAAGTATGCCGAACTAAAATATTTCATGTTTATAATGTCTTCAAAATCCTGTTTACAAAGCACTCTTTATTCAAACACGTGCATAATAAACAAATACTGCATTAGATTGATAATATTACACATTTACAAATAACTATGCAAAATTTCAAAAATAAAAGTCATTTCAATGTGATAAAAAACATATAGGAATCCATAATACAAGGAAGGGTATTATTACATTCATATAATGCAAATATTTATTTCGAAGCGAGCATGCCGAACAAAAATATATTACATGTTTATAAATTATAAACATGTAATATATTTTTGTTCGGCATGCTATAAATTATAAACATGTAATATATTTTTGTTCGGCATGCTCGCTTCGAAATAAATATTTGCATTATATGAATGTAATAATACCCTTGTATTATCGATTCCTATAAGTTTTTATCACATTTAAATGACTTTTAATTTTGAAATTTTGCATATAATATATACGTGCGTTTTACTGAATACTATCCTGGCACACCGCAAACATACCCAGCTCTAGTTATAAGTAGAGCTGAGGATGTTTGCGGTACGGCAGGACCGTATGCAGTGCATCCCCACATTTAACTATTTATCTAAATATTCTCTGAAATGATTTGCCGGATCTCATAAATTAATAGAGTGATATTTTAGTATGCACTGGATATTGTTATTATACAAAATCATAATAGCCATTTGTATTTATGGATCATAAATAATAATACGCATGTATTTGTATTTGGTTGTGAATTCAATTTAAACTTAAAACGAATCGTAATATTTTAACGACAAGCCGTCCTTACAATACATGCATTCGAGACAAAGTGTGCAACTCTACGAATAACTTCCATAATTGATCGAAAATGGACATTTTGGAGCTGAAGTAAAGCCCCTATTCTTAGAAAATTTTATTACTGTCGTTAAGAACTATTATTATAAACAACAAAGGCCTTTTATTAGTGTTGAAGTTTTAGTTTCATTGAATTTCCATGTTGTAAGTAGTCAATTGTAAAGTGTTCATTCACAATATTCTAAAACATGGTGTAAATTTAACTAAAATCCAGAAAAACACATTCTGATAATATATTACTAGATTAGAAGCTGTGTTTATTACTATTTATTATATTATTTTTATAACCAAATGCAATAAAAGCTACGAAAACAAAAGAAACCTCGATTTATTAAAATCTTGTCACACAGCCTTTCAAAGCCTGGCAGCACATATTTTGCATATATTTTATATATACTACCTACTTGAACTAGGTGAATGAAGTTAGAAGTTATAACTTCTAACTTCATTCACCTAGTTCCAGTAGGTAGTATATATAAAATATATGCAAAATATGTGCTGCCAGGCTTTGAAAGGCTGTGTGACAAGATTTTAATAAATCGAGGTTTCTTTTGTTTTCGTAGCTTTTATTGCATTTGGTTATAAAAATAATATAATAAATAGTAATAAACACAGCTTCTAATCTAGTAATATATTATCAGAATGTGTTTTTCTGGATTTTAGTTAAATTTACACCTTGTTTTAGAATATTGTGAATGAACACTTTACAATTGACTACTTACAACATGGAAATTCAGTGAAACTAAAACTTCAACACTAATAAAAGGCCTTTGTTGTTTATAATAATAGTTCTTAACGACAGTAATAAAATTTTCTAAGAATAGGGGATTTACTTCAGCTCCAAAATGTCCATTTTCGATCAATTATGGAAGTTATTCGTAGGGTTGCACACTTTGTCTCGAATGCATGTATTGTAAGGACGGCTTGTCGTTAAAATATTACGATTCCTTTTAAGTTTAAATTGAATTCACAACCAAATACAAATACATGCGTATTATTATTTATGATCCATAAATACAAATGGCTATTATGATTTTGTATAATAACAATATCCAGTGCATACTAAAATATCACTCTATTAATTTATGAGATCCGGCAAATCATTTCAGAGAATATTTAGATAAATAGTTAAATGTGGGGATGCACTACATACGGTCCTGCCGTACCGCAAACATCCTCAGCTCTAGTTATAAGTGTACACAATAGATTAAAAGAATAATTGAGTACAGCATTACAGAAATACATATATCTATAAATTTTGTTTTTTATAATTTTATAAATTTCAAATTTTAATTCGTCATTTATAAATATGGAAGATTTTACTATTTTTGAAATGCTGAAAATTAAAGAATTCGAACTACATATTACTGTAAAATTCTCCTTTCAATGGAAAAATATATATTGGTGCATAAGTGAATGTGACCATATGCATGCTTATTTTTTGTTATAATATGGAACACAACATGACTTAATAATGAATTTATGACTTTAGAAACACTGCCTTCGTATGAGCTAATAAAGCATTTAGTCGTGGATAACATTTAGGTATCAATTACGCCACAAGGTTTAAAGCATGGATTTTAAATTTTACATGTAACAGATTGCCACTCTCTTCTTTAAGAGATCAGCCTAAGGAAAGCATGTTAGCGGAACCGTCACTCACATTAAACATTAAAAGTTGGTTTGTTGAAACTTGAACACCATTTTTAAAATTTCATCGCTAGTACATTTTGCAACTCTTGTGGAAGCAAGTAAGATAGAGGATGACGATTCAAATTCTTCCATTGTACGTACCATCACATTCACCACAGAATTTTTTTGCCGATCGGTTGTTTCGTCCACACATAACCACAATTTTGTATCTTTCAATTCTGCTTTAATTCTTCTTTCAACATAGTCACGAGCAGATGGCATAACGTTTCTTATCGATGCCGTACTTGGTAATGTATAATCCGAATAGTTATTCCAGAAGGAGACAAATGCTTTTTGATCTAGCAAAGTGAACGGTAGATTACATATAATAAAACAAACACCTATATCAAATGTTAATTGTTCGCTGTATTGTTTGCCACGGATTGCAGAACAGTGTTTTATACTTTTCAGCTGGCGTTCACAGTTCCACCTGCTGGTACACGTCAAATAGTCGCCACACCTTACACATTTAATTCTATCGCCTTGGTATTATAAATCCGGCATACTCGCTATTACGTTTTCTAGTTTCTTCAAAATACGCCGTTTCCGAAACGTACCTAAATCCGACATTTTCTAAGTATGTGTGTACTGACATGCACTCACCAGTGGAATAATACTAAACAACTGTGCTTTGATACAGATGCTTGAGTTTCCGTGCTGCGCGCGGGTACTCCCCTCTACATTGCTCTCGGCACTGCACTGGAAATTGCTCCTCTTTCCCGAGTCTATTTATGACTTAAATGATTTATAAAAGTAATTTCCTATATAATTATTTGTTATTGCCATAGTACGACAAGGTTCTATAAGTCTGTCCACTGATTAAAGACGATATTCCAACTTATGGGATACCATTGTATTGTAAAACCACTTAAGATTGACCTCGAACTATATCGCCAAACACCCTACCCTCCGCGTCCCTGACCATAATGTACACTTTTGTCAGCAATTTCTATGTCAGTAGTTATCGTTTTATTTAATACTGCATCTATTACCAACAATTATAAGAGTTATATCATATATGTATTTCTTTTAGGTGAGTAATATAATTACTTTTAACATTAAAAATATTAATGAATAAATAATATTGTGTTAATTTATTAAAGTTAATATGGCTAAAAGGAAATCAGAGAAAAGTGAAGTCCTCACTTTATTACAGAATATCATAAAATTCTGCGAGGAGGAAAAAGTCGCAATCGCATATACTTTAACTGTTAACACGGTTATAGATCGTGTAGCAACGATGACATGAAAATCTGAAAGAACTATTCGACGAATTAAAGTAAAGATACCTAGAGTTGATAAATCACAATTGCTACAGCTAGAAGCTCATGTTCGACAAATATTTGTGCACATCAAAAACCTTCTCCTCGTATTATTGTACCATATGATCATATATTTCTACCCTCTAGAAGGCAATGACATTTTTCTTTTTTAAACTTAAGTTGGTACCATAATTTAAGTTAACTTATTTTGCAGCGTGTGTGTGATATAGGTTATTTTATACTGATGACTGATGACAGATTAGGTTTTGTCATTTTGACAAATAATTACATACAAACGTTTCAGTTGAAAAAATAAAAAGTTTAATAATAAAAACAGCTACAATAAATGTTCAAAGTGAGCTCCTTCATTTTCTATGCATAGCGCAACTCTTCGTCTCATATTATTGAAGGCATTCCTTAAATTATGTGTTGTAATTTCCTCACAGAAATTCCGGATAGCATTAGTAAGTTCTTCAATTGTATGTGGACGATTCGTAAATACTCTATTTTTTAGATGTGGATAAATGAAGTAGTCCATAATTGTTAAATCCGTAGATCGTGGTAGAAAGTCTACTATTCGATTATCAAAGAATTCATGCAATAATTCCATCGTTTCTCTTGTCTTATGGGCTGTTGCATTATCTTGCTGGAAATATCCCTCGCGGAGCTCATCATCATGTAATTGATTTACAAATGGTAGCAATAAATTATTACGATATCGTTCTGCATTTATCGTATTATTAAAGAATATTGGACCAATAATCCGTCTACGAGAAACAGCAAGCCAAACGCCTATTTTTTGTGAATGCAAGGGTGTTTCAAGAATTTCATGTGGATTTTCACTAGACCAGATGCGCATTGTTTGTTTATTTATATATCCTGCTAAATGAAACCATGCTTCATCGGACCAGAAGGATTTGTCAAGAACGTCATCGTTATTAATCGAACCTAAGCACCACTGACAGTAATTAACTCTGGTTACATGATCGATTGGTAAAAGCTCTTGCACGCAATGAAATTTGTATGGAAATTTTTGTAAGTCTTTTTAAGGATTCTCTGGCAGGTCCCATATGACAGTTGTGTTTGTTGTGAAAGCTTACGAATCGATTTCTTAGGTGATTGATTTATTCGTCCCTCAACATCTGCTATATTTTCAACTGTCCGCTTTAGTGGTCTACCAGCACCTGGTTTTCGAGACACAGACCCTGTTTCACGGAATTTAACCACTGACTTTTGAATTAATTGCCGCAAACTGTCATATGTTGTTGGAAAATTTGGAAATTCAGCCCGAAATTCTTCTATACAAACAAGGCTGCAAGGAGTACGACCATTCTCCATTTTCTAATTTTACACCATTCCTAAAGTATGATTCGATCAGAAAAACTTTATGATTTATTGTAAACATTTTTAAGTGTCAATTTAATAAATACATTAATGACAGATGAGTTTTATTTATCAGAACATACACATAATGACAGATGTATTTTATTTGTCACTACCAACACGATATTTTCAAGAAATAATTTCATGGCTTGCTAGAGGGTAAATATAAATGATCATATTGTAGATGACATGGATAAGTAAAGTTCTCAAATTTTATATATAACAAACTTCTAACTTCTGTAGATGTATACTTTGAAATAAAATACATTATCTATATACAGTCGATAAAACTGTGCCCACACTAGATATTTTGTATATATTTATGGTACAATAAACATAGTCTAATGGCTGCAAAGGAACACTACGATAGCTCCTGATAGATATGGGTTTTAAATATATGAAAACTAAATCTATCAGAAAATTATTGATAGAGCATTTTGATATAGCATGGAGAGCTCATTATCTATATTTTCTGAAGGATAATAACGACTTTCCAGAAAATAAAAGGCCTGTCGTATATTTGGACGAGAGTTATGTACATAAGAATTATACACTTACAAAATCTTGGCAAGGCTCTGAGAAGAGTTTTCAGGACATGTAGCAACAATTTCTCTACAAGATCAAAGAACTGTTACTGCCGATTGGAGTACAACCATTTGTTTGCCGCAAGTCAACGCTGAGCTCCTAGAAACCAATCCACAACGCCAAATCATCCTCCACAAAGATACAAGTTCGCACACAGCTCGCAAGACAATTGAATTTTTAATGCAACAAAACGTCGAATTGTTAGACCATCCTCCGTACAGTCCCGACCTAAGTCACAACGATTTCCTTACCTTTCCGAAATTCAAGGACGGACTCCGTGGTCAAAGATACCAGTCGTTAGAAGGAGCAGTCGATGCTTTCAAAAACGCGATTTTGACTGTACCAACAAACGAGTGGAATAACTGCTTCCAGAGTTGGTTCGAGCGCATGCAAAAGTGCATAAATCTTCATGGAGGATACTTCGAAAAACAAAAAAGTCTTTAAAAGCTATCTACTGTTTCATTCCAGCTTTATATGCAAAATATAAGAGACAACCCTCATATGCAAGAGCTTTCCAAACACCAACATATCGTAAAATTTTA
The DNA here is from genome assembly GCA_935421215.2 of Melolontha melolontha. Lineage (NCBI taxonomy): Eukaryota > Metazoa > Arthropoda > Insecta > Coleoptera > Scarabaeidae > Melolontha > Melolontha melolontha. The sequence continues at coordinate 90,851,130 of OW285242.1, read as the reverse complement.
ATTCGTTAAGTAAATCGATTATTTACTAGGTATAATATAAAACATTTACTTTTCGAAGAAGGCCTTTATTTTACTCAACCTGTAAAAATAACATTCAGTTCTTGTTTTATAGCAGTGATATAAAGTATTAATTTTTCTGCATTATAATCCTTTTCCAACTCCACACACATAGTCCAGGTATCACTTTCAGACATTATCTCATCGCTTGAACGACGAGACAAATCTTTTAAGCGGGTCATGTTTTTCAAAATGGATAACGGGAAATGACTGGAATCAATCCGTAAAGTCAATCGCACTTCTTTGCTTGTGCAATTAATGATTAATTAGCTTGTGCATTGCCGTGATTAAACAGAAGTTTTTTCTTTGCTTGTTTGTTATTGTTGTCGTTTGCTTGCGAATTGGAGGTTCAATTTGCCCGGTAATTCTGTATATTATGCGATGATCCACCCTTTCTTTATATAGAATCAACGCCTACTGCACCACAAAATTAGTCATTACATTTTCAATCAATGGAACTGTTTTCACTTTCTTCAGAGCACTTGAATCAGCTTCAACCTATTGTCTAGGCTGTTTCTTTGCCTCCCATGTGTAGTCATGAATCCAAGTTTTATTAACAATTATGAAGTAGCGCAAAAATTCAGAAGAATTACGTTAAAGAAGCTCCAAACACTATTGAGTTCGTTGTTAGCAATCGCCGCACCCATCTGTACGAAAGCTTTTTCATATGTAAATGTTCATGTAAAATGTATCTTACCTGTTCATCTGCCATCTGTACAATGGCCACTTTCTTGACACGACGATCATTCAACACTGCATTGTGAACTTTTTCAATGGTATCATAGGCTATAGCCGGTTTTGGCCTTTAAGGAGGCATATCGACATGCGACCACGTTTAAATTTTACTGTTAAATTTCTTGTTGGTTAAAACGAAGCATTATTGTCATTCATTATATGGATCATCTGTTACGAAGTTACGAGTTATAAATATTGACTACATTTAAAGAATATTAATTTAATTCTATTGTAATCCTCTTTTGTATAAAACATACATGAAAATAATTATTTTTATTAAAGTCAGTCTACCCGTTATGTTATTGTCTATTAAATTTGAAAACTACGCCCATTCAATAATTAACTGATATACTTTTTTTCTGAATCATAGAAGAACATGAAATATTAGACTAAACTTTTTCTTACAACGCTCAATAATATATAGATAAATAAATAAATATATGTAAATAAATGTTCTAAATGATTGTATCAGCTATATTACTAGAATTACTTGTTAATATATTACTTACAGTTGTGGAATAGTTGCATTTTGCTCATACGACGAATTTTAGGGAGTGTTTGTAGACCGAAATATTATTCACTGCTTAAATTTGGACAGATTTGACAGGAGTTTTTGTTAAGGTTGACGTATATGTATTCGTCGTAAAATCATCGAATCATGTGTAGCTTTATACATTTGCTGTTTCTAATGCAGCAATCAACAGTATCACCAGTAAAAACAATTGTTCAGAAAACAAACTACCATTGTTTACACTGGTCTATAAACTAAAGAACATCGAAACTGGTATACAAAATCGTATTTTTATGCCGTCTCTTAGAATTAAATCGGTTTTCTCTAATAACAAATATTTGTAAGGAATTGCTAAATTATACTTACGAATACGTACGAAGGCAGCAGACGCATTTCACGTACTTTCTTTGAAATAGCATTGCATAAAATCGATATATGTTCAGAGTTAAAAAAGTAACCAATTAAGAAATAAATTAGATGTTTTGACAACAATATTTAATAACGAAGGACAAAAAATATTGTGAAATATATAAAAGGCAAAAAAGACCTACATACAAGCAACGACAAATATTACGAAAGAAAGAAATTGCAACTTCACAGAAAAATTCAGTGCGCACAGGCTGTGTGGCAAATTATAAATAATATCGAATCTAGAAAAACCGTAAATGCGTCCAGTTTAACTATATACCAGCTTAATATATATTTTGTAGCGTTGGTGGTAATATTGCAGAAAATATAAATAGAGATATTTCACCTATTAGCCTAATAAAAAATAAACACCAAATTACATCCTACTTTAGTCCGACAACAGCAGTATAGATTTTGAATATATTAGCAAATTTAAAAAACAAAGGTTGTTTCCTGAGCTTTTAAAATTATCTAAAATATTACCAGCACATACAAATGGTGACAAACCTATCAGCATATTGCCGACACTGTCGAAGGTATTTGAAAAAGTAATTGCGACAAGGCTATCAATTTTTTTTGCATGACGTGGTCTTCTGCTTCATAGGCAACATGGCTATCGAAAAGGTAAATCGGTCCTGAGCGGAATAATAGCAGTCATTAATTATATGCATGCGTCAAATGACAAAAAAAATGCCTAAATTAGTATGTTGGATTTAAAAAATGCATTTGACTCAGTAGATTACAAATTAATTGGAATATTGTGCGATCAGTGGAAAGCTTAATCTCGTTGACCCATGCCTATCAAATAAAATGTAGTAGCTGTAGTAGGAAATTATGAAGTTCACGAGATCAATTTTAAGGCCATTATTATTTATTATCTACATTAACTATATTCCTGAATATATAATGCCGAAATATGTCTCTACGGTCATAACAAACGGTGAAGAGGAGAATGAAGTAAAACAAAAATCACTTTCTGTAATAAGAAGGTCGAAAGAATGGTTTGCTGCAAATAAACTTAACTCAAAAAAAAATTCGGGAGCCGATTTTGCCACCAATATCTGAAATTTTTTCGGTTAAAAAAGTAAAAACGATTCCAACTCTCCGTGCGGTCAAGTTAACGTACTTTGCAGCTTCCCACCTTTGCTGCGGGCTTTTCTAGGGTAGGTCAATAGAAGCCATTAGAATCTTCTACTCCAAACGCGAGCATTAGTGTCTCTATTTCAAATTGCATGGAGTCAAGCTAGTGCTATAAAGGCCATTTTTTAAATAAAGATACACTCCTTGGTTTTGCTTTATATTTGGAAGGCATTAAAATATTTTCGTGCGCATAAGAATTATTTTTAAATCAAATGGTGATTACCATTCTTACGGCATCCGGCCTAGATCAGAGTTCATGGTCCTCTATCACCGCTTAACGTCGACTAAATAAAATATAAACTACTGGGGACCAAAATTATATAATCCTTTACCACATTCTAAAAAACACTTAGGCAAACCGTTTGCAAAACTAATTACAGAGTAGTAAGTAGTAAGGGCGAAGCAGACAATCTTATTTTATTATAAAGTCTAATTTGAATTTTGGAATACATATTTTTGATAAACTGGTTCAGTCTAATTTTAACCTCGTAACATCTTTTCTTGTCATTATCTACGTACTCTGCTAGTTGTTTTCAATTTGGATATTTTTAATTTCAAATATAAGGAACAAAGTTTGAAGTAATGTTTTACAATAAATTAAAATTTGTAAATAAACTACAAATTAGTATTTCACTATTTATATATATATATATATATATATAAATATATATATATATATATACAGTACAAATCTCTTCCCTATAGTCACCTACAAACGTGTATTACGTATGTGTGCGTTCGAGAAGCGAGGAGCGGGGACGCTCGGAGCGATGCATACATGCCATTAGTTTCAGTTTACTTGCGAAGCTGGATGGTTTGCTCAACTTTTGCGAGTAGTCGGTATTCACGATGGATATTTACCCTTGCACAAAAAAAATATGTCGTAAAACAGTATCATCTTGGTCGCAGCATAAGAGAAATTGCACGGGTATTTAAAATTAACTTTCAACGTACCATTGCGTTTGAAACGATAAGACACATAATTAAAAATTTCGAAAAATATGGCTGTTTAAATCCGTTAAAACATACGAAGGTAAAGGTACCGCAAAATGAAGAACGTGATTTTTTGATTTGTGCTTCTGTAGAGGAGCAGCCACAATCGTCTAGCACGAAAATCGCCGAACAGCTTAACATTGCCAGCTGCACCGTTCGTAGGGTTTTGAAAAAAAATAAGTATCATTCGTATAAATTAAGGAAAACGAATGACATTTTTCCCGATGATAAATATAAACGTATGCAATTTTGCGAACAAGTCATCGAACGATGTAATAACGACGATAATTTTGTAAAAAACATATTGTTTACTGATGAAAGTTCATTTCCTTTATACGGTCGCCATAATCCAAGCATTGCAAGATATTGGTCAAGGGAAAATAAGCATATTGTTTATAATTCTAGAACTCAATATCCGGAAAAATTAAATGTTTGGGCTGGCCTATTGGGCAACAATATAATTGGTCCGTTTTTTATACAAGGAAACGTAAATGCAGCCAAATATTTAAGTCTTCTGCAGGATAATATAATTCCTGCTACATGAAATGTAGCAGACATAAATCTTATTTGGTTTCAGCAAGACGGTTGTCCTGCTCATAATGCTGTAATTGTCAGAGAATATTTGCGCAGCATATTTGATGACTACTAAGAGTACTAACCGGCTGGAGCGATATTCAATGGCTACCTAGATCACCTGATCTATCTCCTAATGATTTTTTTTTCTGGGGTCACCTTAAGACATCAATTTATGGATTTCCAAATAACAGACCTAATAATCTGGAGGAATTACGGGCGAAAATAGTTGAATCTATCCTAAATATTCAACCGCAAACGATTTTAAATGTTCAGAGAAACTTTTATGACAGATTAGGACATTGCTTATTTGCATTAGGAGACCGTTTTGAGCATACAATACATTAAATAGTTTACTTTTTATTTTTTTAATTCTAGTTTTATTTATTATGTATAGAATATAGAAGTTATTATGATTTACCGCTTTATTTATTGTTATTGTTATAGGTATATCTGACATTGTTTTAAACGTTAAAAATATTAAAATCTTCCAAAAAGTCCACACTTATTTGTGTTTATTATTACATAAAGTCCCTTTATTGACGGTAGTTCCACATTCATCGACGTTTATACTATGTATGTGCTTACTGCTTACATCCAAACTGATCTACAGTACACATGTATGTATGTATGATAAATTATTCACACGTACATACATTCTATGTGCGTCCCCACTTCTCGATTCTCGAACGCACACATACGTAATACACGTTTGTAGGTGACTATAGGGAAGAGATTTGTACTGTATATATATATATATATAAATATAATATTTTCGTGACCTTGGTATGATAAGGTAAACTTAATAAGTCGGCGATTAAAGGTCTGGTTCATTATTTCAAAGTATGCTGCCTTTGTCAAGGGAATTCCCTTGACAAAGGCATCATTGCCGAAACATGTAGGGTTGTTTTAAATATATATACTTTGAAGTAATGAACCAGACCTTTAATCGCCGACTTATTAAGTTTACCTTATATATATATTATAATAAAACACGTTTATACGTTTGTTTCAAATACGTTTTAATATCACTACAATTGTTTCGCCAAACATTGGCTTCATCAGGTGATGATAGTCTGATTAATTAATCAATCAGACTATCATCACCTGATGAAGCCAATGTTTGGCGAAACAATTGTAGTGTTATTAAAACGTATTTCAAACAAACGTATAAACGTGTTTTATTATAATTTATAATGGAGTTTCAACATGTATCTGCCAAGTCAATTAATTATTATATATATATATATATATATATATATATATATATATATATATATATAAGGTAAACTTAATAAGTCGGCGATTAAAGGTCTGGTTTACTTCAAAGTATATATATTTAAAACAACCCTACATGTTTCGGCAATACGCCTTTGTCTTTGAATATGTGGAATCCATCTGAAACATATTTTTTTTACAAATAACTGTTCATGTAAAATCGAATGGATTGCAGTGTGCGATATGCCAATAAATGCCTCTACCTCACTGTAAGTCACATGTCGATCGTGTTCTATCATTTTCCGCACAGCATCGATGTTTTTTGGAATCGCAACAGTTTGTGGTCGACCTTTACGTGATTCATCACTCACTGACACACGACCATGACGAAATGAAGACCTTTAATCGCCGACTTATTAAGTTTACCTTATCATACCAAGGTCACGAAGATATTATATATATATATATATATATATATATATGTATATATATATATATGTATATATATATATATATATATATGTATATATATATATATATGTATATATATATATATATATATATATATATATATAGATAGATAGATAATTATTTCGTGACCTTTATATGTTATGGTAAATTCAATTTGTTGGCGATTTAAAGTCTGGTTTTACTTCAAAATGTATATATTTAAAATAATCCTACATGTTTCGGCAAATGATGCCTTTTTCAAGGAACATAAAATATAAATGACAGTATATTAATGTCATACGTATACATTTGTAGTTGCTATGGATAAAAATATTCAAAGATACATTCCAATATAATAATAATAAATCATGCCTTAGTATTCTAAAATAGATAGACAACAAAAACAGGGAGATACAAGACATATTTTTATCCATATCAACTACAAATGTATACGTATGACATTAATATACTGTCATTTATATTTTATATTCCTTGAAAAAGGCATCATTTGCCGAAACATGTAGGATTGTTTTAAATATATACATTTTGAAGTAAAACCAGACCTTAAATCGCCAACAAATTGAATTTACTATATATATATATATATATGTTACTCTTGATGTTCTCGCGGACGTATGATGAAAGTGTAGTTTCTCGGGTTCTTGGCCGCGTGTGAGTTTTGTCCTGAAAAGGACTATTTACTCAATAAATAGTCCTTTTCAGGACAAAACTCACACTCGGCCAAGAACCCGAGAAACTACACTTACATATATATATATATATATATATATATATATATATATATATATATATATATATATATATTTAATTAGTCGGCGATTTCTTACATGTTTCGGCAAATATTACCTTTATCAAAGAATTATAATTGACGGTATATTAATGTCAAAGTTATATAAGTGATGTAGTCATAGTGAGAAATACATTCTACATTCAATCCGAATACTAATAATTCATGACCTAACCTTCCTAACAGCTTGACGCCAATTACAAAGGGATTGGTACATCATGAGTTATTATTACACTTGCGCCCGTGGAGCGACTTAAGATGTTAAGACATCAATAGCGTTTCAACTAAGAGGTTTTGAATATACAGAAACGATATCGTGATAAATGGGATTCAGTTATGCTACGTACTTTATAGTACATGATATGATTGCTATATAATATGAATAAAAATACATATAATCACAAAAAGCCTTTAAATTGAATCCAGAAAAGGCCTTGAACTTCTACTCCCTAAATTTGCTTATTGAAAAAATTTGTATCTGCAACATCTTTGTTCCTGCATAATATGTATTGTGCTGCTATTACAGATAATTTGATTGTTACCATGTTTATTATTATTATTATTAAAATAAAACATAATCTCTTCTAAAATTAAACATTACTTTTACTTAGCATTTGTTGATTACATTTGAGTGAACTTTTATCACTATCCATGACACTTCTGGGAGTATTAGTATTACTATTAGAATTGATAGAATCATGTTTGCAGCAGTCCTCTTTTTCTCGGCATGACGAGAATGATACTCTTCGCAATTTTCTAGGCGGCCTTTTCGCTGTAGTTTCCTCTTGTGCGAAAGGGGATTTCAGAGGAGTCAAGTCCACCTCCTGACGGCATTTTCTAGATACCATTCTAGTCATCACCCCCACGGTTCTAACCTTCCTCGGTACATCTTCTTCTGTGTTCATTGTATCGTATTCCACGTCCGATCTATAGAATAAGCAATCATTATCTAAGTTGATATCTGACCAAAATAACTATAGAAAGAATATTGTTTTTTGACAAGGAGAAGTTCCTATCAGTTTCAACGTTCTTTTATACATCCAAAACAACTGTCATTATATTATGGAGTAAAGTTTTAATTTTAATAGATTTCGGCAGGCTATGACCAATATACATATTTGTATATAATGAGCACTTGCGAAAATAACTCGAAATGGAATAAAATAACCTTAATTGCATGTGCAATCAACATCAGTAGTGGCTGCAGTGTCATTAATCATTACTGATATTGTGTGTATTGCGCTCGAAATGGACTTTAGATTAACAATGTTCGTTAATGAAAATTAAGATTATTTTATTTTGTTTCGCTGGACTTTTAAGGTAGGAACATTAAAACCTATATAATTAATAAATAAATTAGGAGGAAATACTACTAAACGAATCGTCTGATAGTGGGCATTGAATTAGTGAAATTATTAAAAAAGGTAAATTTTAAATATTTAAAAGAAATGCTTAGGCATATTTAAAGATGCCTATTCTTCTTAATAACTTGGAAACTATATTAAAATTCTTTTCAAATATGTCCTGGTGTAAATTATGAGTACTCAATGATAATGTATACCAAAAATTTTAAAAATGTAAAGAAAATAAATTATTTTTACTATTTAATAAAAAAAGAAACGTTAGTGCTAAGAAACATTTATCTTATCTTCTATATTATTCTTATACTATGGAACCTAATAGTGGATAATTTCCTCAGGACATTAAATGACCAAGGAATATGGAATATGGGTTCGCCGATGACATTGTCATAGTGTCTCAGAGGAAATTCCCGGGGACAGTGGCGAGCATCATGCGAAATGCTCTGCGAATTGTGGAAAGATTTTGCCTTGAGGAGGGATTAACTGTCAATCCTCAAAAAATCAAGTTGATAGCCTTTACCAACATGAGAAAACTAAATGATCTGGGCAGCGTAAGGCTGTTTGGACAAGAGTTAGAATTAACCAATGAAGTGAAGTATTTAGGCATAACACTTGATGCGAAACTGAATTGGGGCAGACACCTAGTCAAAGTGGCAGACAGGGCGACGCAGCTCTTCTGGAGATGCAGAAGAGCTGTTGGCGAGACCTGGGGACTAAAACCAAATGTAGTATACTGGTTGTACACAGCAGTAGTAAGAACAACGATTACCTACGGAGCAGTTGTCTAGTAGAGGAGGACGGAGCGGACATCGTCGGTGGCTCTTCACAACTCTCCAGCGACAGGCTCTGTTGGGAATTACGGGAGCTATGAACAGCACGGGAACCGCCTCCATGGAGGCCATCGTGGATCTCCCTCCACTGGAACTATTGGTAAAGGCGGAGGCAATGGCTGCGATCCTGAGGCTGAAGGCCAATGACGCATGGTGTCCTAATAAGGTTATAGGGAGCCATACAGATATCACAGGAACTATACTGGAAGACCCGATATTTCAAATGCCGGCGGACAGTATGACACCTGAGATTAGGTCTACAGCTAAGCTGAACATATTTATACCGACCAGGGAACAGGCAAAAAGTCGCTCGAGCGATTGTGGTGCCGGCATCTGGTACACTGATGGATCACAATCTAATCAGAGGGCAGGTGCGGGCATATGCGGAAAGTGCTCTAGGAAGATATCGATATGTCTGGGGAAACATATAACGGTTTTTCAGGCCGAATTGTTTGCAGTCGCAGCCTGCGCTGAGGAAATTCGGGAAGCCGGCTGCGGAAACAAAAAAATTAACATAATGACTGATAGTCAGGCAGCTATTAAAGCCATTATGAACCCATCTGCCAGGTCTATGCTGGTGAAATATTGTAAACAGGTCCTCAATAAACTGGCACAAGACAATACTGTGTCGCTGGTAAGGGTGCCAGGACATGAGGGATTTAAAGGCAATAAGATAGCTGACGAACTGTCCAAAGAAAGTACTAATACTTCATAGGACCAGCACCTGTATGTGGAATCGCTAAGGATTCCGCTAAAAGGGAGATCTGGTTATGGCTAGAAAAAGAACATAAAAATAAATGGAGGTTAACGGAAGGTCAACTCCATACCAAAACACTACTAAGGAAGCTGGACGGAAAGTTTTCAGCCAACCTAATTCGTAGTAACAAAAAAGAAATTAAAATAATTACCTGGTTAATAACCGGACATTGTCCTTTAAGGAAGCATCTGTACAGCATGGGCTTGGTTAGCGAGTCCTGGTGTAGGAGATGTGAAAAACAGGAGGAAACTAGCCTTCATGTAATATGCACGTGTGAGAAACTGGAGGAATTCAGACAGAAATATTTTGGGAGAGATCTATTGGATCCTTCGAATGTACTCAAACTTTTCCTGAGGAGGATAATGGCTTTTATCGAGGACACAAGACTAACAGAATGGAACTGGGAGTGGTACAAAAATAGCTTAAGAAATCATAGTACTGTGCTCAAGTGCCTTGGCTTACTAGCGTCTAGCCCAAAGAATTAGATAGATGGATATTGTATGGAAATCTCTAATGTTTTCTCTATAATATATTATTGTGGTTAGGGGCTTTTTTATAATAAATATGTCTTTCATTTTAGTTTGTTTCCATTTCTATTATTTCAATCATGCCAAATCTAGATGTGTGTCTATTTGAAACTATAATATATTAGGGGTGTGGCATACATGTTGTTCGTTCTAATGTTATATTTGTGATAGCCGCGCATTGTATATTGAATATCATGAAAATTTTATTTCTTAATTCTTTTTAGTGAAGTGCGTTTCAAAAATTAGCATCATAGCCACTTCTTGATGTTTAATCAGAATCTTTACTTCATCAGCATGGTGGGCTTTAACATTGTGCCCATTTGTTCCGCTAGAACCCTAATCATATTTTTTAACTGCGGAATATGATTTAACGATTCATGTTGCTGTTGAAAGTTTGCCTGTTGTAGGCTTTATAAATAGATAATCTCAACTTGTCTTTGTAAGTAAAAACGAAAAGCAATTCAAAACTATCTATAAAACTTAACAAACGAAGGTTGCAGAAAACTCCTTACTGGAAAACTATTAAAAGTTCACATAAATAGATATGCAGCCATTGCCAAAATTTCGCGATGCTCAGGAACAATCAATATTGACTGGACTTTGTAGGAGACGTGTTATAAGACATTTTTCTGCATTTAAGTCGAACTAATTACCTTTACTATTTGCCAGATGTCCTCGCACAGATTGCAGTATTTTAGAACTTGAAAGTTGAAAATAAAATAAGTAAAAATCTAATTTGAAATAATCACTACTAAACTAAACACAAGGTTTTCACGACATTATATGGCAAAACGATTCCTTGATAACTACAATAAACACCTATTTCTTACTACTTTTTTACTTTTTTTTTATCTCTAAATGGAAAATTAAATTTCGATAATTTCTCCCTCCGTCAATTAAGAATCATATGTTAGGTTTTATCTAAACAAAACGGTTTATAGTGAGCACTATGTAGGTACTATAGTTTTAATTCAGTCAGATTTTTTTTCGACTATCGCCTTAAAAATATACCTTACATGGTGTGGGTCATCGACCTTGGCGTCGGCATCGGAGGTCTGTCTTTGGATACATGGAACGTGCCACCGTACGTCGTGTTAGCTGCTCTAGCTTCTTTCCATCGGTGACATTTCGGATCCGATCTGGAACCTAAAACAATTATCCAATAATAAGAATCTCCTCGGTTAACCTTGACTCAGTACTTGCTGTGTATTGTGTTTGCTGAGACTGTTGAGGTATAGTGCACACCGGTCCCATTAGTGAATATGCGCGCGGATCGCACGGCCTAGTTATTGGAACTACCTGGGCTGATCGACACACAGTGGGTATACATGGTCTGCTGCCGTAGAACGCTTCCTCTGCACCTTGGACCAACCTAAAAATTTTAAACATATTTAAAGTATAGTTGTTTTGGCATTCCTCCTTTATGCCTTAGAACATGTAAAATATTGAAACACTTTGCTCTATATAAATTGGGTATCCACAAAAGTTTTTGCCTATTTTTAATGGAAAAATCGTGAATTTTTTAATTATTTTTATCGAGTGAACCTTGGCACTCCATAACCTTCTCTCAGGGCTCTAATACCTTATCAATACCATTTCTGTAGAAATCTTTAGTGCTACGAATGCACAATCTTTCAACTCCTATGTATTTTCAAATCACTACAATTATTTTTTCTCATAATACATATTACAATACAAGGAAATCTAATGGTAATAGGTGTGGGAAGTATGGTGGATCAGGCATAACCTCTCATCCAAATTCCATAAGTTTTTGCACTATATGTTGCCTTATTAAAAGCTTCCTGTTCGTCAATATTGCCTGTTTTTTCTCAACAATTACTCTGTAACTAGCTCTAGTTGTTACAATACATGTTAATAGTGGTAGTGTCTGACACGTTTAAAGCTTTTAATGTGTGATTCTCATAGTCAAACCGTGTAAGTAAAGCATATGGAAAGTAGTAGTAATTTATTTTCTAGTGTCAAATTATGTGGAATATATGAGAAACCAATGTTAATTATGCACTTTCTGTCATTGATGCATATTCTGTCAAAAGCGATGTCTGTGCATATAAGCAACTTTTCCAAATTTATACAATTAATAAAAATGCAAAATGATTTTTTGAATTTTTAACTGAATCAGTGCTTCGGCATGAATTAATAACATTGAATGCCTATTCGTCTAAAACGCTATTTAGCGTTAATATTCCTACTATTTTAAAATTATTCAGAGAAAACTATACAGGTCAGTATGACATGAAAGCATGTTAAAAAAGGAATTAGTAGTTCAAAAACCGGTTTTTTTCTAATAAATACAATTATCGATAACTGTAGTAGTCATATTAGGAATTTATTAGTTCATACCCTGAATGAAAACGGGACAGATGTATTTAGTATTACCCTAATCTTATTTCTGCTATTAGAACGAGCAAAAGTTTGAAAGAGATTATTAACGAAACTGCATACAAAGGAGGGTTAGAAACAAATTCGGGGAAAATCAAAGTATGTATATGCAAACAACCGGCAGAGAAGGTCAAAATAAAAAGAGTAATATATAAATTGGAAAGTATAAAATCAAAGATGAGGAAAATTTAAATAGCTAAATATAATAATAAATAAAAGACACAATAAAATACATACAATGTAGATATAAAGCATACTACAGATATGATTTGATAGTAAGTAACAAACGGATAACTAAGACAATGATACTCGTATTACACAAAGTTGAAAAAACCGCTAGTGACATGTGCTATAGATAATTTATACTTATCAAATAAAAATAAGAAAATCTGAAGATTCTGAAAAGTAAATTAAGAAAAATACGTGGTGCCAAGAAAATTAATGAAGAGTATAATATAGAAAATTTATTAAGGAGATTTAAAAAATTCTAAAATGAACGAATATAAGTAGATAAGATATGGGGGTTTGAGCGCAAAATCCCATGTATTTTCTTATGGAGGTTCATTTTGCACTTTCAAGGTCGTTTGAGCTGTGACATCATAACTGAGTAACGCAACTAACTTCACGTTGATTATAACCGAAACAGATATGGAACAGGTCTGAACGGATAATGATCAAGTCTGAATAGTTATAAAACAGATATTAGACAGCTCTGGAACAGGAATGAACAGGTCTGAACGGGTATTAAACGGCTATTGAAACAGCTTATCTGTTTCAATAGCCGTTTAATATCCGTTCGGACCTGTTCATTCCTGTTCCAGAGCTGTCTGATATGTTAAAACAGCTTATCTGTTTCAACAGCCGTTTAATACCCGTTTAGACCGGTTCATTCCTGTTCCAGAGCCGTCTAATATCTGTTTTATAACTATTCAGACTTGATCATTATTCGTTCAGACCTGTTCCATATCTGTTTCGGTTATAATCAATGTGAAGTTAGTTGCGTTAGTCAGTTATGATGTCACAGCTCAAACGACCTTGAAAGTGCAAAATGAACCTCCATAAGAAAATACATGGGATTTTGCGCTCGAACCCCCATATCTTATCTACTAATATAGTAAGTCATAAAATCAAAGAAAATAAAATGACGTGAGCGTATTAATCGAATGGAAACTGAATCAGTGATTAAAAAGATAACAAAATGGAAATTGCAAATGATACAACGAGGAAGACTAAAGCTGAAATAGGTGGAGCAAACGATTAAGGTTATAGAAAGTATGAAGATACAAGATGGAGGGACAAAATGGAAGGTAGAAAGGAGTGGAGCAAAATAGCTTAAGAAATCATTGACACATACAAATCTGAAAAGCAACAAGGTGTAAAGTGGAATGGAGTATCGTACCATTGCACTGGTTCAGTCTGCAGAGCCCAGGGCTTCAATCCCAGATATGGAATGTATAGCTTTATAATAATAAATAAGCCTATTCTCGAAGAAAAGTTTTTATTGGTACTGTATCAATTCAGAAAATCTAGAAACGTTTTACAAAATTTTGCATATCATTTATTTAGGGAATGGAATACAAAAAGGACAAAATAAGTTCGTATTCACTGTTCATAGCTAATGCACTTTGATAAAGAAAGTATTTACAAAAATTTCGCTTCAAGTGTAAGTATAAAAAGAAAAAAATACTCCATACTCAACTATAAACACGACTAATAATTGTTAGATTGGTTACATGATTGGAGGCTACGTTGTTTTAGAGAGATTAAAACAATGATTTAGATTTCTCTAGTAAGATACATTTTGTATAACCTCCTTGTTGTCCTAGTAGCATGCACAGCACTTTAAGGTCACCACAAAGCATCCACTTATGTTCTTGGTAGTTTATTTTCTTTAAAAGAAGTTCAAAATTTTCATACGTTTCCATTAAATGTACCGAATGGGCAACGGGAACCGAGGCCAGCTCGTTACCATTGTGCAATAAAACGCCTTTTAAACTACGCTTACTTGAGTCAATAAACAGGCGCCATTCTTCTTTTACATACGGCACATTTCCTAATTTTGAAATTAAGTCAGGAATATTATTGCAATACACTAGCGGTCCGTCTTGAGTAAAATATTGACATAACTCTTTTTCGCGATCCCGGTAAAAGCTTGATGTGACGCCAGGTGCCAGTAAATGTTTCTCACGAAGTCGGGAGGCTAACAATTCGGATGCATCCTTTGGAAGGCGCAAATCTCTAATTAAATCATTTAGTTCGCTCTGGTTAAACACTTCGGGCTCTCTGAAATCTGGTGTGAAATCTGAGTCATCTGGGTCGCAATTAGATTCGTCTGATTCTGACGATATGACGTTTTCTAGTGCTTTTGGGGCGGTAGGTATCGGTACGTCTGATCCATGAGGAACTTGTCGAATAGCAGAGTCAAGATTGGGATACACAATTTGTTTCTTATTTTTTCTGTTGAATCCTAGAACATTACACGAACAAAAATAACAATCATCACTGTGATTTCTAGGCTCTCGCCATACCATAGGAACACCAAAGCTTAAACATTTCTTCCTACCTTTTTGCCAGTTTCTTAATGCTTCAACGCAAACGGAACAAACAGTATGAGGAGCCCAGGACTTGTCTTGGTCGCCAATTTGGACACCAAAATAAGCGTGGTATACATTTTTCACAAACGAAGTTATAGACATAGCTACCACAGATATAACAAAAGTTATTCGGATTGTTCACACAATGTCTTCTTTCCATATTTATACGTTCTAGAACACTTAAAATACGCAACAACGAAGACAACAAGCGCGCGGACACAGTAGCACGACGACTAGCACAACCAAACTGCACATAAGCAGGTTTCAACGTTGTATTGACGCTTCTGCGCCGACTCTGATGCTTTGCTGAGAAATCTAATATTAACCAGTGTTGCCAAATCACATTTAATTTCATAAAAATCAATTCATTTAAAAATCATGCCTAACATGGAACAAACATATTCTTGTCATAGGTATGTATATTAATAAATTAACATTTTTAAGATATAGAGCGCTATAAAAAAAATTTACGTGATAGAGCAAAAATATGGCGTTTTTTGGAATAAGGGCCCCCAAACATATACAAATTAGCAAACAGCTTTCAAACATCAAAATCACTGTAGACCTGTGTAATTAGACTAATGACCTTATAACTAATACTTAGGTATATGTAGTTTCCCATGTTCACATTTATTTAGTCATCTTGTCTCTTTGATAATGATAAGGTATCTTGCCGAAACAAATATATGAAATCTAATAAAGTAGTGAAACAGTTAATGTCAAGTGATTCCATTTATTCGAATATTTATCATGTTTCATCAAAAGTCTACTGCAGAAACAGTTAATAAATTTATTCTTACTTGCAATAGTGACTACTGCGGATTTATTGAAGACTTTTAAAAGGCAAATAGATAGTATCCAGGGATAATATCAAACTGTATCAAAAAAATAACAAAGATATTTTACTAAGATACAGAAGCTTTGAATAACTTAAAACAAACTAAATTACGATGGGTACTTTGGGCATATATAAATCCGTGCTTTAATTATAAAATTCTATTGAGTTAAAAAAATTTCGGCAAAAACTTTTACGCTAACCGTATTTTAAAATAACATTATTTAACTAATATCTTACCAAATTATACACAAACAGTCCAATAGAAATACTATAGCCGTAATAACATAGAAAATTGTGCCTATAAAAAATAGCGAGTGGTCAATTAGCAGGCTGAGACCCGTACAAGTGAAAAAGAATAGAGACGCTGTTAAGGATATTAAAATCCAGGCCCTCCAGCCAATGGGGTACCATATTGTTATCACTATTATATCCACCAGAGTGATGAATATGAATATCATAATGCAGAATAAAGTGAGGAAAACACCCACCGGCATAGCACCCGCTTCCACGAAATATATTGATAGTCCAAAGCACACCACACATAATATCTGGAAATAAATTAAATTAATTTTTCTAGGATTAAATATCCCTTCGTATATTTAGATTTAATTATATACAATTAACCTACTCTTTATTCATTCATAATCAAATGCAGTGTTCGAATGATTTAAAACAAACTCATTTGAATTCTTGTAGTCCGTGACGGGTGTATACGAATTCGCCGTGGAGAACACGAACTCGGCACCCATAGATTAACGCGGAGCATAACCGAACTCGGCACAATCTACCTCCGCGTTAATCTCTTCCTAAATTGGGCAGTCAACTCCGAACTAGATACATTTTAAATGAATTTATATCGAAAATAAAAACCACAAGTTAATTTGAAAAGATTAACATTTATCCACACGGAAACAATGGCGTTATGAATGGTTTTTCGAAGTCTGTTATCACTATTTTTGGATTTAGTTTAAAACCCTCACTTTCACACTTAGTTTTTAAAGACACAAATAATTTTTTGTAAGCATCCTGCTTTTTATCTGGGAGCAAACAAAACACCAAAGTATAATGTCCATTGCTGAGAATGTGGATTATAAATATTTGTAAAAAATATTTCGTACAACAACTGAATGCAACGTCCAAGTAAATTTTGTCACTGTTACATAAATAGCAGATACTGATAGTACAGGAAAATATTATAATCTTCTAGCTTTCATCGTTGATGAATAATAAGTTTTCCTCGTTGATTGTGCAGATTTCCAATTTTTTCAGTAAATTCATAGTATCTTCGGTAGAATAGGATAGTGATGGTTGGTTATTCTGCGGTTATAATATACGTTCTTTCGAATGTAAGAAATATTCCTTACAGAGAGATTATCAGAAATCTTTCTTTAGCACAGAATGGATTAATTTAGAAGGCCTCTCAGTTGGTTCTTTTGTAGCCTTTCTTTTTGCGCAACCGCTTATAATTTGTCGGTTTAACTTTTTAATGTTTTTGTCGTAACAATGCTGTAAATTACTTCGCGTAATTAAATTGTCAGCACCAATGGTAAACACTTTTACTTTGTACGATTGTTGTATACATCGCCAAAATGTTTTTCCACTTTTTAACATCTTAACCTTTTTTTTTCAATTATACGACCTTCCATTGTAAGTAATTTGCAACTTATCACCACAAAAATGAGAATATAACTAGTAGATGCTTTGAAAAATTTCAAAACAGGAAATCAACCACCTGAATCCAATTATTTGCCCTATCAATTTGTGACAAATCATATTATACGTATACGTACTCCCTTCTTAACAATTTCTAATTAGCTTGAATAGGTTATTTAAGATGTCATTAGTTCTAATCCGTAACACGGTGCCGAGATCGAACAGGGTATTAAAGTGCTAGGCGAAATCGTGTCCGACCTCCGTAACTAACCTGCCTAAATTATTAAAATGCTTGCCATTTAATAAGTTGAGGTTTGTAGGTTTTATATATATATAAGAGTTACATGTATATAGCTAGGTGTAGCTCATTGAAAATAGCTACCTTGCAAAAAGCGGGAGCTTTAATTTGCCTATTATATTATGTAATACATAGCACATTTATTGAACATCTTGAGAAGAAAAGAACAAGATGATTATCGAAAATATTTCAAGATAATCGAAAAGAAATCGAGTTCCTATTTGTGAAGACCTTTTGATATCTGGGATTGACCTTAACAATTCTGGAACTGGAATGCAAAATAAAAAACTATATCAAAGTTATCGCAAGTTTGAGGCGGTGTCGCTCAAATAATATACACTATCAGCTTTAAGGAGCTTATAGCTACTGCTGCTGTATGAGAAGCGGCATTATCATTAGAGAATGTTAAGCTTTGGAGAACTTTAAACAGGCAAGTTTGAGCACATCAGATGCTGTGACCATTTTGTGTTTAGCTAAATAACTTTTACTAACCCTGTACTTCTGAAAAAAAACAATGCTCGGTATTGGATCATTTGCAAACACTTCTACTTTCTTCAAATCGAAAATCCAAATAGTATGTCTCATTAGTATCTACACTGTTAGAAATGATTTGGTGATCGCTTTAATTAACTGAAAAATTTGTTGAATAATTCTTACGTTCACCTCTTTATTTTTCTTTAGTTGGTATGAAATCCAAGCGAAACATTAGTTAACATTCAGCTCTTCAAGAAAGATTATATATAATGCTGTGGATATAATACCAAACACAGACGATATTTAATAGCTTCTCCGCTTGTCATCTGTTATTGTTTTGCAAACACTAACATCATATTGTCTGGAGTAATGGCCATAGCAAGCTTTCTTTTATGTTCATCATATAGCGAACTACACAGTCTCTGTGAAAATTCCTAAGCCACATAAAGATGGTTGACCATTGTATTTCATCTGCAAATGTCAAATGTAATTTCTGGGTACATTGTTTTTCAAATAAGCCGACATTAAAATCAATGAAGATCATAGTTTGTTAATGTTGCTATTCCAACTCCATAACTTGCATCATTAAGGCATTCTTTAGAGCTACCATACGTATAGATAATAAGAAATCTTAAGAAGCACTAGGGGTTTGTGTATCTCAATAATTTCAGTGTCTCTAATATGTACTTGAATTAATATTCTCGGCTGTTGTTGCAGATACTTCTTGGTGAAACATTTTAACTTGATACAGTAAATAATAAAAATAAATTAAAACACTTGGCTTGTTTCACTATGAGATTTATTTAAATTCTCTAACAATTGTTTCGGCTGTTATGCCATTCTCAAAGAGATCTATAAATCTAACTTAAAGACTATCGCACTTGTTCTTATATGTTGTCTGTTCTTGTGTGTAGTGGGGGTGGTACTATATTGTGTATTACGGTGTCTATAAAGGGTGTATTGGCATATTCTATCTGTGTGTTGGTGATTAATAGATTTTCTTTTTTCGCTATTTTTATTTCTAATATTTCTAGGAGGTCCAATCTCTTGCTTTTTGTGATATTGTGTATTAAGTCGCAGTTATCTATATCGGGGAAGTGGTTGAGTTCTATACAGTGTTCGGCAAAGCCTGTGTTTTTCTCACTATATAAAATTGACTTTTTGTGTTCTTTAACTCTGTTTTTAATGGCTCGTCCACTTTGGCCGATATAGACAGCTTCACAGTCTTTACATTTTAATTTATAAACACCTGATTGGTCCATTTTATCTCTTTTATCTTTGTTGTTGCTAATCATTGTTCCCAAATTTGTTTTATTTACCCAGCTTATTTTGATATCTAATCCTTTTACTATTCTGTTTATTTTATTAGTGAGTTGTGGTATGTATGTAATTTTGTGCCATCTTTGTATATTTTCTGTTATTTTCGGGTATAGATATTTGTTCTTATTATTTTGTATTTCTTTACGTTTTAACAGTTTATCTACGATTTTAGGGTCATATCCATTATTTCTTGCGATTAATTTAATTGTGTTTATTTCTGTATTAAAATCTGTCTTGTTTAATGGTGTGTTTGTGGCTCTATGTATATAACTATTGAATGTTGACATTTTTATTTTCATCGATTGTTTAGCGTTTGCATGTAATATGTTGTCTGTAAAAGTGGGTTTTCTGTAGATTTCGAATGTAAGCTTATTATTATGTCTGTTTATTGTAATGTCTAGAAAGTTTATTTTCTTGTCTTTTTCTGTTTCTTTTGTAAATTGTATCTTGTGGTTTATAGAATTTATTACTTTTAGGAACTCCGTTAATTGCCTATCTGTACCCTTCCATATGCAAATTACGTCGTCTACATATCTGGCCCAGAAATGGACTTGTTGAATTAATACCGTGTTTTTCTTGAATAGTTCTTCTTCGAATTTATTCATGTATATTTCTGCTAATAGCGGGCTTAACGGGTTTCCCATCTGTAATCCTTCTATTTGTGTGTATGTTTCATTGTTGAATTTGAAGTAATTCTGGTTTACTTCAAATTCAACAATGAAACATACACACAAATAGAAGGATTACCGATGGGAAACCCGTTAAGCCCGCTATTAGCAGAAATATACATGAATAAATTCGAAGAAGAACTATTCAAGAAAAACACGGTATTAATTCAACAAGTCCATTTCTGGACCAGATATGTAGACGACGTAATTTGCATATGGAAGGGTACAGATAGGCAATTAACGGAGTTCCTAAAAGTAATAAATTCTATAAACCACAAGATACAATTTACAAAAGAAACAGAAAAAGACAAGAAAATAAACTTTCTAGACATTAAAATAAACAGACATAATAATAAGCTTACATTCGAAATCTACAGAAAACCCACTTTTACAGACAACATATTACATGCAAACGCTAAACAATCGATGAAAATAAAAATGTCAACATTCAATAGTTATATACATAGAGCCACAAACACACCATTAAACAAGACAGATTTTAATACAGAAATAAACACAATTAAATTAATCGCAAGAAATAATGGATATGACCCTAAAATCGTAGATAAACTGTTAAAACGTAAAGAAATACAAAATAATAAGAACAAATATCTATACCCGAAAATAACAGAAAATATACAAAGATGGCACAAAATTACATACATACCACAACTCACTAATAAAATAAACAGAATAGTAAAAGGATTAGATATCAAAATAAGCTGGGTAAATAAAACAAATTTGGGAACAATGATTAGCAACAACAAAGATAAAAGAGATAAAATGGACCAATCAGGTGTTTATAAATTAAAATGTAAAGACTGTGAAGCTATCTATATCGGCCAAAGTGGACGAGCCATTAAAAACAGAGTTAAAGAACACAAAAAGTCAATTTTATATAGTGAGAAAAACACAGGCTTTGCCGAACACTGTATAGAACTCAATCACTTCCCCGATATAGATAACTGCGACTTAATACACAATATCACAAAAAGCAAGAGATTGGACCTCCTAGAAATATTAGAAATAAAAATAGCGAAAAAACAAAATCTATTAATCACCAACACACAGATAGAATATGCCAATACACCCTTTATAGACACCGTAATACACAATATAGTACCACCCCCACTACACACAAGAACAGACAACATATAAGAACAAGTGCGATAGTCTTTAAGTTAGATTTATAGATCTCTTTGAGAATGGCATAACAGCCGAAACAATTGTTAGAGAATTTAAATAAATCTCATAGTGAAACAAGCCAAGTGTTTTAATTTATTTTTATTATTTACTGTATGAAGTACTTGAATTAATTAAATTAAATTAATTATATATTATTTATTATATTCATTTTTGATTTGAAATTAATAGTTATCTTAATTCTTTAGATAAACTTCAAATGTATTTATTTATATTCAGAAGTACAGATGAAAAATATGTACAAAATATAGCATAAAGTTAGAAAACGTCGTAGCTCTTACTAAAACTACATTTTGGCTGATTTTATTAAGCAAATTCATCTAGTCCGGAAACATATTCTAAAGTAACTTAATTGTGTAGTCCTAGAAATTTGGATATAAAGTACTAATTTACATCGGTACAGAGTTTATGGTTCTTTTCATTTTAGGAATTCAATGAGAGGAATATATAAAAGCTAAATTGGGGATTACAGGAACTCTCTAAAAATCAATTAAATAAGTTATTAATAGAATCACCCAATACCAACCATGTCAACTAACTAAAATTATGACAACAGAGACGCACTTTTAGTATACTAATAAAAATTGAGAAATGTTACTAACCAGATTATGATTTTTTTAAAGTTAAAATGTATTTTTTTTGCATAATTTAGGAAATTTTCACCTGTACTTTATCTCCCAATTGGTCTATTAAGTTTAATAAAATAATCTATTCAATTATATTTGCTTATTTTTATTTTTTATATATATCCGCCTTTAAGATTATCGCTTTTGTTACTAAAAGGATAAAACTTTTAGAAATAAACACTTACGAATTCTATAATACGAATTTCGTTACAAGGTCCTCTGGCTCTATCTTTCTTCCAACATAAAACATTGCCGCACATACTTCAACAATTATGAGCTTAATGTATAGTTCAGGCGAATCTAGAACATTCGGCACAAACATATTCAAAAAAATATCTTAACTTTTCACTTTTTGACATTATCTGTCACTGTTGCATAATTTTGATGGAATAAATGTCATATCTACTCGATAATAATTTAAACGTATATTCTCATAGAGATAGACTTTACTTTCCAAATAAGTTTCGTGTTATTTTCAATTTTGAAATGTATTACTGTCTGTCAGTATGACATTGAAGAAACACACGATGTTAATCGTATTTAGAATTTTGAGTACTCGTATCTTGCGATTGTAAGATGTTATGTTTCATGAAATTTATTTTTTGTTTCAAACATAAACATATCAAGGTAAAAAGTGTAGAGTAAATGCATCAAAAAATATTTACTCATTTATTCACTTGTATTACAGGTACTATAGCTAACTTAATTTGCTAACCTCAATAGTGTCGCCGCATTCACTTTATCTATGTACCTTCTGTCCCAAAAATTACTTTAAAGGAAAACCAAAATAGTAGTGCAATCTTAGCAAAAATCATTTTACTCACAATCGGTTAGTAATCTGTAGATTTGTATCCTTCGAAACAGTCGGGAAGCGACTTATTGCTTACCTACTACACTTTCCCAGCTATAGCCGGAAAAATGTTTTCCCAGCTAGCAAGTGTCAGTTCATTAGTCACAAATATGACATCATTGTCATTTTGGCATTTAAACATGTTTTTAAGAATAAATTGGAATCTAACTCTGTATTTATTTAGTAAAGAAACAATAATAAACCTATTTTCCGACGACTACAATGTAAAAAGAACAAATTCGCATAATTTACTAGCACTGAAAATTGCAAATTGCATTGTATCCCCAAAACTGTGTTGAAAAGTTATCTTGTAACTAAAACTGTGCTGAAAAGTTCAAGAGGACCAATTAGAATCGTCGCAGAACCGTGTGCAAAGTAACAGACGTGCCAACCTACTAATCATAAAATAACAAATAGGAAACTGTCAAATGAATGACTCTCAAATGTCAAATTGTTGTTGATACGCGGTGTTGGTAAATTGGCTAGTGTTTTCGTTTTGTCTAAATTAGATTATTCAATTAGATATTGTTAATTGGTAAGTTTACATAAAAATAAGAGTATCAAATGATAAGTTGTATGGTTTAAATGTAAAATTTATGAAATACATCATATATCATTATTTTGTGAATCATTCTTTTATTTTCATTGAAATTAATTCTTGTCACTAAGCGGTCGTCGGAAAAGTATAGTGTACAACACGTGCTGAAAATATTTCACACTCGCATAATTAAACCACTCGCCTACGGCTCGTGGCTCAAACTTCATGCTCGTGTGAAATATCGTATTTTCAGCACTAGTTGTACAATATACTATTACAGTTCTGGTGGGGTGCATTCAAGTTCACTGTCGGACATATTTCTTAGTATACACGTATAAAGATTTTTTATTATTAAAAATGCCGTACTATACCGCCTCATTCCGAGCAAACGCAACGATCCGAATGTATGAATATTTCTCCCGCTCTGAATACAATTCCCCTGAATGCTGTAGGCGCGTCAACATCGATGTCATATGTCATACATACTTACATATTATGGAGCCGCGTAAGAAAAATTATCTGATTACCAAATTACTATTAAAGGACTATAAATTGTTTAGTCCTGTGTTATGGTAATGAGTAAATTGCAATACGTTATACTGACGATGGTCACACAAAGCGTAATGATATTATTAATAAGCGATTAAGAAAATTGCAAATAAGGCATCAAGAGATTTAATAAATTAAATTTTAATAATAAAGGGAACAAAAACATTCAGAGTATACTAAATAAATTTCAGAACTAATAAAAACTAAATTAAATTCTAGTAATGTAAAGAAAAATTTACTCTTACAAATAATAAAATAAATTGTTCATAATGAGAAATTAATTATATAATAATGGAAATTCATCCGTTTAAACTCATCGCCGTAAAATAATTGATGATGTTTGGAATATTTATAATTACGAAAACCATTTAATTTTAGTATACGGTTAACGGAAGAGCAGCATATGCCTAAATCATTGGAAATATCGCTAAGTGTCAAATTTGAATTTAGTTCTATTGCAGCGCATACTAAAATGGACGTATCATTAGGAACTCTGCGATTTTGGAATAATGGTTTCAAATTTTGTACAGAACCAGTAATGTCTATTTTCTTTTTAAGTCTACAAATTGTAGCTTTGTTCGGGATGGGCCTGTCGACATACCTTCCGGCAAATAAGTCACATACTCTTTGATAAGAATTATCAGCGTGATACCATTTCATCATTTCGGCTTTCTCTTCTAGTGTATAACGCGGCATGATCACTATTTAAACGCTTAAGAGACTCCGTATAGGGTGACAGTGGTGACACTAATTTGTGACATTAATTGTCAAATGGTTGCGCGACAGACTGTTTTGTGATTGGCTAATAGCGTTCAGGGGATTTTTATTCGGAGCGGGAGAAATATTCACACATTCGGATCGTTGCGTTTGCTCAGAATAAGGCGGTATTTTGTAACTGGCAAAATAATTACCTAACTGTCAGATTCAGCAAACTTATTACATTGCCTAGCAACGATTTTACAAGTATCTTCCTTAAAATAGTTTATCAAATTATCATAAAAATAAATACCGATACTCATGTATTATTATTATTATTATTATTTAAAATAAAACTTATATAGAATTACTAATAGTAGATTGTGAGTAAAATCGTATACATACCTCGGGAGAACTCATTCCAGCCTCGCGTCTGCAGCTTGCCTCGGTGCTTTGCACCTCGGTAAGCTACCTTGACGCTCGGCTGTAATAGAGCACTTCCCCGCTCGGTATGTAATATACTATTATTACTTAATACGTTTCTTCTTCAGCAGAAATACAATTTGCAGATTTAAAGCAGTGCATCAAATATCTTTTACCTGTTGAGATTGCTCGTCGTTGCTCGGTGAATGTCAAATAAGATAGTTTCTCATGGCTAAATGTAGATTATGGAATAAAAATAATAGCACAAAGCCAAATTTGGTGAATAAGAGTGTGCGGAAACAAAATAATTTTTTAACAAAAATTAGTGTCAATTGACGAACTGTTATATTACTCAGAACGAATTCTTTATGAATAAAAAACAATAAGTATTGTAAGTAAGACTTCCTCAAAGAAGATTTTTCTGGATTTTCTGATGGCTGCTTTTCAGCTTTTTGACCTTTCCGAACTGAATTGTATTGAAAATGCCACGTCGCATCATTTGTTACTATTGTTTTTAAGAAGTTTTCATCTTTTCAAAGTACACTATTAATGCCCAATTCGATACAATTTTGCGTTTTCCGTTAATCGATAAACTATGAATTTAAGTTTCAAAGCGCAAGTCATCCAGGTGCAATTTCTATTAATTCCACTAAAAAAATTGTTGAAATTTTTGCGAAATCATGTTCTTCGATATTTGTAATAAACAATTATTTCCGTAAATTGGAGCGTTTCCATAGCACACCATTTTCTAACATAGAACATAATATTGATATTTTGCCCTATTCAATTTAGGCTCTAAGTATAAAAACTAACTTCTAATGATATACAATATATATACAATTTTTACAAGTTATTGGACATCACACAATACCCGTATAGTTAACTCCGCTTTAGTTCCTCACAATAACAGTTATTTTATTTTAAACATACTAACAGCTGCGCGAAATGTATTAAGATAATTATAGGGAGGGCATTTTTCTTCGTATATTTTGTGCCAATTCGTTCGTTGATCAAGGCTAGTTAGATGGTATTTACCAATTAGGTATCCATTTTCCATTATAGCTTACACACAATTCTTTGCAAGCCACGATGTCGGCAAGAATATGTTCTTGGTGTCAGCCCTTGATCATGTTGAAGATACTTTAGAAATTCTATTTAAAATATATGTCTAGAATGTTGAATCAGATCGTGACAAGGATATTTAGACTGTTGTATAACCTTTACCATTTGGAAATTTTTATACAATTGAACTAAACTATGAACATTAATATTTACATATTTTATTGCTTCTAAAAATGTATAATTGTTGTAAGAATGTGCCCTGATTGTTATGAGAGGACCATCTAAACTTTGCAAATTGTGAAACGTGAACCATTAACAATTGTTTGTTTCTGCGGTACTCTTACAGATTCAAGATCACTTATTTCATTAATGGTGCAGTAGGGCCCAACATACAGTATAACGACGTTCTATAATATCATCTGTTACAATACTACAAGTCTCTTGGGTTCACTGTTTTCCTAAGTTTCCTTAATATTTTTCATTAATTCTTTTTATTGGTATTTTTCTTAGATGGTACAAAATTTGTTAAAACATTCCAATACATTTTATATAAAATTTAGCTTCAAAGAATTCCCAAACGAATACAATTATAAATTTAGTTTAAAGCTAAAGTTTAAATATTTTTTGACACTCGTGAAGCATATGACATAAACCATTGTGCACAAGTTTGACATTATTTCATCATTATTCTCACTTAATGTGACAATATTTGACTGCTAATAATTTTTTTCGCATTTTGACAAGTAATGTGCTACTTTACTACAATCAAAATCGTTTATTAAAGTGGCACTTTACCACATAGATACGTCACTTTACTACATTGTTATGTCATGTCAATAAAACACAGTTTGACAGAAAATTATTTATTTAAATATTGGATTTGGAACTGCCGCTCGAGAAGTCAACACTTTTGACTTCTTTGGTTTGTACCCGTCATTTTGACGTTTCAAGAATGCAGTTAGTTTTTTATATTGTGATATATCTATATTATCGTTAATTTGTATAGTACTTTTCAACATTGAATATGTAGACCACAAACTGGATACCTTAAGGACTTTTGCCTAAAATAATGAAAGACATTGTATGAATAACACTAAAATATATAGAAACAAATAGCTTACCTTCTTAAGAAAATACGCTAGCATTACACTTTCATCAATTATTAGTGCTTTTTTTGTTATCTGCCAATTACAACATATTTCATATGTCTTCTCGTATTTTTCTTTTGATTTCAAAGGAAGTAAACCCGAAGATGCTTCTCAAGCGGCATTTAAAATATCTTCAGAATGTTGTTCTAAAGTATGTTTAGTAGCAAGGCTCATTTTTTACTAAAACTCAAATCGACTTACAAAAAATGAAATTTCTTTACTGCTACTGTGTCGTTACTATGTAAATAAACAAAGCCGAATCAGATTACGGAAAACCTGTACAAATACCTACTATAACGTTTTAAATTTTTAAGTTTATAATGCTTATTCTTGCAAAATGCGAAAAAATAGTGTAATCAAACTCGTTAGAAAAGCAGTTTTACTAAACTCATACAGCTTTAAGTTACTCGCTCGCTCGTACTCAAACGCGTTTAGTAAAACATTGCTTTTCTATACGTGTTGTTTAATATACTATTTTCGCATTTTGACAAGTAATGTGCTACTTTACTACAATCAAAATCGTTTATTAAAGTGGCACTTTACCACATAGATACGTCACTTTACTACATAGTTATGTCATGTCAATAAAACACAGTTTGACAGAAAATATTTATTTAAATGGAATTGGAACTATTGTGAAATATATTAAAAGTACAATTATTCAAATTTGAAAACCTAACAACACCCATTTTATTCAATTCGATTTGCTCTTTCTGAAAATTATTATAATTCTCCTTCTGTATTCCTGAATGATTGTGAAGTGCCACTGGTTCTTGCTGATGAAATATACTTCTTGAAATTTTCAGTTTATTGGCAATGCTCTCCTCGATATACCCTTCCGCCACACTAGTTGACTGCCATCCTTCATGCCTTTTAAGTGTTTGTATATCAGCTCCACTGTCAGCGAGGAAGGTAGCAGACGTCCTCCTCAAGCAATGGCTAGTATAAGCAAACGCATCTGGGAGTTTTAAGTATTCTGCTACTTTTTGGGAATTTTTTGCAAAAGTGTTGATGCCAATAGCTTGGATTGTGCACTTACCGTGATTGTAGTAAATGAAAAATCTATTGCGTTTTACGGTTTTGGGTCTCAATCGTGAATACTTATGATAAATTTCATATCGTTGCACTCTGATCCTACGGTAAATATGCGTCTCTTTTTGGTTTTGGTATCATGTAAAGTTATAATTAACATTTTCCCCGTATCTTCTATATCGTTTACAGTTAAGTTGCACAGTTCTGCACGCCGACATGCCCCATTTAAACCAAATATCAGTACCACTTTCATTAATAGAAATTTGTCATCTGAAGCCTCTTTCAAAAATTTCGTAACGTCTCCCATAGTCAACACTTTTGACTACTTTGGTTTGTACCCGTCATTTTGACGTTTTAAGAATGCAGTTAGTTTTTTATATTGTGATATATCTATATTATCGTTAATTTGTATAGTAGGTACTTTTCAACATTGAATATGTAGCCCACAAACTGGATACCTTAAGGACTTTTGCTTAAAATAATGAAAGACATTGTATGAATAACACTAAAATATATAGAAACAAATAGCTTACCTTCTCAAAAAAATACGCTAGCATTACACTTTCATCAATTATAATTATTAGTGCTTTTTTTGTTATCTTCCAATTACAAAATATTTCATATGTCTTCTCGTATTTTTCTTTTGATTTCAAAGGAAGTAAACCCGAAGACGCTTCTCGAGCGGCATTTAAAATATCTTCAGAATAATGTTCTGAAGTATGTTTAGTAGCAAGACTCATTTTTAACTAAAACTCAAATCGACTTACAAAAAATGAAGTTTGATTACTGTTACTGTGTCGTTACTATGTAAATAAACAAAGCCGAATCAGATTACCGAAAACCTGTACAAATACCTACTATAACATTTTAAATTTTTAAGTTTATAATGCTTATTCTTGCAAAATGCGAAAAAAAAAAGTGTAAACAAACTCGTAAGAAAAGCAGTTTTACTAAACTCCTACAGCTTTAAGTTACTCGCTCGCTCCGCTCGCTCGTACTCAAACGCTATATTCGTTTAGTAAAACATTGCTTTTCTATACTTGTTGTTTAATATACTATTAAAACATGCTTGACGAAATATAGAAAATACTGAACTAAATGATCACCGAAAGTGCATTTATTACAATTTTTATGGCACATTTTCTGGCGTTCTAATAGGATAGCGTTATATTTATTATTGCAACTTTTTTGGATTTATTTTATTGAACACAGACTATAGATAAGATAAGTTCCTGTAAGTAAGTAACATTCGATCGAAAAGATTGTCATAAAAAAAAAACTTTTTTCTCCGGTACTTGATATCAAAACTTACGTCTATTATTTTAAGTGAAGCTATCGACTTAGTAAAATAGGCCGATTTGAAAGAACTTGATTAGTTTTTCTTTGATTGTCGTTCGTTGCAGAATAATAGTAAATTGTGTATCTACCAGTAAAAGCAATACATTCCTGGACGACAATGTAAATTGTTGGCCGAGGCGTTAAGCCGAGGCCAACGAGCTATTGAAGTCTGGGAATGTTTTTACTACGAGGTACACATACTTTTTTTTTCTGAAATAGCAATCAAGATTATTATAAATTAAAGAATAAAGGAAATAAGAAAGAATGCAATAATTACAGAGGAATATCCCTTCTAAGTACTGCAATGAAGATTCTCGAGCAAATAATAGATAGAAGACTAAGAACATAACTCGAAAATACTTTACATGAGTCACAAAGTGGGTTTAGAAGAGGAAGGAGCAAACAAGACCAAATATTCTCTGTGAAACAAATAATACAAAAAGCCTCTAGAGAACAGAAGAAAGTGTTCTTAGCATTTATAGACTTGGAAAAAGCATTCGATAAAGTACCAAGAGAAAGATTGTGGAATGTATTAAGAGAAAGAGGTGTCAATGGCAAAATAAGACGATTAATACAGAAAATATATAACCACAATACTAATACTGTAATAGCTAACAATTTAGAATCGGAGATATTTAAAACAAACGAGGGACTGCGCCAAGGGGGAAGTCTGAGCCCAATGCTGTTCATTGTTTATATGGATGACATTATCAGACAGTGTACATGCAAAAGTAAAAAGTTCAGGGTTGGACACCTTAACTTGTATGCAGTCGAAGTTTCGGAAGGGGCATTCGCAGACGACATAGTAGTTATAGCCGACAATGAGGAAGATCTGAAACGTAACTTAACAACATGGAATATGACACTAAAAGACAGTGGAATGACGATGAGTAAGAGCAAAACCAAAGTAATGGTAGTGGGAGATGAACAGGTAGATACGAAAATCGTAATAGAAGGAACTGAAATAGAACAAGTGAGAACATTCCAGTACTTGGGAGTACGAATTGATGGAAAAGGGACCCAAGACGCTGAGATTAATCAAAGAATAGAAAAAACAATAAAGCTGTACCACAGCATGAGGAATAATTTCATTAACAAAAAAGAGATATCCCGAGAAACAAAACTAAAAGTATATAAGGCAATTTACCGACCGATATTAACATATGGCTGTGAATCCTGGATATTAAATAGAAGACAAAAGAATAAATTACAGGCAGTAGAAATGAAGTATTTAAGAAGAGTTAGAAGAGTTACAAGGATGGACAGAATAAGAAACTTGGAAATACGAAAAGATTTGAAAATGCAGTCAGTGCTAGAATACATTGAACAAAGACAGCTAGGATGGTAGGGACATTTATACAGAATGGAAAATACAAGACAAACAAGAAGGATATGGGAAGCAAGGATAATGAAAAATAAAAGAAGAGGAAGGCCAAGGACAACATGGAATGATGTCATAGCAGAAATACTGGGAAGGGAAGGCAAAACATGGACAGAAGCGAAGAACATGACAAGGAATAGAAATGAATGGAAAACGTTTATAAAAAGCTAGAAGAAGATAAACGCCCTACACCATTGTTATGGTAATAGGGATTTTTTGGATTATATATATAAATTAAAGAATTTTTATAAATGCATAACATTTTTTCATTATCATCTAAGTGCCTATTAAATCGTTTCCCTGACAATCATTGTTTGTTTGTTGTTGTGAAAATGGTCACAGATTCATTACATGTTTCGCTTAATAACTACTTATCGCTAAAAAAAATTTAAATGGACAGTGATGATGTCCTGGTGTGCGGGCCCCACCGGAGATAGTAAAGGCTGCTGAAAATGTTGTCTGCGTATATTTATTTACTGTCTATGAATATAAAAAGCCACCGGCACGGGAAAACTATCGACTTTCCCGGCTTAGGACGAAAAAAGCCTTGCCGGACTGTTTTCTGTTGGTTGTTTAACAACGGACTAAAATACTAGAATAACTTATTTTGGGATCTGAAATTGCGCCGAGAAAGTACACAATCTTGGCCAATTTCAGAAAAAGTTATTTGTATGCCTAGGCCGCAAAATACTTTTTTAGCGTGCCGAAAGAAAAGTTATTGCTGGGGCCACTTGCGGCCGAGGCAGGATAATCTTGAGGTCGCTAAAAAGTTTCGCAGCCATGGTATACACACTATTTTTCGTGTAATCGTCAAAATTATTTAACTAGATAATTGAAAATAAATATGTATATTATTGCTTTAAAATCAACAGCAGTTGAATTTAATTAACAAAGTTATTACGTTACTATGGAAATGACATGTGTGAATATATACAAAATATTTTGATAGTTCTTGACAAATCGCAAATATGTCTGACACTGACAGTGATATTTCAGTATCTTGCACTACTTCAGAGCTAAAAGGTGTTGTAAACTCGGCGCTTTCCTATTTAATACCTCAAAAATCTAAACTACAGCACGAAAAATGTTACAGCGAGTTTAAAGATTGGTGTGACAAACAGAATGTTAAGTGTATTTTAGAAATGTCAAATTTGAAAGTGACGCGAAATGGACGCGAAATTTAATTTCGCGGACCGTGTGGAGAACGGGAAATACTCACTTCGCGTGCAATTGAACGAAATAGTACATTGTGTATCTAGTAGTAAAAGCGATACATTCCCAGACGACAATGTAAATTCTTGGCCGAGGCGTTAAGCCGAGCCCAACAAGCATTGGAGTCCGGGAATGTGCTTTTACTACGAGGTACACATACTATTTTTTCTGAAATCGGAATCAACATTATTATAAATTGAAGAATTTTTATAAATGCATAACATATTTTCATTACCATCTAATTGCCTATGAAATCGTTTCTGTGACGGTGACGGTTCAGTGACAGTAATGGAAAATGTCAGGGATTCATTACTTATTATTTCGCTTTAATACCTCTTGCCTACTTAAAAATTTTAAATGGAGAAAAGATACATTGGAATGTATCTTTGAATAATTTTATCCATAGCAACTACAAATGTATGACATTAATATAGTGTCATTTATATTTTATATTCCTTGAAAAAGGCATCATTTGCCGAAACATGAAGGATTGTTTTAAATATATATATTTTGAACTAAAACCAGACCTTAAATCGCCAACAAATTGAATTTACCATAACATTCAAAGGTCACGAAATAATTATCTAATTATATATATATATATATATATATATATATATATATATAAGGTAAACTTAATTAAAAAAGGTATATAACCCCTTACCACAAATTGATAGTCGTATCCTAAATACGTATTTCGACAACTAAGTTGTCATCATCAGTAGGTAAAAACTACTAATTAAAGTCACACGGGGCACAATAAAGTAAGATAAACGCTTACGCACAACTACTATACACTGCAACCCTGTAAAGACTAAATTTACCATGCACATTTCAAACTACGAGATAAAACACTTGTCTCTTTGGAAAAGGTTCTTAAACATCTGTTAAAATATCGAACAAAGGGACGGCAAAAATTCTTCTCTAAATACGGCGCCAACTAAAAACGATTTTAAAGCTACGGTGACCTACTAATAAACTAAATGAAACACCTATATTTCCACAAAACACTAGTATAATTAAATGTATGAGCATTTCATGTGCAATGTACAAATTAATTGTTATTATTTAAACGTGTTATATTCCAATGCGCAGGTAGTGACAAAATCTATATTGGGTCCGAATATAGAAACACTTTCCATTAACAAAAGGTTAAGAAGTCGTATCGTAAAGGCCGAACTCTCATGACAATTCTGAGAAAGACAAAATTAAGAAGAGGCGTTATATGTGAAAAACTAGACATCCGGCTTGTTGTATTATACTAAATGAGAATAACAATCCTCGTGAAAAGGGTCAATAAATAATTAGATATTGTAGGTGTATGATTTAGAATTTAATTATAAATAGGTGACAATGTGTTATATTAAATGAGAAACCATTTCGGTGAACAGGAGGTTTATGAATAATTAAATATTGTAGGTATATAAATTTAAAAGTTAATTATAAATAGGTGACAATGTTCTAGTTAAGGGGTTAAGCAATTTAATATAATGTATAGAATTCACGGTAGGCTCTGGGTGTGTAGGAGGTAATTTTGGATATTAAATGAGAATTCAATTCACGTGAAAAGGGTCTTGAATAATTGGATATGGTAGGTATATAATTTAAAAGTTAATTATAAAAAGGTGACATGTCCTAGTTAAGGAGTTGCGCTATTTAATATAATGTATGGGATTCACGGTAGTCTCTGGGTGTACTAAGGAGGTAATTTTGCATATTAAATGAGACTCACTACACGTGAAAAGGCGGGACTATGCATAATTGGATATTGTGGGTATTTAATTTAAAAGTTAATTATAAATAGGTGGCATGTCCTGGTTAAGGAGTTAAGCAAAATAAAATAATGTATAGAATTCACGGTAGGCTCTAGGTGAAACATGATAAATAATTTAATAAACAAAAACATCCGGTACATCTGTTCCCCAAAACGCGAAACAAGATTTACATTTCGTGAAACAAGCCGAATGCTTCATTCAAAAACCATTGTTTAGGAGGTAATTGTATTATTTCACGTGTATGGATTCCCACATGTCTATAATTACTGATGTTACATCCCCCACCCACTTATAAAAATGTGAATAGACTGCTGAACGGTATTGGAGATTTATCGCTATTCAAGGAGGTATGTTTATTTTTCGCGATAAATATACTTTCGTAAGCATCAAGTTCATGGGGTTTATTAATTCCTTTTATCAATTTCAAACCTGTAATCGGTACATTGTGTAGTGTGCTCAAAGCGTGATTTGCGACATTTGATTTATCCGGTCTATTGTATTTGATATGTGCTATGTGTTCTTTAAAACGTGTTATTATGGGTCGTTTAGTTTGGCCTATATATTTCAAATTACAATCCGCGCAACTAATTTCATAGATCCCTGATTTCGAATTGGAATTGATTTTATCTTTAGTATTCCCTAGCAGACTTTTGATAGTGTTTTCAGACCGAAATGCTACCTGGAGACCTCTTTCTTTCACAATTCTATTAATGTTTTTCGTGACAGGGTGGTATGGTAGACATATGTACTTTTTCTCTTGGTTATTTTGGGGTATCAAACTCGTGGATTCGCGGATCGTATTTTTTATTTTAGTTTTTCTAATTAATTTATTGATTATTTCTATGTCAAAGCCATTGTATGTCGCAATATTTTTAATGAAATCTAGTTCTGTTTCATATCTCTCCTTTGTTAACGGAAAATTTAGTAACCGATTGACTAAAAAGTTAAAGGAAGCAGTCTTATGTTGATAACTATGATTTGAATCCGCGGTGATGAATCTATTAACGTTGGTTTCTTTCCGGAAAATATCGATTTCTATTTTATGTTTATTTCTAATCAGTAAAGTATCTAAAAATGATATCTTGCCGTATTGTTCCTTTTCTACCGTAAATTTAATAGTCGGATATTTCAAATTTAATTGATTAACAAACATGTCTAATTCGCATTTCCGTGTGTCAAAAATCGCAAGAATGTCATCTACATACCTAATCCAGACTCTAGGGAAATATTTAGTGTTGTTTTTGAATTCTACTTCAAATTGACTCATGAATAAATTGGCTATGAAAGGAGATAAGCAGTTACCCATAGTTGTGCCTTGTTTCTGTTCATAAAATTTTTCTCCTACTTGGAAACAATTCTGCGCCATGCACAGAGTTGTCAGTCTCATATATTCTCTTATTTTTGAAGGTTCAATGTTGTTCTTGTGGAGCAAGCTTTCTAAATATTTCATAGTCTCTGGAATAGGTACCGAGGGAAATAACGACGTCACGTCGAATGAAACTAAAATTTCCCCGGTTTCCAGTTCACAATCTTTAATTAATTTAACAAATTCTAAAGAATTGCTGACTGACAAATTTTCTGGTTTAACGGGTAGATTTTTAAATTCATTCACTAGCCATTTGGAAATCAAGTAAGTCGGTGAGTTAATACCTGAAACTATAGGTCTCATCGAGTTACCTGGTTTATGTATCTTCGGTAAACAATACATTCTTGGTACTACAGGATTACTAACATTCAATTTATACTTTTGGGTAGAAGTTATTAAAATTGGACATTTCTTAATCGCGTCTTTTGTGTCATTAATCATTTTAGGTAACGGATTTTTCTTCATTTCTACATACGGACCTTCGGCAATTAAATTTTTTACTCTTTGAAAATAGTCGGTTTTGTCCATAATTACTAACTTGTTCCCTTTATCTGCTTTTAGATAAAAGCATTCCTTCGATCTAAGAGTTTTAATGATATTCCATTCTTTATTGACCGACTTCTGTTTGTGCTGCTGTAAATTCTTATCGATTTGGGTTTTACAAGCTTCTCGAATAAAGTTTTTTGGCCCTTGTTCAAAATACTTAATCGAAGTTTCGATGCTTGCAATCACCTGTTCCATAGGAATCTGACGGCTTGGCAAACAGTATTTTAACCCTTTATTTAACAAATTTATTTCTAAATCACTAAAATTCTCAGATGATTGATTGATCACTAATGTTTCTTTTATAGGAATTTTATTAGTATCCTTTTTAGGTGGACATAACTTTTTAAATTTCTTATTAAGTTTTAAACATTTCTTTTTCAATTTATAGTCTTTAATTTCCGTAATTTTCCTATAAAAGTTACACCAATCTTCGAATTCATTGTTGTCCATGCTTTTAGTTAATTTTAAATGTAAATTATATAGTTCTAATTCTAATTTATTACGTTTACTGTACAGATATTTCATTTCTAGGTTCAACCATTTCATTTTAGCATATGAAATGACCTTATCGTTATTTCTACAATTAGTCGTTACATTTACGTTCATGAATTTAGGAAAAACTTTGTTATTTTTACACCGTTTCAGAAAATTGATATCTGTACTTATAAGTTTAATTTTAATATATAACTTATGAAATCTATTGAACTCCTTTGACCGGGAAGTCATTGTGAAAATTCTTTCAATGGAGACTGTGGTTAAATAATAATTTAAAAAGGTATATAACCCCTTACCACAAATTGATAGTCGTATCCTAAATACGTATTTCGACAACTAAGTTGTCATCATCAGTAGGTAAAAACTACTAATTAAAGTCACACGGGGCACAATAAAGTAAGATAAACGCTTACGCACAACTACTATACACTGCAACCCTGTAAAGACTAAATTTACCATGCACATTTCAAACTACGAGATAAAACACTTGTCTCTTTGGAAAAGGTTCTTAAACATCTGTTAAAATATCGAACAAAGGGACGGCAAAAATTCTTCTCTAAATACGGCGCCAACTAAAAACGATTTTAAAGCTACGGTGACCTACTAATAAACTAAATGAAACACCTATATTTCCACAAAACACTAGTATAATTAAATGTATGAGCATTTCATGTGCAATGTACAAATTAATTGTTATTATTTAAACGTGTTATATTCCAATGCGCAGGTAGTGACAAAATCTATATTGGGTCCGAATATAGAAACACTTTCCATTAACAAAAGGTTAAGAAGTCGTATCGTAAAGGCCGAACTCTCATGACAATTCTGAGAAAGACAAAATTAAGAAGAGGCGTTATATGTGAAAAACTAGACATCCGGCTTGTTGTATTATACTAAATGAGAATAACAATCCTCGTGAAAAGGGTCAATAAATAATTAGATATTGTAGGTGTATGATTTAGAATTTAATTATAAATAGGTGACAATGTGTTATATTAAATGAGAAACCATTTCGGTGAACAGGAGGTTTATGAATAATTAAATATTGTAGGTATATAAATTTAAAAGTTAATTATAAATAGGTGACAATGTTCTAGTTAAGGGGTTAAGCAATTTAATATAATGTATAGAATTCACGGTAGGCTCTGGGTGTGTAGGAGGTAATTTTGGATATTAAATGAGAATTCAATTCACGTGAAAAGGGTCTTGAATAATTGGATATGGTAGGTATATAATTTAAAAGTTAATTATAAAAAGGTGACATGTCCTAGTTAAGGAGTTGCGCTATTTAATATAATGTATGGGATTCACGGTAGTCTCTGGGTGTACTAAGGAGGTAATTTTGCATATTAAATGAGACTCACTACACGTGAAAAGGCGGGACTATGCATAATTGGATATTGTGGGTATTTAATTTAAAAGTTAATTATAAATAGGTGGCATGTCCTGGTTAAGGAGTTAAGCAAAATAAAATAATGTATAGAATTCACGGTAGGCTCTAGGTGAAACATGATAAATAATTTAATAAACAAAAACATCCGGTACATCTGTTCCCCAAAACGCGAAACAAGATTTACATTTCGTGAAACAAGCCGAATGCTTCATTCAAAAACCATTGTTTAGGAGGTAATTGTATTATTTCACGTGTATGGATTCCCACATGTCTATAATTACTGATGTTACATCCCCCACCCACTTATAAAAATGTGAATAGACTGCTGAACGGTATTGGAGATTTATCGCTATTCAAGGAGGTATGTTTATTTTTCGCGATAAATATACTTTCGTAAGCATCAAGTTCATGGGGTTTATTAATTCCTTTTATCAATTTCAAACCTGTAATCGGTACATTGTGTAGTGTGCTCAAAGCGTGATTTGCGACATTTGATTTATCCGGTCTATTGTATTTGATATGTGCTATGTGTTCTTTAAAACGTGTTATTATGGGTCGTTTAGTTTGGCCTATATATTTCAAATTACAATCCGCGCAACTAATTTCATAGATCCCTGATTTCGAATTGGAATTGATTTTATCTTTAGTATTCCCTAGCAGACTTTTGATAGTGTTTTCAGACCGAAATGCTACCTGGAGACCTCTTTCTTTCACAATTCTATTAATGTTTTTCGTGACAGGGTGGTATGGTAGACATATGTACTTTTTCTCTTGGTTATTTTGGGGTATCAAACTCGTGGATTCGCGGATCGTATTTTTTATTTTAGTTTTTCTAATTAATTTATTGATTATTTCTATGTCAAAGCCATTGTATGTCGCAATATTTTTAATGAAATCTAGTTCTGTTTCATATCTCTCCTTTGTTAACGGAAAATTTAGTAACCGTAAAAGTAATTTAGGATACGACTATCAATTTGTGGTAAGGGGTTATATACCTTTTTAAATTATTATTTAACCACAGTCTCCATTGAAAGAATTTTCACAATGACTTCCCGGTCAAAGGAGTTCAATAGATTTCATAAGTTATATATTAAAATTAAACTTATAAGTACAGATATCAATTTTCTGAAACGGTGTAAAAATAACAAAGTTTTTCCTAAATTCATGAACGTAAATGTAACGACTAATTGTAGAAATAACGATAAGGTCATTTCATATGCTAAAATGAAATGGTTGAACCTAGAAATGAAATATCTGTACAGTAAACGTAATAAATTAGAATTAGAACTATATAATTTACATTTAAAATTAACTAAAAGCATGGACAACAATGAATTCGAAGATTGGTGTAACTTTTATAGGAAAATTACGGAAATTAAAGACTATAAATTGAAAAAGAAATGTTTAAAACTTAATAAGAAATTTAAAAAGTTATGTCCACCTAAAAAGGATACTAATAAAATTCCTATAAAAGAAACATTAGTGATCAATCAATCATCTGAGAATTTTAGTGATTTAGAAATAAATTTGTTAAATAAAGGGTTAAAATACTGTTTGCCAAGCCGTCAGATTCCTATGGAACAGGTGATTGCAAGCATCGAAACTTCGATTAAGTATTTTGAACAAGGGCCAAAAAACTTTATTCGAGAAGCTTGTAAAACCCAAATCGATAAGAATTTACAGCAGCACAAACAGAAGTCGGTCAATAAAGAATGGAATATCATTAAAACTCTTAGATCGAAGGAATGCTTTTATCTAAAAGCAGATAAAGGGAACAAGTTAGTAATTATGGACAAAACCGACTATTTTCAAAGAGTAAAAAATTTAATTGCCGAAGGTCCGTATGTAGAAATGAAGAAAAATCCGTTACCTAAAATGATTAATGACACAAAAGACGCGATTAAGAAATGTCCAATTTTAATAACTTCTACCCAAAAGTATAAATTGAATGTTAGTAATCCTGTAGTACCAAGAATGTATTGTTTACCGAAGATACATAAACCAGGTAACTCGATGAGACCTATAGTTTCAGGTATTAACTCACCGACTTACTTGATTTCCAAATGGCTAGTGAATGAATTTAAAAATCTACCCGTTAAACCAGAAAATTTGTCAGTCAGCAATTCTTTAGAATTTGTTAAATTAATTAAAGATTGTGAACTGGAAACCGGGGAAATTTTAGTTTCATTCGACGTGACGTCGTTATTTCCCTCGGTACCTATTCCAGAGACTATGAAATATTTAGAAAGCTTGCTCCACAAGAACAACATTGAACCTTCAAAAATAAGAGAATATATGAGACTGACAACTCTGTGCATGGCGCAGAATTGTTTCCAAGTAGGAGAAAAATTTTATGAACAGAAACAAGGCACAACTATGGGTAACTGCTTATCTCCTTTCATAGCCAATTTATTCATGAGTCAATTTGAAGTAGAATTCAAAAACAACACTAAATATTTCCCTAGAGTCTGGATTAGGTATGTAGATGACATTCTTGCGATTTTTGACACACGGAAATGCGAATTAGACATGTTTGTTAATCAATTAAATTTGAAATATCCGACTATTAAATTTACGGTAGAAAAGGAACAATACGGCAAGATATCATTTTTAGATACTTTACTGATTAGAAATAAACATAAAATAGAAATCGATATTTTCCGGAAAGAAACCAACGTTAATAGATTCATCACCGCGGATTCAAATCATAGTTATCAACATAAGACTGCTTCCTTTAACTTTTTAGTCAATCGGTTACTAAATTTTCCGTTAACAAAGGAGAGATATGAAACAGAACTAGATTTCATTAAAAATATTGCGACATACAATGGCTTTGACATAGAAATAATCAATAAATTAATTAGAAAAACTAAAATAAAAAATACGATCCGCGAATCCACGAGTTTGATACCCCAAAATAACCAAGAGAAAAAGTACATATGTCTACCATACCACCCTGTCACGAAAAACATTAATAGAATTGTGAAAGAAAGAGGTCTCCAGGTAGCATTTCGGTCTGAAAACACTATCAAAAGTCTGCTAGGGAATACTAAAGATAAAATCAATTCCAATTCGAAATCAGGGATCTATGAAATTAGTTGCGCGGATTGTAATTTGAAATATATAGGCCAAACTAAACGACCCATAATAACACGTTTTAAAGAACACATAGCACATATCAAATACAATAGACCGGATAAATCAAATGTCGCAAATCACGCTTTGAGCACACTACACAATGTACCGATCACAGGTTTGAAATTGATAAAAGGAATTAATAAACCCCATGAACTTGATGCTTACGAAAGTATATTTATCGCGAAAAATAAACATACCTCCTTGAATAGCGATAAATCTCCAATACCGTTCAGCAGTC
This sequence comes from Melolontha melolontha, assembly GCA_935421215.2. Classification (NCBI taxonomy): domain Eukaryota; kingdom Metazoa; phylum Arthropoda; class Insecta; order Coleoptera; family Scarabaeidae; genus Melolontha; species Melolontha melolontha. The sequence continues at coordinate 90,809,508 of OW285242.1, read as the reverse complement.
TATTCACATTTTTATAAGTGGGTGGGGGATGTAACATCAGTAATTATAGACATGTGGGAATCCATACACGTGAAATAATACAATTACCTCCTAAACAATGGTTTTTGAATGAAGCATTCGGCTTGTTTCACGAAATGTAAATCTTGTTTCGCGTTTTGGGGAACAGATGTACCGGATGTTTTTGTTTATTAAATTATTTATCATGTTTCACCTAGAGCCTACCGTGAATTCTATACATTATTTTATTTTGCTTAACTCCTTAACCAGGACATGCCACCTATTTATAATTAACTTTTAAATTAAATACCCACAATATCCAATTATGCATAGTCCCGCCTTTTCACGTGTAGTGAGTCTCATTTAATATGCAAAATTACCTCCTTAGTACACCCAGAGACTACCGTGAATCCCATACATTATATTAAATAGCGCAACTCCTTAACTAGGACATGTCACCTTTTTATAATTAACTTTTAAATTATATACCTACCATATCCAATTATTCAAGACCCTTTTCACGTGAATTGAATTCTCATTTAATATCCAAAATTACCTCCTACACACCCAGAGCCTACCGTGAATTCTATACATTATATTAAATTGCTTAACCCCTTAACTAGAACATTGTCACCTATTTATAATTAACTTTTAAATTTATATACCTACAATATTTAATTATTCATAAACCTCCTGTTCACCGAAATGGTTTCTCATTTAATATAACACATTGTCACCTATTTATAATTAAATTCTAAATCATACACCTACAATATCTAATTATTTATTGACCCTTTTCACGAGGATTGTTATTCTCATTTAGTATAATACAACAAGCCGGATGTCTAGTTTTTCACATATAACGCCTCTTCTTAATTTTGTCTTTCTCAGAATTGTCATGAGAGTTCGGCCTTTACGATACGACTTCTTAACCTTTTGTTAATGGAAAGTGTTTCTATATTCGGACCCAATATAGATTTTGTCACTACCTGCGCATTGGAATATAACACGTTTAAATAATAACAATTAATTTGTACATTGCACATGAAATGCTCATACATTTAATTATACTAGTGTTTTGTGGAAATATAGGTGTTTCATTTAGTTTATTAGTAGGTCACCGTAGCTTTAAAATCGTTTTTAGTTGGCGCCGTATTTAGAGAAGAATTTTTGCCGTCCCTTTGTTCGATATTTTAACAGATGTTTAAGAACCTTTTCCAAAGAGACAAGTGTTTTATCTCGTAGTTTGAAATGTGCATGGTAAATTTAGTCTTTACAGGGTTGCAGTGTATAGTAGTTGTGCGTAAGCGTTTATCTTACTTTATTGTGCCCCGTGTGACTTTAATTAGTAGTTTTTACCTACTGATGATGACAACTTAGTTGTCGAAATACGTATTTAGGATACGACTATCAATTTGTGGTAAGGGGTTATATACCTTTTTAAATTATTATTTAACCACAGTCTCCATTGAAAGAATTTAAACTTAATTAGTCGGCGATATAAATGACAGAAAAGAAATTTATTTATATTCTGTCATTTATCTTTTTTATATCCTTGACAAAGGCATCGTTGCCGAAACATGTAGGATTATTTTAAATATATACACTTTGAAGTAATAACCAGACCTTTAATCGCCGACTAATTAAGTTTACCTTATCATACCAAGGTCACGAAAATACTATATATATATATATATATATATATATATATATATATATATGATAAACGTAATGTTAATGAGAATTAATAATGTCGTGAAAGTCGTATCCACCCTGGAATGTGCACATTCCAGGGTGGATACGACTGTCACACATTTTTTCATTTTCCCGTACAACTCGGTCAGTTGGCGCCGCGACGCGTTGCAGCTACATTCTTAGGCAAATGTGATTTTGTTAGGTGTAGAAATCAATGCAACGAATTAGAGCGGCAATGGCAGTAATGTGAGAATTTAATGATTATTAATTCTCATTAACATTACGTTTATCATAATTAGTATATATACACGCAGTATAGAAATGAAAGTCGTGTCTATTTCTGGATGTAGGTGCACTGACGATTGGTAAAACCATGAAACGCTGGCGTCTGCACATTCCACGGTGGATACGACTTTCACACATTTTTTCATATATATATATATATATATATATATATTGAATTAGCGCTGAATGATCTGTGAATAATAATATAATGCAATATTGTATAATAGTTTTTAGTGTATGTTTAATGTTAATTGAATAGTATAGGAATTATACTATTAGTTGGGCGCCTTGGTCTGTTACAAACCTATTACAATAGGTCACCAGCTCTACTCATATAATTTCTTTGTTTGCGGCTAGATGTTGGAAAGCAAGTAATATATTCTGCAGAGTTGACTCTCACAGGATCTTCGTCGGTCTGTTTTATCCCTTTGTGTATGGAAGTAAATTGTTAAATAAAATAACTAAGTTTTCTCCAGCTAAGCACCGATATATAAAAGAGTTTGTTTAAGGAAATATGTGTAAAAGTTTATTAAAATAAGATTTTTGTAAACAATAACAAATAAAACGAGCCTAACGACAGATTATGGAATTACTATTAAGTGCACGTGTGAATTGTAAAAGGTTAAATTATAATATAAATTAATCGACAAACAAATTCAGGTGAGTACTACAATCCTTAATAATAAAAGTTCTTTCACAAATTCTTTGTAAGTTGAAAATGTAATTTTTAAAGTAAAATTATGAGTTTTTGATGTAGTAAAATTTTGTTAGTTGTAAAACGTTTTAATAAGTCTTTTTCGAAATAATTTAGCTTAATAAAACCTGTTTTTCGAAGAATAAGGGCAGGTATCTTGGATGATGTCGGCGTAGATCAGTAAATTCGTAGTATGGTTCAAATACGGAGTCTTCGATACTGCGATGCTGGCTTTGGCGTGCTTCGACGGCGTTGGTTTTTCTCGGGCCGGTGTTCCAATCGAAAAGATGTTATGAACAATTACTAGCTGTTCTTCGGTGTTATCGCCTCCGAAAATGGTTTAAAAGTAGCTCCAAATTTATGTGTTTCTTTTCCGGACACTTTTAAAATTCTAACTCAGGTATTTTAGATTTTATTAAATTTAAAACTTTGGAGTAGCACTTTTTCCTGGCACTTGTAATAAAAATATCTACTGACGCCTTGATGGCAATTATTTCTTTCAAAGCCTAGTATGCAATTATGAAATAGCCTCGAATTTTGCTTTAAATTACATGTAATAATAATTTGAATATAAATAAAGTATTGGTTTAAACATTAAAACAAAATTAAAATAATATTTTTCAAATAGTTATGAGTTTTTGAATGTGGGGTTATGTTTTATGCGTAGCAAGAAAATAACCTATTCGCGGGTTTGTTTACATTTAAAAAGTGGGCGTGTCTAATTAGCATCGATACAAAATTTGAATGTAGATAAATTTCTGTTAATTTCGCGCTAATGATTTTAATTATGATAATGACAATTTAAAAATATAAAAAAGTAAATTTTGAAATAAATATAAATTAATTTGAAATATACAAAGTTATCGTAATATTAATTTATTTACATTTTGATACTAATTTTACAAATTATGTCCGCCAATTTAACCATTCTATTGAGTGTTTCCCTTTGCAGTTAGCTGGAATGATGGTGCAATTTGCCCCATAATAATATATATATATATATATATATATATATATATATATATATATATATTTTAATAAGAATTAAATTAAATTTTTTACATGAATTCATTAGTTGTTTACATCTTTTTATTAAACCATCAAATTCCGCTGTAATATGTTTTGACCAGCGCCTATAAGATAAAAATTTATATATCTTTGAACGTTTCTGTATAATTATGAACATATTTTTACTTGAAACATGTTGAAACTTCCTTACATATTTCCTATAAGTCATAGTTATATAATTATCATTCCTTCACACTGAGTAACACTTTTCAAATAATAAAACGAAGCGTCTATAGAAATGATCCGTGCCTGCTTACTAAATTACCTAACTGTTAGTGGCATTGCTCAATGTTCTACGCCTAAGAGTAACCTCTACGCGTATTTGTCAACAATCTGGTTATTAGTAGCGTGTCAAAAATTTCAAGGATGTCAACCTATGCTAAATTCAACGTCTACCTCCTATATTTATCGCTATTTACGTGCAATATTTTGATGTTCAATTATATATTATATTTTAATAAAGGAAACAACGTAATATAATAGATAAAGATTTTTATTTACATTATATTATGCATGAAAATAGGTAATATAGTAATAAGCTAAAAATATAACAACTAAAGTACAAAAATGGAAAAAGATTTAATATATACATAAATGAATGTACTTAATTATATTGTTAATAAATATTATTGAGATTACTATTTATGAAATAAAAATTGGACGGAATATCGATAAATTGCATTTACGCAAAAAAATAAGAAAACAAAATTACAAACGCGGTAAACCAAAATAAAATATTATATTGAAATAATAATTTGTTACAAAATAAAATTAATAAAAATCAATAACTGACTAAACATGTAAATATATAATCCCATGTAATATACTAATTATTAAAATATATTAAATCTTAATGATACAATAAAAAAGTTTTGTTTAAATTTTTAAACATCCAAACTTCTAATTGCAGAAGTATAGGCTGTACAATAATTATATATTTGAAAACTATCTTTGTCAGATCAATATAGAGTACAACCTTAATTTATATAAAAGAAAGTTGAGGTCAAACAACATTTATCTGACCAAGAGGGTACGATTAGATACTTGTAGTATGACCTCAAAATTTTAAATGTTGAAATTTTATTGTTGTAAGACGAACTTAAACTTAAACAACCTGTTATTCCTTGTTTTCTTTTTTCCTTTTTGTCAACACATTAAGTTATGAAATGAGAGTTTAACAAGAGTGTATACAATAGTCAAAGTTAAAGCTAAAAAGTATATAAATTGAACTTATCTCAAAGTTATTGGAAAGTGCCTTTTAGATTTGACTGGTCAAGTATTTGAAAACAAATATATTCTAAATAACAATCAATATAGCTTCCGCTCAGGCAGAAATACTATAGGCTCCTTAACCAATACGATTATATACATTACGAATAATCTAAAAGCAGGAAATGTAGTTATAGGTAATTTTTTAGATTTGACTTGTGTATTTTACTGTGTATTTTACTTAATAACCGGACTTTTTGCTGTATGAGAGTACCTTCCTTGGCATTCATTGAAAGCTTTCTAAACAATAGGTATCAGTGCGCCGATAATGGTCGGGGAACATGAAGATTAAAACAAGTTATGCATGAAGTCCACCACAGTTCTGTCTTAAGACCCATACTTTTCATCGTTTATTTAAATGGCATGGATGATTATGATAAATTTTAAAATATTAAATACGCTGACGACACAATTTTATTAAGCAATAAAAAATTATATTTTTTAGACGAACTGTCTAACGGGTGTCTTGTACAAGCTGAGGCATATTTCAGTAGTGTGTCTAAACAAAGACAAAACACAAATATCAATTTTTAATTTAAATTTGCCATATAGAACTTTTGAAAATGACCAAAGTGCCTCGATCTGAAAGTTGAGGGTAAGTTGATATAGAAGGCACATATCAGTGCTTTTGCGCGACGTTTATCTACAGAAACTAAAGCAATTAAGGAATTTTCCGTCTAGAGTAAATATAGAAGCACTGTTAATAATAATAATAATAATAATAATAGTTTATTAAGCGCCCAACAGCAAAGCCAAATATAGGCACATAGAAAATGTATCGTACATGAATAAATTTACAAAAACAAACAAACAAACAAACAAAAATATATCCAATACACAGTTAACTTAAATCCAAAAAAAAGAAAAAGAAGAAAATCAAACTTTAAACTCTAAACTTCGGTTCAAAAAATATGTCACTAAAGTATTTATTCTGACATCTACACATTTGATAAATCGGACTCCTCACCAATGCATTACTCCGGCACACGGGATAGGCAAAAGTTGCAGAATTGCGAGACGCAAACTGAGGCACAGCAAAACACAGTCTTCCAAGTATCGAAGGACAATCGATGTTATTATGCACAACACTGCGTAGAAAGTTAGCACAGGTTACTTCGCGCCGGACATCCAGCAACACCAAATCATGTTCCCTGAGAAGTAGGTTATGGTCAGGATAATCACCACTCGTTTTAAAAGTAAGATACTTTAAAACACGACGCTGAACACTCTCCATATTCAGTTTATGATGAATATAGATGGGATGCCAGACTATTGAAGCGTATTCCAATTTGCTTCGAACTAATGAACAGTAGATATGCTTAATAGTTGCGGGTTGTGAAAAATATTTGGAGCTGCACAATGCAAAACCAAGCGCAGCAGAAGCAGATTTGCACATATTAATGATATGATTGACGAATGTTAAACCGCTGATTAATGATATATTGTGCTTTCTTTCTTTGCGGTAATAAGCTACGAAACCCCTGCGGGGCACACCAAAAAGGAATTCTGATCTTACAAAAAATGGGAATTAGAATGATTACTAATTCAAAATACAATATTGCTTGTGCAAACAGTTATTTAAACATCTATACTCTGTTTTTGAATTTGGAGAAGTAACGTAATAAGTAACAATTACAATTGGAAATTTTTCCTTAATATTAATGTAGCGGTAAATTTAAATGTTGCATGATCCCTTTACAAATAATACCAGTGTAACTATTTTCAAACTTGAAAATCCTTTTCGAAGTCACACATAACAATAAAATGCTTTTGGTCGAGAGTATTGTATGCCGACAATATTTTGAACATCAGTTCGTATCTCCTTAACTAAGTGTCAAATTCAATTTGCAAGTATGCCGTTTTTAAATTTGATATAATTATTTCTTAAATACTTATAACGTGTGTTCATTTGAAACGTCAATCTAGGTTACTTTGAAATTTTGATAGAATAAGACGCATATATATTAGTATGTGTTTGTTGTTCCGTAAACGTAAATCCAAATGACATTTGATAATGTCAATCACATTTGTTATTTATTTGTATGTATGAAACTCAAAATATACGACTTCGTAGGTTAAGTAGTAAATTTTAATTTACGACATACTTCAAAATGTTCTCAGTAAATCACATGCTACTAGATTGACTTTTCAAATGAACACCCGTAGTTCTTATAAAGGATTGTGTTAGTGTATTAATGTATTTAAGAAACTGAGGTTATACTAACGCAAAATAATTACATTTATAAATCTGGATTACCTAAAGTATTTGCTATTTTTGATATCAGTACGGTACTTCCACTTTGGGGATTATCTAATTTTAATTGCTTGAAAGAATTTACCACGCACTGTTTTTCTCAAATACTGAAATGTCCAAAACAACCACGTTTGCAAGGTGGAGAAGCTGCACTCGTATGAGGTATCGAATCCATGTTGAAAATTTTTAGGCATAGTTTTAATGAAAACAAACATAAATAAGGTTAACTGTAAAAGTTATAATATATTGCTGTGGAATAAACCTTGGTATTCTATATTTTCTTGACGTTTAGCCCTGTTTTTGTTCATATATGAACTTTATCATATCTAGTAAGTTTTAGCGCCATTATTTACATAAAACATTACTCTGTTTTGACATTTTAATAATTTTTTAATGTAAAACTAATTTTGACATTGACAGCTAAAACTACACCACAAAAAAATTATTAAAAAAAGTTTTTAATGCATTTATTTTACCAATACTGTACATGTTGCTTCATTTATTTTAAAATAATTATTATTATATAATATGGATTTACGGTTTAATACATAGATATCGTCAAATATAATAAAAATACGCACTACATACTTTGAAAAACAAAATAAAATAATAATATGACGTAAACAAATTCAAATATAATATAATCCAGTAGGAATATGAAACAAATCAGAAATATCAGAAAACTATACATTCGCTCATATTTTACAAGAGTTCTTTCAAATTCATCTAAAGACATACTTCATATATTTCAAGTTTCATCAATAACACAGGCCTGCATAAAATTTGTGATGACGTGATTTTTGTTTGTTAAGCTCAGTTTTTATATAGCAATAACTAATTAAAATACAGTTGGTCTCTACCACCCACAGATTTTTTTTGGACAAACGAAAAAGAAAAAAATATAAAAAAAATCTTATAATAGGCGTTTTAATACATTTTAAAATGAATGTACTACTTCAAATTCTAGGTATAAACCCAAAAATGATTTTCTGTTGTGGTTTTAAAGAAATTTGTTAAATAGGCTCTCATTACCTGATGTAAATCTTTTATTACATGTGTTAACTTTGAACAAGATTTCCGGGAATTTTTACCTACTAAATCCTATTTATTATGCTTTCACTTTATTAGTACTGCGAAGAAGGATTTCAAGTTTATCACTCCAAACAAAATGTATATTTTAATGTCATTTACTTCATTATAGCTCTGAGAGATCAGTAAACAAGTAAAATTAATTTGTCTTTAGTGTTGTGCGTGGTATTTGATAAATAAACATTGCTTAAAAATATGTCTAGCCGGTGTTGCAAAAACAAACCAGATGATTTCTGTTATATTTGTGGATATTTCGTCTTGAAAAAGTTTAAGAGACCAATTGGTGAATTTGTGAAAAATGCATATTATGCTTATTTCAAAATCAAAAATATTTGCTTGCGCCAGAAACTACCTTCTCTTGGTATAGAAATCGTGAGGCTGAAATTGTAAAATATTATGCACAAAACGGACCACTCGTGTACTGCCAAGCAATTGCTGATCTACTTACTTTCCTCGGAGCTCCTGAGTACACACTTTCTGACTGGAGACTTTTCATCGACTCTTCAAAAAGGAGCCTTAAAGCTGTTCTTTTACATAATGGCAATGTTTTTGCTTCTGTTCCGGTCGGCCATTCTGTTCATTTAAAGGAAAACTTTGAAAATTTACAGGAATTACTTTTAAGAATACAATATGAAAATCACAACTGGGAAGTGTGTGGAGATTTAAAAATTTTAGGCCTTCTCTTGGGTCAGCAGTCTGGATATACTAAATTTCCATGTTTCCTGTGCGAGTGGGATAGCAGAAATCGTGAACAGCATTGGATAAAAAGAGACTGGCCACAAAGGGTGACTTTAACACCTGGAACCAAAAATGTAATTCGCGAAAGTCTTATTGACCCTCAAAAAGTTTACTTCCGCCGCTTCACATAAAACTTGGACTTATGAAACAATTTGTTAAGGCATTAAACAAAGAAGGAAATTGTTTTAAATATTTGTGTAAAACATTTCCGACTCTGTCAGAAGCAAAATTAAAGGAGGGAATCTTTGTAGATTAGGAGCTTGGTGAAAGAACAAGAATTTGAAAATGTGATGGAAGATAAGGAAAAACATGCATGGCATGCTTTTAACGAAGTTGTACATACATTTCTAGGGAATTATAAAGACACAAACTATGTTGAGATCGTTGAAAATATGCTGGAAAAATTCAGGATTCTTGGTTGCAATATGAGCATAAAAATTCACTTCTTACATTCCCATTTGGACTGTTTCCCAGAAAACCTTGGAGACGTCAGTGAAGGGCAAGGAGAAAGATTTCACCAGGATATTAAAGAGATGGAAAAAAGATACCAAGGGCGCTGGGACACAAAAATGATGGCCGATTACTATTGGACATTGAGAAGAGATCTTCCTTTAGCTGCATATGACAGAAAAACAACCAAAAGAAGCTTTTCTGAAAAACGAAAACGTTTCTTTAAGAAGCATAAAGAATAAATAACTATTTCTAATAGTTTCCATGTGTATATTTTTGTATTTTTTTAAATATAATATAAAGCTAGCTTATAAATGAAATAAATCGTGTTTTTTCTATATTTTTTGATTTTACTGGTTTGAAAAATAACCTTACGTGATACAAAAAAATAAAAGCAGATTTGAAATCAGCGCTATCCAATTACTAGAAAACAGTTAAAATTTTTAAATCAACTTTCAAAGTGTTGAAAAATGCAGGCCTGTGTAATCGAAAGAAACTGTCACACCACTGAGATAAAATAACTACAACAAAGCTACAGTGAAAATAATATTGGTGGTAAGAATAGGTAAGACGAAATTTAAATTATCAAAAATCATTAAAGAGTAACGAATAGCGAGTATTATATTTGTTAATAAAAAGCAAAAACCAAAAAGAATGCTATAACAACTATAAAATAGATTAGAGTAATTAAAATAGGAGTTCTATGCTGGGTTTCCACACCAACAAAAACTAGAGAGAATGGAGCACATTTGATATGATTTCGTCTTCTGTAATTGAATGTTCAAGTTATTTACAAGAGCTTGTTTACGTGATGTAATTTAGGAGAGTTCTATGCTGGGTTTCCACACCAACAAAAACTAGAGAGAATGGAGCACATTTGATATGATTTCGTCTTCTGTAATTGAATGTTCAAGTTATTTACAAGAGCTTGTTTACGTGATGTAATTTATGTGGTATCGTACGTAAACATCTTTGACCCAAAATGAGCAGTAATCAGACAAGTCCAAATGCAAATCAAATATGTTCTTCCTTTGGTATAATGAATAATACAATTATGCTAAACCTAAAAAAATAATACTGCAGGTGCGAAGAAGATACCGAAAATTTTAAGTAAAATATGTGTTAATACGTTGAAGCGTACAGTGCATTCGTCTATGTTAAGCACTTGAGTTATGAATCATAACTCAATACTATAAAATTTACAATATGTTACGATTATTAATTTGCACTGGTATTTTCTCTATTAAAATTATTTATCACTTACTGCAAACATTTTGATGTAAATTAAAATAGTTCATTCACTCTTCAAATTGAGACTATTAGAGTTATTCAAGAGTCAAGTCTATGGGGGCGCCCCCTAAAGAATTACTGGGTTAGAAAAGCGTGCAGCGCAAATGTTGGAAAACACATTGTACTATTAATATATTTTTATAATAATAAGCACATTATTTATAAATAAGGTTACAGTGACTTGTTGCATTTTTTGCACAAATCTATGACTAAATTGTTTACGTTTATAAAAAAATATTGATTCCATGATATAACCCTGAGATACTCCACCACCAGAGCCTTATTACTATTATTATTAGTTTTATAATTTAGTAAGATTGAAATAAAAGTATTTAACCAACATCTAAAACTTATATAGGTCGACGAATATATATTATAGGATTTATTGTAATAGTTATTCTGGAAATATTTTCTTTATTTTTTTTCCTTATTGTTCAAAAAATTAAAGTCATTGGATGTTATGCTAGGAACGACACATCTGAAAGAAAAATCTAAGAGAGTAATTATAAAGACAACTTAACGATCTTTATGCTTAATGTTTTTGTTTAATAATCACTGGTCAAGAGATACAATAATTTTACAAGGAATCCATAATGAAATAAGAATCCATGACGAATTTCCTTTATTAGAGAAAGGCGTACCACAACCTTCGACAAACGTTGTTAACAAATTAATAATAATAATGCCGTTCGGTACACTAGGATGGTAACGTGGCTATCGCTACGCATCGGCCGCTATTATTACCCCAGAGTTTTACCTCCAGGTACTCATTTTAGTCAGCCTGAGTCAAGTTGGGACCGAAAAAAACGTCATCGATATTATTGGCTAGACCAGGGTTTGAACTTGGTTCATGAGATTATTGGAACCGAATTCGTGAGATTCATAATCTAGTGACCTACCACTAAACCAACACGGTCTCTGGTAATAAATTAAAATAGCAATTTTTCAAAAAGAATGATTACTAGAATCGAGCTTATCTACTAGACATATAAACGACGAAAAATATATAATTTATTTGCTAAAAAGGAGGTAAATACTACAATTATTTTCGATTAAACTCATAATGACCAATTTGTGGTCTATTGAAAACAAAACTGATTTTTTAAATACATAAATGCCGTTACACGAGGGTTATATAGCGACATCTATATCATTTAAAATAGAATTATCATTATTTTAAAATAATGCAGCCTAAATAAGGTTTGGTAACAAAACGGCCTTAATAACACTTAAGATATATGTGATATATATACATATATACTATAATTACTGCTAGATATGCATAATTAATATTTTAACTAAAGCATTTAAATGGCACATGGATATGTATAACTTTCTTTTTTATAAGTCTAAGATTGCTATTCCATTTTTGTGTTTATTAGTATAGACACGGGATCAAACTAGCTTAAATTATTAATAATTAATTTGTACATGTTCCAATGACTATATAGAATTTAAAAAGGCATCTTTAAAACAACAAAATCTTAAACCTTAAAATATATCATTAGATAATACTTAATCAAACTCGTCTCTTCTGAAAAAAGTATAAACTGTATCAGCTACGAACACTAAAGCAGTTATAAGAGCAAATGAAGCAGATGCCATCCACATGTTCCTGACATAATCTCTCGGATAAAATATATTATCTTCTAAAGCCGACTTGTCTACAAACAGTAAAATAGATGTGACAAAAAATAGACCAGCTCCGACTATGGAATATAATATTGAAGTTCTCAATCCCAAGGGTTCGTTCAATATTCTTCCCAGTATTATTAATAAACTGATGATAATGTATGCAACGAAGGAAGAATAAGCCAATGTAAGGTGATGAAATGGGACCCTGCCTTTGTGGAAAATTTCTTCGGCTGGTTCAGATAGAAGCCCAACACTGACGATGCAAAAGACCTGAAAATAGAAATCATATCGTTTAGGAAATGTTAGTATTTTGCTTAGGTTAGTAGCATAAATTTTAAAAAAATAACTTTCTAATAATATAAAATCAACAATTAGAATTTGAATGTATTGGTACTCAAAAAATGGCTTCTGTGAACCTCATCGATAATAAATGTACTACGTAACATATAAACGAATCACCCAGTAAACGTATATATTTTTAAACCAAATTTTTTACAAAAGCTTACTGTTAAGAATAATAAATGATTAAGTTTTTATTAAAAAAAATGTTCATTTTATAAAGCAAATTTAATAAAGATTCACCTTTCCACGTAGACGAATACATTTTGCTATTTGCCTAGGCATGCTTCTAATAACATGATCTATGGACTCCTGTGGAAATTCATTCCAAGCAACTTGTAGCTGTTGTAAATTTATTAGATGATTAAAAAGCTACTAACCCCTAGATTTATCACATACCAGAAGACGTGTTCTATGTATGATAGGTCTGGCGACCAGGCCTCTTCAAGAACTATAATGTAACAGCTGCAACATAAGGACTGGCATTGTCTTGTTGGAATGCGGCATTATTGCTTGGATGTATGGTAAAGCGAAAGGTTCCAGAACATCGCACCTTTGTAAATGTACCTTTAAGTACCTTTTTTTCACAGAGATAAACTTCAAAATAGAAAGGAGCTTCATATATTGGCATTATTACAAACGGCGGCTTTGCGGGTTATTGGATGGAGCTGCCGTGCGCTAATAATAATGAAATTATTCAGTAATAAATAATTAGTGGTGCTGGTGAAGTATCATCAAAGGTCCAGGACGTGCGTGATATTGGTTAAATTAAATAAATATGTTACAACTTACTAAATAAAACACAGGAGCGTTGTCCTTAAAGTTTGTATTTATATTTACATAAGAAGAAATTGAAATTGGTATATTTAAAAGTAATTGAACAAAAGTAATATATACACGAGGAGCGGTAAATAAGTAATTGAAAATTAACACAAAATACACTGAAAACTAACGTTAAATTGAGCAGTAAATTAAATGTTAATTAATTACGATTAACATAAAATAATCTCTGTATCTGACAATACAGAGTTACCTTTGAGAGGCGATGATGGTTGGCCACGTGGTCTGCGAAGATATACTCGGACAAGTATATGTAGAGCGATGTTCGGCCGGAGGAACAAGAAATCAATTAGTTAAATTAATATGGATTCGCTTAAAAGAATAATATATATTGAACAATACACAATTACGTTTTAATTGCAGAAAGATGCAGGGGCACGTGCATCGTGCCAGTACTTGACCAGTACGGCTGGTAAGATGTGGATCTTACGAGAGTTCTAACGAGAAGAGACTGATAGTTTGTGTCGATAAAACACTGGTATAGAAAAAAAGGTCTGTTTTATGACCTAAGTCGAAAAGAGGGTCGATATCTTGAATAATAATTAATAAGAAGCGCGACCTGAAGAGGTGCTCTATCGATGGCATAAATATAATTAAAATATCCCTTGTGAAATAAGCTTTCTAATGATATGAAACACAATATATAAAAGAAGATGTATGTAATTAAATTAAAACAATATAATGAAATGTATCTAGAAATTCCACAGTAGGGTTGTTGACGGTTCAGGTAGAAAGCCAAGTGTTTCTCGGTCAGGAATATAACAAAAGAAATGCTTTCTCTTTGCAAACGAATATGTACAAAAAAATGTCTTAAGTTAAATATTTTTAAATCGAGATATTTAAAGAAGAAATATATTATTTAAAAATAAATTAAAATATTTTTATATGCGGAGGGTAACATCATATTCGTTCGTTTGGTATGATTTCCTAGCGTTAAAGACTAATATTGCTTCTCACTAATCGATATCGTGTCTTCAAATTAGAATAGTGTAGATTGGGATAAAGAGTAGAATAATACCGTTTTTTCATTTGTTCGCACGCCCATGATGAATTTTGAATTTTTCTGTAAAACGTGAGACTGCAGTTACTGGAAGATTGATGATAGGGGTGGAATTAGTATTGGAAGTAGAACTACTTGAGTATTCCTTCAAGACCATTCAAATGTCCAAAGGTACATTTACAAAGTTCTGGAAGCTTTCGCTTTACCACATATCCAACGGCTAAATAATGCCACATTCCAACAAGACAATGTTCGTCTTCATGCTGCAGCTGTTACACATTACAATTCCGATGCCTACAGAGATATTCTCATTTGGCCTGTGCGCTTGCTAGGTCTATCGCCTATAGAACATGGGCAGGCAAATAGCAGAATGTATTACCAGAATGTTTATTTGAAGCGGAAAGTCTATTTAATTTTTTCCAAAAAAGGTATTAATTTTTCAATACAAATTTCATAATTTATTATTCTCAACATAGCAAATATTTGTATAAAAGTTGGTCTAAAGTTGGTCTAAAAATATATGCGATTCTCTTTGTTGTCACATAATATAATTTCTTAGTATACAATCTTAGTTATTCATGCGACAAAGAAGAAAAGGGGTGAAAGATATATATGTGTAATACCTTCATACACAAAATCACGCTCCAATGTTCACGTAGTAACATAAAAATGATTTTTCTTTATTCGAGTCCAGCCCTGTCGCAGTTAAAAAACGGGCGGCAATACGGGCTTCCACCTCTAATTCATCAGTAATTCTCTTTACCAATGCATTATATTGTTTTATCGGTATTTGCTAGTAAATTGATATATAGTTAGCCTAGACCGGTTCCGTGGATAAAAAAATATTGCAATACTATAGCAACGAAAAATAATATATTAGAAATGTCAGTGTAAAGTATCACGTCAAAAAGTCAAACCAAAGTTGTGCAATAAAATTGAAAAAAAGGATGTCGATCGAAATTGTGAAAATCGAAAAATTAGAGTATCGAGCCATAACCAAGTACCTGTATTTGAAGGGGTTAAGAGGTGAGCAGATTTACGAAGATATGCTTAATATCCTTGGCGATCAATGTCCTTCGTATGCGACCGTGAAAAATTGGATTGAAAGCCTCAAAAGGGGTAAATTTTCCATTGAAGATGAACACCGATCGGGAAGACCAGTTTTTGTGTCCGTCCCCGAAAATATTGACGCAGTTTATGACATAATTTTGTCAGACCGTCGAATTGGACTAAATCTGAGGCACTGAATATTTCATATGAACGCGTCCATCATATAGTTCACGTCGATTTGGACATGAGAGAAATTTCTGCAAAATGGATCCCCAAATGTGTGAATGTTGACCAGAAGCGTGCAAGGGTGGAAGCATCGCTTTCAATCTGTGCTCGGTTTGAAAGTGATGCAGACTTTTTAAGCCGTATTGTTACTATGAATGAAACTTGGGTACATTTCTACGATACCGAAACAAAGCAACAATCAATGGAATGGAGACACTCTGGTTCTCCAAGGCCTAAGAAGTTTCGCGTTGAAAAATCTGCTGGAAAAGTTCTTGCTTCAGTTTTTTGGGATTGCCATGGAGTAATCATGATTTATTTTCTGGATAAGGGTAGAACAATAACTGGGAATTATTACTCGACGCTACTGACCACTCTACGAGAAAAAATTATGGAGAGAAGACGCGGAAAGTTATCCAAAGGTGTTTTGTTTTTGCAGGACCATGCCCCTGCACACAAATCGCATGTTGCCATGCAAACAATTCGTGATTTAAGCTTCGAATTACTCGAACACCTGCCTTATTCACCAGATTTGGGCTCCGTCCGACTATGTCTTTCCTCAACTTAAAAAAAAGTTTTATAGATCGGAAATTTTCTTCCAACAAAGAGGCGATAGAAACTGTGGAAGCCTGGTTTCCAGAACAAGATAAAAATTTCATTTTGAAAGGTCTAGAGGCGTTGCAGGATCGCTGTATTAAGTGTATTAATTTAGGAGGAGAGTATGTTGATTAATAAAATATCTTGACTTTCAAATTTTGTTTGCTTCTATAGTCGTTATTCAGCGGTAACCCTCTATTATTACTTAAGATTGTTTCAGTATTCCAATTCCTCTAAAATAAATTTAGTAGCTACGCTAACTATTTAACAATTTCTTTTCTGTCCATTCATTTCTCCAGAAACACTTAGTTTATCTATTAGTACCGAGTTTAGGAAATAAAGGAATTAATACAGAAACTATTTTTTGGCATACAAATTATAAATAACCATCTCTATTTTAAAATTTCCCTCAAAAAGAATGATTTTTGATGATGATTAATTTTTTCAATTATATCCGTAAATACATTTAAATTTTAAGGATATTAATCATTCCAAAAAGGATCACGATTTGCCCAACATCGACAGCCATGTGGATTTGCAAAGCCAATAAGGTAAAATAATTAATCTATCAAAAAAATATATTATCCATTTAAGTTAAGACTACCTTCTATTTTCCAATCAAATTTCCTCTTTTCTAATACTTATGTTACTTGCCCTTAGATTATTCAAAATATAACTAACTTGAATGAATTGAAGAGAACGGAATAGTGCAAAATTTTTAATTAATTTTGAACATTATAGTATCATTTTCCTCATTTGCTTCCACATTTACTAGGGGTAGTTATTTTCCTGAAATAGGCTTTTGTTAATTAAAAATGAAATGTAGTTATTAACTTTGTTATACGAGAGTTCGTTTCAACTTATTTTAATTTGACTAAATAGTACCTTTACCGTTATAGTATCCCCTGGTCTAAGAGTGCGATGAGCTAATAATATAAATAAGACAACACTTTTTCATATACTTTGGTCAGGGTCAGTGCTGTCACTTTCATTTAAATCAATTATAAATTCCTAATAAATATTAATATTTCCTAAATATACGTTTTCTATTTCTTTTGTATGTCTAATGTAATTTTTCCATTTTTCTAGAGTTATATTGGCAATCGCTTCTCTAATACTATTTAAAGCTACTACGTTAAATTTGGGACTATCGTTAGTGCGACGAACATATTCTTTCAATTGACTCAGAATTAACTCGATCGGATTAAATACACAGTACTGTGGCGGCAAACGTAAAACAGTGTGTCCTGCATCCGTGGCCATACTATGTACAACGTATTCGTTTTCGAAAGTCTTTGTTTTAAATACTTCTAATAATTGACTTTTTGTTATAATAAATATCACATTTTTTTGTAAAAGCCGCGATATTTCAGTCTTTGTACTGTTTTTGGTAGCTTCTTCACCTGTCGTGAATGATATGAAGCATTATCCTTGACAATGACACTTGTTTCGTAATTCTCTTTCTTTTGGAAGGGGGTACATCTAATAAACATGCCAGTGAATCAACAATCCCACCTTTTTTTGTTTTATGGTATCGTGTCAGATACCATCGTCAGTGTAAGAAATTTTGAACTGTAATGCCATTTTAATTCTTTGATGTTAACTAATGACTATTAAATTTAATTTGCGTAGCTAATATATATATACAAGGTGAGGCATAATAACGAGCGATTTTAAAAAGCGCGCGAATTAAGCTGCGTCGGAGGGACGTGGAGGGAATAGTGTCAGTTACGTTCGGCGCGAAATAGCATTTAGTCACAATGGAACGTTGGACCCCACAGCATCGTGCGTACGCTGTGAAAGCATTTTATCAAAACGGTAGTTCGTACCAGCTAGCACGTCGTGCATTTCGCAACCACTTCAACATTAATCGAAATCGGCCAGTGCCATCTGCCTGTGCGATTAAAAAGTGGGTTGAGAACTTTGAAGAGACGTCGTCAACGACAAGGAAGAAAACTGGGAGACCAATATCTGTGCGCACACCTGAAAACATTGAACGTGTAAGAGTCGCCATTGACGGAAGCCCTCGTCGCTCAGCTCGCCGACACAGCGTTACACTTGGGATTTCAAACAGAACAGTAAGAAGAATTTTACACAAAGATTTGCACTTTCATCCTTACAAGATCCAAATGGTTCAGGCCCTTAAGGAAACAGATTATGTGAGCCGACGCCGGTTCAGCTTAGAATTTTTGGACTTGATTAATCGAGACGAGGACATTGTAAACCGTTTGTGGATGAGTGATGAAGCGCACTTCCATCTCTCCGGTTACGTGAACAAGCAGAACTTTCGATTTTGGAGTGACGTTAATCCTAGAGAACTGCATCAGCAACCATTGCAGTCCGCAAAAGTTACTGTGTGGTGCGCCATGTCTTCATTAGGGATAATAGGGCCATACTTTTTTGAAGATGGCCTTGGCAATGCTGTAACAGTGGCTTCGCAGAGATACGCAGAAATGTTGGAAAACTTTTTTACTCCACAACTTGCACACGTGAACGATGAGACGTTTTTCCAGCAGGACGGAGCAACATCCCACACTGCTCGAATAAGCATGAATATTGTCAATCGTTTGTTTCCAAATCATGTGATCTCCCGAAATGGGGATATTGCATGGCCCTCTCGTTCACCAGACCTCACAACATGTGACTTTTTTTTGTGGGGTTATCTGAAAAGTAAAGTTTACCAAGATAACCCTCCTCGAACAATTGAAGGCCTGAAAGAGCGGATCCGACAAGAAGTTGTTCAAATCCCACTGGCAATGCTACGCAATGTGATGGGTCACTTCAAGGTCCGGCTGGAGGAATGTGTGCGTCTAAACGGAAGGCATCTTACCGGAGTTATCTTCAAAAAATAACCGACGTTTTACTATTGCAGAAAATGCTTTTTCATGTATTTTAATATTATGAAATCAGAAATTTTCTTAAACGAAGTGTTTTTATTTAACAGCCTTTTAAAAATCGCTCGTTATTATGCCTCACCTTGTATAAGCAAATCAAGTTCGCTTACTTAGGCACAATTTATTTTCTACCACTCTGGCTATTAAAGTAGGGAATAGCTCACATCTTAGATGTGTTTACGTTTCTGTAAGCTATCACCGCAGGGAATGCTATAAAAGTACTTACCTGTTATTTAGTCAAATTAAAATAAGTTGAAGCGAAGTATAACTGTCAGATTATTACTTTATCGAAATTAATAAAATCAATACATAAGTTGTTATAAGATTTTTATTTAAGAACTAATGAAGTCTTCTGACAACTGATATAGTGAAGGGTATTATGTATACGTTTTTCTGTTTCCAGATATGTTGAAGTTTTATCTTCATTCTATGTATTTTTCTATTTTGTTTGAGGGTTTCCTGGTACTGGTATGTGTTGTGTTTCATATTATCTAGAAGTACGATATCTGTCTTATTCGCCGCAATTTGTTTGTCCATATGTATCGTTGGTACTTCATTACTATTATTAACATTGAAAATCAGATTGCCAACATTTTTTCTTTGTTGAACTGAAATTTCATGGTTAATTTACGAAGGAAACAAATTGTATTTATTTATGTGTCAATTTTTTTTTATTTTTTATTTATTATATATTTAATATTGGCCCATCAATTAAGCTCGTAAATTGATCAAGACGTGATTAATCGATGAGCCCTAGATATGGACGTGTTTATTCAATATATTTAAAATCGTAGTGTACGCCTTTTTCCGTATAGGTCTGATGGTCTTGATTACATTGTGTTATTATTATAATTATTGCTATTAGTAACATTGAAAATCATATGTTCAACAAATTTCTTTTTTTGAACTGAGATTTCTAGGCGAATTTATAAGAGAAACGATTTGAATATATTTTTCTTTTACTTTTGGTAAGTACAGAAATTAGAAAAATAATCTATTTGATTTATAAAACGATCGGTATATCTTTTTTATCTAGATGGAGCGACAAATTTTAATAAATTAAAAGAGACATAACTTGATTAAAACTGGGATCGAAATAAAAAAATAGACAGCTTATATATTATGTGTTAGTTCCTCTCTCTATATATGTAGGTCTTTCAAATTTTCCCCTACAGCTAAGAAAATGTGATGAATTTAGAGAAAGTTTGAAGAAAGTATTAACAGTTTCAAAATATTTTCTTTATAAACATCAATACGTTAATTTCTTAATATTGCTATATTGCTATCCTATTTCTATTTACTTTACAGCTGCATGACCCGATTTATCTCTTTTCATAACGGAGAGAGCATTTAAATTTTAAAAGAACTCACTATATATATATATATATATATATATATACATATATATATATATATGAATATATGTATATATGTATATATATATATATATATATGTATGTATGTATGTATGTATATATATATATATATATATATATATATATATATAAAGGCTTTTTCACGTAACCCGTTCATTAGAAGTTTTCTCTTAGGATACTTTTGAAAATTTGTGACTGTAATTTTAATACTTGAGGTATTAAAATAAAATGTTTACACCCATGAACCACATTAGGTTATACCGGAAGTCATAGCCAACTTTGATATTTTAAATGGGATGTTATACTTTTTATTGCTTTTTTAGATTCCTTGTAAAGTACTATAGCACTTTATATTAAGGTTTCTTTCGAAAAAATTAATCGTTTTTGAATTATTTTGATTTATGTGAAATTTTTTGTTTTTTCAATGTAATTTTTAAAACCACATATCTCAGCCGTATTTGATCTGAATTGCGTCATATTTCTACTGGAGACAGCGAAAGGTATAAGATTCCGAGTAATGTCTAAACATTTAAGAAATCTCTTACAGGTGTTCGAAATTTATTGAATATTTATGTAATCTTTAATTAAAGGAAAATCGATTTTCTTTAATGGAACAGCCTGTAGATGATCACGCCATAGTAAGTAGATAAATATTTTGCATCGTGTAAGTATAGGTTTCCCTATGCCTATCTCTCATAGTTTTAGAGTTATTAATGATTATTTTCTAAATTGAGCATTATTAGTAGAAAGCTTTGGAAAAAAAAATCTAAAGAGTTTTGGAATTATACCAATTGTATTTAGAATCATGAGACTTCTTGAGAAAAGGTTAGAAAAGAAAATAAATTACAAAACTGAGAAAATATTAAGTGATTAAAATGAACATATTAAAGACACATAATGCGTTGAAAATGATATTCGCAAATGTTCAAAATGATCTGCGTTCCGATTTAAACAAAGCATCACTCTTTTTCTTAAATCTGTTGTAGTTGGTTTTCTTACTTCGTGAGCGTTCAAGCTTCGAAAACCGTCTTTTACTCTAGTTGTAAGCTATTTTCTGTTTTGCACGGGAGACGCATATACCTCATTTTTTATTTGACCCCATAAATAAAAATCGAGGGTGTCAGATCGGGGGATCTAGGTGGCCAGAACCAAGGTCCATTGCGGACAATCCACCTATCCTCGAAGATATTGGTTAATTCCCGATAAGAGTGAGCAGGTGCTTCATCAAATTGAAACCAACATTGCCGTATCAGAATGTATGGTAGGTTATTCAAAAATGGCAGTACTACTTCCCTTAACAATTGTAGATACGTTACGTTTGTTAAATTCTCGTTATAAATTTCGTTTTCGACGTAGTTATGTGTAATTATTGCAAAAACATTAGAGCTAAAGTGTTTTGACTAACGGCATGCGGATTTTGTTGTGCCCAATGATGATTCTTCTATTAAAAATCCTTTCAGGGTTAAATTTCGATTCATCTGTCCAGATAATTTTAAATAAAAAATTGAGATCTTCTTATGTTTTAGTTATAATAAACTCGCAAAACTTAATTTTTATATCTTGATCTGCTGGACGAAAGGCCTAAACTGATTGGAAAGAATAAGGATGCTTTTTATTTTTCTTTAAAATCCTTTGATGTACATGAAATTCCTACATCTGCAGGTGTCGCCGGTATAGAAGTGGTTGTATGTGCATGAAAATAACCAAAAACAACGATTTCATTACCTTCGCCGCCCGTAATCGGTTTGGAACTGGCGTTAACTTTCATTACCTTTGTATGTTATGGTATAGTCAATTAGTTGGCGATTTAAGGTCTAGTTTTACTTAAAAATGTATATATTTAAAACAATCTTACATGTTTCGGCATATGGTGCCTTTGTCAAAGAATTTAAAATATAAATGATAGTATATTAATGTCATACTTGTATGACATTAAACTTTTTATAGTCCTTGTCGATAGATTGCTTACATGTAATTTTAGTTCCTTGTATTTGAGATAGTTATTATTGTCCTTGCCTTTTCTAAATTTGTTATAGAATTTATTTTTTTTCTTTATTAATTTCTTTGTTGAAGACGAAAACCATTTAGGATAATTATCGGAATGTACTAAATATTCAGGAACAAATCTATCGATAGCGAAATGTAAAGTTCGATACAAATAGGAGAGACCATGTTCCAAATCATCTGAAGCCTTCCTGAAATTGTATTTCCAAGAGCTATCCATAGTCATTTCCGCAATATAATCATATTTCAGACCGAAACTCAAACATGGATGATGATAATCAGAGCCCACCAGACAATAAGATTCTTGAAAAACTTTAACAGGTTCGGAATTAAGTAATACTAAATCTAAGATCGCACTATTAGTTTTTGTTAAAAAGTTACATTGACGCAAACCATTAAAAACATCATTAAAAATAGCTTCACAGTCACTGGAAGGCATTCCTATGGGTTCATTCTCAATAAGTGACCATCTTAAATGTGGCAGGTTAAAATCCCCTGAGATACATAAAGTAGCATTAGGATGGCGATCAATTAGAAAGTCAACGCTGCCAATAAAGTTCAAATACCGAGCCGAACCCGACAGCGGCGGAATATAAACAGCTTCTATTATAAAGCGCTTACTCCCAGCCAACACTGACACGTATATCTCCTCAGTTACTGTCCGAAACCGTCACAAGACATGACGGAAAACACGACAGGACGGCGACCAAGACACCACCTCCGCGGCTGTTAGGATTATGAGGATCCCGATCGCGCCGATATATATGAAAGTCACTCTCAAACAATTCACCATCTCCTAGCCAAGTTTCAGTCAGAACACAGATATCGAAATCCGCGGCGGCACAGTTGTTTAAGAAGTCGGCGGTATTAATTCTTAATCCTCGAACATTTTGACTTGGAGTGTACCAAATGGCACTGAGCCTAGTTTTTTGCATTAACGATCTTAGGTATACCATTAATGTGTCTTATCGTTTTGTTAGCCCAATCAGTAAGCGTAGATTGAGGATCCCTCAATTCCTGCCGCTGCATAAGAGTAAGGTCAGCCTGTATTTTCACATTAGCTCCAATGTTCCCCTATATTTATAGTTATATGTAGAATATGTGGTGTGGCAGGATTCTAACATAATGGTTTCATATCTTTGGGCGTTTATTGTTTCTTGAAAGAATATTGGCTCAATCATTCGTTGTCTTGACATTGCTACCCAAACACCAATTTTAACTGGACGCAATGGTACTTCGATTAAATTTTCTGGATTATCTGCCCTGCAAGCTCTATAATTCTGCGAATTAACAACACCTAACAGGCGAAACCATGCTTCATCAGGATAGAAAGTAAGTAATATATTGCTAGACAATATTATTAGTAGATGATCATAATACCTCTGGCAAAACTGGATTCGTTGTAAAAATCAGATGGGCAAATTTGATGGACAATTGAAAATTTATATGGGTGGAAGTGTAGCTGTTCTTTCAGGTACTTCCGACCGGATATATATGAAAGTTCCAAAATGGATGTTAATCGAAAAGATTAATTGTTAAGCGAAGCTTACTTATTAGTGGGAATAGACAACGTACAGAAATATGATAACTTTTCTCAACAGTTTGATGCAGATTTTACAAAATATCAGATGTAACAACGTTAGCACGATCAGTAGATTTACCTTTAACCGCACTAAAAGTATTTAAGAACCGTTCGATTATTCAAACACTGTGTTGTGTAAAGTAACAAGTTCAATTTAATTTGTTCTACAGGATAAATTTTAATAAATTGATTGTGAGTCAACTGGTTGGAATATGTCTATTTACTATCTTCATTTTGTAAGCCACCTCGAAAATAAAACATTACAATAAATGTATTTTACTCGACAGTAAAGACCATTTTGAGAGTATAAACAACCAATTGTTTTATTTATTTGATTGCTTAACTTTTACTTTGTTAAATTTACATTTAAAGATCTGGCATGTCAGTATAAAGTTGCAGATTTGTTGCCAGCTTAAGCAAAAAGCATTTTAAATTGTAAATACAAATTTCAACGATTATATTTTATTCACGTGCTTGAATTAGGTATCTTTGTCCACATAAAATATATCAAATACCAATACATTATAAAAATAATGTTAGCTAACTTTCAAATAAACTATACAAATTTCAACAAAACTTGAAATAACATAACAATTTTCAAAAAATTCATTTGTAAGTATACGTACCAACTCTATAAATTTAAATATCATCTGCCAAAAACCAGAAGAAATTTTAAGCGAATCCCTCCCATGAATTCCGTCCTGCTTAGTTTCAGCACGACTATCTTCTACGTCTTCAGGCATTCTTTCTCTTTTAATAGGTACGTCGTATAGGTAATTTTCATGAGCGGTCGCCACTTTGGTTCTGAATGTAACACTACAAATCACACTCGTATGAACACTAACAGTCCTCTTCGAAGAACACCAGGTTCATTTCTGTCACTGCAATCAAGCCGGGCACTTCGAACAAGTCTTCTCTTAATCACTTTAATTAGTGGCCTAGTTGACCCCTAACGTTTAGTTCGCTTATTAAAGAACATCACCTACGCCTACTGTACGACATGTACGTGCATTCATTGTTCTTTCCTACTTCTTTTGTTATTTATGTAGTCATTTCAATCATCAAGAATATTTTAATGAACGCGTAACGAATGATTCACTTCGTTAAAGTATTTAAATTCGTTTGCTCGTCAAGCAGCCACACTCAATTGATCTAGCAACAGGTGCTTTCTAACGATTACATAATGTCCACTACTTCTATTACTACCTCCATATAGTACTGCTGGCTTTTTAAATATTATGCATTATTGATTTGATGTTGGGATGAGGTGTGTTTATTATTTAGTAATTCCTGTTTATGCGCACCTCTATCATGTGTTCTGTGTGACCTTCGATGGCAAGTCGTGCATGTGTTTACTGTTATACACTCTAAGGTAACTACTATAATTCTCGCATCGAAAACAAATCCTATGCATGTAATGGAGATGTAAATACGTCTCTTTTATATGGTGTTTATATACATTTTACTATTACAGTATTGGAAGCGCATCAGTATTATGACGCGATTACTTTTTCTACGTCCTAATTATACGAATATTTTCTCGTTAAAAGTTGTCGGTTTCTAATTTTATTATTGTTTTATTATTTTCAAATATTTACAAACGATGAATATGTTGAACCACGTGATATCACAGGAAGTACCTACATACTTAAAAACAATAACTAATACCGTTTATATTTTTTTAAACGTGCTGTTGAGCTTGCCCATTTTTTTTTAATATTATTAAAAATGGGGTGTGAAGAACACAATACAAGTTCAAATGTATTTTTGAATGTATCTTCTCCAAAGACGTAGATACGTATTTCACATTTCTACATGATTATCAATACGCCCCTGTTGGAGAAGAGACACATTCAATTTATTTTCAAATATTTACAAACGATGAATATGTTGAACCACGTGATATCACAGGAAGTACCTACATACTTAAAAACAATAACTAATACCGTTTATATTTTTTTAAACGTGCTGTTGAGCTTGCCCATTTTTTTTTAATATTATTAAAAATGGGGTGTGAAGAACACAATACAAGTTCAAATGTATTTTTGAATGTATCTTCTCCAAAGACGTAGATACGTATTTCACATTTCTACATGATTATCAATACGCCCCTGTTGGAGAAGAGACACATTCAACAAAACATAACTACCTTGCTATCTCGCAGATATTATTAAGACAGAGCGTGAAGGAATATTCAGCGCTGTCTATATAATAATCGCAGAACTAGCCGGGTGTTCTTTATAGTCGGTAACCACCGTATCTATAAAAAACTGTATTATCGTGTCTTCACTACTTGTCGGCGTAAACCGAATACGTATATAACAACATAATTTGAAACATACTTGAGTAGGTAAAACCTACCAATTTTGTATAATACAAAAGTATTTTTAATAATATATAATACATATTATTAAAAATGGGGTGTGAAGAACACAATACAAGTTCATATTTATTTTTGAATGTATCTTCTCCAAAGACGTAAATACGTATTTCACATTTCTACATGATTATCAATACGCCCCTGTTGGAGAAGAGACACATTCAACAAAACATAACTACTTTGCTATCTCGCAGATATTATTAAGACAGAGCGTGAAGGAATATCCAGCGCTGTCTATATAATAATCGCAGAACTAGCCGGCTGTTCTTTATAGTCGGTAACCACTATAAAAAACTATAAAGATCACCCGGCTAGTTCTGCGATTATTATATAGACAGCGCTGAATATTCCTTCACGCTCTTAATAATAATTACAAATAAATGTGTTTTTTTGATAAAAACACATTTATTTGTAAGTATCCCTCCCCATAGTCAATGCATTTCTGCATCCTTGAAAACTAATCTTTAAGAGATGTTTCCCAATCTTTCCGCGTTAATTTGTTTCTTTAATTTTTAAGTACGTCAACCGCTTCTTCGGCCGATGTAAAACGTTGAAACAAAAAGGTGCCATGTCTGCACTATACGACGAATGAACTATTTACATTCAATAGACATTTAAATACTCAATCGTTCAAACAGCACTGTGAACCCGAGCGTTATCTTATCCAAGATGATTCATCCTCTTGCACAATTTTCGCGAATACTTTAGAGAACTTGAGGCAAACAAACTATAGTGTACCATTCTAAACGGTTCTGCACCCCTGTACTTGAAACGTGTCCATTCTTCTCAAAAAAGTGTGCTGGCGAACAACTTCTGTTGGAATCTCACTCGTTTTAAGACAATCTAAATAGCTGATTGTTGCTACTTCGAACTCATAAAAGTGCAGCTAAGATTCATCACCTATAATTATGTACGCAAGATTAAACAATTAAACGATTCATTGTCAAAAAGATCTAGTGTGGATCTGCACCATTTCACACGGTCTTATTTTAAACCTTAAGTCAAATTATGGGTAATCCAACGGAAACAAAATTTCCGCACCTTCAAATGTTTGTGAAGAAACTCGAAAAACGTATCATTCAAAAATCAATCACGTTTAAATTAATTATATTACTGCTTCACGGTAGCTAAGAAACATCACTTGTCACCAAATACCCCATAAATTTCTTGGAAACATTCCTTGTGGATTAAGTCACGTTTGAAATTGCAAAAAAAAATCATTTCTCCATAATGCTCTTTATTAAATTCCATGATTTCTTGTGCAAGTAATTACTTTAAACTATTGTAAAATCTTCACACAGACACAAGAGAAATCACTAACGAAAACGAATACGAAGCGTTGTTCTTCGGGATATTTCGTCGCGTTTGGATAATTTCGTCCTGAGAATAACAACTTTCGTCCTAACGTTTCGGTAATCGAGACATTCTTGAAGTCAGCATCGCAACGTGAAGATCCTCAAGAAAAGGTGAAAGTGACCGAAACGTCAAGGCGAAAGTTGTCCTTCTCAGGGCGAAATCATCAAACGCAGCGAAATATTCCAAAGAACAACGCTTCAACAAACGACCGCGAAAACATTCGGATTTGAAGTCACAGTCTCCACCAATTCGGATAAAATAAGTACATTGTTTAACTGTCACTGTTCGGGTCCTGCTTTGAAAATAACATGTAGGCTGCTATATTTTCAACAAAAAAATTGCTTTATTAGACAATAATGTAAACGCCTTCATTTTAGAAGCAATGTCTCCAAACGATTTACAAGATGGGTAATTCTTTTTTTTATATAAACTTGTTTTTTCTTCCAAAAAAAGATTGTGATGCAATTTTAAATGTCTTCCACGGAACCAAAGTTCTTTTGAAATGGTATATTCCCATTTGAACGTCTTCAGTTTTCGCAGAGTCTGTTGGGCAACATACGGTTTGGCGTTGACATAATAGAAGATGACATGACTTTCCATATTCAGCTTAATAAGTTGCTTGCAGTACTTATCCGCTGTAATTTTTTCACCAATTAGAAGTAGCTCGAACAAAATTATTCCTCTGTAATCCTACCATACAGACAATGAGAGATTCATCAGACACGAGCCAAATTTTGTTACTATTTCTGCACTTCCACCGGCTCGTTTGAATTTCTTTCTCGTTGGACATTCTAATATAGAATTAACTTTTCGTTGCCTGGTATACCTCGATCAAAAGACTTATTTTATTTTTTAAAAGAATTCGATACCAAAGTTTCGAACTTAGTTTATAGATGGCGAAATGTATACCATTTGACGATATTTCGTCTGTCAGCAGTCTCTTTAATTGCAATCAATTCTTTGGTTATTTTTCACCAAGGCAGGCAAACACGTCATCGCCAGCACCGACAGACCATCCAGAGCGATGATGATAATCGAGAATGAAACTTTTAACTTCAAAATCTTTCAAACAACTGTATAACTGTTCAAAGAACAGAGGCACGGTCTAAATAAATGTCTTGAAGGTTTTCGGTTTTTTTTCGGGTTCAATACTGAACACAACGGCAGCTGGTTCTACAGTTTCTTACTGACGCTGCTACTTGTTAATAGGTAAACATCATAAGCATAAAACGGACAACGAAACCACACCAAATTGTTTTTACTAGCTGTCAAAATTAGGCACGAACTTTTATAATTACCCCCGGCTTCTATGAAAAGTTATTCACTTCCTAGCCATTTGTATTTATTAGCATCCCTTATGATTTGTTTCGCCATATAACAGTAATGCTTGCCATGGCGTTTTTCTTTTCCCATTTCTTTCTCTTCATTTGGATATACGTTAAATTATTTTATGAATGTGAATGTGGGTCGTCCTCTAATGCTCGATTTAACAGTGTGTAATTTTAGTTTACCTTTGTTACTACGATGTGTATATAGATTATTATTATTATTAAGAAATATTTGTCGAGGACTGTTAATGTCGTATCCGTTTCTTACTTAATAGAGTGTAGATTTTAATAGTTATAATATTATTATAGTTATACTAATGAAATTTTATCTACTATCCTTATGTAATGTTTATTATGTTGTAGTACCTAAATTATTAAACGCTTTCATTAATGGTTTTCAACTTTTTTACTAATCGATACAGTAACTAAAGTAAATTTTCGAATACATAAGCTGAGAAGATGCTTTTGTGACTAATTGTAACATGTCATTTTTGCCATTCTGGAGTTATTCGCTATTTCTTCAATACAAGAGTATTGTATACAATATACGAGAGCGTGTAATAATTGAATTAACACAGCTATGGCACGATAATCTACGTATGCGTGTCATCTGTCAAATCTATCATATGTTAGAAGCTGTAAAAGTTTGATCCAAAGTCGTTGCGTCCGTTGTTTCTTACAGTTGTTTAAAGTAAACGTGTTACGCCGTTTTGTAAATATGGACAAAAGAGAATTGCGTGCTGTGATTAAACACTTCGATATCGCCGAAAAAAAACAAAAGAAATTAAGAAGAGTTGGATAATGTTCACTGCGAATCTGCGCCATCATTTAAGACAGTTTGTTTCTGGGTGAATGAATTTAAACATGCCCGTAGGAGCACCGAAGATGAACCAAGAGCAGGACGTCCGAAAGAGGCTGTCACTGACGAAATGATCATCAAAGTTCATGATCTTGTTTTAAATTATAGTCGATTAAAGCCGCGTGAGATAGCAGACACTATATATCTAAAGAACGTGTTGGTTATATCTTACATGAATTATGTCACACTCTGTATAAGGAATGTTGATGTACAAACCAACGTCCGTCAAGTGGGCCACTCGACCGCAGAAACAACAAACACAAGCGATTTATTATCGACAATAGTTTACTTTATACAAACACTTTAAAATCATAGTAGTTGTACTCACATACTGAAACGAATAAGATCATTGAAAATTATAATTATTGTACCAAATAATAAAATTGGTATAATTTTAAATAAATAAAATTTTTAAAAAAGTTTCTTCGATTATTCAAGAACAAATTTCATGAACACTTGCATATGAGAAAGCTAGCTCTCAGGAAGGTGGGTGCCGCGTCTGCTAAGTGTGGACCAAAAACGAATTATATATTACCGATGACGAAACGTGGATACACCACTATACCCCCGAAACAAAAGTTCAATCCAAGCAATGAGTAGAAACCGGTTGCAGTGCACCAAAGAAAGCAAAAGTGATTCCATCAGCGAACAAGGTTATGGCCACCGTATTTTGGGATGCTCGTGACGTTATCTTTATAGATTATTCGCAAAAGGGCAAAACAATTACAGGCGAGTACTACGCGTCGTTATTGGACCAGCTGAGTGAAAAATTAAAGGAAAAACGACCGCATTTGACATGAAAGAAGGTTTTGTTTCATCATGGCTCATGCATTGAACAGTGTCGCGACAAAATTATTTGAATTGCGATTCGAAATATTTCATGTACCTTACAGTCCAGATTTAGCTCGATCTGACTTTTTTTCTTGTTTCCCAACTTGAAAAAGCGATTTTCATCTAATGAGGAAGTGATTGCAGTAACAAATGATTATTTTGTGGCGTTTGATTTGACCTATTATAGTAAAAAATAAATCTAAGAAACTGGAATAAAGTATCTTCATTCGTACTACTTATTTTAGTTTTCAGACCACCGTTGTATGTAAAATATTTTAGCGACTCGGTATTATATTTTTCAATCATTAGGTAAATACTTTTCTTCTCAATGATTACCAAATTTGTATGCATATACATTCATATATAAATACATATTTACTTGCCATCAAGGTCCACATACTGGTTTGAGCTGGAACGTTTCACTAATGATTTTACCATTTTCTACGTCGCATATTATTTTGAGTTGTAAACGCTAATTATATATAATTTAGTAACCATACAGTTTTAAATCATAAATATATACATATTGTTGACTTATACAAGAGAGGAAGTAAACGTACTCTAAATACAAACAATTTTTTTACATAGAAGTTTAAATATGCAATCACATGTTTTAAATGTACGAAATGTACGAGGTGTGGCTATAAAATAACGAGCCAGATCCTGCTACAGATGAACTATGCATATGCCAAAGTCGTGCGAGACAGCTACGTAGCATGAACCCATCTTTTTTTGTTGCCGCACATCCAATGTCTATGAGCATAATGGTCTCGTAGTGACCTTTGTATAAGATCTATTTTTTTTTGTTTTGTCGGAAAAATGATATAAAATCCGCTATATTGAGACTTATCTTTTATTAAAAGAAGTATATGGTAATGAATGTTTATCACTTGAACAGGTATTTGAATGGTTTAAGCATTTCCAAGATGGCCGAGAAGGCGTTACGCGCGGAACGGCCTTCCACGTCAAAAACGGATAAAAACATTGAAAAAATCAGTAATCCCATCCGGTCTGACCGTTAACTATTTGTGCGATTGCTGACACTGCAGAAATTGACAAAGATTGCGTAAGGCAAATTTTATATAAGAATCGTAAACATGCAAAAAGTGTGTGCGAAAATGATGCCGAAAATTCTCACAATCGAACAAAGAACTCCTAAAAATATTTATAATACAAAAGTATTTTTAATAATATAAAAAATATTATTAAAAATGGGGTGAAGAACACAATACAATCATTTATGTTTTTTTGAATGTATCTTCTCCAAAGACGTAGATACGTATTTCACATTTCTACATGTTCGTCGGTACGCCCCTGTTGGAGAAGAGACACATTCAAAACAAACATAACTACGTTACTATCTAGCCGAAATTATTCAGATAGAGCGTGAAGGAATATTCAACGCTATCTATATAATAACAGCCGAAGTAGACGTGTTTCTTATAGTCGGTAACCACCGTATCTATAAAAAACTGTATTCTCGTGTCTTCACTACTTGTCCGCGTGAGCCGAATGTGTATATAATGTGTATTTATGTTGAAAAATATTTATAGTGACACTTTAAGTACTTTATTCCCCTGACCTGGCTCCATGTGACTTATAGTTTTTTCAAGGTCATATCTGCATTAAAAGGAACAAGGTTTCAGACTGTTGAAGCTGTGAAAGAAAATACGGCACGCTTCATGAACAAGTTCACAGAAAAAGACTTGGAGCTCACAGGAAAAGACTTCCAGCAATGTTTTGCACAATGGACAATTCGAATGGGGCGGTGTAGGTATAGGGTAGGGGCGTATATTGAAGGGGATATTAATTAAATATATATAAATTTAAAATAGAAAGGTTTTACAGCATCAGTCTCGTTTATGTACCAGCCTATTTGCATTTGACACATTCGATAACTACAAGTGAAAAATAAATTTACAAGTTGGATTTATAATGAAATTGTTCCATAAATTTCTTTCAATTTTTATTTTTAACTAGCTAAACCCTGCCACCCTTCGCTGTGGCTAAGTCTGATATGAAATGAATGGGAAAGTAGCATCATGCGAAATGCTCTGCGAATTGTGGAAAGATGGTGCCTTGAGGAAGGATTAACTGTCAATCCTCAAAAAAACAAGTTGGTAGCCTTTATCAACATGAGAAAACTAAATGATCTGGGCAGCGTAAGGCCGTTTGGACAAGAGTTGATGCGAAACTGAATTGGGGCAGACACCTAGTCAAAGTGGCAGACAGCGCGACGCAGCTCTTCTGGAGATGCAGAAGAGCTGTTGACAAGACCTGGGGACTAAAACCAAATGTGGTATATTGGTTGTACACAGCAGTAGTAAGACCAACGATTACCTATGGAGCAGTTGTCTAGTAGAGGAGGACGGAGCGGACATCGTCGGTGGGGCTCCTCACGACTCTCCAGCGACAGGCTCTGTTGGGAATTACGAGAGCTATTAACAGCACGGGAACCGCCTCCATGGAGGCCATCGTGGGTCTCCCTCCGTTGGAACTATATGTAAGGGCGGAGGCAGTGTCTGCGGTCCTGAGGCTGAAGGTCAATGACGTATGGTGTCCTAATATGGTTGTAGGGAGCCATACAGATATCACAGGAACTATACTGGAAGAGTCGATATTTCGAATGCCGGCGGACAGTATGGCACCTGAAATTATGTTTGCAGCTAAGCTGAACATATTTATACCGACCAGGGAACAGGCAAAAAGTCGCTCGAACGATTGTGGTGCCGGCACCTGGTACATTGATGGATCACAATCTAGTCAGGAGGCAGGTGCAGACATATGCGGAATGTGCTCTAGAAGGAAGATATCGATATGTCTGGGGAAACATACTACGGTTTTCCAGGGCGAATTGTTTGCAGTCGCATCGTGCGCCGAGGAAACTCGGGAAGCCGGCTGCGCAAACAAAAAAATCAACATAACGATTGATAGTCAGGCGGCTGTTAAAGCCACTATGAAGCTATCTACCAAGTTTAAGCTGATGAAATATTGTAAACGGGTCCTCAATAAACTGGCACAAGACAATACTGTGTCGCTGATATGGGTGCCAGGACACGAGGGAATTAAAGGCAATGAGATAGCTGACGAACTGGCCAAAGAAGGTACTAATAGGAACTTTCATCGGACCAGAACCTGTATCTGGAATCGCTAAGGATTCCGCTAAAAGGGAGATCTGGTTATTGCTAGAAAATGAACATAAAAAGAAATGGAGATTAACAGAAGGTCAACTCCATACCAAAACACTACTAAGGGAGTTGGACGGAAAGTGTTCAGCCAACCTAATTCGTAGTAACAAAAAGAAATTAAAATAATTACCGGGTTAATAACCGGACATTGTCCTTTAAGGAAGAATTTGTACAACATGGGCTTGGTTAGCGAGCCCTGGTGTAGGAGATGTGAAAAACATGAGGAAACTAGCCTTCGTGTAATATTCACGTGTGAGGAACTGAAGGAACTCAGACAGAAATATTTCGGGAGAGATCTAAGTGTACTCAAACTTCCCCAGAGGAGGAGAGTGGCTTTTATCGAGGACACAAGCTAACAGAGTGGAACTGAGAGATCTATTGGGGATAGTGCAAAGAGCAGTGTGCTCAACTGCCTGGACGTGCTGGCGTCCAACCCAAAACAGAAGAAGAAGAAGAATGGGAAAGTAAATAAAAGTATTATAACGAACATAAATTCATCGAGAAAACACATCATTAAATATATGAAATGAAAGAAAATAGTTATTTTTATATTAAGTGCGCAAAGCATGGGTTACACACCTTGCATACTGAGATTCATTAAAAAACGTCCCTTTTTTTGACAATTGAAGAAAAACATCTTTTTTCTCCAAATTTTCGCTTGCATCACTGGATTCCATTGGGACCCAATTTCGCAATCAAACTGTAACCGACTTGCACAAATTTCTTGACACTTTTATATTTACACTCGTAACTAAAACAACCCAGTGCAATTGCCGTAGCGGCATAATTATATAGGTGACATTTTTTTAATTTATATTAATCTACAGTTTTAAATTACTACAATTGGAGAAATAACATTGTTTATATTACGTGTGAAAAGTAGTTTTTGAGTTTTCAAACTCAACATTCTCAAACTCAAAAAACTTATGCTTTGCGCACTTAATATAAAAATAACTATTTTCACAAAAAAATATTTTTATTGTAAAGCTAGGGATTGCCTACATTTTTTATAAGATCAGATTGTCTACCGACTCTAGAGCATGCGACGTATAATTGCTCATAGCAATCGTTTTCTAAATTCAAACCGCACACTTGTAAAGATTGCCCTTGCGCTTTATTAATAGTCATAGCAAACGCAAGCCGTATTGGATATTGAAATCCTTTGAAATCGAACGCCGTGTCGCGACATGGCGTTCGATTACTTGCAGTTGCTAATTCCATTCTTAAAAATTGAAATCGATTGATTTTTAGAGATTTGGCGTCCTCTTGAATATAGCGTTGAAATATTTGCTTATTGCACGAGGCGTCTAGCTCGCTTGAGAGTTCTCTTTCAACGGTTCTTCAGGAGCAGGCATAAGGGATAGGGCGCGCTGAAGTCTGAAATTCGATCTTCGGACCCTTATCCAACCTAACCCACGACTAGAAATTACCGGAAATTAAACTCTATTTTTCGACTTTTGGCCAGCTTTTTAGGATTTGGCCCCACTGTAAGTCAGTCGGAATGAGTTGTATTCGTGGAAGTAGTACGTATAGATTGTTCATAAATTTGTTAACTACTGATCGTGTGCCATTATATAACTTTGGCTGATTAATGTTTCGCACTAACATAATTGGCACTCTAATTTTCAAACTCAGAATGTGTGACGGTAATCCGGAAACATTGGGAAAATCTGTTTCGCTTGTTTCCGAAAGATAGCGCTATTATGTCGAAGCGCACCGCAGGTTTCACCGGTGCGAAAAGACTTTTGTCCCGCCGAAAAAAAAAACTATAAAAACTGACGTATTCGAATGCAAGGTTGTGTCAAAATTTCAAATCAATCGACCGACTCCTTTTCGAGTTTTGCGAGCACAAACATGCGCAGGCTGAATTTATATATACTCGTATATAGATTTCTATGCAAGTGAGTCCCATAATTTTACAAAACATTTGTAACTAACAATATTTAATACATTTATATTCTTGATACGAAGGACACTGCAAATTATTTTTCTTCTACGAGGGCTTTTGTAATTATTAAATCTCAAAATACCCCAACAGGGTTGTTCTCTGTCTGTCGAACAAGTAATACATAATTTTAAGAAAACACATTTACTAATTTTTTAAAGTATTTCCCTCCATAGTTAATGCATTGTTACATCCGTGAAATGAAAAGAAATCAATCAGTTCGGACCATACGGCCAATGACCCATAATTTCAATGTTTTGAGCATTCAAATACTAAATCTTTCGTTCCATCTTTATAGGTGATTTTCGCAGATATTTTGAAGAACTTAAGACAAACTATAGTGTGCCATTATAGACTAACAGTGCGACGGCCTCCCAGCGTTTCAGTGACCATATGTCCGTTAATCCCAAAAATGTGACGACCATCTTTTTGTTTTGGCATTTTCTTTAACAACTTCTATTGTAGCCGTCTTATTTTCAAACATTTGCTATACTGCTGCATGTAGCTTTTTTCAGATGTATACCCAAGTTTAATCGCGGTTTTCTTTTTGAACTGACGTGAAACTGTGAGGAATACAAGGAACAGAGCTTAGGTACTTTCAATTGTTTTATGTAAGATGCTGCTAATTGCCTTTATACCAATATTCAGGGTTGCTTGAATTCTTCTTACAATAACATACCGATTCTCTTCAGTCATATCCCGAACAAAACCAATAACATCGTGGACCTTGAAACTTGTCATTTAAAGAGAGTGGACCATGTCGAGATGCATTATACCACCACTTTAATGTAGCTAAGGAGCATGACTTCTCGCTAACTACCTAATTGATACTTCAGTGCGATACGACAATGCTTTATTATTGTTATTCAATTTTTACAGCTAAGCGTCCTCGTACTACTTTTTCTCGTACACGATAAATGGCAATATTTTTATCAATTTTAACTGAACGCAGTATCCAAAAATTATAGGTAGATAATATCATTCCTTTAAGTCCAATATTTGTTGTTTTTAATATGGTTTAATTGAAATCCCGAAATAAGTTCTATAAATTTTGGGGGTTGAGAGAGATAAAAACAATCAATAGTATTTCAAAATGCATTTAGAACTTTATTAAATAAATGAAATTTAAGAAAAAGTGCCGAACATTAGTAAACAAACACATCAGTTACAAACCGCTAACGATAGGTCGTTTACCTCTTCTTGAAAAGGAATACAAAGTCCACTATCATGATAACACCACATGCTATCGTAAATATAGCTACCAGAAGTGTGTTTCCTCTTTGGTTTGAATCATCGGCGAAATGTATAATGCACATAACTCCTGCGACGATGTTCAAGACTCCGCCGGTGAATATTACTATCAGTTCATAGAGTATGTTTGTGTCGTCAAATATATAGATCAGAAATAATGCAAAAGTAATTATGAAGAAGCCACCGGCACTTATAACGACCAAATCTCGAGATCTCCAATCGTAGTAGCTTGTTTTGTCGTCTGCTATTATGATACAAGTAACCAGACACAAAATCTAAAGAAAAAGAACTTATTAATAACTGGATTTAATTTAATATAGACTTGGAGATAATGTCATTTTGTAATACATATAAATATCGTATATATTATGGCAACATTTCGTTAAAGTCAAGAACCACGCGTCATGGAAGTCAAAGAACATCCATACACGTTTTGTTTCTTCATTTTCTGGTGCATCTTCTTCAATTTCGCGTTAATCAAGACTTTGGCAATGTATTTGTGACTGTATTATAGTAGTAACTTTGATATTAAACTGAATGTCGTCGTTTCCCAGTTACAACTTGCCATTGTCATCAAGATAAACAATATTATTTACACTTACATCCAAAACAATTATTATATTATTAGACAGATAATGGTAAATGTTACTTCTGAAATTTTGGACTAGCAACAGTAGTAGCTGCCCTGAAGATGTCCGGCCAAGAAGGAAGAAGTGCGAAGCAGTCTTGGACAATGACCGCGAAAGTCTACAAGCCAGCTGTTATGGTAAAATTTACATAATTCATATAAGTTTGCTACTTCAAAAATATAGATAAATCTAAAATTTAATCGTCCACGTCAACTACACTACAGTTCATAAAGTATAAGTTTTCAGTTCGTACTGCCCAAGTGTGAACCGCAAATTGTACTTTATCTCTTCCTAACACACATGAATACCCGCTGTAGTACTATACACGTTTGTCATTTTAAGTTAATACGTACGCCTTTGAAATATTATATTAAATAAAAAGGAATACGTTGTCCAGGAGATACTCTTATGATATTCGGCTTGCTGTCAAATTATTTCAATATTGTTGTTTATTGGCTTTGTTTCCGGTATTCTAACTTCTAGGTTAAGCATTCTTCTAATTTGAATATTTCATTTTCACTAAAAATTACAAAATCTGGTCTTTTGAGAACAATACTGACAACAAATAGTAATATCAATTAGTGGAAATAAGTACGAAATTGTTTGATTATCACTTTGACATTTCTAACCTATTTATTTTACAGAATATTTCTTACATGCCTGGTACCTAAACCTATAATTTGAAAACATATTGACAACTCAAAAGGTTTTAATTCTTTTTAAAGAGTTACAAACATAACTTTTACATTATTTTCCAATATTTTGAAACTTATTTAAAATATAGGCAATATATAAATTAAGTAGAAGTATACATCAAATTCATACAAGCCCAATCTTCTTAGCCCAGATATAGTGCAAGAAAATTATTTCGGTAGGTATGTCATTCTTAATAATGCAAACATTTTTTAACGCTAAAGATCTTTTTCAATATTATTATACGTCAAATTTCGACCCTTGTATATTTTTAGTATTTGCTAGTAATTGCTACTTTATCGTACTACTTGTATTGCTTAAAAATAAATTACCATATTTTGTATTTTAGTTTGTTGGTTATTTTTGAACCACAGGGTATATATACTAGGTTTCTGTTATATTTAAGTACTACTCTTCGTACTAATTGAATTATTAAAATTTAAAATACCTTATCTTGCTTTTGATTGTTAGTTATTTTTGTATAACCAGGTATGCATAAAAGGTTCGCTAATTTTATTCCCACTTCCCAGTTATTAGATCTTTCAGTAACGATTTCTTAACTTTTTCAATACCTAAAATTATATATTTCTTGTACTGCTTTGATTCCTTAATAATTAATTTGTTTATATAAGTTAATTAGTAAGTATTAACATCAATTGTATTAAAAAGGTTGAATACATACCTAAGAAGAGAGATAGGAGAGTACCAGAACGGATTCATGCAGGGAAAGTCAACAATCGATGCAATTCACTCATTAAGCCAAGTTGTAGAAAAATGCTATGAAAGAGATATAGACCTACATTTAATATACATCGATTTTAAACAGGCGTTTGATAGTTTGGAAAGGAAAACTATCATGAAGGAAGCAACAACATTGGGAATACCAGAAAAGATAAAAAGGCTAATCAGAATGACATTAGATGAATCAAAAGCAGCTGTAATTACAGAAGAAGTTATGACAAATGCAATAAAACAAACAAAAGGAGTAAGACAGGGAGATGGACTTTCGGCGGCACTATTTAACATAGCATTGGAAGGAACCATACGAAGTTGTGAAATAACCGGATCCTTAATACAGAAATCAATACAAGTGATTGCATATGCCGATGATATTGCTGTCATGGCAAGGGACAAGAAAAGTTTAGAAAAAATAATAAAGAGGATAGATGGAGAAGCACGGAAACGAGGTCTAGAGATAAATCAAAAGAAACGAAATATATGAGAGTGAGTAGGAAACAGGCAGAACATGGGAAGGAAATACTGATGGGAGACCGCAGGTTTGAACAAGTACAAACCTTCAAATACCTCGGAACGATTATAAGTAATAAAAACGATAGAAGTATAGAAATAGCACAAAGAATAAAATCGGGACACAACGCATACTACAGGTATGGGGAGATAATGAGAAGTAAAAAGATAAGTAGGAAAACAAAATTGAAAGTGTACAAAACAGCGATAAGACCGACAGTCTTATATGCGGCGGAAACTATGTGCATTACAAGCAGGGACGCAGAAAATTTAAAAATTTTCGAAAGGAAGATAATTAGAACGATTTATGGACCGGAGAGGATAAGCGAGGAGCAGTATCGACGATTAACTAACCAAGCTATAAGAGAAATACTAAACGGAGAAGATATAATAAAGGAAATCAAAACGAAAAGAATACGTTGGTATGGACACATAATGAGAAAGGAGGAAGAATCAATATCAAGGAAAATAATGAAATGGAAACCGCAGGAAAGTGGATCCAAAGGAAGACCTAAGTTAAGATGGGAGGACCAAGTGATTAATGACATAAGGGCCATGGGAATCATTAACTGGAGAGAGAAGATAAAGGATAGAAAGGTATGGAGGCAAATAGCAGATGAAGCAAAGAAACATGACAACCTGTAAATACAAACAAACAAGAAAATGGAGAGGAGTGACGAACCGCCCCATAATGATAGTCAGAAGAGCTCAAGCAGCGGCTCCAATTCCGTAAGGAATGTATAGCCGGTTATATATATATATATATATATATATATATATATATAATAAAATCGCCTACTGATTAGGTTTACCATATATATATATATATATATATATATATATATATATATATATATATATATATATATATATATATATATATATATAAGTTAATTGTTACTATTGTAACTTAGGCCTCCCGTTTAAATATCGTAACGTTGGGTTAGTTTCCATTGACGTTTGATTTAACCGGACATCCTATAAATTCTTAATTTTCTAGTTAAATTATGGAGTCTGTGTATTCTGTAAGTCATGTCGCATTAGAGAGTTAATATTATAGCCATTTATAAATACCTTAGTCAACTGGGGCTTTTTTTTTGCGTAATTTTTAGTTTATTTAAATTCATTTTCCAATGGTTTGTTTACAAACAGCAGATTAAGTATTGTTAGTTAAGACTGTCAAGTCATTTGCGCATGCGATTTAGAGTCACATGGACAGAATTTGCATGTGTGTGCGTTCACCTAATTCTGCAAGTTAATTTTTTTTCTATAAATTAATAAACGTTGTTTTAGTTTAGTATTCCTAATTGACATGAACCCTAGGTAATTATGAGAATTTTTGAGGATGTCAGTTATGGATTTTAATTTGGTATTTCAATTTGGGAAGCTCCTTGAAGTAGACGTACAGTGACATCTATTAGTATTTATTTGAGATATAGTACGATGTAATTAACGATTTTGGGGTATTAATTAGTTGAAATTTAAAAGGAAAGCTATTGTAAATTAGTAGTAGGTTGCCTTTGCGGTCGATTTCCTTTGTAAAATTAATTAAATATAAGATTGAAATATTCTTTCAAATATTGTTTTTTCTTGTATGACGTCGCACTATCGACTATAAAACTTCGCTGAGGGCCTGATTCTCTCTTATTAGTTCTCGTTACAGCCAAGTGGCACAGCTTCGTAACTCTGGTGTTAAAATTGTCTAGCGAAGTAAAATTTAATTAAAACATTGGTCAATGTTCGCTAGTAGCGGTTTTTAATTTTACTTCGCCTTGTAAATCAACGTGGAGGTGTTCCTAAGTTGATTTTCGTGAACTAATCACGGATTGGAAAGATAGTTTTTTCCCGACCACGCGGTTAGGGGTTTCCATTTTTAAATGATTGTAAACTAATACACGAGAGCAAGATTGGTAAGGCGTTACCATCCCCAAAAATTTGAGTAAAACTGAGGTAATCAGCATCCGCACATTATTGAAAGACCGGTATGCTGAAAATTTTCCTGTGAATTGCATTACTGTGGACCACATATACTACATATACATACATATACTTTGTGCAAACATAAATTTTGGAATTAATTTTAGTAATATAATTTCTGTAATTATTATCATTAAAATTAATGAACATTTCAATTTTTTGTTATAATTAATATATTTCTGCATATACAGTGTGGACAACCCTTAATAAATTTATTTTGGTATAAATTTTTATAACTTGAACTTGCGCAATTAAATAATTAATTGTGTGTTATATAAGGAATTATTGCATATACAGTGTGTGTCAATATCTATGTAAGGTTTATTGAAGATCTTTGATAAATTATTTATGCGATTCTTAAATTAAGGTTCTTAGTTAATTTGTTTTCCATATTTGGTCAAATCATTTCAGATGTTGACCTTCATAATTTTTTATTAAATCTGGTGATATTATTTTTTGTAATTTATCTAAAGCACCTGCTTTTATGTGCAAATAGTTTAGTTTCACATATTAGTCAATTTCTTGTCTGCACTTTAAAATTATTTCATTCATATATTATACTGGGTGAGTCTTTTACTCATGACCAGAATTTACTTTGTTATTAAGATAGATATCATTATTTTAAGGTCACTATCGCTTGATTAAATTTAAATATAGTTTTTTTTTTATTCATTAAACTTTAAATATTTTCTGAATCATTCATATATTTTATTGTGACGTACCCAAGTTGGTATAACCGTTTTATTTTTGCATTCTGGGTACAATATCCCTTTTGTTGTTGTGTTGATTGGATTGCAATAAATCCTTATTGTTATTGTTTTGAACTTGGTTGTTTTATTTGCTATAACAACCGTACACGTAGTTACCTACATTTATTCCGTCTGTTCTCTGTTACGGCTAAAGGTATAAACATTAGCCTTTAGCCGAAAGATCTCCGGGGCAGTCATGTATTGAGGTAAATTGGGTAAGTCATAAGCAGTAGGTATTACGTAAGTAGGTGTAAGACAAGTGCTCGTGGGGGCATATAGCAATATCTGTGCATTTCACTATTGATATCTAACTTTAAATATTTCTTTTTAAATAAATTTTTGATGGAATATTCTTGTGAGTTTATAATTATAAATAACATTTAAAATAATTTGTTCGAATATTAAGGTATAGTTTTCTTGGATAGAATATATTTATACAAAACTAGAAAAGAAATAATACTTATGAACTATGCATGTTCCTACATTGCTCATTATTATTATTTTGACATGTAGGTTATGTAAATGCTTACTTTGGTTATATTGCATGTAACATACTAAAATTTCGACAATATTGCAAAACATGACGTTTATATTTTATGATGACAAACAGTTATTTCCGCGTTTGAATATTGACTGGGGTTGAACTGAAAACTTATACTTTATGGACTATACCTACACATCTTGTTCAATTTAGATGCGGTGGAAATTTCAAATTAGAAACGCCATTTTGGATTACCTCAGAAAAGCATCTCAGAATATTAGGTAGTAAAATTCTCTGCTAGATTTTTATCGAAA
This sequence comes from Melolontha melolontha, assembly GCA_935421215.2. Lineage (NCBI taxonomy): Eukaryota > Metazoa > Arthropoda > Insecta > Coleoptera > Scarabaeidae > Melolontha > Melolontha melolontha. Next base: position 90,765,911 of record OW285242.1, on the reverse strand, counting down.
TCGCAGAAAAATATGCTTACCTTTTTCAACAAATTATCGTCGAGCATATACAGTGGGTATGATTCGGGAAAAGTCAATTTTTTAATTGAGCGGTCAATTTTGCGAGAAAATAATTTATTTAAAAAAAACATAGGTTATGTAATGCCATTAAGAATATTATGTATGAAAAAGTATATCTCTAAGGTGACAACCATTTTTTTGAATACAAATTTGAAGTCTTTCCTTGAACTTGGTATCCACTCTTTCAAGAAGATTGCCATCGATGTTGTCAATCTCATATATTGCAGCCTTCAACTCTTCCAGTGTTCTCGGTTTCCCCAGATAAACACGCGACTTGAGGTAGCCCTATAGGAAGAAGTCGCAGGTTGTCAGCCCTGGCGAAGGAGGAGGCCACAAAACATCGCCGAACCTGGAAATCACTCGATTCGGAAGCAAAGCTCGTACAGCTACTATCGAAACTCTTGCTACGTGGCCGATAGCCTCGTCTTGTTGGTACCACAAATTATGTCCACCAATTCGTCTTCTACTGAGTTCCAGAACAAAAAAGTTGTTTAATATGTTTAGTCTTTCTTTGGAGACTGTGGTTAAGTAAAAACTTAAAAAAGGTATATAACCCCTTACCACAATTATTAGTCATATCCTAAATACGTATTTCGACAACTAAGTTGTCATCATCAGTAGGGTAAAAACCACTAATTAAAAAGTCGCACAACTACTTTACACCGCGTCCACGTATAGACTGGGTCTATACGTGGACGCGGTGTAAAGTAGTTGCGTGAGCGGTTTTCTAGCTTTACTGTGCCCCATGTGCGACTTTTTAATTAGTGATTTTTACCTACTGATGATGACAACTTAGTTGTCGAAATACGTATTTAAGATACGATTAATAATTGTAGTAAGGTGTTATATACCTTTTTTAAGTTAATATGTTTATGTAGCAAACAATGATGCAACGCTTAGTGACCCCACACCAAATCGTAACTTTTACGCTGTGTAGAGGACGTTCATTTAACTGACGGGGATTGTACGTTGCCCATTATTGGCAGTTTTGTTGGCACGATTTGCATAGTTTCTGCGAACGCCACTCTTTGTGGGTAGTCACCTCGATTGAGTTTCTGTGCCATCACAACCTTATAAGAATGAAATCCTAGATCTTTATGGAGAACGCGTCTTATAATTTGCAGTTCTACAGAATGACGACATACTGAACGATCAGGACTTCTATCGCCCGTCTCACTCTTTCCACATTCTCTGTTCTCCGAACATTTCTCCGTGGGCCTGGTGATTTATTTTCTATTACGGTTCCTCTGGTTCTGAAGGCGGTAACCCAACGCTTAATAGTTTTGTAAGATGGAATATTTCCGATGTTGAAATGCCGTCGAAATTCCCGCTGTACGTTGACAACTGACTCGCCCAATCTGATGTACATGTCATACGTGAAAATGCGCCCACAACACCATGTTGGATACTGACTACGTTAATGGTGGGCATAGTAGAGTTGAAGGATCGGTCCCCCACTCCTCTATCACCGACCCTCTCAGGGTACTACCAATATTAAAAATTGACTATTCCCGAGCCGCACCTGTATATGCAGAAGGAGAACGTACCCATGAAATAGATAGAATATATGAGTTATAACAGTACTTCCAAGAAGAGCAAGAAATCTGTAATCCAGAAAATAGACCAACAGAAATCATAAACAAAAAATCATACAGTACATAAATACGACTAAAAAAGAGAAAAATGCAAGAAGGACCGACAGAATATGTGCAGCTGCCTTATATCGCTGAAATGACGAACAAGTTAAAAAAAGTCCTGAAAAAAATTAAAAGATGATAGTCAAGAAAATTTATCAGATTATTTTCTAACCCAAAATCACATACTAAGGTTACAAACTAAAAGGATCTACAAATTAAAATGCTTACAAAGTTAAAGCAATAATAACGAGATGCACAAAAAGAATACACAGCAAAATTGCCGAACATGTATATTAGGGAGGTATACAAATATGTTAATGTCAAAATACTTTCTAGAAGTAACAACTACTACGTCAAATACCGGAAATAGTAAAATATTTGAGCAGTTTTAATACAGGGTACGCAGGAGGGACGTACGTTTTTCAATTAGCTAGTACTTCAGATAGAGAGCTGAGGATATTCACCTCTTATTAATAATAGCATAGATTATAGATTATGCAATTGCAGTAACCATGGGGTCGCCGATCTTAGAGCATCGAATGCTTGTCTTCTAAACTAATAATATTGAAACAAAACAGCGTTAAATTACGATTATGGCGTAATTTAACGCCGTTTCCGTATAGACTTTAATGTGGAACGCCATGGAAATATTCTTGATCATAACACAATAATGAAATGAGTTGAAGCATTTAAAGCAACAGGGCCCGTCAATAAAAGACAGCCGCCTAATTTTCCCGCAAATGTGCTTACCTGAAAACGTTAAGATAGTGGCAATTTTCGGCAGATCTAGTCGTTCAATTGGCGCGACAAGCTTTGCCGATATCCTCACCATCAATGATCACAGAGCAATGAAAAATGTTGAAGAATAGTTGAGTGTATATAGAATGAAGAGCGTTACTTGACCTACGTTATTTTTTAGAGCTAGTTTATAAATTATTTCCATAAACTGCATGGTGCTAGCTCTTTCTATGTAATTAAATTTTTTTATTTGAAAAACATGTTTTTCCTCTGTTGCATGCTGTCGATTGAACAGCACATTAAGAGTGACATTACAGGATACCCACTAACTAAAAACACATCCAATTAAGAATGCGACGCGAACATCAACGGATACAATCCAGCAAACAGAAACGAAACGTTTAACCGAATCGTGCTAAAGTACAACATTGGCAAAACCAAAAGGACAATACTTCAAGGAATCAGAAATAAAAATTTGACAGACTATCAGTGAAGTATACAAACCATTCATATTGAAAGCCAGTGATTTCTTGGTCAACCAATTTGACTGTCCATTTTTCAACATAAACCATTTTATCTTAAATAATATTCCTTTATTGTGACCCATTGCACACAATAGGGTATTACACGCACTTACACAACAATATTCAATATGAAGTATTGTGATAGAGTTGGTTGTTACTTGTTGGAATTCAATTTAATAAAATGCACAAAACACTTGAAATAAAACACGTGTTAGAATTTTGGAAATTCTAACACGTGTTTTATTCCAAGTGTTTTGTGCATTTTACAATATGAAGTAAACAAAATAAACGAAAATTGTGCCGCACAAGAAAACTAAAAGCAATATCCTCAATTAAACTACAGAAATATATCAGAATAAAGTTCGTCTCCATTTTTACACATAATTTTTTGAAGTGCACGTTCAGAGCTATCAGTCCTCGCCGCTGGCAGGTGGAAAGTGTGGGCATATCTGGCAGAATCTCTTAGGGAAAGTTACTTTTGATTTGACAGGCTGCACAGATATTTCTGACAGTATATACTTCTATTATGCAAAAAAAGCGATAGCATGTTGTGTCGCAAAGGTAATTCAACATTACTAGTTGCGATAAGTGGAAATGCTGTATCTGTTTTGTAAGATAGGTACATTATCTATGCACGTATACTATAATCTACTGTCACTTAGGAGTATTCATTTACAATTTATAGAATAATGCTGTGTAATTTATAAAGAAAACCAGAAATAACTTGAACTTAATCACTGAAAACTGTGAATACAAAATAAATTTTCTTATAATCCCCTTAAAATCAATCGGAAATTTCCAAAAATTCGAAAATTTGACAATCTTGCTAAAGATTCTTAATTCTATGTACAATAAGCTTTATGCATGTACTTACCCATTCAACTAGTTTAAAAATAAAATTTATGTTAGAAAAAAGTTCTTTTGGTCCCTTCATTTTTTATAAAGGATTCTGTCTGGCTCTCTTAGTCGATAATCTAAGCTAGAAACATAATATTGAAAAAAATACTGACAAATAAGACATTGACGTGATCGTCAGTTAGATGTGTAAAATATGACATTTTCGATTTATATACATACGCTTTCTTAGATAAATGTGTTGGCTTTCACATTACTAATTCAATTTATAACAATAATTTATATCATTCCAACAAGCGAGCTCAATTACAGTAAATTACGTATAATATAAATATAAAATTAAAAAAAAGTAGATGTGATCAAAGTAATACAAATACTCTTCAATATGTATATAACTTCAATATATTTTGTGTAACGAAATGGAAAATTTGCAGGACGAGTGAGCAGAGCGAGCGAGTTCCTGCAAAATGACATGAGTTACACAAAATAACATTTCATAAAGTGTTGCATACAAGATTTTATCTAATTTTGACCAAAACAGCAAAAGATAGTTTTGTAAGTAATTTTCTAGTTCATCTGACATTAAACGTTACAACTAATTTCCTTAGAAAGGCCATACGACATAAGTCGTCTTAAATTAGTAATGGGAGTTTCCATGCTATTGATAATAATTCATTTGACTTGACAAGTCTTAGTTAATTTAAGTATAAATATTTACTTTTATTAGCTAAATATTTCGTTGGATCGTACGAATAAAAATGTCGGATTTAGATTCGGGCGGACTGCCAAGGGATATAGCAGACCGTGATTCCACAAAAGTCGAAAGATTTGGCTTATTAAAAATTTGGAAAGTGGTTTGAAGAAAAGAAAATTAAATAGGCTAATGACAAGGTTTTATTAGCCTATTTCGAGGGAAGAAAAAATCAAAAAGCTTCCACACTCTGGACTCTTTATTCCATGTTGCGAAGTGAATTGTCTTTGAAGAAGAATATTTATATGCAAAATATACCAGTTTACATGCATTTCTAAAGAGGCAATCGGATAGCTACCATGCAAAAAAGCATAATATCTTGTCAAAGGAAAACGTCTCCCGGTTTATGACAGAAGCTGAGGATAAAACATATTTAATGACAAAGATCGCATTGGTTGTTGGAATAGCTGGTGCTTGTCGAAAAACTGAGTTAACTTTTCTGTGTGGGAGATATTTTAAACGAGTTTTCTCATTTTGTAACAAAACTCCGTAATACAAAGACAAAAGTAACGCGTGACTTTGTGATAACAGAAGGAAATATTGAAGGGCAAAATTTTCTTGATGTTATTATATTTCTTTGCGTCCACGAAACGTTAAACACGATAGATTTTTCGTCAAATATAATAATGGTAAATGTGACGCCCAGCCAGTTGGCATTAATACAATCGGTAATCTACCTAAGAGTATTGCTCAGTTTTTGAAACTACATAATCCTTTCTTATCTACCGGACACTGCTTCAGAAGATCGTCGGCTACCTTTCTCGCAGATTGTGATTCGGATATTTTGATGGTTAAACGACATGGAAGCTGGAGGTGCAATATGTAGAGAATTCTATAGAAAATAAGAATAGTATTGCCACTGATATTCTAGGTGAATCAAGCTCAAATGCAAGTTCCGTTTTGCATCATGAAATCAGAGAAGCTGCCATTTGCAGGAATTAATCTCGCCGATTGTTCTCATTATGTCATAAATGTTTATAATACATAAAATGAAGATTCAACCAGTTTGCGTCATTAAACGCTCCTCTTTTCTGTGTTGTCTTTATCAACTGGTGATGAAATAAATTTTTAATCTCTGGTTACGAAATATTTTTAATTACGTAACTAGTTACGAAAAGTAAAGCGTTTCCTAACGTCATACAGTTTTGAAAAGTATATTCTATGTGTCAAAATTAGATAAAAATAATTTACTCATCAATTAAGGAAAATCTCTCGAACGCATTTATTTGAAATAAAAATAATATGAAACATAACGGGTGTTCATTTGAAAAGTTAATCTAGTAGCATGTGATTTGCTGAGAACATTTTGAAGTATGTCGTAAATTAAAATTTACTACTTAACCTACGAAGTCGTATATTTTGACAGTTTTATACATACAAATAAATAACAAATGTGATTTACATTATCAAATGTCATTTGGATTTACGTTTACGGAACAACAAACACATACTAATATATATGCGTCATATTCTATCAAAATTTCAAATAAAATAACATATAAATAACTAAAAACAAAACATTTTTATTTATCCTTTGTCAGACAGAGATCTTGTAACATTACAAATCTGTGGCCACAAGGAATAAGTAAATGTTTTATGTTTTTCCTATTTATTAACTCTGTTTTCCAAAAGTAAACCATTCTTCTATCTTTTTATTAATTTTCATTTATTTTCTTAAGAAATATGTCACCATATATGTAGATTTTACTTTGTACTTTACTTTGTATTCTAGTCCTTAAAAATTTGGCTTAAATGAAAACCAGAGTAGCCTTAAGACAACATCGCCTCAAGGAAATTTAAAATATGTTAAAATTACAGTCAAATATATTTTTTCTATTTTGCGTTCGAAATGAACTCATTATGAAACCAAAAACACTATCGAAACGAGCTCTATTTCGATACACTTTTGTTCATTTTTCAATGTTGGCGCTGTTCGAATACAGAAATAAATATCATTGCTGTTATATGATTTTAAGAATTTATGTACATTTGACAGATATGATATATGTCCGTATTTTACACAAACAACGTATGTTGTATACAATTGACAACAACATATATATGTTTCCATGTCACTCATGTTTATATTTTTAAATGAAATATCAAGTAATGTTAACGAAAATTAATAAATAATATGTAATATAATATACTTCGCGGATAGCAAGATTTAAATTTGAAAATGTCAAGTATCAATGTGACCAACTGCATGCTTTATATAAAAATTAAACTCTGAACTTTCAAATTAAATAATTACAATTTAAGCAATTTATTAATGTAAAAAACGCAAAATAGAAAAAATAGTATAAAAAACTCGTTTCATAAGGCCTTTTGCCGCACTCGCTCTTTAGAAAACTCGCCGCAAGCGGCTCGTTTTCTAAACTGATCTCGTGCGGCAAAATGGTGCCTTATGAAACTCGTTTTTTAATATACTGTTTTATAACCAAGAAAATTTTATTTTTAATATTTTTGAACCAAATTTCAAGAGCGATGCGCCACGTCTTAACCTAGCCCAATCGTGATAATTTTTTGCGGACCATATTTTTATACTCTAACGAACATTTTGAGTGGGAGTTACGGCCGAAACAACAAAGTTGAAAAATAAGGACCACCCTAATATATATGTATATATAACATTTGATAAATTCTTGGAGTTTTCGACTTTTATATTAAATATTTTCAAATTAGTATTTTATTTTGCGAAGTAAATGTGAATGTAAACATTGCTGTCTACAAATTACAACGCAAATCACGACGGTCCGGCAAAGGCTTGGGTTCAAGTCCCAACGTGGACGTAGATTTTTCAAATAAAATTTCGTATGATTGACGTTGTAATTTGTAGACAGCAATGTTTACCTTTACGTCGCAAAATAGCATACTAATTTGAAAATATTTAATATAAAAGTCGAAAACTCCAAGAATTTATCAAATAATATGTTAAATGAACGGCTAAAAAATTATTAACTCCAGGAGTTACCTCACATGATATTAGTTATTGTTTAGAGCATAATAAACTATGACCAAAAATTTGTTTTATAATTGGCGAATATTTTTTGTTTTATTTTACGCTTCAGACAATAAATGGTTTGAGTATTATTAAATATTTATTTACATTTCAATGACAATAGCATTACATAAAACAAATTAATAAATTATTTTGACAGTATTATGGTTTTTCAAATTTTTAATATAAATATTAAAGGCGATTAATTTTTGGTCTTGAGTGTATACTGTTAAAATCTACGGAAACAAAGTCACTTGAAGTCCTTATGGGTAAATATTTATACAACTTAATTTATTTTATATAAATATTTCTTTATTTAAATACTAAAAAACACATACAAGACATATACAAGGAATAGAAACAACGGCAACTTATTTAAAATAATGCTAATGTAGATGAGACATTTATTAAATATTGTGTAAAATTGTTTGAAATGCAATGTTGCGTCATGGTTTTTAATCATTAAATATAAAATAAACACTACAAGAAAATTATATATTGCAAATACAGATATGCCGATGACCTAGAATTATAAATAATCGTATACCAAGTCGTTATTTTTTAATTCAGTAGTTGAACACTAAAAAATATTTAAACGAATTTGTATTTGCGCCAAAATTTCTGTTAAATTTAACATATACTATAAAAAATGCTTTAGATTACATTAATATGCAATAATGTGAGAATAAATGGCACTCAAACGCTTAATTAAAAAATAGCAATGTGATATAAACAAACTAAGAAGATTTAAGCCATAATTCTTTTCATTTATTTTTTTATTTAGAATAAAAATTTATAACCTAAGCCTTCTAACAGTAATTTGCAATATTAAAATATTGACGTAAAATGTGTTATGACAAAGTACATTTTAGAACTAAAAAGTAAAAAAAAACCTTATTGACTACAAAAACACACTGAACGCGCACACGTAAACTTATTTATATTAAAACTAGAACTTATTCGCTAGCCATTTTTGTTTTGAAATAATGCAAAGACGCCAGAACCGTATCTAAAAGGTATAACGCTCCTTGTAAAACACACAACGAGCCCATAGCTAATCCAACCTAAAACAAATATGACATTTCAGTGAAGGAAATTTTATTAAAAAACTATTTCGTACCTGTCTTTCTGTAGATACATAGATAAACCTTTGCTCTGCCAGATAACCATGCCAATAGTGAAGAGCTACACCAGCAACTGCTAACCACATGAAAACTCCAACTAAATTCATAAGAATATCCACGAAAGTGCTGAAAATTAATAGGAACATTCAATAATAGTATTGAAACAAATGAGTCCTGAAAGTTGCTAATAGACAAAATTGAAGATATAATGTTTTCGGTCAGTTATTAGGTATTTATTTTGGAAAGGGTTATCAGGCAAAGAAATTTCTACTTATATGATACCTTAAGTGATCAGGAGAGACCGGACACATCGGGCTGAAATGGACGTCATTACGACGGACGATATAAATAGTCTACAACATCTGTACGAGTAAGTACATCACGCAGTTGTTGAATAGCACTATTCATTCGGCTAACTGCCCATCTATTTTTTTGTGTGCGGTTAACCGAATGAATAGTGCTATTCAATAACTGGGTGATGTACTTACAGATGTTGTAGATTATTTATATCGTCCGTCGTAATGACATTGCGATATGTTTGAATGCTGATTAGAAGCGCATTCAACTGACAATGTCGAAGAAAATCTGCCGTTGTTTTGAATTGAATTGAAGATCGACTGTTACTATTGACGAAACGTGTGACACTACGATCCAGAGACCAAGGAGCAATCCAAAGAGCATTCTGGTTCTCCGCGACCCAAAAAAACTCGGCATTCAAAAATCGGCTTTTTCAAGACAAAGATGGGATAATTATAATAGATTATTTATAAAAGGGTGGAGGTGTTATGGTAGCATATTATACTGAGTTATTTATTTATTTCGCATGTTAAATACAAAAAAAAATTGAATACTAGATATTTAGTGTATAAATTATTTTTATGACAAAGAGGTCATAAAAGTAATTTATTAAGTTTCTCAACCAGTCCAAGTGCTGCTGAAGTTGCCTTGCCTAACCTAGTTTTCTAAGCAACGACCAGCTTTTTCTACTAAAGTGAGTGAAACCCATGTTTTCGGTAATTTTTCTCCATTTACTTTAGAGTCTCTTCTAGTTGACTAAGAATTTGATGAGGTTGTTCATTTTCGCCACACTCAGAATATTGTTTATAAAGTTCTTCAAGTTAATTTTACTACTCCGGGCTGCATATAACCATGAGGAATGGAGTTCTTAACAGGATCGACCAATACTGATACAAATTTAGTATAGTTTTTAATTATCGGAGGGAGATCCTGTATACACCGACAACCTTTTGCTTAGAGATACTGCAGTTTGCCTTTTGGAAGTTCCATTTTGATACCTATGCTTATTCAATATATAGTGTGTCCGTTTCCAGTGGGATAAGTGACGATCTATGTTGACTATGAGGGAAGATATTCAGAACTCTACGTGATGCAGCAAGGGGTTTTTCATGTTCGCCACAGGTCACAAAAGTAAGATTAGTATTTGTTTTCCAACGAGCAGAACAAAAAGTCTTATGAATCGTAACAGTAAGTTTATTTGCCCAGTTTACAAGTTCGACTTCATTCTAGTTGTTTGTTGGGTATCCCCAAGAGTTGTGGCGACTATTAAAATCGCCTGTATATACAGTAGGGTCAGACAGGGCAGGCAAGACATGTAGTGGCCACTCTAGTAAAGAAGGCTTATATACTAAGACGATATTTGTATTATTCAGTGCTAAACTCAATACCTCAAATCGTTCTATGTCGTTCGCTAGGATTCTGGAAAGGACGTCATTTATTCCCTCCTTTACAAAGATAGTTGATCTGTATTGTCGAGAAAGTATATGGGTCACCAATTGGTGTCCATCGGTTCCATATAGTTTCCATTGATCCTTTCTGGAGGCATAGATCTCCTGCAAGCAGAGGACATCCAGTTCTTCGGCAACTGCTAAGCGATGTATGTAGTCGCATTTGGGTGTAGAAAGTCCTTCTACATTTAGTTGTAATATATTTAGTGACCGACCAAGTCGTCTAGTTAATTGACATTTATAACGACCTCTCACATTGAAGTTAAACATCTATTAGTGTTGATTTTTTGCCGTTGGCCAGGATCTACCAATGAGGAGATAATGCATACCCACTAACAGGATTTAAACAAGTTGCTAACTAAATTACGTAAGAAAATTGTGGAAAAAATGCTGCAGAACTTGGAAAACAAGTCCTGGATTGCACTGCAATATTCTCTAGATTTAGTATCGTCAGACTATTATTTACTTCCATAACTCAAAAAAACATTTAAAAGGTAAAATATGTTCGACAAATAATGAAGTCATATGTGCTGTTGAGAAGTGGTTGGTGCAGACCAAGACAAACGATTTTTTTTTAGGGCTCAGAATCATTTTATGAACATTTTGCTAAATGTGTAGGTCTTAAAAAGGAGATTATGTTGAATAAATAAAATTTTCTATTGACATATTAATCGTTTTATTTGGTAGGCTAAGTAGTCATCAATACACCCTCGTATGGCCTCTATCTATAAGCTGTTAACAAAAATTAATAATAGTAATAATAATTTTTTTTATTTGAAACTTTCAAACATTACAACCCCAAAAGATATTTATTAGCGCTACTGTTACGAACAATAAAAGTGTTCCTCGTGCTTCTTCACATAAATATATCTATATGTATAATACAAAAATTAAAATAATAAAAAAGTCAAAACGCAAAAGAACAATAATATCTATGAACAGCTATACCAGAAAGAATATTGTGTATACAAGGGATAAGTTATTTAGTCATATTCCATTAAATATTTTCAATAATTAGGTTTTAAACTCCTCTGCTATGCAACAAATGCAAATACCGAGAAAGTCCTGTTTAAACACAAACAAAAGTCTTTAGAAAGATAAGTAAACATCTCGTTCTAATAATATTCTAAACGCCACTTCTAAAACAATCTGCTAAACAAATAGGTGATTTCTTGTAGAAAAAAGAAACTGCCCAATGAAGTTCACGCGTATTGCCCATATCAAACCACCTGGCCAGCTTATTGCCTATGGGTGATATCTACGATTGCCTAAATTAATCGTAAACTACAATTTTGGAGGAACTGAACATGTCAACGATCAATCGGTAGTCAAAATTTATGATGAGGAACTTCTAGATAATTAAAGCATAGCATTTTCTGCCTTTTATAAGAAATGGCACGTATTCTTCTGAAGCAGCAGATTTAAGTCCATTATAAGACCCAAATTTATAGACTTGATGAAAATAGTAAACATTGATTTTATAGGGAATGGTAATCCTCACTAGTCTGAAATGTTTAGGTCTAATAAAAATACATTGGATTTTTGAGGTCTCCCATCGCAAATTCCGATCTCAACATAAGTGTAAAAAAGATTCCGTTAGAAGTGAGATTTGGTTATGGCTAGAAAGAGAACATAAAAAGAAATGGAAACTAACGGAAGATCAACTCCATACTAAAACACTACTAAGAAAGCTGGAGGTTAGGTTTTCAGCCAGCCCAATTGGTAGTAACAAAAAAGAAATTAAAACTATTACCGGCTTAATAACCGGACATTATCTTTCTGTACAGCATGAGCTTGGTTAGCAAGCCCTGTATAGGGGATGTGAAAACAGGAGGAAACTAGCCTTCAAATATGCACTTGTGAGGAACTGAAAGGACTCGGACAGAAACATTTCGGAAGAGATCTATTGGATCCTACGAGGGTACTTATACTTCCCTTTAGGAGGATAGTGGCTTTTATCGAGGACACAAAAAACAGAGTGAAACCAAGAGATCTATTGGTGGTGGTACAAGGAGCACTGTGCTCAAGCGCCAGGACGTGCTGGCGTCCAACCCAAAATTAGAAGAAGAAGAAGTGTAAAATGTACTCCATAGAATAAGAACAGGTTACGAACATTAAAGTATTATATAAAAGAAATAAAGATGATTCAAAAAATTGATTGTGGAAGCTGCTACTTCGTGATAGTTATTTATATTAATACACAAAGAACTAGCACTTTATTACGGCAGATGTTACTACAATTTCGACATTAAAAAGATGTCACTCTCTAACGAAATTAACAATACTATGAGAAACATAGAAACAATTATGAGGTGTATATAAGCTATAACCAAAAGTAACCTTAGTCTTACGATATAAGTAAGAAGTAATTAATAAGTGACTATTGTGAATTTTGATGGTAATAGTTACGGGGGTGTATACTATTAAGAAAAATCCACTGTTGGAAAAAAGTGACGAGCACACCCTGGATAATCTGAAAAAGTGGTTCTATCGCAATGAAATTTGGTATTGAAGTAGTATTAACGCAACATAACTCCGAAGTCTCCGACCAATCATATCCCAGACATGTTCGATCCGATTGAAATCCGGAGAACGTACCGGCCATGGAAGCATCCACATATGGTTTTCTTTCACAAAGGTCTGGGCAACACGTGCAGTGTGCGGTCGGGTGTTATCGTGCATGTATAGAAGACGTGAGCGCCGTCACACGTAGGTAAGCACAACGGGCCGTAGCACCTAATCTACGTAGTGGCGGGTCGTCATCGTATGCTGTATACGCCGCAGACGTGTACGTCCACCATGTGTAATAGCACCCCATACCATAATGCCCTGCTGTGGCGGTGGATATAGCGTGGTTGGATGCACTCCTCGATGTGACGCTCACCATGTCTCCTATGAACCAAAATTCGCGCGTCATCGGTGCTCAATTCGAATCTTCATTCATCGGAAAACAAAATATGCCTCCACTCGACAACCCACTGATGTCTAGCCTCCACTCACTGGCGCCGTGTACGACGGTACTCGCGAGTCAGTGGAATCCGCTGCAACGCACAGCGCGCTCGCAATCCACTTTCTAGCAAACGCCCCCGTACAGCTCGCGTAGTGAGTACGCATTCCCTTCCTGCTGGCCAAACGTTTCCAATTTGCCTTGAGAAAGACGTACACGACGCTAAAGCGCTGTGCACAAGGGCGCGATCCTCGCGTGCTGTGCTCGCGCTGGGCCGTCCCGCTCGCGGCTTAAGGAGCGTACGTCCTTGCTCCATCCATCTGCCGATAATGACCGCTCAAGATGGCGCGCGATATCACGGAACGATACTCGTGCTATGTGCATCCCCACAACAATTCCTCGCTCAAACTCACTCATATAACGCGAACGGCCTTCCATCACGCACAAAGTACAACTACAACTACCCGGTTCCACCACACTAATAATAACCGGTTTCTCCCTCTCCGCATCGGTCTCCATGGAGGCAACATATTGCGGCTGTCGGAGGTACTCAGTAAAAAAATGAAGCAATAGAAAAAGTCAAAACTCGCTGCGCAAACTCGTCTAGAGGAAAACCTTAATGCTCCGCTAAATCTACACATTTATCTTGACACGTTCAGATTATACAGGGTGTGCTCGTCACTTTTTTCCATCATTGTACATTAAGATTGTTTTGGGATTAATAAAACCATTTTTAAGTAGATCTAGCTGATCATTAAGAATACCGTCTTTCAAATTTTTAATACCTTTATGGATTATAAATAAATCTTAATAAATCTTTATGGATTCTAAGGTATTCAATTTAAAATCCTTTTTCTAACTTGTGTGGTATTAATGTATTGAAAAGATGTCTAAAAGAGTAAAGAATTAAACATCATCAAAGCAATCGCCATTAATAACAGTTTCCATGTAAATTCAATCACTAAACTAATAAAACGTAAAAGAACTACCTACAAAAGTATTTTTCCTAAGATTCATTTAGAGAATAAATCCCAGTTTATACCTTTATCTTTATATCTGTATCTTTAGTATAGTAACAAAGTCATGGTGCACTTTACACATAAACACTCCAAACGGTCCTGGAATTTTGAACAAACTTTCAGCTAAAGACAGCGGTCCGCTATACACACCACAAAAAAACTTTTATCAAAATATAACAGCAAAAATAGTGATGGCTTTTACATAGGTTAAACTGGTCGTTCTATTGAAATTAGATATAAAGAACATTTACGTTCATTTAAAAATATTAAACCGGATTCTACTTTAGAGGGCCATATTTTAGAGATGGTATATCTTTTTCCTGATTTAAATAATACATTAATTGTACACAGTGAGAAAAAAGGTTTCAAGGTAAATATCTTAGAATAGAAATTTATAAATATCTTTTCAATACTTCTATTAATCCACAACAATCAAAATGTATTTTTCTTAGTACTATACACTCCCTTAGTTATGACTAGAGCTGAGGATGTTTGCGGTACGGCAGGACCGTATGTAGTGCATCCCCACATTTAACTATTTATCTAAATATTCTCTGAAATGATTTGCCGGATCTCATAAATTAATAGAGTGATATTTTAGTATGCACTGGATATTGTTATTATACAAAATCATAATAGCCATTTGTATTTATGGATCATAAATAATAATACGCATGTATTTGTATTTGGTTGTGAATTCAATTTAAACTTAAAACGAATCGTAATATTTTAACGACAAGCCGTCCTTACAATACAATTCGAGACAAAGTGTGCAACTCTACGAATAACTTCCATAATTGATCGAAAATGGACATTTTGGAGCTGAAGTAAAGCCCCTATTCTTAGAAAATTTTATTACTGTCGTTAAGAACTATTATTATAAACAACAAAGGCCTTTTATTAGTGTTGAAGTTTTAGTTTCATTGAATTTCCATGTTGTAAGTAGTCAATTGTAAAGTGTTCATTCACAATATTCTAAAACAAGGTGTAAATTTAACTAAAATCCAGAAAAACACATTCTGATAATATATTACTAGATTAGAAGCTGTGTTTATTACTATTTATTATATTATTTTTATAACCAAATGCAATAAAAGCTACGAAAACAAAAGAAACCTCGATTTATTAAAATCTTGTCACACAGCCTTTCAAAGCCTGGCAGCACATATTTTGCATATATTTTATATATACTACCTACTTGAACTAGGTGAATGAAGTTAAAGTTATAAGTTATAACTTCTAACTTCATTCACCTAGTTCAAGTAGGTAGTATATATAAAATATATGCAAAATATGTGCTGCCAGGCTTTGAAAGGCTGTGTGACAAGATTTTAATAAATCGAGGTTTCTTTTGTTTTCGTAGCTTTTATTGCATTTGGTTATAAAAATAATATAATAAATAGTAATAAACACAGCTTCTAATCTAGTAATATATTATCAGAATGTGTTTTTCTGGATTTTAGTTAAATTTACACCTTGTTTTAGAATATTGTGAATGAACACTTTACAATTGACTACTTACAACATGGAAATTCAGTGAAACTAAAACTTCAACACTAATAAAAGGCCTTTGTTGTTTATAATAATAGTTCTTAACGACAGTAATAAAATTTTCTAAGAATAGGGGCTTTACTTCAGCTCCAAAATGTCCATTTTCGATCAATTATGGAAGTTATTCGTAGAGTTGCACACTTTGTCTCGAATGCATGTATTGTAAGGACGGCTTGTCGTTAAAATATTACGATTCGTATTAAGTTTAAATTGAATTCACAACCAAATACAAATACATGCGTATTATTATTTATGATCCATAAATACAAATGGCTATTATGATTTTGTATAATAACAATATCCAGTGCATACTAAAATATCACTCTATTAATTTATGAGATCCGGCAAATCATTTCAGAGAATATTTAGATAAATAGTTAAATGTGGGGATGCACTACATACGGTCCTGCCGTACCGCAAACATCCTCAGCTCTAGTTATGACTTCAAAAATTACCCATAGTCACTTAATTATCTCTTAAGTATATCTTGAAGCTAGGATTATTTTTAATTTTAGCTTATATATACCTATATAATTGTTCGTGTGTTTCTCATACATATTCTTAATTTCGTTTGTGAATTATATGTTTTTAAACTGTAGCAAAATGCGGTAATATTATCTGTTATAATAAAATGATAAAAAAAACAAAGCAATATTTTTTTGTTCATCAATAAACATGGTTACTTCTACTACAGACTGCAGAAAAAGGTATACTTAGTAAAATATGAAATATTATGCAATAAACAAAGTAGAAATGGCAAAACAAACATTAAATAAGACAAAATATTGATACCAGCACTAAATGAAACGCATGTTAGAATAAAAAAATTCAATGTTGACACTAAATCTGCAACAATTTACAAGTAACTTGGATCTTCGAAAACAAAATAGTAAAATTTACAATTTCCACAAAAATCAACTTCCTAAAAGACTGATAATGTAATGAAGTGCCAACTGAATATTCCTATAGAGCTAATTTGAAAGAATTACTTTCAAGTTTGGAACTGAAGCAAATTATTAGGATAAACGTTATAATACAACGAGAATACTAGAAGGAATTGTATAGATTCCTTACTTTTTTATTTTGTGGACTTTGAACTTACTTTTTATGATCTCCAGTTGCAAAACAGTAGCTGACTAACGATACTGCCGTATAAATGATAAATCCTACGAAAACTCCCGATGCTACCATCTCTGTACTAGGATTCTTTTCTTCGTTCAAATTCCATGTTCCTCCTACCCCTAGGAAGAAACCACCATTTCCGGTTCGATAAAGCACAAGAATTATTAGATTAATTACCTAGAAAATAAATTAGAAGCAATTAAACATATTTTATTATTTATTTCATATACTTTACAAACAAAATTACCCCTGATCATAATTGATTTAACTTTTACTAATTTGCTTATTTAATTTGATAGCCTAATGATATTAATTACTTGATCCCTTATCAATAAAATCAGGTTGAATAGCCGATAAACTGGGTATTCTGGCGTTTCGATCTTCATATTTGCATTAAATTTCATTAGGTACATAATTTTCTGTTCATTACGCCGAAATTCGATTCATAAAATTTTTAATTTTACGAATGCTACCGATATTTAAAAACACAAGAAAATTCGACATTTCCAAAGACCATATTTTATTAGTTCGTATACTATATACTGGGTTAATGCAAGTTCATAGCGTTTTTACTAAACTCGGAATTTACTAATTTTTGAATAAAGAAAAACATGAACTAATGAGGAAGATATTCCGCTCCGTTATTTATTTTATTTATTGATTCCCAACGGTTTGTCAATTTTTCGATTCCACTTCTGACGAAATCCAGTGGTATGGAAGTGAGGAAGTCATCATGCACGACATCCTTATTAAAGGAAATTACTTGAAGGCCGTCTAATAAAAAGTGAAAGAGATGGAAATCTGACGGTGCGAGTGAATAAAGCAAATGTCGAATGACCTCTCAATCAACTTCTTGAATAGCCGCTTCTGTAATGTTAGCACTATGAGGGTGAGCGTTGTGTTGGACAATGACGAAGTTGTTGACACAAAGCTCAGCAGTGTTGGTTACATTTCTCGAAAGTAAGTCATATTAGACGACACCTACTTTGATGACCTACCAGATGCACAACGAGAGCCTATGTGCTTAATGCACAATTTTTCTTCACCTGGAACAATGTCTGACAAAAATGGTCGATATTTTCGAAGAACGATAACGAGTTCGCAAAGAGGCACAAATGACGACACACTGATTTGAGTTGTTTGCGCTCAAAACATGGGCAACCAAACACCCAGTTTTTTGACTTTGTCCAAGCAAATGCATTATGGTCAATTGGTTACAATCCTATCTTAATCCAATACCGAAGGTCTTTTTGAACGTTGAAAATTTTGTCAATAAGCCTTTAAATCAACAAAACCATTTCCGTGCTGAACTCTTCCCAATAACGTTTTCTTCACAAACGGCATAAATAGTTCTAGCGGCTGCATTAACCCTTCGGTTGAACTCGAACAAAAAGATACGTGGAAAATCTCGTTTTTATTTGTACTTGACGTTCAATCATTAATACAATCTGGACCAATCTATTCAATTAAATAATAACATAACATTAAAATAACGCTGACATTTTTTTTTGTCAAGGCATTCCCATCTTAGAAACCAGAAACTCTACGAACTTATTCATCTACCTGATATGTTAATAATCACTTTCATATTTTGGTTATGATTATCTAAAGAATTTATTTTTAATTAAAAATTCCAAAACGAAAGGGGTTTAGTATAATTCAATAATTTACCCACAAATACACTAAAACAGACAAAACTGCTTTATGTACACACAAACTACAACGCGATCACCATTTCGATTGATATGTTAATAATCACTTTCATATTTTGGTTATGATTATCTAAAGAATTTATTTTTAATTAAAAATTCCAAAACGAAAGGGGTTTAGTATAATTCAATAATTTACCCACAAATACACTAAAACAGACAAAACTGCTTTATGTACACACAAACTACAACGCGATCACCATTTCGATTTAGAAAACACACAGATAATTGATAAAGAACAACACACAATGAAAAGGGAAATTAAAGAAATGATTAGTATTAAACAGGAAAAAAATTCAATTAACAACAGAAGTGATATAAAAAATTTAAGCAGTATATACTATAACTTAATTATGTAACGATCTGCAATTTACCATCATAATATATGTTGCTGTTATATAATTATATATCTTATGATATTTAAATATCTATACATTTGCTTATCATGCTGACAGTTCCGTGTTTTGATCCCTGTCTGGCTGTCCGAGTAGGTTTTTGTGGTTTTCCTTCTCGTTTAAGGCGAATGTCGACAGCTTAACATCTTAAGTCGCTCCACGGGCGCATACATAATAATAACTCATGTCTTGCGTTTCCCTGTTTTTGTTGTCTATCTATTTTATAATACTAAGGCATGATTTATTATTATTCAATTGGATTGTATCTTCGAATAATTTTATCTATAGCAACTACAATTGTATAAGTATGACATTAATATACTGTCATATTTTATATTCCTTGAAGAAGGCATCATTTGCCGAAACATGTAGGATTGTTTTAAATATATACATTTTGAAGTAAAACCATACCTTAAATCGTCAACAAATTGAATTTAGCATATATACAGGGTGAGTCGTGAGGAATCGACCAAACTCAAGGAGTGTATTCTACTGGTGAACGTAATGTAAAAAAAAATCCGATTTTTATTTGTTTTCGAGTTATAGCGTAATTAAAAATGTAGATTTAGTATACCATGTTTATGTATGTATTCGTAAAAACAGTGAAACCCCGGTAGCAATTCATTATAGGGATTATAGGGATATAGGGGATTATAGGGATATATGTCTTCCTAGCTGAAGCGCTACCTGTTCGTGGTTTTCCGAACTAGCGGTAGTGACATTGAAAGCAGTCGAGAAATAGTGTAGAGTGGTTTGTATGCCTAATGCGTCTAATGTCACTACCTCTAGTTCACCGTTGATATAGTGAGGGCGCTGCCATCATAAAAAATGTTCCCTATACCTTGGAGGAAATTATAACAATGTGTTCGGGTATTGTTACATTGACTTGACGTTTGTACGACTATAGTGTAACAAACTAAAATGCCACACACTTATTCTAATTTAGAATATGCTAATATGGTGTTTGTTTATGGATTTTGTGATGGGAATGCTACAGCTGCTGCTAATGAATATCGTCAACGGTTTCCACATCACAGACATCCTAATAAAACTGTATTTATTAGTGTATTCAACACATTGTGCGCAACCGCAAAGCTTCCCAGTGTAAACACAATATCTGAACTAGGCAGTCGACAACAATTACAAGAAGTAGAAGATATTCTGGATGTAGTAGAAGAAGACGCAACTACCAGCTCACGGAGAATTAGTATTCAATTGGGTATTCCACAAACAAGGGTGATAAAAACACTCCACGAGCATGGCTTACGTCCGTACCATGTACAAAGAGTACAGCACCTACAACGAGATGATAATCGTAGACGTATGGAATTTTGTCCATGGATAAATGATAATCCTCGTTTTGTATCGCATATACTGTTTACGGATGAAGCGACATTCACCCGTGACGGTATTAATAATTGTCATAACCAGCATGTATGGTCAGACGAAAATCCACACGCAACAGTCGAAAGTAACTTTCAACATAAATTTTCGGTAAACGTGTGGTGTGGTATGATCGATGGTTTTTTAATTGGTCCTTACATTTTTGAGAATCGCCTCACGGGAGACACCATTTACATTTTTTAGAAAATGAACTGCACGAACTGCTAGAGGATGTTCCCATAAACATCAGAATCCAAATCTTCTACCAGCACGATGGAGCGCCTGCACATTACGCTCGTGCAGTCAGGCAACATTTGGCTGAAAGGTTTCCAAGGAGTTGGATTGGACGTGGTAGTCACATTGGTTGGCCTCCTAGGTCTCCAGACCTCACGCCACTCGATTATTGTTTATGGGGGTGGTTAAAAAATGAAGTGTGTCAAGTAAAAGTGGACACTCGTGAAGCACTAATTCAACGGATTATGAATGCTGCTAACAATATCAAACATCAACCTGACGCAATCAGGGACGCAACCAGTGCCCTTGGTACACGATGTAAAAAATGTTTTGAAATGAATGGCGGTATTTTTGAAAATATATTATAAAGAACGATAATACCAATAAAATACAAAAACTTCAATGTATGAAATTTTGTTTATTTTTAATTACGCTATAACTCGAAAACAAATAAAAATCGGATAGCAACATTTGAGTTTTTTTACATTACTTTCACCTGTTGAATACACTCCTACAGTTTGGTCGATTCTATATATATATATATATATATATATATATATATATAAGCTAAAAAGCTAAAAGTCCGTTAAAAAGGAAGGACACAACCGTACAAAATATTTTATACATGACTCATACTATAGTATATTACATACTGAGGCGGAAAGGGGTTAATTATCGTCTCGAGATTAGCATCTCGAGACGGGAATGAATCTTTCCGCCGAGGTTTGTATACTATTTTACTCACGATCTGTTAATAATTAATTATTATATAAACTATTAAATCACTAAATTTCAAAAATATAATAGTATTAAATTTCATGACATTTTGATAAATGCTTTTGTTAGGTACTGTTGCTAGTTAGCGTAACAATTAATAGTGATATTTTCTGACAGATTACTAAATTATTATCCTACGATTTTAAATATGGTCTTTATCTAACAGTAAACAGTCATGGAAATTCTAATGTAGCAATTAATATTAATTCCAAAAGCGAATAAATTTTATACTAAAACGTTGTCTTATTTACTTAATAAAGATTTGTGAATAGTTTTATTATAATTTGATTTACTTATTCAAATGACACTGACGTTTCATTAATACTGAAATGACATTACCTAGCTGGAGAAGTGACATAAGCTAGCTGGTAAAGTGACATAAGCTAGCCGGTAAAGTGCTATTAACTACCTCGGTATGTAATAGCGCATTTTCTAACCGGTTTGAAGGCTAGAAATGTTCAGTTTACCAACTGATCGTGAATAAAATATATTTCTTTATTTCTAGCTTTGAAATTAGTATGAAAATAAACTAATAATAGAGCAGGTTCATGTCTCAAATTTTAATGAATTTATCTTGAATCCTTCAAACGTTGAAGAATGAAAACATAAAATAAACGGTTTTCCATTGTTCTTCCAAATGAGAACTGGGTTTTACGTTCTTGATGCAGAATGCGTGACAGTTCTCAGACCTTAATTAATTCTGATACTCTACTATACGTCAAACTTTTCTTATTTGTTCTAGTACGCAAATTGTATCTTTTCTAAGAACTTTTCATAATATATTTATAGATAGTACACCTATAGAACTAAATTGATATGATTAAAAATATGTTATTCTATTTCAAGTTATCAGTTTAAGAAGATAAAAAGAGCAAACAACAATACTGATAAGATCACATTTTATTCACCTGCCGTCACATGTCAATATTTCGCATACAAATATGTACTTATACATACAATATTTAAATTCCATTATTGGAAGCTTATTTTTATATAAACAACTTGTTATATATTATACATATTGTTTGTTTTTGCTAAATTGTTGTAAGTTTTGTAAGTTTTTGTAAACTTTAATTCCCCGAAGAATTATTCATCGTAATTTTTATTAATTAATTGATTTGTCCCGTGACTAGTTTATTTACACATATTCTGTTCTAATCTCAAAATTACATTATCTGCACTAGCATAACTGATTGAAGCAACAATCGTCTTTGTGACTAAAATATTTTTTAACATATTTGCATCATAAATAAATTCATAATTATTATTAGCCTTATCGCGTTTTTTAAATAAAATTAAAAATTAAAAAAAAAATTTCGTTCAAAAAGTTCGAAGACGTTATATCTGGAGCATATGAGGATATTAACACTTTTCTACCTTTCGCCAAAGAAACATGTGGTTTAGCATTACCATACTGAAAAATTATTCTCTTTCAATTGACTGGTAACTTTTATTTAATTTCTACCTCCAAAATTTGTTAACAAAAGATAATAAACATGACTTTCTTTATTACATCAAATGCGAACTGTTACTTTTAATGCAAATTCATTCACATGCACTTCTTCTTACAAATTTTCTAGTGAATTTATTTTTCATTTTCCGCGTTCAAAAGTTCCAAGAATCAAACATTTCATTCCGTACAACAGATTTTAACCCAATTACCAAATTACGCTCGCTTAATTCATGAAGCACTGACAGCATATTTCAAAAGAAACCCTAAACCGTGATTACCTTCCAGAATTGTCGAATTCCATGTATCAAATACTTTCGTAAGCGCCATTGATGTTAATACTAATTTTGTTTCACTTGCCGTAGTTAACTGAAGCATCATGCAATCTGTATTTAGCTACCTTAAACTTCACAGACCATCTGCAAATGCTATATGTTTATAATGGTTACTAAACAAATTTTCAATCTCAACCGACGTATTGTTTCGCTGTTCAAATTCATGCAGTAAACACTATCTCAAATGCATATTTTATCGCAAGGCATCTTTTTGGTTCGTATTCACAACGTGTTTTATAAGAAATAAAAATACGATCGAATTTTCCGATGTATAGATAACGTTAAAGAGAAATATAAAGGCTAAAACAATTACGAAAAATTCTCTGCAAAATATGTACATATATAAACTAACAGTGTTATATATATATACAGTAGAGCATCGATTTTCCGGACTAATTGATGCACGTCGGTGTCCGGGTAATTGAAAATCCGGATAACTGATTTGGACTCGATTTTAGCCTTATTCATACTGTAATATGAATAATATCCTGTAACTCAACTCTTTTATTAATATATATACCATAAACAAAGGATTTTTAAACAAAAAACAGCAAATAGAATTTACAGAACACCTTTATTTATGCAAATTACAGCACTGTAGGTTTAAGGATGCTGACAAAATAAATCAGATATTTTTTTTTGTTTAAGACTACTACTAACACGTTTTTTTGCAGCTAAATCTCTTAGTCTTTTTAAGGACAAAAGCTGAATGGTGTCACACTCAGCTTGACGCTCGAGCCACTTCATAGCTTTTTCCAAACAGGTAAACGCCTCATCGTGGGTTGGAACATCGTCTTCTACTTCAGTGTCTTCTCCATCCTCCTCTTCCTCTCCTACTTTCTGATTATCGTCCTCTATCTGCTGCACAATTTCTTCATCAGAAAGAATCTGATATCCAGGATCGTCGACGTCGCAATTTAACCAATCGTCTATATTGGCTTTGTCACACTGCTGAAAAGCTGGTACTTCTTTGATGATTTCTCTTATTTCATCCGGATCATCATTTTCTTGTCGTTCTTGAGGGTCATCTGGATCAGTATCACCATTTTCTTGCGAATCTCGTGGTTTAGGACACCGCTTATTCCATGCTTTTTCAAGTGTGGTGTCTTTTACGGAGGCCCAAGCATCCGCCGCCATGTAGACGGCGTCTTTTAAATTCAATTTCTTGTAACTGCTTAGCACAGATTCTTCATCATTCTCCATATCTAGAAGCAGCATTTGAAGCAATTGCTTTCTGTAGAAATGTTTAAATGTTTCTATCACGCCCTGGTCCATTGGTTGTAGGACTGACGTCACATTTGGCGGTAGAAACAACACATTGAACTTGCCATCATGTGAGTTCAAAACAACATCTGATGGGTGAGTTGGTGCATTATCTATGTGTAAGAGCACTTTACCGGTTGAACCTGTTTCTTGTTGGTGTTACCAACCAGTCGCAAAAAATCTCTGTTTCCATCCAGGAATTTTTTTGATTTTTGTATACAACAGGGAGCTTGCTTATACCCTTAAAACATCTAGGCTGCTTTGCTTTCCCAATAATAAGCAGCGGGAGCCTGTGATCGCCAGTAGAGTTAGCACAAACCATGGCTGTAATGCGGGCTATGCTGGCTTTGTACCCAGGCGCTGCAGTTTCCATTTTGGAAACAAGGGACTTGGTTGGCAGCTTTTTTCAGTTGAGACCTGTTTCGTCCGCATTATAAATGTCCTTGGGTTCAAAACCACCAGCTTTGCAAAGTTCATTAAATGTCTTCTTAAAATTATCGGCAGATGCTACATCAGCCGACAGTCTCTCACCTTGTATGTCTAGCTCCCTTATCCCGTGCCTGGATTTAAAGCATTGAAGCCAGCCAGTTGTAGCTTTGAAATTAGGATCACCATTCATCATTTGGTTTATTTGCAGTACTTTTTCACAAATGATTGGTCCTTTAATTGGTTATCCTTGACTTCTAATTTGCATAAACCAAGTATATATTGCCAAGTCCAGCTGCTGATTTTCTGCTGATTTCATTGATTTTCTTTTTGTACTCCCATCTTCACTGTCTAGTTTGGAAGCATAGTCTTTGATAGTTTGACGCTGCTTTTTTATGTCTGAAATCGTAGATGTGCCAACATTGTACTGCCGCGCTAAACTAGCCGCACTTACACCACTATCTAGCTCTTCCAATATTTTAAGTTTTTCTGCAATTGACAAAGCTACACGTTTACGTTTAGTCGACATCACTTACAACAGGTTAATTTATCAGCAAATACGGTACAATAATCTCAAAAACTGTTTTGACATGTGAGATTACGGGCGCTCCGAGCGGCTAAATCCTGAACTGCAATGAGCGCTACACACGGCGAAAGTTAAAACATTGAAAACTCGCAAGTTAAAACATTGAAAACTCGCGCGGGATGTTTACAAATATATTTTTTTAATTTTTAACCAATGGACGTCCGGATGACCGGTCATCCGGATGACCGGTATTCGGATAATTGATGCTCTACTGTATATATATATAGGTATATGTTGCTCTTCTTATTGATACTACTGGTCAACAAATTTAAATTTTTTTTGAAATAACTTTGATGAAAATAGGTGTATATAAAATAGTTTGTCATCCTAAATCCGAAATTGATTTACAGTATTCCAAATAATGTACAGTTCTTTTTCTTTACTGTTACTGGGGTTGATGGTCTGATAAAAAAAAATCGACATATCTTGCAATCTGATATTTATTTAATATAAATATGTAAAACATGTTAAGTCTAAGCAAAGACATTTTACTAAGGTTCATCATAAAAATATAGAATGTTACGTAAAAATATCATACAGCGAGAAAATATTTCACTTTTTTTTTCTTATGGCCAGTATAATTATTACTTTAAAAAACCAGTAGTAATCGTCCAACATAAATGGTTTCCAGTGTCCCTGGTATCGTGTTTCCATTGTCCTAAGTCCTGGTGAAATCCCTCTCCTTGTTCGTCACTTACTGTACCCAAATTTACAGAAAAATCCAAATGCATTTTTAAGCACTTGCGACATCTTCTATGAGGGTTTTATAGTTCTCATCTTTTTTATTACCCAGAAATTACTTCACTGCACTTAAAAAAACAGTTGCCAAAAAAAGCTGCCAATTCCTGATTTTTCACTTAATTTTTCTTGAAAAATGATATTACTTGAAAGTTTCCTTATTTGAGGTCCGATAAAAATGTCTTCTTTGAATTTGGCATCACTTAACTGAGGAAATATTTCTTTTGTGTGTTCTTGAAACCGTTATCTTCTTTGTCCATAGCTTTAACAAAGTTTTTCATTAGTCCAAAGTTAATATGGGAGGTGGTAGAAGCACCTTTTTTGGATTAACAAGGCTGACATGTTTTATGTTTGATGTACTTGGTTCAAAAGAAGCTCTAAATGGTCAATCTGTCTTTATGAATGAATGAATTAATTCTTTTGTTGTTTGACTTTTCCATAGACATAGAAACAGCACTATTTTGTAAAACCCCCTTTCAGCTCTAGAACAATATACTATCACTTTTAAATCAACACAACTGTCCCACTAATACTGTTCATGTTTAAATTGATTTAGTATAATAACTAAGTCATCATAGTTTTCTTACATTTTCACTGAATGAACTAAAGGAATAGATGTTTTTTTAAATTTCCACTATAAAGCAAAACTGCTTTTAGACTATATTTAGACGAATCTATGAAAATATGCCACTCGAGAGTACATGTTCCATATTAAACTCATTCATTAAACCATCAATATTTTAGCCGGCATATAGCGATCCTTTCATTTTATAAAAACTTGTAAATATAATATTCCGTTCCACTGTTGATGTCTGGAACCAAAAAGTTTAGATTTTTGTATTTGCAAATCCGTGTAACATATCGAAATGGTTTAATTCATTCAAAGTTATGAAATGAGATTCACTGGTAGTTGGTAAAAGTGTAGAGCCAGTACTGGTGTTCTCGAAAATCTATGAATCAAATCAGAAATTAAAATCCCCGGAAAACATAACGTTGCCCAAGTTTAAAGGCGTAACTGGCACTGATCATTCCCTATGAGGCCTTAGTGCAGAAGGCAAATTTAGATACTCAATATTGTTCCCTTGTTTATTTTTAAAAGTAGCAATCACCTTCTGATCATGTAGATCAGAAGGTTCTGGACACACCATAGAAACAGCGAACAGCATAAAATTTCTTGAAATGCATACTACACTAAATTTACCTGACAACTCACACAACAAAGATGAGGCGCTCAACTTTTATCTTGATCTCCAGTTTGGCACTTAAAATATGATATAGATCTAGCCTGTGACTTTAAAATATACCGTGCACATATGAACAAAACTTATCCAGTGGATTTTTGCAACATCGACGACTAGAACTAGAACTTTTATATAAAATACGACAAAAACCTGATTGTACTGTACACGAAATAGAATAAAACTGAACTTTAGTGAAACATAAAAATGTTCTTAATGATTACCTCTCGTGGTAGTTGCATCCTACATTGTCTAAAGCTAGCTACCAATAACTTACATAATGATATAAAGGACAAGTACTCGGAAATGGGACGTGGTAGACCATTTCTGAGAAAAGATGTTTTAATAACTATCTAAATGATACGCAAAAGAGCATTTTCATTAATGTTACAAAAATTATGTCGACCTATGTAATTACTCAACCTTCTCTGCTAGAAGGATAGCTTTTGAATGAGGATTATCTTAAATCTATCCTTCTTTTATATCATTTAGAAAAATATTCTTCCACGTATTTAATGTAATTGAAATAAATGCCAATTTGAGAACCATCGACGACTCATTAAATCGCACATTTATTAAAAATACAAAAAATATTTTAAGCGTTTAGTGTTGAGACAGTAAATAAATATAGTAAAACTTTACGGGCGATTGTTAATGGAAGGTATTTCTACAAATAAGCTTATATATATATATATATATATATATATATAATGTTTATAATAAAGAATTCCATCGAAATATTTAATCATTAACTAAATTTCCAAAAAAGCATACTCTTTATAGAATAGTATACATTATTTTATGACTTCAACTTTATACAAGATTTGTCGATATTTTTCAAGAACCATATCTATGGTTACTATAGTATTTACTTTAGATTATAAACTGCTTTGTCATGAAAACTATAAACTGCTTATTTTTATATGATTAATT
The DNA here is from genome assembly GCA_935421215.2 of Melolontha melolontha. Lineage (NCBI taxonomy): Eukaryota > Metazoa > Arthropoda > Insecta > Coleoptera > Scarabaeidae > Melolontha > Melolontha melolontha. The sequence goes on along the minus strand of OW285242.1, from coordinate 90,737,370 downwards.
TCACTTCCTTTAATCTTAATAATTGTTTTAAAGACTTTCGTAGTGTAGTGGTCAGCACATTCACTTAAAAAGCAAAAATTCGTAAACTCTAATTCCACTCCCCGAGACATTTTTAGGAATAAATTTATTACAAAATTAAATACGATTAAAGTAGATTAAAACCGATAAACAACAATCTACTATTATTTTTACAAAATTTTCTACCTTGCACTTCTTTATTCATAGTTTCCTCCATGAGTAACTTCGAACAAGAAAATTTTATTCAATGAATTTAATTTTTGAAATTATTGTCTAGATTGTGTATTTAGTCTTAAAAAAATACTTGGTCCATCTTGACAATCTTTGCCAGAATCTTTAGTGGTTCTAATTGAAGCCATTAAAATATAAGTAATAAAGATAAGAGATAAAAACAGATAATATGAATCTTTCATTTGAAAATTTATGTTCATACTTTACGAAACTTCATTACAAATACATACAAAGAGATCAAGCTTTGAAACTAATTGCTTTAGTATAAATTACGTTCAAGGTACGGTCGCGGTCACATAAAACCGACCGGCACTTTTTCCTATTGTATACATCATGTCACTTAATAATGAAAAAAGTCAAATATTATTTAATTTGTCATTAGTGTCATTACTTACAAAGCCAAAATTTATGAAAAAAAACACAAAATGTCAAATTAGTGGTCGCTTTTATGTAACCGCGACCATACATGCGAGAAGGTAGTTTTAAAATAATTTATAAAGCCGAAGTTGAGATAAATGCTTTGCTTTGCTTGCGAAATCCAAGTGTAAAGAGTCGTTGAGTCTCTTAATGTTTACCTAAAGTATTTCGAGAAGCTGCCTAATATAATTTATATGAAATAGTTATTAGATTTCTGTTAATTAAATTTGAACATAATCAAAATAGAGAAAAAAAGGTTTCCGAGACTATTATAAGAGAAAGAAATGTAGATCGCCGACCTAAGAACACTATCAAAAAAAAAATTTAAATCAAAAGGCAAAACAAAATAATAAGAAAATGTCTTTGAACACTGCAAAGAAAGAACACTGCAAAATCATGGTGAAACAAACCAAAAAGTCTACATAAAATTTATAAACAGTAGTAACTTAAAATATAATCATTCTGATTATATCGGAGACTAGCTTTTGTAAAAGTTAATTTAAAAAACTTATCGTAATATAGCTTTAAATCCGAGATACGTTTTTCGACAACAAAGTTGTCATCATAAGCAGCAGAAAGTCTTTCACAATAGTTAATTTAAAGAACCCGTACCATAATATAGCTTTCAATCCTGGATATGTACTTCGACAACTAAGTTGTCATCGTCAGCAGTAGAAAAGGAATAACACTTGGACCTCTAGCACAAGCTAATACACATCACTACACCACCGACATATACGTGAAATACGTGAAATAAATACGTGATATATTTATGTGCTCTACTTGTGTGAAGTGTTTGCTAGGTCTACGAGTCTAATGCTTTTTCTGCTGTTGACGATGTCAAGTTGAAAATACGTATCCAGTATTTAAAGCTATATTTATTATGGTAAAGGTTTTTAAAATAAACTTATAGTATAGTATGGTATTAAAGTAATTTAATAGAAATAAATACTATTTAATTATTTTTTAAATCAATTTAGGGAATTGATAGAGAGCCTTGTGGATTTAGTGCACAGATCACTAGAGAGTATTGGTTCGATAAACTCTGGTACAGCCTGTAATATTAATGGGGGTTTTTCGGTTGCTCTTTCCTGTACCTGGAGGTAATGCTGGGATTATTGTAAGTAGTCTATGTGTGACACTAGCAACGGTATCATTCCAGTGCACCGTAAGGCTCAACAGGAGTAGTAGGGTCAGTAGCCTACAGACTAATGCAAGATTAAATACCTATAAGCCGAATCCACGGCACTGACCATCATAAGTTAATAGAAGAACTTCAGGCAGATCTCATTACAGGAAAACTGAGTGATGCCATGGTTCAAAAATTAATCTTTAATAGGAAATGTAAAGCAGTTGCTCCAGCTACTGACGAGTGGAAAACAGGCCCACCCATCCACGCAGAATCTATCTAGTATACTCACGCCTCTGAAGCAATAAAAGATGTGAGAGCCGGATTTTATGGGCTCAAAGAAAGGACAATGATGCAAGTGAGCCTAAGTAGAGATACTACGGTATTTGAAGCGGAAGTGATCGCATTTCATCACTGCAATGAGAAAATCAAGAGACAGGGTGGAATAAATCGTACCGTGGCCATCTTCTCCGTCAGCTAAGCAATGTTAAAGGCTCGATTCGGTGCAAATTAAATTTAAGCATATATGGGATTGTGTAAATGAGCTCAGTGATCATATGACAGTGACGTTAGCCTGGGTCCTGGTGCACGAAAGCCACAGATCTAATAAAAAATTAGACGAATTAGCCCGACAGGCCTCGTTTATAGCATTCATAGGACCGGAGCCTTCCTTTGTCATTACAAAAGCAATTATTAAAACAGCCATGAAAAGATGCCTGAATGGAGATCTGGGGAAAGGTGGAAGAACTCTCCAGTTCAAAGACAGGCAAAACAGTTCTTTAGAGAATATGCGCCTGAGTTTACAACGGACCTAGTGAATAGAGACACGGAGTCTGTCAAGATGATAGTAGGCATATTGACATGGCATTGTAAACTCATCAAACATATGAATAACACATGTGTCTGACAGAAGATACGATATGTAGATTCTGTCAAGAGGAACCACAATTCATGTACTATCCCAATGTATATAATAGAAAGGTCGCAGTGGAAGAGGCTTGACTGCCAACTCTATTGATCTAATTTAATCTAATAGATTACTCGAAGCGGCCGTAAGACCTTTTCCGCTGCGACCTTTACAGATCTATTGTGGTCCAATTTATTATGTTTCAAGAAATCATATTTCATATATTGTTTAGTAGTTTATTGCAGATCAGGTACCTCCTGTACTTAAAAATTAAAATTCTTGCCTACGACCAAACGAAAACTCATAATAGCCTAGTTATTGTGGGTCGAATTAATAAATAAGATTAATAATCAGACAAAGTTTTTAGCCCAGAATCCTAAAAATAACACAGAGTTTTTGATGTTTGAAAATGGCGTACACAAGTCCATTGTTAGAAAACTATTCATTAATTTGGGATAAATTGTTTAAGAAGTCCTGGCGGTTCTTCAAAAGTAGTGCTTTATAAAATTATGTTCACATAATCGGCATAATTTATAATATCACAGTTGGAATATTCAAAACTATGTGGCAAATAGTTAGTAAATACTAAAAATACCTTGATCCAAGGATTGAAACTTAAGGTATACAAATATTTGTTTGATTAAGCTTGAAGATATTTTGGCAACAGACCCTTTGCTGTCTGTTAAAGCGTTCCTAATTTATGTAAAATTTTGCAAGATAATGAAATAAGAATTACACAATAGGAAAAGGTTAGAAAGTTAATAAAATGTACACAAAGAAGTAACCATATGGATCTGAAAAGTAGAACTAGATGACAGCATAAAATGATATAAATGTTATTTACTTTAATTCGAAGCTCTTTACTTCAATTTCGATTAGATATGGCTTTATTGAAACTTTCATTACGCTTCGTTTAGCAAATCCTAAGATATTGAAACATGATTGCCTGTAATGTTTTCGTAAGTTGGCGCCATTTCAAATATGTCACTGACACAATAGCCAACTCACGAAACTAAAACACTCTCTGCGAACATATAATTTATTAGTTAATAACTACATTTATTTGAAAAAATATGTGTAAATATACTATATGACATAAAATCAAGGAATAACAATGTTTTGAAACAAAAAAATTGGTAAAATCAGCAAGATATTTATAATTTTTCTCCTAAAGTTAGGTGGAATAAATATTTTTTTAAAGTTTAGATTAATAATAAATTATTGGAAATTAAAGGACCTGTCGCTATTATGTTTAACCACCAATATGTTTATGTTTCGTTTTAATGTATATTTTGTGACGCATGCGTATTTATAAATAATGATTCATAATAAGAATACAAAATAATAGGGTTCAGTAAAATTATGTAAATGAAATATATATCTAAAACTATATTTTGAAAATATACTTTATTATTTACGTCTAGAAGAATTAAACGTTTCAATTTCTCTGCCGCTCGTCCAAGAGCACGTATTTAATCTATTTGACTTACCAGTTTCATCAATTTGATCATTATAGACCCCACAGTAGCTATATTCGTCATTTTTATTAATTTTCTTCTCGTTTTCACACAATGAGGAACTCAATTCTAATAAAACAAAAATAAAATAAAAACAGCACAAAATGAAAAATTAAAACTTTCAAGTTCAAATTACTACGACTCAGCCAACTCAATAGGCGGTGGATTCACTTGTTGAAAATTCTCATATCTGTTATCTGTCTCGCTTATCATTGCTTGTTTTCTGATATGACCTCATTTTTACACCGCCATTTAATTTATTTAATCTAATTTCGATTTTCGTAACCGTAGATAAATTCATTTGTCTAAACGCCAGAAAGTAGTAATTCAAAGAAATTACTTACTATCGTTTTTAAAGATGTTATTAAAAATTTTCATTTGCACAATTAGTCATGGCATTAGCAACAATAGCGTATATGCTTTGGAATAGATGGAATGTAATTCATTAATTTTAGTTGATTCCAAATACTATTCACTGATGATGAAGTGCAGGAATATGTAATTCCTTACAAACAAAACAGGAAGTGACGTTTTACTATTTGACCACCACAAGCAGTCTACATCTTTTGAGAATGTTTAATGTTTTTGTTTTATATCAGTTGAACACATGTATTGTCAAGACATGTATATTTTGTTTAGAAATTATACGCCAACTCTTTTCAATTTTTTTATATAATCGCCACCATATAAGTAAAAGGTGTTATTGTCAATTACTTCAATTTATAAAGCAATAAATTTAGACTGATGTGTTGTGTGCTAGAAATACAGATGGATTATAGGAAGTAATAAATAAATCTGTCTCCGGGAATAAATTCAGCAGCATAAATATCGCACTTCAAGGACTTAGCCTACCATAATCACTCGTATGAAACCATATATACGATGGTGTATATGGTATATAGGTGTGGCTATAAAATAACGCGATAGATGCTACTACAAACGACCTGTATTTGAGTTGTTTAAGCATTTCCAAGATGTTCAAGAAGACGTTGAAGATAACGGACGCCCGGGACGCCCTTTCACCTCGAAAACAGATGAAAATATTGCAAAAATCTATATAATCTGATCCGATCTGCCCGTCTGTTAGCTATTCGTGCGATTACTGAAACTTGGAAAGGGCAAAGAATGCGTACGGTAAATTTTACATATAAATTTAAACATGCAGAAAGTGTGTGCAGAAATGATGTCCAAAATTCTGATGAAAATATTGCAAAAATCTATAATCCGATCCGATTTGCCTGTCTGTTAGCTATTCGTGCGATTACTGAAACTGTAGGAAAAGGCAAATAATGCGTAAGGTAAATTTTACATATAAATTTAAACATGCAGAAAGTGTGTGCAAAAATGATGCCCAAAATTCTCACAATCGAAAAAAGGAGCTAAAATATTTGTACTGACACTTCAATCTTTAAGTGCATACGGTTGCAGAAATACAACATCATCTTTTTAATATCTAAACTATAAGACAAAACAAGTTCTGGATCTATTCATGATGTTGTTGAATTGCCACAGTGTATTAAATATGAACATAACGACTGCGCACTTAAAATTTTAAAAATCTGAAATTAGTCAAACTCATTTACTTTACTGCTTAACTGCTTTTACTAATTCTGTAATTAAATAAGTGTATTGGTTGTACATGACGTCATAACAGGGAAATTTTCTAAGATAAATTCGTCGAAACGCTACCTACGGGCAACAATACCAAAGTTTATGATAGGGCCTTAAAAATCTGATCTTGCTAATAAATAAATAATAAAATATTACAAATTAAGTATTAGCATGTGTTGTAAAACCAAGTATGTCGTTCCGGATAAAATTTCATTCATTTTTAATAATAATAAAATTTATTATACATATTTAGGAAAAATGATCTTAAGAATGGATTGCTACCATGCGCGCGCAGCCGGAGTCTTGGCGTAATAAAGACATTCGAAAAATGTCGATATCGGTAGTCGTAACACTAAATTTAAAAGGGAGCCTCTATTTATTGTGCATGTTCTTAGTCCGTGGAGACGGAAGTGAATTGACTATACGGATGGTAGGTACCGCCACTTAGTTTTACGTACGGAGGCTCGGGACTGAAAACTAAGAAAAGTGTTGCGCATTCGTATGCGCATGCTTTTAAGACTGCTAAATTGAAATAAAACGTATACTAAACTAAAGGAGGGGAACATAAATTCAAAATAAAGAATAGAAAATAGTTAATCGAATATTGACAAAAGAACAAGTATTAACAAAGCGGCTTTCAGGCCACAAACGAATTTACATTGTAATAGAATGACAATTGAAAATGAACACTCGGTATATTCTGACATTAATAAATATCGAACATGAAACAAAAATATTACACTAAATTTGTATCATATCAGCAAAACGCTCCATAAATATAATAAATTGAGTTAAACTGCAAAATGCACAATAAATATGACAATTTTGACAACAGAAATTACAATTTATTTAAATCTTCCAACACGCTAATGGTTTGCGCGGTGACGAATCAATGCAATATATTTCGAGAATGTTACACAATGTTGTTATTAAAATTACTTAATTATGGGAAATCAACTCAATTAACCATTTATTTAAATACAAAATTATTTTAAAAATAAATTCTGTAACCATTATACTATACGATAATTAATTTTATATTTGTATAATAATCACATAAATTATTTTAATAAATACGTGAATTACATAATAATTTACCAAAATTTCAAATATACATATATACGAATATAACTACTGCCGACTGCCGTTTTAATTGGCATCAATAATAGAAATTGTTATAAAAGCAAATATAAAAAAAGAAAGAGAAAAATTAGACGAAGATTTAAATTTCACCAAAAACGATTAGTAGAAGTACCACAATCGCTGTATGTGTGCGACGGAGACGGATGGACCCACAGCTGGTACGTGTTCTTGAGACCAGATGATCAGTCAATAGGATTTTGGTTTGATTTTCTGTCTCCGTTATTTGCTTGGTTGCAATCGGTCTACACCATAAAGCAATAAATAAATTTGCAAATATAAAAAATGCCGATTACTAATAACCTTAGGTAATAAAACAGCAGTCCAGACTTGAAAATGCGCGTTGAATATTTATAAAATTATAAATGTTATGTTTAAATTCTATATCCTAGATTTACTTATATTTAACAATAAAAAATGTTTGAAATTAAAATATTACAAAAGAATGTTAAATGTATCCTCAACATATGTAACGTGCAGGGTTATAGATGCGAACAGATTCAGGCAATCAAAATATAAATGTCTTTGAATTCTACCTTATAAAACACATAATTCGAAACTGAGGAAATTAGCCTTCTATGAAAAGTCGTTGAGTGACGAAAGAGATACTTGATGAAACATAATTGTTGAGAAATGGGCAATGTCCAAAGTAAAGTTTTTTAACGTTATTTGATATACGAAGAGACGTTTTTATCTTCAGGGCTAGACATGAAACAAAAGACTAGAGCATTAATAAAAATTTTTCTAGATAATTTTCTTACTTTTGTATACAAGTATTATACCATTTCAATATCATCTTTAATCTATCTTTAAAACATTCTTTTGGTTTCTCTGCAAAATAGTTCTCTACGGCTGCTATAAGTTCGCCATCGTCACTAATTTTGTTCTCCTAAGTGTTTTTTTTTAGATTCGGAAACAAAAAGGTGTCTAAATCTGTACTATAAGGAAGGTGTTCAATTTTTTCAAAACTACAGTCAGCAAGAGCAGCTTTTGAGGTTCTTGACTTGTGCACTGGTGCATTATCGTAACGCAACAAGACACCTTGCGTGAGTACGCTGCGTCTTTTCACTTTAATAGAATCTCTTAGACGATGCATCAACCTTGCATAATACTCTCCATTTGAAGTACTACTACTACTATTCAGATAATCAAACAGCAAATTTCCGACAATCCCAAAAACAATTGCCATTACTTTCCTGCAGGAGTGACTTCTTGTGGTGGCTCGAACCCTAGCATGCCACTGCATGAACTCTTTTTTCGATTCTGGATCATAATGTTGGACCCAAGTTTCATCTCCAGTGACAAGTCGGTCGATAATTAAATCTGATTCGTTCCCTCAAAGCACTAAGAATTGTTCGCATATTTCTACCCGGGCACACAATTGCAATGGCGAAAGCATTCGCGGAATCCACCTTGCGCTAAGTTTTATCATTCCAAGGAACTCGTGTTCTCTAAAGGCTCTAAAAATCTCTAAAAATTCTAAAGGCCATGCTTCTGAAACACACAGTAAACCTCCTGATCGTCGCTACTTTAATCTTGCATTTTCCAGTACCAAACATTTGATTTTCTTGAAAAAACCTGAAGTGATCACTCCAGTAGGGCGACCTGGACGGGTATCAGCAGTCAATGATTCTCGACCAAGTTTAAACAATTTTAACCACTCGCAAATAGTTGACTTGGAAGGACAATCATTCCTGTATACAGCGAAGATTTCTTCAAAAATAATGTTTGAAGCTTTCCCTTGTTTTGCAAGGTGTTTTATAAAAGCCCTGTCTTAGATTTTGTTTGTTTTTATATAAAATCAATGCACGGCAACACAATCTGATAGATAATAGGATTAATAATATTGCAAATGTTTTGTAAATTGGCACGCAAGTTACCAAGACATATGTGATTTTCAAAAAGCATAATGGAACATTACATTAAAATTTAAAGCGCCTAATCCGTGAAGATAAAAATAGCGCCTTGTATTTTTATAGAATACCATATATGCTCTTATCTATAAATACTCCAATCAGAGATATCACAAAATACCATCAGAATTATAATATGTTTGCTTATCATTTTGATAGCGTCGAATAGAAAACGTCGATAAAACTAAAACTGTATACTAAATAAGATATATACTTATACAAAAGTATATTTAAAGGAATTTTGGAATCATATTTTTACAGCATGATAACCATTAATTTTATGTTTAAATTTCGATTGGTTTTAGAAAATTTTTAAATATGGAAATCAATAAATAAAGAAAACATGTGTAAACAAATTAAATTATTTATTAAAAATTATAAATACAAAATTTAACTTAAGCTGCTGTATGATAAAACATTTAAAAGAAATACATACACAAAACATAAACGACTTAAACTTATATTTAAAATAATACACTTGCCTAAACGGAAACAAGTATCTGTAAACATTTACAATAGTAATTATTTCGTCAAGGTAAAGGTACAAAATTTCCAAACAATGAATCAATTTTTTCAAGAAATCTAGGTCAAAATTAAGTAATTAAAATATTTTTCATCCTGATGTTTACATATCAAAAATTGTAAGTTATTATCCTCTAAATTTTTTGAATAAATCCATCTCTTTAGGTAGTTAAAATCTTATTCTATTCGTTAAATTAATCCGTGGACATCTTCGCCTTGAAGAACAGCATCCCTGACAACGCCGAATCAAGTAGGTAGAAAACTCCGTTCACCAGGCAAAGTACACCTAATGCTAATCCAGCCTAGAAAAGCAAAAGAAGTAATTAAGCCCTCATTTCTTACCACTTTTAAACGTAAACTCATAAAATTAAAAGCATGCGTGATACTTACTCTTCTCTCCGAAGTGTCATTGCTCAGCCAATATTCTGATAGATAGTTAATCCAGTAGTGAAGACAAGCTGTACCTATTGCCATCCATAGGAAAATTCCGATGATATTCATTACCATATCGACGAAAGTACTGAAATTTTAAATAAAAAAAGTAGATATGAAAATATAAAGTTAAGGTCCTTATAATTCGCAATAATTCAATTACTTTTACACTCTAAATGAGTACGATGACTGAATTTGAGCAAAATTATTCCTAAAATTATAAACACAAAAGTCATAACCGAATTAAAATGTTTATGAATCATATGTCACGCATTTTTTCTAATTTTATAAACCTTCTTGAATCCGGAAAGATTGCGTCGTGTGAATATGTTAAAGAGTATGTTGTTTTTACAACTTTTTACAGCATTTTATAACTAAGGATTAAACAAAATGAAGAAAATGTCAGTAAAGATCAGAGACATGCATTTTATCTTAAAATGTTATTTAAAAGTAGAAGAAAGAAATCATCTTAATGGGGCATCTACACTTTAAAAACATGTAACTACAGATGGAACTTTTTACTAGGTTTTTATTACTACAAAAAAATTAATTACCAAATTCAGATCAAAGTCAGAAACAGCTAGAGCCAAACAATAATTTATAGAAAGTACATAGCAAAAAAGAAAAAAATGGAAGAGGAATATATCAATTTGTTTTGTTTTAATTTTATTTGCATTTTAATTTTTGCTTGTTTCTACGAAGGTGGTTCAATAACTCCTTAGAAAAAATCCAAGAGATATGACAAACATTTGCATTTAGTAGGAGTCATTTGTCATTAGACTGCTGTCAAAGTTTCGGCTAAATCCATTACGTGGTTTCATCTTTATACTCGCTAAAGCAACAATCTTTACTTCATTTAGAAAAATTGAATAACATGAGTTTCATGCGGTGATTAAAAAACACTTTTATTTAAAAGGTTTAACACCGAAATAGATCAAAGCCGAGTTGGATAAAGTTTCGCACATCTGCTCCTATGTTTGGGACTGTTTACAATTGAGTAAATGAGTTTAAACGTGGCCGTGCATCCACAAAAGATGAACATCGTTCGAGACGTCCAGTAGAAATGACTTCCTCCGAAATGATTGACAAAATCCACGATATGATTTTAAGCGATTAACGAATCAAAGTGCCCGAAATAGGAGGCCACAGGCATAACACAAAGTACAGTGTTTTGAATGTTACACGAAAATTTGGGTTTGAAAAAATCTCGACAAGATTGGTGCCGCGTCGAATCAAAGGCTAGTTTGGCAGTTTTCCGTCGCCATCCTGACGAGTTTCTACGTGGCTACATAACTGTGGATGAAACATGGATGCACTACTATACTCCAGAAAGAAAGCAACAGTGGATTTTAAAGGCGATCCAGCTCCAAAAAAAAGCAAAGACGGTGAAATCGGCCAACAAGGTGATGCACGCAGAATCATCTACATCGATTAATTGGAAAATGAACAAACGATAAATGGAGACTATTATGCAACGTTATTGCACCAGTTGAGCGAAGAAGCAATGTCCTCATTTGGCAAAGAAATAAATTCTCCTCCATGAAAACAATGCACGGGTGCACACTTGCGCAGTTTCGATAGCGAAAATCATCGAATTAAAGTTCAAATTATTACAACATCTACTGTATTCGCCAGATTTGGCCTCCAGTAATTTTTTTTTATTCCCAAAACTTGAAAAAATGGCTCTATGGAAAACGATTCACGTCGACCGAGTATGTCATCGCCGAAACAGAGACCTGTTTTGAGGACCTTCCGAAATTATACTTTTTGGATGGCTAAAAAAAGTTGGAGAAACGCTGGGAAAGGTGTATACATCTAAAAGGACATTGTTGAAAAAACATTCCAAAGTAATCTTTTTCTAAGGAATTATTGAACCACCCTCGTATATTTTATTTTTATTCTGTCAAATATTATTTAATTAATTTCACCAACGGTTTGTGTTAAAATAATAACTTACTTTTAAGGTCCTGACAATACTTTCTCTCATTAAATTTTGTCATATATAATTAATAGCGCAACTACAAATTTTACTTTTCTCACTTACTACTTATATTCTTCACTAGCAAAGAAGTAGTTGATTAAAGATACCGCAGTATAAATGAAATATCCTATCAGGACTCCTGATGCAACAATTTCAACATCTGGATTTCTTTCTTCGTTCAAATTCCATGTTCCTCCAACTCCAAGGAAATCGCCGTTAAAACCTAGGCGATATAAAAATATAATTGCCAAATTGAAAACCTGAAACAAAATATTTTTTTCAACTGGCATTGAATTACATTAAATTTTTTTATCGTAAAAATATGCTAAAATCTGTTAGAAAATAAGACATTTTGTAAATAAATGTGTCTTAAATTCTGATTCCATTTTCGATTATCTCTATAAAGCAGTTAAAGATACTTGAAAAAAATTCCTCTGCAAAAATGTTCGTAAATTTATTTCACGAATTCTAACTGCCCAACATAAGTAACCATTCATATTAAATACTTAATGAATGTTTATAATATCGTATTTTAATAAAGAGTTCTTAATTGGTTATTATATCCCAATTAATAATTCTAAAATATTATTCCCATTATCAAGAATTGACAAAATTTTAAATAATTTTTGTAATTATTAGGACGTATTTTTATGTTATCTATCTACCCACGAAATAAAAAAGTGACGCTATCGAACCAGTTCTTGAAAAACAACTGCTACAGTTAGAAGAACGTGTCTTAAGTTGTGCTTAATCGGTGTGGTTTATAGAAATTTTGTAAGGTTTACTTGTTAATAAAATGACTGAAATTACAGTGGACAAAAGAAGGTAATTACCCAAAAATTTTTCACGCTTCGTATGGGGAAAATGCACCCTTTTATTTTCAAATTAAATTTTGGTAAAAGCGCTTTCTATGGATAGAGAATCAATTCACAACAATCCGAACAACCCACGGAAGCTTGAATTAAAATGTGTGAAAAGTCGGAAATTCGGCACTGAGGTATCGGCATTTAAAGGTCTCTATTATTACTAATTAAGCCTATATATCAGAAACAAATGTCTTAAGAAAATTTTACATGACAATTTGGGTATGAAAAAACTATTGGGAAAAAAATTTGTAAGAAAGTTTGAGCACTTAAAAAAGAACACATTTTTTTCGGGGCATTATCACTAAACAGAATTCCAAATTAAAAAAAAATACAATTTTCGGAAAGAATATGTCGAAAAGATCTACTATAAATGGATTATTAAAGCAGCTCTAGAACGAAAACACACACAGTCTTATTCACAAAAGAAACTTGTTCCTACACGACAATTGTCGTATTAGAAAGGCAAACGAAGTATAGATGACTCTGAGCTCCTTGAATTAAGGCATTCATAGTATAGCCCTGACTTGTTCCGTCAGACTTTTTTTTATTCAAAGACTCCCCCAGAGATTATCCCAGACTATCCCAGAGAAAAGTGTTTTGCATTTGATGAAGCATTCAAAAAAGCTATTAAACTATATTTTGCAGAATGACCTAACCTTTTTTTTCTGGAGTTATGGGTCAATTGGGAAAATACTGAAATAAGTATATAAGACTTAAATAAACTTGCGTAGAAAAATAAATGCCTGTTAATGTAATTCGTGTCTTTTTCAAGATTAGATATATATATTGTCTTCGTGCTATAATATAGCAAAACGCACGAGGCAATCTAATTTCGTCATTAAAATCCATGAGTACATTTATGTGAGCCTTGTATCGACTTATAGAATTTAGGGTGAAGTTTATAGGTTATATTTATAAATAAATTGACCAAATGTTCTAAAGGTAAATGAAGTACATTCTCATTAAATAAAATAAGTAATAAACTAATATATTTTGTGACTAGAAGTAAATAAAACTAAATTCTTAAGTTCACTATTTTAACAACCAAACACTGTCAAATGATTCGACAGTATCATGTAAACGTTTTTTCATGATGACCAACATCTAATGTTAATCTTTAATAAAACTAGTTGAAATGACGCCAAAATTATAGTTTTTAATTAATATTATTCATCGAAATAATCTTACAATTACTATTACATACGTACCGCGATATCATAAAGTTTCTGGGTCCAAGATGGCCATGGAGTGAAAAACGTCTGTCTTAATTTATATCATCCTTTTGAGAAAATTCGGATGAAATTTTCAGGTTAAGTGTCATGCTGACGTTAAAATTTGTCAATATATTAATCTTAATGTCAGTATGACACATAACCTGAAAATTTTATCAGATTTTTCTCAAGAGGATGATATAAATTAAGACAGACGTTTTTCACCTCATGGCCATCTTGGACCCAGAAACTTTATGATATCGCGGTATAATATATTTCAGATTAATAAAATTATAAATTTAGTAATATATAAGACGAAAGTGGATTGCTTCATGCGTTTTTTTTATAGGTTATTATACATTATGTCATTCCTATCACTTTTCTGGTTTTAATGCAAAACATAGACAATATCTTTTAATATCTACATATATGTTCTTAATTTAATTATTCTGGAAAACTTATTTTTAATTTATTAGATCAATTTCGTCGTCAGAGACTGTATATTGTTAAATATAAAGAAAAGTAGAGTATCAGTATTTACTTAAATTATACACAAAAAAATTGAATAAAATACATCTGCTTATGTAGCGTAGAAGTACCAATTATCTCTCCCTGAGAATAACAAGCATGACGTCAGTCTTTCTAATTATCTCACATTTAATAATTATGTTTAAAGTGAAAGAATTTAGCGTTTTTTGGTTAATACAGACAACTACAAATATACAAAATAATCAGCTACTAATATTTAAGAATGTTAAAAATTTCAAAAATTAGTACGTAGACATAATTTACTATTTGAGACTATTTTTAAAACGTACAAAAACAAATAGTAAGAAGCACCTATAAAAAAATTTAAAAAATTTGAATTTGCAGTTGCTGATTTTGAAATACTTTCTTTCACAAATAATAAATTCCCTACTTGGCTAATATTCCTTATATTACTCATAGAACTTGAAGCATGCGCTTTGTTCTATTGCATTTGTCATACAGTAAATATAGAAATCAATGATCAAGAGAAATTAAACGCACAATCTTTAAAACAGACCTTATTTTATAACAAAATTAACATAATACAATTACATTATATTCTTTCATTCGCTGATTTACCGAAAATAATAATATTTAAACTCACCAATTTGACTACTTTCAAAGCTACTGTGCCAATAACCGGTAAAGCCAGAGACATTTTTCTTACTTTTTTCTTCAGTAACTATCTTGAATTTCAATAATACCAGAAAAAGAAGATATAACCTTTTTAAATATATAAGAATAGTACAAACAAAAATCGCACGTAAACCTGTACAATCTACCGATTATTTAGTTTTTGACGAATAGGTGGATCTAAACTGCTGATATCTGATTATCTGCTCTTATCATTTGTTTAGCCTCGTTTCGTGATCGTGAAAATATGATAGTGATAAATAAATAAAAAAGTAGATAAACGTTGCATCGAATTACTAGTATTGGTCTACATGTGTGTTTCAAATTATTACTAATTCTTTTTTGGAATTTTTACTACGTCGTACGCTGTTGATGAATGATTAACCCTAAGATACATAACTCGGGTCTATCAGGGCCGGAGTAATAGTTTATTGATAATAATTTGTATTAAATATTCTTAAATTAATCCAGCATTCTGGTCTGGTCTAAACAGGTATTCTGTTTCTTGGGTCAAATAATGTTTTATCATCACTACTCTGCATTTACATAAACCGGACCTGCGAGGCCCTCAAGCAATTTTTTATATTAACACGTCTCAACTGCTGGCGAGTCTTGTAAGATAATTTAAAGTAAACAAATCTGCATGTTTGTCCAAGTTGGAACCTGCATTATTACAGTATGTATAAATGCCCGTGCAGCATACTTTATCATTCAGTTGCGATTCAACTGCATTGAGTGAAGTTGCAGTACAAAAGCAATAATGGGGTGAAAAAAGTGTGTACAAAGTGTAAATTTTGGTGATCTGAAGTTTGAGGAAACCTTGCTGCAATAGGCAAATGAATGCGGTAATCCATCTGAAGGAAGTGATGTTTCGTAAGTATAAACTGATGACATAATAGACTTGATTTCGAAGAAAATCGTGATTAGTTCTCTGAATCCAGTAGCGATGACTTTGATGATAACACTAATGCAGAAAATATAGTCATAGTGATAATCTAAACCCGAATATTGCATCTGCAAGTTTTTATATTTCTACAAGCAGCCTGGAGTGAAAAATAGAACCTCCAGCTAAAAATAAAATTCAACAGCATAATATTATTCAGCGTTCACGTGCCTTGGCATAAAAACATATGGTTGCTGCGCCAACAGATGTTTTTCAGTTATTTGTCACTGAAGTTATTGTGCACTGTACCAATTTAGAAGCAAGCCGTATTTACAATGGGAAATCAAAAACGTAGATTGATGTAACTGTTGATGAACATTCTGCATTTTATGGATAACTTATTTATGCTGGAGTTGACAGAAACTATGATGCTCCTGCAAGATAACTTTTTTTTTTATGAATTTGTCAATTCCATATATTGAGTCACAATGTCGATATTTCGATTTGAATAAATACGAAGATTTGATAACAGAACTCAAGAAACACATTTAGAAACCGATATATTAGCACTGGTATCTTACATCTGGAATCTGTTTATTCCACAATGCAAAAGGTGCATTATACCAGATACCAATGTAACAATTGACGAACAACTTGTTGGCTTCATAGGCAATTGCATAGGCGTTGCCAATTCGTTCAGTATATGCCAAGTAAGCCGGCAAAATATGGCTTCAAAATTTTTCGGATGTGCGTATCTAAATCTGGCTTTGCTCTTGATGGTAAGTTTATGTTGATCATCAACCTGGGGAACCACATAATAATCTGGGATTCGAAATAATGCAAACTTTAGTTAGTATAAGATTCATAATTCTGATCTTAATCCGCCAATTAACAATATTTTACGAGCATTCCATTGGCAGAGTACCTTTTGGGAAAAATATTCCTTTTGTTGGCACGCTACGACAAAATAAGCGAGATATTCCGAACAAATTCAAACCTTCGAAAAGTTGTTTAGTTACATCCTCTTCATTTTGCGTCAATAACAACGTAAACATGGTAAGTTACGCACCTAAAAAGAACAAATGCGCAAATTTACTAAGCACTATGCATCATGACTATTTCCTACTACAATCAAACAAAAGGTGGTGTCTACATTATGGATCAAATGGTATCCACATAACAAGTGTTCATTTGAAAAGTCAATCTAGGGTTACTTTGAAATTTTGATAGAATAAGACGCAAATATATTAGTATGTGCTTGTTGTTCCGTAAACGTAAATCCAAATGACATTTGATAATGTCAATCACAAATATCAGTTAGTGCATAAAATAATCGTGCGTCGATTCTGGTTTAAATAAATTGCTTCTCAGTTTTAAAATGGCTTTCACTTTAGAACATAAATTTTTTTAGTCCAGGCTTATTTTCGAAGTGATAATAAAATTGATGGTTTATGGGTTTATTCAGTTCAAGATTGCATGGTAGAATTTCAAGTTGAGTTTCCACATTTTGTAATAGATTATATACAATTTAAGAATACTTTGGATAGAACTTTAAAGCTTTTTTTCTGAAACTGGTAGTCTCTTAAGAAAATCAGGCAGCGGAGCAGTTAAGAAACGTACACCTCAAGTTGTCAATCGTGTTGAAGAAATAATGGAAAATGAACCACAAACATCTGTTCGACATTTGAGTAAACAAATAAACCTTTCTGTTGGTACAACTCACAAGTTATTAAAAAAAGATATGCAACTTTATCCATACCGTGTCACAGCAGTACAAGAATTATTAGAAATTGATTACCCACGTAGACTACAGTTTTGTAATTGGTTTGTAAATATGAACAATAATGGAGAACTTTCGCAAAGAGTCATATTTACTGATGAAGCATGGTTTTATAAAACGGGATACCTAAATTCACAAAATACAAGAATTTGGAGTAGTGAAAATCCACATGTAATTAATGAAGAATCGCTACATCCAGAGAAAATTGGTGTTTGGGCAGCGATAAGCCAAAGGCGAATCATTGGACCAATATTTTTTCAGGGAACGTTAACTGCTCAAAGCTACCGCACGGAAATTTTACAACCATTTGTCAATCAGTTGCATGATGATGAACTTCAAAATGCATATTTCCAACAAGACGGAGCACCTTGTCACTGTACTGCAGAATCTTTGGATTATTTATGAGAATTTTTTGATGAGCGTATAATTAGTCGAAACACTGAAATTGCCTGGCCTGCACGTTCATGCGATTTAACACCTTGCTACTTCTTTTTCTGGCCTTATCTAAAAAAAAACATATTTCGAACACCTATATTGAATTTGAATGATATGCTACAGAGAATCGAACAGAAATGCATGGAAATTAATAACAATCCAGTAATGTTGCAGAATATCATCAGAAATTTTGAACGGAGGATTTTAAAGTGCATTGATCTTGAAGGACAACATTTTCAACATTTGTTATAGTTTTCAATAAATACCTATTATTTGTTAGTTATTTGTATGTATGAAACTGTCAAAATATAAGACTTCGTAGGTTAAGTAGTAAATTGAAATTTATGACATACTTCAAAATGTTCTCAGTAAATCACATGCTACTAGATTGACTTTTCAAATGAACACTTGTTATACATGTAAAAGGCAAAGTGAGCGATAACCTATGTTTCTTCCTCCTGGTTTGAAGGAAGTCGGTATGTGTAGACCGAAGTATGTGTTGAAATAATACAATATTTTTTCTATTACACTAATATATTTACAAGTTTAATCTTGGAGTTCCGTAAATAAATGCTAAATGCAGTATCTGGTCTTAATACTAAAGACCGAGAAAAACTGGCTTATAAATAATATTTGCTCCTATTTAGATCACTGAGGTCTTAGTAGGAGCTGTAGAAGCTTTTAACTCGAAGAGATCGTACTTGTAACTGTAGTGAGCTCTAAGAGATCTTGTTTGGAACTCCTTCATTCTCTTATTTTTCGGCAAGAAGTTTTCTCCCCACCAGTCAAAGAGAGGGAGAAAACAATGAAAAAGAGTATACGTAAATTTCCATGTAACCATTTTTACATTTCCAAGAAAAGTATATGCTATAGTTTCCGACGTCACAAATGTATTGAAATAAACAATATACGCCGGAAACCCTTAATTATAGAAAATAGTCTTAAAGTAATAAATATACAATGCACAGAGATAACCTAATGTTCGCAGAATCGTATCGAACCGAAACCATTTAACCTATTATAATAATATATAACAGGAAATATGTACAATAAAACTTATTCTATTATAATTATGCTTATTCAAATACATTATTTACCTAATGGATGCAGAGGGTTTTGCCTGTAATAAAAATAAATAGTTTTTATGATTGTAGAAAATAAGACAATGAAGAAATGTAATACCTGACCAGTCCTAAAGTAATTAACAATATTAAAGATATCTCAGAACTCCAATACCTTTTCTATATACAATATATAATATTTACAATTTAAAAACTAGAATTAAATATATGATACCTACATCTAAATAAAACTAAAAATACAAAATTAAATATATTTTGCCCGAACAACCTATGACGTTTTTCTTCAATATAATTGACATGACAGCACCAAATGCGTTTATTGTTTTACCAAATTATAACACTTGTGTCACTCACAAACACAGAATCTTTCTAAAAGATTTAGCAAAGGAACTGATGATATCCTATATAACAAGAAAATCCAATAAGCCTAACATACGACGTAGCATTGTGGAGTGTATGAATAAAATTTATTAATATCTTCAATGCACTTACAGCTCAAGCAAATAAAATGATCAAGAGAAAACTGTGTCCTTCAAAAATAGATCGCAAAAGCAAAATGGTGTGTGCTAATTGAAAAAATAATGTACTTATGTAATTAACACAGTGTAAAAATATGCACTACTTATTATTCTAATCTAAAATAATATACTGCAAAGGTTTGCTATCACTAAAGAACCGTATCCGTAGACAGAATTATTTTTTCAGCATAACCACAACAACGGCAGACCGCATTGCAGTAACGAAGGCAGTATTGAAAGGTCAACATATTTTCATCAGACACTGAAGTTCGGGCTGTTGTTCGCAATTGGAACAATAGTAACCAAGAAAGTTTTTTTTCATGGATAGAATGAAGAAATGGATTCAGTGTTTGGAGAAATGAGTTGCACTAAATGGGATTATGCGAAAAAATAATTACATATATTAGTAGTACAATAAATTTACTTACAAGTCCGCATAGTAAAACTCATTATGAAATATGACAACACAACTTTATTGAATTTATTTCACAAAAAACAAACGTAATTATTATATAACAAACGTTGATCCCTTCGGCGGATATTCGATATGAATGACTCCATATGCATCACAGAAAATGGTGAATATGACTTTCTGCGCTGGTTAGTGCTTTTGAATTTTCGTACATGACGATATTGCATTTACTGCCGCTCATCTATTCTATTCTATTCTAATTCTGTTGGGTTGGACCCCAGTAAGTCCAGGCACTTGAGCACAGTGCTCTTTGTACCATCCCCAATAGATCTCTCAGTTCCACTCGTTCTTGTGTCTTCGATAAAAGCTACTACTTCTCAGGGGAAGTTTTGAGTACCCTCGTGGGATCCAATAGATCTCTTCCGAAATATTTCTGTCTGAGTCTCTTCAGTTCTTCACAAGTACATATTACATGAAGGCTATTTTCTTTTTGTTTTTCACATCTCCTACACCAGGGCTCGCTAGCCAAACGCATGCTGTACAGAGCAGTTATTAAACCGGTAATAGTTTTAATTTCTTTTTAATTACTACAAATTAGGATGACTGAAAGCCTAGCATCCAGCTCCTCTAGTAGTGTCTTAATGTGGAGTTGACCTTCTGTTAACCTCCATTTCTTCTTTATGTTGTCTTTCTATCCATAACCAGATTTCCCTTCTAGAGGAATCCTTGGCGATTCCACATACAGATTCTTGTCCTATGAAGTTCTTCCTTGAGCTTTCCTTGGCCAGTTTAGTGGCCATCTAATTTCCTTTAATCTCTTCATATCAAGAACAGTCTTGTCTTGTGCCAGTCTGTTGAAGACTTGTTTACAATGTTTTACCAGTTTAGACATGGTAGACGGTTTCATAATAACTTTAATAGTCGCCTGGCCCATCAGTTATTATGTTTGTTTTTTTTTGTTTGCAAACCAGGCTTGCTTTCAGGGTCATAATAATGAAACCAAGATGTGTCTCCAGTGGTGATGTTCATGAGAAAATTATCTCTTTCACGTCGGTATTGGTTAAGAAGTTCTCGACAAATGTTTTTTCTTTGTTCTTTTATAACATCCGTTAATTGTCGTAGGACCCATCTGATGCAAGTTTTTCTGTATTTCGCATCTGAACAATTTTTTGGCTAATGCCTGACTGCCGAGCAATTTGTTTTTACGTATTCCGACGACTTCCTTGAATTCACTTGTCTTTAATTCTTCTTATGCGGCACTGATATTGGTCGACCTGATTGCTTTTGATTAAACACCTTCATTTCGCCTCTATGACTGAGTTTAGCACGCCGAATTCGCTGGCGAAACATTCTTCACATCCATTCAGTTGCAGCCATAAACAGCTTTTGAACGCCTGTAAATTTTGATGGGCACGCAACCTTCCAGCGTTCAAATTCTTTCACCGATCGTTGTTTGGCATGCGAACTCATGATAAATTATACTGTTACTCAAGGAAGGTACACAGGAAAATGAAACTTAGCATGCTAATACGAGATACCCGAAATTAGCGTTTACAACTTAAAACAACTTGTTTCTGTCTCGTTATTGGAGACCTTATATACCAATCCGGCCTCGTACATTGCTATATTTTACCAAGCATTTTAATAAGAGATCTAATTTAAACAAAGTTGAAGAAATGAAATAAATATTAAGTCAGTCGTAAAAAATAGAAATCTTAAAAATCTAAAATGACTACGATTTAGTTTAATAGTAAACAAAACAGTGTTTTATACAAAGGTATTTTTAATAATATAAAATATTATTAAAAATCTGGTGTGAAGAACACAAATACAGGTTCACTATTACTTCACTATAAAACAGTGTTTATATGGGATACAGAATTATTTAAAGTTACTCAAGTCTGCCAATAACACAAGCGTAATAAAATCTTTACTAAATCTATTTTATTAATAATAAGTAATACACAATTTTTTGTCTCCACAATCACCTATTGCACATTCGTGAGTACCAATCTTCACAACATTTTCTCCAATATTTACCCATTCAGTTGCCCATTTCGTTTTTAATGCATCAGCCTCTTCTTCGGCAGATGTAAAACGTAAACCTCCTAACTTATCCTTTACACGTGTAAACAAAAAGAAATAATTAGGTACCAGGTCTGGACTATATGGCGAATAACCCATTATTTTAATGTTTTGGACATGTACCATTGCAGAATGGTACATGTCCAAAACATTAAAATAACAATACGACGGTCCTCCAGCGCTACAGTGGAAGCGAATCCATGAAACCCAAAAAAAAAACTGGCGACTATCTTCTTGTTCGACGTTTTATCGAACAATTTTTGTCGGAGCCGACTCTTTTCCAAAGATCCAATTTGCCGATTGTTCCTTTTTTCTCCGGGTAATACATAGCAGTAATACCAAGTTTCATCTATTGTAATAATATTGTACAATAAATAATGCCATTCGTAAGCAAAACGATCTAGTGTAGATCCGCACAATGCCACACGGCCAACTTTTTTTAAATGACGTCAAATTATGAGGAATCCAAACGGGAACAAAGGTTACATACTTTCGAATCTTCGTGTAAGACGATGTTAATTGCCTCAATATCAATCTTTAGAGTTACTTGAATACTCCTTACGGTCTTATTCAATAATATCCCGAACAAGGTCACTTTCTTTTCACTGTTTGACAATTTTTCTGGACGTTTCTCACGAATTTTGTCGCTCGATTTATGCAACAAACTTTTAACCTTATTAATAAAGAAAGAAATTGATACAATAAGAAAATTATGGAATTGTGAAACATGCTGTAGTGCAGTGTTACTTGTATAGTTATGGGTATTTATATAAAGTCAGCGGTGCTATACCGATAGGACCAGCTCTGAACGGGCCATAACCAGCAATAAGTGGCAACAGCGAATCCCCTCCACGCGTAGTAGCTTAAATTGCCATACATTGCAGTTATGAATTTAGTAAGACTTAAACCGCGCAAGGATATAGTCGTTTGCATATTCGTTCTGTATACGTAATTTGCCCATTTGTTTCAGACATAATAAGGTCGTTATATCTCCAAGTTATTATTATTATTGTATTCTTAGCTGCTACGGAAAAGTAATTTTAAGTAATAAAAAAAACAATAACGTTTTCTAAAAGATAAAAGTAAAAAAATCAATAATTCTGCAAAATAAATTTGAATTTTAAGAAAGTCACTAAATATAGGATTCGAAAATACCGCCCTCTCTCCCCAAACAATAGCCGAGCCTATTGTAAAATTCCCGCCTCACTCCCTCGAGATTTCTAGGGGTTATTGTCTCGAAAATTCTAAACAGTTGAACTTGCAACTGTTGCAAGTTCGGTATTGTTAGAAGACCGTAAAGATTTTCTTTGACATAACCCCACAGAAAAAAATCGCAGGGATTGAGGTCGGGGGATCGAGGTGGCCATATTATCGTACCCCTCCCGGAAATAACACGATTAGGAAAAGTGTTTTCTAAAAACCCTCTTACTAATCTGCTGTTATGCGCGGTACAACAGTCTTGCATAAACCAAATTGCATAAAAATCGACGTTCAGTTGACGGACAGCAGGAATAATTCGTGTTTGCAGCAAATCTAAATATTTTACTGCATTGAAATTGCCGTCGATAACAAATGGCCCTATAATGTTATCACCCAAGATACCCGCCCAAACGTTAAGTTTTTCGGGGTATTGAGTTTTAACATTACGAGCTAGATGTTTATTTGCTCGAGACCAATATCGCACAACTGAGGGATTATGCTTGCCATGACGTGGAAAAGAAGACTCGTCGGTAAACAGAATATTTTTTATAAAATATTCGTCCCCGTTAGCCTTTTCCATCACGGACTCACAAAACTCCATTCTTGCAAAATTGTCCTCGGGAAAAATCTCCTGGCACTTTCGAACTTTGTAACTTTTATATTTGTTGCGTTTTAGAATCCGCTTTACTGTACTTCTACTAACACCGATTTCGTCTGCAATTTGCCGTGTACACTTAAGGTCGCCCATTTCAACTAACGAACAAACCCTCACGTCTCTCTCCTCCCGATCGGCAGGTATTAGAGGGATATGAGGCTGTTCGTCAATTTGTTGGCATTTGCGGCAATTTCCGACGACACAGCCATATTTCCTAAACGCATTTACGATCCTTTCAATCGTCGAATGCGAAGGAATACGCCGATTTACGTACTCTACAGCAAATAAATCAGCGGTTGTTTGAAAGGAATTGCCGGCAAGATATCACGAAACTATTTGTACCTTCTCTGCGGTTGTATACACTGACATGATAACTACCTTTACGTTTGCACAGCTAGATACGAATGACGGGCAATCTATTGCTCTCTATCATCGGACTTATGTATGCGCACGTGGAGTGGCATCGTACACACGTTGCCACATCGTATTACGTTCCATACGTATATTGTTGCGTATGGCCCGTAGCGGGCTGAACCAATCGGTATATCTATTTCAGTTCACTCGCCTTGCTAGCTGAGAGTGAATTCTTCTTATTGAGTGTGTTGTGAGATGTATAAAATGTAAAATATGTATAACATTAGAGATGTACATACATATTTCTTAACTTCAGGTGCCCCTCGTAAATTGAATCTTTACCTACACATTTTACAGCATGCTCGATAATAAGAACACACACTCAACAACCAAACTAAGTAAACTAATTGCGTTATATATAATACCGCCGGCCGAATTTATACCGGATTAAATGCGCCAGCAAAATGAGCCATCTCACTAATTAAAACGTTTCGAATTCTTCTCATAGTTGAATTATTTTTCAATTACTGGGGATTTTTCCAAAGTTCTACGAATTGTGCTCTACGCTTACGCAGGACTTATAAGCAATGCTATTAATGATAGACAAGTGTTGACATGTTTATGCAGCTATCTAGTGCAATATCGTTCAGTCTGATTCAGATGTTCGACAGATATAGACTCATTTTCGTATCACTGTTTGTGTAACCATGGAAGGCGCGGCTAAATCTCAAAGAGCAATAATTTTTTTTTGTAGAAAGATGGTGTGAAACTTCAAAAATTATTAAACGTCTGCAAGTGTTTGGTGAGTCTGCCGGATCTAAAAGTACTGTATATCGGTGGATCGATCGTTTTAAAAGTGGTAGAACATCATTAGAAGACGATCCACGCAGCGGTCACCCGAGCACATCGGTAAATGAAAGAAACAATACTACCGTTGAGAACCTACTGAAAGAGGACAGACGAATGACTACTGCTCAATTTAGTGTACGCCTAGAAATGTGTACACGACGAGTTTAGGAGATCTTATATGATTGTTTGGGCGTAAGCAAGGTTTCAGCCCGCTGTGCACCAAGGCTGTTGGGACCGGAACAGAAACTCAATAGGTCTGACACTTGTCGTCAACTTCAAGAGTTGCTAGCGCGTTACGGCTATAAATTTTGGCAACCACTGATGAAACGTGGATTCCTTATTTCAATCCTGAGACCAAAAATCAATCCAAAGAATGGCGTAAATCCGAAGAAGGACCTCCACTTAAGGCGCGTGCGGGTCCGTCTGTTGGAATGGTAATGCTTACTGTATTCTGGTACTGCGCAGGGATTATTTTTATGGATTGTCTGGCGAAAGGTACTACAATTAGCGCAGAATATTATTCGAACTTATCATCCGGACCACTGCGGCAAGCACTTATCAGAAAACGGCCTAGAAAGTTGCATAAGCGTCCGTTATTGCAACAGGATAATGCAAGACCGCACACCGTAAGAAAAACGAAGGATATTTTGGACGATTTACGATGGATATTGCTTTCACCTCCACTTTATTCCCGGATATCGCACCGAGTGATTTTCATATGTTCCCAGATTTTACAAAAAAACGTGCCATAAATAGGTGGATTGAGGAGACGCCGAAAAAGTTCTTCGATGACGGCTTAAAAAAAATGATTTATCGTTCGGATAAATGTATTCAATTAAATGGCGATTACCCATGTTGAAAAACTACATTGTAATATTGATGAAAATTGACAAAATAAATAAATTATGGCTGAATTCCCAGAACTTTGGAAACATCCCTCGTACATCTTTTATTTGCTATATTTTGAAACTTACATAATATGTGCTTATTAAAACTATTAACCCTGCTAGAGTTTCGTTTCATTGTCTCGCATACAACATTTTTTATATATATACTTGTACTTTTGAACACAGAAAAATTACGAAAGTACAGGAATTTCATAATTAAATAATCATAACTAATTTGAATTAATTTTACATTTATTCCACAGGAGCTTGGCCTGGACATAAACGATGACCAGATCTCAGAAATGGAGACCAATATTCATAACATCGATTTCGCAGCGGCCGCTGAAGAAGAACGTTTAACGAGACATGACGTCATGTCACATGTCCACGTTTTTGCTAAGCAGTGTCCAAAGGCGGCTCCAATAATTCATTTGGGAGCAACTTCTTGCTTTGTCGGTGATAATACTGATCTTATAATAATTAAAGATGGTATTAATCTGCTATTACCTAGACTGGCTGCTATTATTCAAAATCTGGCAGTGTTTGCTGAAAAATATAGGTAATGTAGATGGCTATTTTATATTTTGTCTTAATAACAAAATAACAAAATTTCTAACACAGTCAAAAGACATAATTGAATGAGTTGACGCAAATATAATTAAACTTATGTTAAAACACTTATAAGTTCCTTCTAGATTAAAATTTGCCAGCTCCATACATAGGTAAGGACAATGCTAAAACATTCATAAACTGTTCAAGAATATATGTATTACATTTCATTTTTTTTTCATTTTCATTTTCATTAACGTCAAAATATTTAAGAACATGCTATGCTATATAATATTATGACATTCATTAAACTATTTAAAATATAAATAGATCTTAATTCAGTATAACCTCCTTATAATGGACACTAACGGGGAATCCTAAAATGTCCAATATATGGAAGTGTCCAAAATGTGGAGGTGAAAAAAAAACGAAAAAAAATATTCGTTCTCATATCAATTTAATCACACATAATAAGACGAAAGTCGAAAAAAATTTACAATACTATAATACACATACATACATACATATTTTATGCTAGATTTTACTTGAAATAATCATTAATTGTTGTTTGTCTTGCTTTTTTCATTTTATGTTTAAATATCTCAGATTCACATTCAAGAAGAGCTTGAGAAATATTGTTAGCAATGTTAAAACTGTTAGTGCTTAAGAAATAGTTCTCAAGATCTTTTAATTTTTGATGGGCTTCTGAAATATTTGATATACTAGTTACAAATTCCTCTTCAATCTCATTTTCCATTTCATCACTGATATCAGTAATTTCATCGATACAATCTATAATGGAAACATTAGGATTTTCAGTAAATAACTCATTATCAATTAATGCGTATGTGCTTAAATCTAAATTAGTGATGTTAAAATTGGGAAATAAAAATGCTAATGGTATATTATCTTCTATATCGCACTCTGCACTTAGATCACTGTCACTTTGATTGAATCCGCATTTTTGAAAACAGTTTCTTACGGTCACAGGCGAGAGTTTTTTCCAAGCACCTGATATCCATATTAATGCAGTGACTACCGTAATGTTTTTTTCTACCATTTCTAGTGAATTTTCAGTATCCATTAACGCCAAAAGCCTTTTTACAAGCATGCTCCTGTAAATTACCTTAAAGTTTTGAATCACACCCTGGTCCATAGGTTGACAATGCGAGGTAGTAGTTGGAGGCAGAAAAACCAATTTTACGTTTTCCAATGAAATCTTCGGGTGAGAAGTGGCATTATCAAGAAACAAAATTACATGCCTTTTTTCTTTCTTCATCTTGTTACCAAAGTTCTTTAACCAAGCTGACATAATATCCAAAGTCATCCACGCTTTTTTGTTAGATATCCATCCTATCGGCAACTTATCCACATGAGCTCCTTTAAAGCATCTACGTTTCTTACTTTTACCGATGACTAACGGCCTTTCCTTATCACCCTCCATATTTGAACACAACAATATAGTTAGTCGTTCTTTTGCAGATTTTCCTCCGGCACATTTATCACTTCTTAACGCAAATGTTTTTGTCGGAAGGGCGCGGAAAAATAAACCGGTTTCATCAGCATTAAAAATATCTTTCGGAGAGTAATCTTTGCATATTGATTGCAACTTGACTTTCCAATCGTCTACATTTTGCATGTTTACATAGGCAGATTCACACACACTTTTAAATGATATTTTATGTCTTTGACAAAATTTCTCCAACTAACCATTAGACGCTTTGAATTCGGTGAGTTGTAAACTTTGTGCTACTTCCAGCGCCTTTTCTTTGAGTAGGGGTCCTGACATGGGAATATTTTTGTTTCGCACCTTACAGAACCAGTTGAACACTGCTCCGTCGATTGCTAAACCACTAGTTTTTGGAAACTTCCTTTTTTGAGCTAGGTTTCTATTTTTCTCGAAAAGTTCTTTTATTTCACTTTTGTTTTTCACTATAACACTAATTTGCGACTTTCCGACACCAAACTTTTCTGCGAGCTTTCGGACACTTAAGCTTTGCTGTTCACTAACCGCAATAATATCAATTTTATCTTGGATTGTTAACCGCTTTCTTTTACTAGAATCCATGTTGACACTATCAAAGGCTAGTTCAAACTGATTCAAAATATCACTCCACTTATCACCTGACGAGTAGGCCAGTGGTAAACCGTCGTTCCTTTGTATTATGGGAAAAACACGAGTAGATATACTTCCACGTGTGCACTTTGTACATACATATGTATTATGGGAAAAACCCGAGTACCTAGATATACTTCCACGTGTGCAGCAATAAAAGTACATACATACATACATAATTGCAAAATTTTATTCGGCGCCGCCCGTCTTGTCTGTCCTTAATTAAGAGATATATTTACAGATGTTTTATTGCTTCGGTGAAATAAAGGGTGTCCGCGTCCGATTTATGGAGGGTCCAATATTAGGAGTGACTATTGTTAAGAAAACCCATTATAAAATTTCGTACCACAAAAAATGTCCATTTTTTAGAGGTGTCCGATTGTCGGAGGTGTCCATAATTAGAGGTTTTACTGTATAATTAAATCGTCATTAAAATCTTATTTATTTCCCATTTAATAATCTAACACATTAGGCGTTATAAAAGCAAGACATTCGTAGTAATAGAATTTCATGTCGTAAAAAGATATCCACATTCTCCTAACTTTTCACATACAAAAATTTAATAAATACTAGATCGAATACTAGAATGGTCATGTTTCTAAAAAAAATTTTTTATTTGGCAGCTACTTTTTAATAGTTTGTTCATTATCATAATTTAAAGATTTCATGTTCGTCAGAAAATGAATTTTCCTAAAGAACATTTCCGGGCTGTGATTTTTTACTATTTTAAATCGTCATTAAAGTCTAACAATGTGAAAATCGGCTTAAAAATGCATTTGGCGAAGAAGCCCCATCTAATGCAACGATTTATAATTACGAATTCAAAAGAGATCGGTTTTTTTTCTTAGCGATGAATTTCGTGAAGGACGCCCAACAATTGCTGTTACTGCCCAACAATTTCTGTTACTGATGAGAATATTCCACATCGTCGCATAAACCCAGCCATGGACCCTCCACTATACAGCCCTGACCTTATGATTTATTTTTGTTTCCAAAAATTAAAGATAAAATGCGTGGAATCACTTTTACCTTATCAGATGAAACAGTGGAACATTATAAAAACCTGGTTTCTGAAGTATCTCAGGAAGAGTGGCATCATTTCTTTAAGGCCTGGTTTCATAGAATACCAAAATGTATTGACGTTAAAGGAGAATATTTTGAAAAACAATAAAACCATTTAATTTTTTTTTAAACTATCCTTATTCGATTTTCTAAAAATTTTCAGTGCTCCCCTAAAATAAAATTTATAGTTTTAAGTATTTATTGTAACCACTACAATGTTATTTCATCATACAATGGCATACAAGCTTAGAATATAGGTATGCTAATTAACTAGAATAGAAGGGGCGAGAAGTTACAATCTTAAATTTGGAAGGAAGAAGAGGAGAGTTATTTAAATCTACTTAATCATTTAAAAAAGATACATAACATACATAAAGATACATAAAGATTAAAGAATTATCTGGTATAAAGCGCACAAATAAATGTAATATTCTCTTAGACAAAAACGGACAAATAATTGCTGAAACAAAGCGAAAGCTTGAGAGGTGGAAAGAATATGTGCAGGAGCTGTTCGAGGATCACCGACGTGAAGCCATGGAGGATGAAGGCAGTGGTCGTACAGGTCCAAGCATAACAAGAGAAGAAGTACAACATGCAGTCAAATTAGCAAAAAATAATAAGGCTCCAGGTCCTGATGAAATACCAACAGAATTTATTAAACTCATAACAGAGGGGCGAATAGGAGTAATGGTGTATCTATAAAACACAATCTATAACACAGGCATCATTCCCACGGAATGGTTGAGATCAACATTTATTGCCCTGCCAAAAACACCTAACGCAAAGGAATGCAATGACCATCGGACAATCAGCCTGATGAGCCACACCCTCAAGATATTCCTGAAGATCATACACTAGAGAATATTCAGAAAATTAGAACAAGATCTTAGTGACTCTCAATTCGGATTCAGGAATGCAATGGGAACAAGAGAAGCACTATTTGGCTTTAACGTGCTGGCTCAGAGAAGCATGGACGTTAATCAACCGTTGTACATCTGCTTTTTGGACTACAACAAGGCATTTGACAGAGTTCGCCATGACGACTTGATTCGGCTTCTCAAAGCTAAAAACATAGACAGCAAGGATATTCGGATAATAGCTTATTTGTATTATAACCAGACAGCGAATGTCAGGCTGGGTGAAGAGGTATCGGTGTGAGACAAGGATGTGTGTTGTCCCCGTTGTTGTTCAATTTATACTCTGAGAACATCATTCAGAAAGCGTTAGCAGAAACAACAATAGGAATAAAAGTTAACGGAAGAATTATTAGTAACATTAGATATGCGGACATTATTATCGCAGAATCACTGGAAGACTTACAAAGATTGATGGACCAGGTTGTAATAAATGGCGAAGAAAGTGCCCTCACACTAAAAACTAAATTCATGATTATTACAAAGTCTAACCGACATCAAGAAGGCTTATGGATTGGAGAACAGCCAATAGAGAGAGTAAAGAAATACAAATATTTGGGAACAACTGTTACCGACACAAATGAATATACAGAAGAAATTCGAACGAGAATCGGCCAAGCCAGGAATATATTCAACAAGATGAGGAAGGTATTGTGTGGCAATGACCTTAGTCTGCGTCTCAAGATCAGGGTATTGAAATGTTACGTGTTCCCGGTGCTGCTGTACGGGATGGAAGCCTGGACGCTAAAGCAAGACACTAACAAGCGTCTAGAGGCATTTGAAATGTGGGCATATAGGAGGATCCTGAAGATAAGATGGATAGATAGGGATTCGAATAGTGAAGTACTTAAAAGAATTGGGAAAGAGAAGGAAATATTGAACACAATAAAGATAAGAAACCTACAATATCTGGGCCACGTGTTGAGAGGGGAAAGATATGCTCTGCTACAGATAATTATTCAGGGTAAGATAAAGGGAAGAAGAAATATAGGAAGAAGACGTATTTCCTGGTTAAATAATTTGAGACAGTGGTATAAATGCAGCTCCATTGAACTATTCAGAGCCGCAGCATCAAAGATGAGAATAGCCGTGATGATAGCCAACCTTCTGAGAGGAGATGGCACCTGAAGAAGAAGAATCATTTAAAACTAAACCTAACTTATTATATCTGATTTGCTTTCTAAACTTTCTAATAAGTTAACTTTTTTGCTTTTATCTTGAATGCGTAGTTTTAATGATTTGCGAAAATTCCGTCCGTCTTGTCTTTATAGTGTCTTTCGTGTTCCTCCAGTGTAATTTCGATATACCTACTCCCGTTTGTCGTAGCTATATAAACTTTTTGCAATCTTCGCATGCTAACCTGTAGACACATGAGTTTGATCCTATAACTGGTCTATGTTGTTTTTAATGACTTTTTGTATAATATTGTCTATTTTAAACAACAAAAACATTTTTTAGCATTAAAACATTAGCTTTACTATCAATTTATGTAGTAAATTATAATTATATTTTTAACTATGTTTTATAATTTGATCGTAAACATTTGTAGAGATTCGTAAGGCTAAGTTAAAGTTCTTTTAATTAATAAATCTTATTATTCTGTACAGAAATTCTTAGATGATTAAACTCCACATGATGTATTGACTTTTATCCATTTAAGCAGGTGTATGTGGAAGTTGTGATACTCTATAAAACTCCATTCTTATATTTTTTAACTATGTCGCATTATCTGTTGTATAAAGAAATAAATTTAATTATTACATATAATAATTCATTCATTTTATTGTCACGACGAACTTGTTAATTTCTTCTTATTTTATAGATCGCTTCCTACATTGGGGTTCACCCATTTACAACCCGCTCAATTAACAACAGTCGGAAAGAGAGCTTGTTTATGGATTCAGGATCTGCTAATGGATGAGAGAGATTTGAGACGAGCTCGTGACGATCTAAAATTTCGAGGTGCTAAGGGCACAACGGGTACGCAAGCTTCCTTCCTCCAACTCTTCAATGGTGATGGTGCAAAAGTATCCAAGTTGGATAAATTGGTTTCAAAATTATCTGGATTTGAAAGTACCTACCCTGTAACTGGTCAGACGTACACTAGAAAAGTTGACGTGCAAGTTGTTGGTGCTTTATCGAGTCTCGGCTCTACAGTTCATAAGATGTGTTCGGATATAAGATTATTAGCAAATATGAAAGAAATTGAAGAACCTTTCGAGCAAAGTCAAATCGGAAGCTCAGCTATGCCGTATAAAAGAAACCCGATGAGATCCGAAAGATGTTGCGCCTTGGCAAGACATATGATGACTATGTACTTCAATGCAATTCAAACTCATTCAGTGCAATGGTTTGAAAGGACTTTGGACGACTCCGCAAATCGTAGATTAACCCTATCTGAAGCTTTCCTATCGGCAGATGCTCTGTTACTGACTTTGCATAATATAACGCAAGGAGTCGTCGTTTATCCGAAAGTCATCGAAAGACATGTTAGCCAAGAACTACCATTTATGTCAACCGAGAATTTAATAATGGCGATGGTCAAATCAGGCGGAGATAGGCAAGAATGTCATGAAAAAATTCGTGTGTTGTCCCACCAAGCCGCTGCCGAAGTCAAACAACATGGACGAGATAACGATTTGATTGACAGAGTTAAAGCAGATTCATATTTTTCGCCGATTTTAGATGAATTAGATCATCTTTTAGATCCATCTACGTTTACTGGAAGAGCACCTGAACAAGTTAACGAGTTTCTACAAGAAGAAGTTAAACCAATTCTTAAATTATATGAAAAGGAATTATCTGAAATTAATACCCCAGTAGCCTTATCTATATAAAAATAGTTCCATAAAGTTGCAATGTAAATGTAAATACTTTGGATTTATTAAAAAGGCAAACAAATAAAGTCATAACTGTTTATATATTAGGTCATTAATTATTTACTTACTCTCTTCAGAAACTGTATATGTAATTTTCTTACTGTATTATGGTACATACGAATACAAGTAGATGATATTTTGCTAAGGTAACTTTGTGTAATTACTAGAGAACGGATGCAATTTCCATAAAACGCAGTCGGCAATTAGAATTGTGTATAACGTCGCTCAGTACATCCCGGCGTAATTCATTGAAGTACTTGTTTGACTTACTCGGCCACCTGGTCTCGCAGCGATAACAATGGACAACCCAGCTATTGTATTCGGAGAATATAGTGTTTTCAGTGGTGTCGTGTACGTAGATAAAATAAATAAGTTTATCGAATTTCGTAAGAGAAATAGCACGTACATTCCTTTTCTTTTCATTTAAGCAACATCTTCCAATTATTTTCACGTAAGTGTGCATAAAATTTCGTTATTTAATTTCGTTTATTTGGATCTAGAATATTCTTACTTTTTCAGACAATGGAAGAGCGTCGAGAATGGCATCGTGAAACAATGGCGAGTTGGATTGAGGGCCATACTGATTGTATGTAAGGGTGCGGCCAATATAATCTGGGCAGTGATTTGACATTTTATGACTTTTTCATGAAATTTGGTAAATCAGGCTTTGCTACAATCTACGTTACTCTGGATACGCACTTAGGGCATGAGCCATCATGTGATGGTTATCTCAATAATCAATAGTCATTACCTTAAAAAGGGATGTCTTTAAACTGAAATTAGTTTGGTTTTGACCAACCATATTATTGATCTTAAATTAAATTAAAAGTTTTGATGTTTATTTAAGAAACGAAAAACATAAGCAAATGATATAAAAAATTAATATTTTGTAGCAGCTTCATTTTTTTCAATAACATTATTTAACCTTCTGGGCATTGATGCTACTAATTCTGCAGTATAATTTGGAGTTAATTCGATCCATGCTTCTTGAATTCTTTCCCATAACTGTTCTACATTTTGTGGGCGAAAATTATTACCTCTATTAATTTTTTTTCCCATCAAACCCCACATATTTTCAATGGGGTTCAAGTCCGGGCTACGTGAAGGCCATGGTAGAACTTGTATGTTCTGTTGCTGCATAGTTTGAGGTTACTCTGGCTGTATGAATGGGGCAATTGTCTTCTTGATATATAAAATTATTTTGGGGAAAGATTGCATTTACTGAGGGCAGCATGATATTTTCCAATATTCCAACATAGACCTATGCATTGCATCTACCTCTTATATGTGTTATAACTCCGGGTCCTTGGGCGCTCATCCAGGCCCAGACATTGACAGAAAAACGACCGCTTATGTGTGATTTTTGGGTATAACGTTCATCAAAGCGAGAGTTCGGAGGTCTATAAACTCTAACGTGTCCGTCATAACACGATTTAAATACCTTCTCATCTGTAAAAACAACATTCTGCCAGAAATTTAACGCTTCTAAGGAGTATTCCAAAGCAAAACCTACTCTCTGTTCCTTATTTTGCGGAGTTAAAAAAGGTTTTTTCGCTGCAGAACGATTACGTAGATCAGATCCATTTTTGATACGACGCCTTGCCGTTCGAACGGACCCAGGAAAGTTTGTTTCAGCCTGTGCGTCTACCGCACACTGGAAGGGATTTACGCGAATAAAATCAACCAAATTACCATCATCCACCTCCGTTGAAACTCTGGGCCTACCACTACCCAATCCTCTTTCAAGCGTTTGTCTCTCATCCCATATTCTCTTAATGTTATGCACAGTACTCTTTGGCAATTGGAATATTAATGCGACTCGTCGTTCCGACCACCCCTCTACCAGTAACGTCACAACCCTTAATTTCTCGGCCAAAGATAAATGTGGCATTTTTATAATTGAGGTTTTTCATCAATCAATATGACAGTATAGTTTTCCAGGCGACTTTTTTTATGTAACAATTAAAATCCATTTACAGTGGGAAAAACTGCTGCCCAGATAATATTGGCCGCAACGGTACATTGCCAGTGATTCCGAAATTTATTGTGAAGTGTGTGAAACGTTATTGAAAAATTGCAATAAATCAACCGTAAAACGTCACGTAGAATCGTTAAAGCACGAAAAAAAATTGAACCCGTTGGAATCTGACAATTTTAACGAAGAACTCTGAAACTTTTATGGCAGCTAATATTCCATTATTTAAATTGAACAATCCAATTTTGAAGACATTTCTGAAAAAATATACTGGTCGAAATGTTCCTGATGAATCAACTTTACGCAAATATTATGTTTCTAGGTGCTATACGAGAACAGTAGAACGCATTAGAAGCCATATTTTAAATCAATACATATGAATAAGCGCCGACGAAACGGTGGATATGTTAGAACGCTGTGTGGTAAATGTTGTAGCTGGTGTACTACTCGTACATCCAACTATTCCCTATAACTCATATGTAATAGCAACAAGTGTTATAAATAGAGTTGATGCGGAAACAGTTGCTGAAACCATTAAGGAGAATATGCAAAAAATGCTTCATTCGGACGCCACGTACAAAGAAAAAATGCTTTTGTCAGTGATAGTGCTGCGTATATGTTAAAAACAGGCAGACTATAGAAGAAAACATATCCTAATATGCTGCATATTACTGGTGTAGCACATGCTCTCCACAGAATCTGTGAATATATCAGAGACACTTTTCCGGAAGTTGATAGACTTGTATCAGCTTTTAAAAAAGTTTTCAGAAAAGCACCATTGAGAGTAGCTCTTTTCAGGGAAAAATTTCCATCTCTGTCACTGCCTCCCACTCCAGTAATAACTAGATGGGGAACATGGCTGGAAGCTACTAGTTATTATGCTGAGAATTTCGATAGTCTAAAACATTTCGTAACACTGCTAATGGAGGATGCTAGAAGTATTGGTGAGTGCAAGGAGCTCACACAAATCCCAAATTTAAAAAATCAGTTGTACTTTCTTCACGAACACTTTGGAAAATTGCCAAAACTAATCACTTATTTTGAAAATCGAAATCTCAAATTAAATGACGGATTAACCACATTAGATGTGGCTGTTAATAATTTGAAAAGTATTCCAAGTGACTTCGGATGTGGCCTTCGGCAAAAGTTTGAAGCAATTCTTAATAGAAATCCAGATTTAATTACATTGCAGCAATTATGTATGGAGACAATTCCACAAAATCTAACGGCTAAATATGAAGAAATAAAAGAATATTTCCAGTATGCACCTATAACCAGTTGCGATGTAGAAAGGACGTTTTCTATTTATAAGGATGTACTTAATTCAAAGAGAACAAAATTGACAGAAGAAAACCTTGAGAAACTATTGCTAGTCAATATTAATACTCCTTTACTCAACTTGAACGACAAAATGAACAAGTAAAAATGTTCCAGTTATAGAAATAAAATTAAAAACTTTAAAAATACAACTTTTCAACAAATAAATATGTATTTCGTAATTTTATAGATCACCAACCCGTTCGTTTTCCAATTATATAAATAAAATTAAATATTTTAGAAATACAGCCTTTCGCCAGTACTGCACTGGGCTTTGCGTCATGTGGTAAGCGTGTCCATTCTCTAGTAATTACGCACTATGTGGAGATTATGACACAATATCTATGGAAATGAAAAGCGATATGTTAATCTTACCATAATATAACCTGAAAACAAATACATACAAAAGACCTAAAAAATCTGTAGACCAGAACTCAAATGTTGTCAACTCCAGGAGATTTTCGATTTTTAAATTAGAGACATTTCTCAATGCAGCAATCATTACAAACACATCAAATTTTTGAATTATAGTTTTTAATTCAATGCCATTTAAAATTTTAATTTATTTCTCCAAAATTATAATTTACCACTTATAAGTGATGATGGTTTGCATTGCCGAAACAGTAAAATGTAGAAAATTTCTTTGTGAGATCATAGTTATTAAGTTTCTTAAGCAACTTTTATGTTCTTTAGCTATTATAATTCACATTTTCCTCCCTCATAAACGAAGTCTAAAATTCTCTTTTAGGCTCTGAAACCACTCAATAGACCACGCAAGTGCTGTCGTCATTTTTGCGGAAGGTCAGGGATCGCGTTCCAAACAAACGGCATTTAAATTTTTTTCATAGGGTATTTCGTATTGTATTTGGAACGCGTTGCAAATTTGAAGTGAAAAGTTGTTATTTATAAGTGAATTTTAATTGTTATTGCATGTAGGTATGAACGACGTTGTTTAAAACTCATAATAATAATATTAATTGTTTTATAGCACGGTTATACTTGAGTAACTAAAGTACAAAAGTGAGGTTAGATAGATATACATAATGGTAATGTGTTTTGCTCCTACTTGCAAGCATTAAGTGAAAAAAAGGGATGCACTATTTTTACTTTTCCTACAGAAAAGGCAGAATTATCTAGGTGGAAAAAGCTTTTTTGTAGTCATTGCTAATATTTATCTGCAATTAAAAAACACCATTGCCAAATATTTTGTTTTTAATAACTATAATATGTATATTGATATTTTGCTTACATACTTACCAAGTAACAAATGATATTAATATAGGAAGATTAATTAAAAATCGTTTTACCAAGAGTGTCTATACGTTTCAAATGACGCTTTAAATTTGTTTGGAACGTAGATCCTGACCTACCGTACAGAAAATGGCGATTTGACGTCACGCTTGCGTGGTCTATTCGGTTTCTCTGAATTTATTCGTATTAAAAATGTTTTTCAAGCGTTCAAAATAATCTTTTATAATATTAATCAATTCTGAAGTTAACAAATTATTCTACATTTTATTAGTTTGAGAGCATTTTTACGACTTCTACGAATTGATCATGTGAACAATCATATTAGTCAATGAACAAACTTGAACCAATTCACTTTCTTAAGGCTAGCAACCTATTACTGAATAACAACTTAAACTAAACTATTATAGATAAGTATTTGATATACATTTCTATCCATTCCTTTTTCTTTTATTTACATCATGTTGTTTATTAGCGTCGACTTTAGTTCCATGCTTACTATACATCGTTTTATTGTTTTTCCGATTCTATGCCATCCTGTTCTTTTTAGTTTATTCTTGTAATGTGTCGATACATGTTGATATTCCTATGAAAGGATACGTGACTCACAAAACAGTCTACATATTAAAAACTAAATACTTTTATCCATTTGCGTCTGTAAGCTGTAACCAAAGCTGAATATCATGTGCCCATATTAGCTTAAGAGCGGTTCTATATAGTAAGAGCTTATTTTCGAGAGATAGCTGTGATCTGCAATCGGTTAGCGAATACATTTGTTTTGACGTTTGCAAAGATAATATGTCTGCCACGTAAGACGCGTATTGAGATGCATACTATGGTATTTTGTAGTGACAACTTGGGGCAGTTCACAATTGTTGATTCTGACAGGTTGACAGATTTCACAGCTTAATATAAACGTGATATGTATAGATATCGTTAGCCCTCATAAGCCATTTCGTAAGCCAATCTTGGATTGTGTATAAGTTACCCTGAAGATATCTTGAAGCCATTACAATTTCAACATGAAATCTAGTAATTGGCGTATCACACCATATGCTGTTATCGTTGTCAACCTAGTAGTTGGTCGCTCTTTTGACACAAAAAAAAAATAGGATAAAAAATAATAGTGAGATT
This sequence comes from Melolontha melolontha, assembly GCA_935421215.2. NCBI lineage: Eukaryota > Metazoa > Arthropoda > Insecta > Coleoptera > Scarabaeidae > Melolontha > Melolontha melolontha. The sequence continues at coordinate 90,697,980 of OW285242.1, read as the reverse complement.
TAGGTACGAATACAGGTAAATGATATTTTACTAAGGTATCTTTGTGCACTTAGACATTATGTGGAGATTATGACATAATATCTATAGAAATGAAAAGCGATATGTTAATCTGACGATAATATAACCTAAAAAGGTATATTCTTATAAAATAGTCCGTCGTACCACACCTTATTCCGATAAGGTGTGGTACGATATTTCTGTTTATCTTATTTACCAGTCTATGGATCTGTTCTATAGTTCCATGTTTATTTCTGAATCCAAACTCATGTTCTCAAATGAGGTTGCTTTCTTCTAAAATCCTTAATACTTCAAATACTTTTGGGAACATTGGTAAAATTGGTGCTTCTGACGTTTTGTCTTATTTCAAGATTCTGACTATATGTGCTACTTTCCTGATATTTAGAAAGCAGTTTAATCTGTATCAGATATATTAATTTTTTGGCGTGGGAAGTCTGAAATAAAAAGTTACCTAAATGCACCTTTTAAGTAACTTTTTATTTCTTTTTCATCTCTAGTTGAAATTTCAGGAAGGAAAATATTGTCCATTCGTTTGTATTATCTTTAATTAATGGATTGTGTCCAAAGGGTCCCTTCGGTTTTTTTGTCGCATTCCATCTTCTGTTGGTGTTAATTGTTCTAGGTAATTTTGAATACTTCAATTTTTAAAATCAATCGACATATATTTTAGTTTCTTTGTTATATCTGCTTGTGTCTTCTCGGTATTATTGTTTTCTTGGATGCCGTTTTCGGCTAATTTCTTTTAATTGTAATGGAAATCTCTTCTTTACACTAGTTCTTCACACACGTCACACGTTGGTGTTTTTTAAATTAATTTTTTAATTAATCAGCTGCTACCTCAATAGCAGGTTTGAGTAGGAAATCTCAAGCACATTCGTCAAGTTTCTCTCTTAACAGTTCCCAATTAGTTATATTCTTGTATAAGGAGGGCCTATTTTCTTTATTCATGATCTGAGAATGAATCGTAATTATTATAGGTGTATGGTCTGATGACCCGGATTTCTAAACAAGTTTCTGCCTCTCATTTTTTGATTTCTATACCTTTCCGAAATGAAGTAAATTTGTTATCTTATAACACCACTAAACCAATACGTCCGGTCGATATACAGTTTAAATTATTATCAGTTACTGCCTTTAAAAGTTCTCTTTCCTTAGCTGTAGTTACCCTTGACCTCCAAAATGAATGCTTGGCATTGTAGTCTCCCCCAACTAGAAATTAATTACCCAAAACTTTGAAATATTTTGCATAGTGTTCCTCTGTTTTTATGCTTAAGAAGACGGTAAGCAACTGATATTGTTAAAGGGTTTGTTGTGTTCTCAGTTAAAATGCTTGTTTCTGTTAAAAATCCTTGGGGTATTTCGCACATTCTTAGTGTTAGATACTGTCTCTGACTACTATGACAGATCTTCCATCGGCTGCCCTATCAAGATGATTAGTACAGAATATTTTGTACTTAAGTCTTATGTACAAACTGAAAATAAATTAATGTGATAAAAATAATATATGTAATTAAGAAATGATAGAGTCGTTTGCTAGTATTTATCCGGGACGGATAAAAAAACATGTAAGGGAACGTTGGACACGTGATTTACTACATGTATGATAGTTCTTGACGGTGCCCTGGTTAGAAAACGAAAGAAGGTACGTTTGCCGTTTTCTAGAGAGCTAGTTGTACTAAGGATGGGTTTTGTAATCTAATTTAGGGATAACCAATTATATCGTAAATAGTATTAATTAAAGACGCAAGCTAAAGGGTTGTGACGTCAATTAAATTAATATCATTAAAAGATTCCTTGAAAAAAATACCTTAAAATTATTCGTCATACGATATGGTTTAGGTAGCTTTTACACTATTGCGGCTATTAAATCATTATGTCAATTTTAATACGCGATCAGCGTAATTTTAACACGTAGAAAATCTTATTTAATAATAAATGTAATTACTAATTAAGATATAATAAAATAGAAATTATGCACAATTAATAACAAATTTAAAGAGTACAATATAGAATTTGAAGGAGCATTCGAGAACGGTATTAAATGTTTAGGGTAGATAAATTCTCGGAAGGCTGTCGTTTAAGACCAGTGCGATACAAAAGAAAAGCTTTCTCTTGAAAATATTAATTAAAATGGCACAAAGTGTCTTACGATTTTTGGACATTTTTGAATTTCATTTATTTGGGAATAATACAATTTAAATCGGATTATAAAATTCATGATATACACGAAGTATGTACAAAAGCAGTGGCGGCTCTTGATGACGTACGATGTGCGCTGCTGCACGGATGAGACTACTTCGAACTATTTCGGAAGATTTCGGTACGGTTACTTGCTTCTCTGTATATATGAAAGCTTAAACGAAGCAGTCTCATCCGTGCAGCAGCGCACATCGTACGTCATCAAGAGCCGCCACTGCTGAAAACAGTATATATCGCATTTTCACTAATGAATGAATATAAAATATAAATCAAATAATCATGAGTCGTGAGTAACATTTTATACAATGTGACAGTGCGCGCATGTGCTTTAGGCACAGCATAAACTTAAAGGAGTAAGATCGGTAACCTAAATAACTGAAATAAAATGGTTACTTGCGCATTGCCCAGCTCATGTATTCTTTCCTTTATTAAATGGAGGTTGCAAATTAACTGGACGGCTTATTTACAGATATCAGATACCAGATATCTTTTACGCTTACTTTAGCACATGTTTAAGAGAGAAAGAGAACATTCGAAAATACGTTACAGTTTTATTTCAAAAGATCAAAGGTTCTGATACGGAGTGATCTTACTGCTTTAAACTTATACTATGCTTAAGCAGTAAGAACGGTAACCCAAATAATTGAAATAAAATGGTAACTCGGGCATTCCAACGCGCATGTATTTCTTTCCTTTATTATATGCATGCAGGTTGCAACTGAGATAGATAGTAAGTAAGGAATGTAAACTGGACAATTTATTCAAAAATTCAAACAGTCTGGCCTGACATCTCTTACGCTTACTGTAGCACACGTTTTAGAGCGAAGGAGAACATGCAGAACATGCGCATTGGAATGTGCGAATTACGGTTTTATTTCAAAAGATCAAAGGTGCCGACACGAACTGATCTTACTGTTTAAGTTTATACTGTGCTTTAGGGCTTCTTCCTCGTTTATGTAACAAATACTACTTTTATTGACTTGTAATGACTTCAATTTACGTCTTTATCAAGAAATATTCCCTTAAAATAAGTTTTTCAAATCTCTCTTGTGTTTAATAGCAGAACTGTAGATTGTTGTTTTAGATTTACTTTATATGCAAACAACGCACCAGTTTTCATCAATTTATTTACTTTATATACAGTGTATACAGTGAATCTTAAAAAACTAATCACTTAAAAGTAATTTAAAAATAATTAAACAAGCACATGATACAGATATATATACCTATGTATGCAAAATATGTATATAGAGATATAAACATATATGTAAATTCACTTGTTACAAGTTAGTCAAAATATTCGAATTGTACAATTTTTGATTAAACGGCTAAGGTGTGCAAAAGAAATGTAGTCGTTGAAGCTTAGAAATAAGTCAGAGTTTGTGTGAGATACAGAAGGAAATGATTACGATGCAATAAATAAGAATTAATGGTATGGCATATAAAATAAATTAATAATAGAAGTTATTACAAAGCTCACTAGATATTATTCCTGACGAAGTAATATTTAGGAGCTTTCGTTTTTTGTTCCTTTTTTTGGCGTTTACGTTTTCTCTTTGTTTGTAGAAGTTTAAAATATTTATAATGGAAAATAAGAAAAAGTACAGGACGAATAGGACTTAAAGCAAATTGAGAACGACATAATTAAGGTTTCCAATTCGTCTTTCATCCAGCTAAAATATTTTTAGTAGAAAATAAAAGAAAATGTTTCCTAAATAAAGAAATAGAAACATATTCACCACTTAATATTCAAAAAGTAGATCAAAAGACGGAAATGATATACACGGCATAAAATAGATATGAAGCAACTAGTAACATTCAAATCAAAGACTGAAAATTTAACCACAACATATTTAAAATTTCAAATGGTGCTTCCTTTTTTTTTTCTCACCAAAACAATAATTTTGAATTTCCTTTTTAGGTATTAAAAGAATAGAAAAGGAACGGAGTTGATATATTTCAGAAACAGCAGAATAAAAAAGGATCGTGTTCCAAAAAAAATGCAAACACTGAAAATGGAATATATACCGATAGGTCCAGCCCGCAACGGGCCATACGGAACAATATACGTATGAAACGTAATGCGATGTGGCAACGTATGTACGACGCCACTCCGCGTGCGCATACATAAGTCCGATGATCGAGAGCAATAGATTGCCCGTCATTCGTATCTAGCTGTGCAAATGTAAAGGTTGCAACAGTTGCAAGTTCAACTGTTTAGAATTTTCGAGACAATAACCCCTAGAAATCTCGAGGGAGTGAGGCGGGAGTTTTACAATAGGCTCGGCTATTGTTTGGGGAGAGAGGGCGGTATTTTCGAATCCTATATTTAGTGACTTTCTTAGAATTAAAATTTATTCTGCAGAATTATTGATTTTTTTACTTTTATCTTTTAGAAAACGTTATTGTACACAACGAATATGCAAACGACTATATCCTTGCGCGGTTTAAGTCTTACTAAATTCATAACTCTGCAATGTATGGTAATGTAAGCTATTGCGCGTATAGGGGATTAGCTGTTGCCACTTATTGCTCGGTATGGCCCGTTGAGAGCTAGTCCTATCGGTATAGTATCTATTGTTCAGATTTTTCCTTCTTGTATAAACTACGTTTAATTAAAGGTATAATTTAAAAAATGTAAAATAAAAGTAAGCAGAAAGAGAAGAAATTAAGATAAAAGTACTTCGAAGGGAAAAATAATACAGTGGAAGATTTCCAACAAATATTTTATCATTTTTGTTTGGAAAAATTTAATAGGTCTTGAACAGAAAGTAGTAAAATTTGTAAAACGAAAATATGATAAAATGTAAACAACAAACAAACTAACAACAAATAGAAATTTGTTCAGTTAAGAATCAGTTACTCTACATGTAAAAAAGAAATTTTAAATTAAAAGAAATGAATTGGTTATTTCACTCATCTAATAATACCAAAAATGAAATATTAAATGTAAAGTAGGAAGAGTAACAAATAAAAAAAGAAGCATGTTATGAGCGTCATTATGATCATTTTAAAATTACTAAAAAGTGATAAATATAATAGTAGTAATTAAATTTGAGATATTATTTTAATTTTCTTAAATAAGTTAATAATCACATTACGTAATTGCGAAACTACGAAAATTTGCATAATAAAGCTTAAACTCAAAACTATGACCTTTTTCACGACAAAATTTTGGAGCGGAAACTTTCTGCAGGTTTTAAAATCAAATACATACCTATAATTAATCATGCAAATACTGAAAAGATGTTCATTGCATTTTTAAAGATTCGTTTAGTGCTTGTTTATATTCTTTTATCATTGTTTAATAACTTGCCTTGAAGGGAAGATAAATGAAGAAGAAGATGAAGTAGAGGGGTACATGTAAATTGGGTCCCGAGCAAATGGACGTTCAAAAATATGTAAATTCAGTCCCGTAATTTTTCTTTGCCTGATAGTGCATATGTAAATTCGGTCCCGGCTACCCTTGGGTAAACACAAACAGTGAAAGAATATACATTTAATGAAATGCAAAGTAAATTACAAAAATAATAAAATTAAATCTAAATTTACAATTACCTTAATTTTGAAAGGATATACATTTAATGAATGCAAACGGTTTATTTCCTGTTTTCTGTATGCTTCAATCATTTTCGTGATAAACTTTTGACGGTTCTTAACTTTACTGTTATGTATTTTAGAAATCAAATATACACTTTGTAATTTTATATAGACAGCCATTTGCAATTCTTTAAGTTTTTGTAAAAAGATGAATATGTTGGGGGTGAGCTTTATAAAAGGAATCATTGAAATGTTGGGACCGGATTTATCTATCGATATAGAGGCTTTAAATTTACATATTTTATTTATGGCCTGCCGGGACCAAATTTACCTACACCGAAGTGGAGAAACCTTTACAGGCTAATGCTTAATTTGTAACTAAAGGAAAGAAAGTTGAAATATTTTATAGAATGTGAAACAAAAATTTCTAGTTGATATCTATATTTATTCTGATCTAACTGAGATTGCAATACTATTGATAGGAAATAAAGAAAAACAAAAGTATAATATTTTATGACACCAAATAAAAAATCATAGTTAAAAAGGGCTTTTTCAATGAATATTTTTCTCTCACTTCTTCGTTGGAGTTGGGAAAAAGAAAGAAGACTTGCAAAATGAAAATAAATTACTTTAACTAATTTAACTGATAATTAGCAAAAGAAATATAAAAATGGAAATGTTTTGATATTCAGTTACATGTCTTAAAGGTGTTGGTATATTGGTTCCTAGCAGGCAATAAATAAAAGGTTGGTGGCTACTTAATCCCTATTATCAATCACATGCTTAAATAGATATACCGCGCAAAAGAGACGTTCGACACGCGGAAACATGGGAGCTGCCATTTTTACGTATTTCCTGAAGGATAGACTATCGAACTTATAAATGTTCTGTATTGATTGCATAACTATCTATAAAGTTTCAGTAGATGTTGTAATTCTAGTCGTTTCAAAATCGCATGAAAATATATTTTTGAACATTTAATTTTAAAATACTTTTGATATTTAAGTATTGGCACACATCGATTAATTTTTATTATTAAAAACAAACCCAATAGTTGTAAAATAAAAAGGTTTGTTTGTACTTCAACTTAAATTTTTCTCTCGTTTGCTGTTACAACAATAAAATAGCGTTTTTATTATTTTCCACGGAATTATAAGAAAAACGGACACACGCTACTAAATAAACATTTTATTATTTTGAAGTCGAAACTTATATTAAATATAATTATTAAAAAAAAATTATATATATTAAATCAAAAGCTCACATCGGTCGGCACAGTCATGTAACAACAAAATATTTTAGAGTAAAATACAATTAATTTATTTTACACTACAATATAACGTGGATATATCTCAATAATCAATGGAATTGAAAAAAAGTCACATGAACACTTTCTGTGAACACTACTACCAAAGGTGTTTATATACAGGTGGCGCAAAACAAACTCCACTATTTTACACAAATATATTTTATATTTATGAACAAGTTAGAAAGGAAATAACTAAACATTTCTCAAGCCCTGGTATAAACATTTCGTGAGTCAATGTTTATCTTCAACAGGATGGGGCGACGGCGCATACAGCGCGAATAAGTATGGCTGTAGTGAGGGAAACATTTGGCCATGTTATTTCACGTTTTGGTCAAACTCCGTGGCCGGCACGTTCGCCGGATTTAACAGTGCCAGATTTTTTCTTGTGGGGGTATTTGAAGCAGCAGGTATTTCGCCATCGCTACGATACCCTTCAAGAATTAAAAGAAAGCATTCGGAACGAAATACGCTTAATAAATCAAGAGCTTTTTAATAGAGTGTTCGAAAACTTTATAAATCGTTTAAGGCAATGTGCTGCCAACAACGGAAGCCATCTTACAGATGTAATATTCAGAACTTAAAACTGCATTACCAGGGCTTGAGAAATGTTTAGTTATTTCCTTTCTAAATTGTTCATAAATATAAAATATATTTGTGTAAAATAGTGGAGTTTGTTTTGCGCCACCTTGTACAACGGTAGTGACTGGGTTGCCTAAACAGCAGGAAATACGTAAAAATTTCGTCAAATTCCATCTCCTCTTAGTCCAAACTTCGTACAAATATGCAGTGGACCATGAGCGGTATATTTATTTATATGTATGTGGAAAATACCAGCTCAAACATTTAATTTCTGCGGATGTTGTGTATACGTTATTAGCATCCAATGAGGGTTATCTATTGATTAATATCGACAATAATGGTGACTAACGGTAACGGTACCATTCAAACAAAACGTAGCTTCGTCGGAACACAGCAAATGTTATATTTATTTAAATGTGTGTTATCAATACGTAAATTGGTTCCCAAATCCGTTAAATTGGTTCCCAAATCCGTTAAATTGGTTCTCATTAATAGGATATATTTACTTAAAACTATTTTCTTAAAACTAAATTTTAATGTTGTAGAAATAATGTTATTGATATTGATAAAACATACATACCACCTTCATGTAATTCTTTAATACTTACTATTGCTAAGAACTATTAAATCTGCATTTGTAGAGGAGCGATTTCTAATTAGTTAGGAGATGTGAGAGGGTTGTTTTAATGTTTTGTTTATTCTCACTAGTTTACAGTCAGTGTGCGTCTGTTATTGAATTGTTAACAATATTATTTTCAACCATGAAGCTGGATTTATAAACTTGCCGTTGGCGTACCGCACCGTAGCGTTGCAGTTCGCAACAGTTCGTCCTGGTTAGGTTGAATTATAAACATGCCGTTCCTGGACGTTGCGAGCCGCCGCGCACGCGCAGATCATTCTTCGTAGGAACGCATTCACATCTGTTCACATCTCACATACAGAAAGAAATTGTTGATGTGTCATTTGTGTAGCCGTGATATTATTTAAAATGGACAAAAATAAATATTTGGCCGGAGGTGCAGCAATTTTGCTGTGTTTGTGTGCAGCAGCAAATATTATTTGCCAATGTATCTAATACAGAATTCTCACAATGCACTGCTTCACCACCGTACATGTTTTCAGAATTAAATCTTTCATATTTCTTTTATATCAATTAAATATGCTTGGTGTGGGATTAAAATTTTGACAACCGTTATTCATATGGTATGTCAATCTTAAAATCGAATCAGCCATCTCTATTGCTAACTTATTTCTTAATTTGTCTTTGACAATATTTACTACAGAAAACGCTCTTTCTACTTCTGCATTTGAAAAAGGAAGGCTTAATACAAAAACTAATACAAAATATGATATATGCGATATATACGACTTAATATCAACCTGACAAAGTCATGCAATTATGGCCCTACTCAAGATAAGTTATGATATTATAGGTGCAGATGGCACCACCACAGAGGCAACAAACAAGTTTCCAACTAAATCACTGACAAAAAATTTTCACTAAATTTGTCGTTGATGGCTTAAAAAATCACCAAATTTTACGATAAAATCACTGAACTCCCAATACTGACGCTGTTTGTGTTTGTAAACATAACCAAGCGCGTTGCGCAAACTCCAAATTGCACAATTTCATTGGTTCATACACCAACGTTAACGAACTGCTGCGGACTGCAACGGAAAAAGATAAAAGTTGGTCAAGTCTGAACGGTGGCGAACGGCAGCGAACGGAATGTGGGCGTCACAACTCCAACGAGCGTTCTTTATAATTATACACGTTTACTTCAACGCTTTTTAACTTGAGCGAACTGCAACGCTACGGTGCGGCACGCCAACGGCAAGTTTATAAATCCAGCTTGAATCCTGAAATAATTTTGAGTGAACGAGGGAAAAGTTATTAGCTATTAACAATAAGTATGGTTATCAAAAGGCTGTGAAGACGCGGTGGACTCGTACAAATAGAAAATGCAAATCATTCGCTTTTAGTTTGGGTGAAGGTGATAACAATGGCACAGTTACAAAGCACATACAAAAACATCGCCATGAATAACTTAAACCGTCAAATTGTTAATTCTCTCTGCAAAATCTGTAGAGGTCGTATCCGAATAGCTTGCTAAGATTATTCACAGGGTACTTCAAGAAAATCCGACACTAACTATCACTACATCTGACGTTGTTCGCGTAAGAAGAAATGTATACAACACCCGTAGAAAAATGCAGCCACGTTTGTGGAAAAACATCGAGGAAACTTTTGACTTCCTGGATACAATTTATTAAATGTGTTTTTTTTCACTGTGCTTTTAATAAAGACTAATAATTAGTTATATTTAGATTTAGTAAAATTAGCATGTATGTTCTACTATGTAGGTATGTATATTTGTAATATATTAGATATTTATGTACCTAGGTTCGTAAGTACAGTTTTATGGTTGAGAATACGACTGTAAACCGAGACCCGTAGGGTCGAGGTTTGCATGTATTCGAGACCATAAAACTGTACTGTGCATATGCTATTTTTCGTCATACCTACGATTTTTTTTAAATAGACGAATTTGAATGATTTTCCACTTTACTTTTACTATATGTATACACATTAGTAACATCAAGTCAGGAATATTTGTCGTATCTATGGTAACCATGTTTGTGTCAAAATAAATTTATATTTTTTTTTGCTTCTAAATAAAATTTATAAATATGGATCAAATAGGGGGGGTGGATGCTATTATAGCTTGTACTGAGATTTTGCCGGAGAAATCAAAAAACAGATACAATGGAACTTATAAAATGTTCAATGATTGGTATCACCAGAGGAATGTGGAGAGTATTTCAGAAAGTGTAATGCTGGCATATTTTCGTGATGATCTATGAAGTTAAAATCACCCAACAGTTTATGGTGTGAATACTCCATGAAAACCACCATATTTATTAACGAAAATGAAGATATTTCAAAATATCCTAAATTGAAAGGATTTTTGAAGTGTAAAAATGATGGTTTTAGGCCTAAAAAGTCTAGTATCTTTACAAGAGAGGCAATGAATAAATTTCTTATTGAAGCTCCTGACGATACATATTTATTGTTGAAGGTACGTTTACAGAATTATTTTTCTTAATTCGTGTTCACTCTATACTAATTTTTTGTATGTTGTTATGATTATGGGAATCGCTGGGGCTTGTAGGAAAGATGAACTAGTTAAAATGAAAATTAAAGATGTGGAAAATAAAAATTCTTAAAGTACAGTTTTGGTAAATGTCGAAATCAGCCTGTAGGAAAAAACACTCTCGCAAAAATTCGTGGCCAAATAGCAAAATACTTATCGTTGGAGAGCCCCACTACCTACACCGGACATTCCTTTCGAAGGACCTCGGCAACATTATTAGCAGATTCAGGAATTGATGTTCTTGGTCTGAAAAGACACGGCGGATGGAAATCTTCCACCCTGGCAGAAAGCTATGCTTCCGATTCAATGATAAAGCACAGGTAGCTGACCGAATTTTATATAAACAAAATATTACAGAGGCTGTTTGCTCAACTGTGATACAGAAAAATGAGAAGAAAGTTGATGATGTCATCAGGAATCCAACCATTAATAATGATGACATTATTGAAAATATAAACTTGCCTAGTAAGAAAGAAGACTCATTGTTCAGATAGCTAATTGTTCGTTTATATTTAATATTACAAAGTTTTTGTACAAGATTCTACTTTTACTAGTATGTGTTTTTGTTAATTAAAATTATGTTTCAAATAAATTTGTCATAAATATTACTATTATTTACCTAGGGTCGTAATGAAATATTACAGCCCGCTACCATAGCAACTGTCAATACGCTATGTTAAGTGTCACTTACGTTTCAAAAAAAGGTGCCATAACAGTTTACTTACGCGGTAGGTATGACGAAAAATATAATAATTCTGTTTGATTACCAGCTTGATAGTTTTACTAGGTACTTAATTACCGAGGAGCCAATTTCCCCATGAAGATCAATTACACCACAAATGACGGGAACCAGTTTACATATTATATTTTACCCTCATTACCTAGAGAACCAATTTACATATACCCATCTTAAGGTATGCATTTCTCTTAAAATAAATATGGTGATTAACATTTATACTTGTCGCCTATTTGGTAAATTAAAATATTTTTATTGCGACGGAAAGAAAAAATCTAGACCTAAAGCAGGGCAATATTTTTAATTTAACGCTTAAAATATTTAGAAAGACGCGAAATAAAAATTATCACAAAAAATTTTGCAAACACAGCGTTAAAATTTTAATATTGTGATCTCCTTCGTTCTACTTCGTTCTAAATACTTTTAGTAGATAGTAGATAGTAAAGTATGTTGTAAAATAGAAAGAGAGAATATGTTTCAAGTCTTAGCAGTCGAGAAGTAAGTAAAGAGAACGAGAATAAAAAACGAAACATAAAATAGGAAATACCAAAAGTACATCCGAGAGATATTCTTCAGACTTGTACTTATATTTCTTCTTTTTTAAAGATGTATTAAAGTGTGTTTAAAATCTTATTAAACGAAAAAAAAAGAAAATGCTTCTAAGAAAGAAAAAAAACAACTTTTAGACTTGATATACTATAGTAGTAAATAAAGCCAAAATACTAAAGGTAGAATAATTTTGAAAGATACTAAAATATTATTTGTAAATAGATATTTGAACACATCTAAAAGTAGTTTGAAAAGGGGATGAAGGAATAAATCCTAAAAAGCAGAATTTGAAAATCTTAATTCTTAAGTTCTAAAGAAAAAATAGGAAATAGAGATGGTAACATATACTTTGGAAAATATAAAATAAAAAAGAGATCATTTATATTACAAACAAAAAATGCAAACACCAAAAATTCGATCACCAGCATGTTTAGAGTTTCCGACCTAACACTTATATTTACTCAATAAGTCATTAGTGTCATTACTATCCCAAATAAACTAGTAAAAACTAGAAAATTTAAAAGCCATTTTTATCCGGTCGTAATAGGTTGATTATATAAAATATGCGGTCGGAAACTTATCGTCATCATTTCGCACTTTATTATCGGCAACTTTAACAAAAATAGCCTAATCGCTGGGGAGCAAAGTGTTACCAAGACAAGCGGGACCCTGACTTGGCCAGTTACACGCGCCCAAACTGTCATCGAATGTTAGAGATACCGGACAATTGAAGACGTGTAAGGTGAACTTGTTCTTCGTACAATCCCATCTGCAGGAGTAGAATTTGTTACACTCGGTAGGATGTCTGAATAATCCAGCCCTTTGACAGTCTGTAGTTCCTTGTAGTATCTCCGTTTTGCTTCTCAAACCTCCAGGTCCGTATCTGTCGAAATTATTCGCTCTCAGAGCTTCTTCGGCACCTTGTCGGGCTGCCTGTTTAACAGCGTTTAATCCAGTTCTGACTGCTTTGTTCAAATTTTCAGTCTCTGGTTCTATTTCTTCGGCAGGAAGTTGATAATCAAATGACTGAGTACTCTTCAAGAATACATCTGTGGCTTTCGTTACTGGAGCTTCGATAAATATTGGCGTCGTGGATTGTATTGGCCTGACTCTGACTCTCTTTCTTACAAGTAGCGGTGTCCTTGATATTGGAGGAGCAAGCGTAGTTGATCCTGGAATTAATATAATTATAAATAAATGCTAAAAATAACTGATGTTTAGGTGTTTGGTTAAACAAGGAATTAAAATGGAAAAACTATGTATATAATTTAAGTACACAGTTGTCTAAGTGTCCGTTTGCTACTAGAAAATTTAGTTACTCAGTAGGTTTTGAGGCAGCTAATGTATCATACTTTTCGCTTTTCCTCTCAATAATGTGCTCATATAAAGTAATTACCGGGTAGACGCAAAGAAAAGAATAGGTAGTAAGAGCAATAAATAAACTACCTTATAATAAGCATTGTAAGCCTTATTTAATTAAATATAATACCATATCACTTCCGTCTGCGTTTATCTCCAGTGCGCTGGTCTACATTCACATACATACATCAAAATAAAAATATAAAACGTTGAGAGATGTACAGTATTGCACCACAACATCGGCTGGTCAGTTAGTTAAACCTTTTCATAGATTAGGCAAATGTAAAAGAAATTTATTAACTAAATATATACAAACTTTCTGCAAGTCCAAATGACATGACCAACAACTTATTCAAACGGACGATTAAAAATATTATTACAAAAATGTTATTACTCCGTTGAGAAGTAACTGGCGGATGTTAGGTATTTAAAAAAATATTCGCTTGAGTTTTTTGTGCGTATATTTTATTGTACTGATAAATTTATTGTATTGTTTTAGATGACAATTTCATTGTAGAAGTACAACTATAGGATTATAAACTACATTGTGGTAAAAATTTATTTTTTAATTAACTTTTATTATATCTCTAATTTATTAATAAAAATTTAATGAAAACTTTTCCGGTCAGGTAAATTTGATTACCATAAAGAACTAAATATGAAACCATTTTTCAATTCATCAATAACGTATTAACCAATTTTTGTCTTTCTAATACCGTCCTGACTGAAAATAATTTATCGACGCTATCAAAGGTGCTTAAATGGCCAAATCTTCAGAAAAACTGTCTTTTTTATGAAAATTTACTACAAGTAATATATTTGGTGCATGAAATGATCACAGTAGCACAAGAACAGTATATTTACTATTCAAAGAAAGGTAATTTGATTTGATATACCCAAAATGTCTCAGAAGTAATGAGAATGAAATTTTTATGCTCAATGTAACAACATTGCACCAGGATGATGACGACTACATGTAAGTGGAAGGAATAGGTACGCAACCAGAAAATATGCAGTTCACTCAGCTTAGTGGTAGAGTTGTGTTCCAATACCACGTCACACGAATAATACAGGCAAATATCGATCAACAAACAACTGCTTCAGAGACACTTCAAATATTAAGAACAACATATGGAGATGCTGCTTTGCCTTCAGCACAAGTTTTTAGATAGCACAAGGCTTTTAAAGAGGGCGCGAAAGCATCGAAATGAATCACTCCGGACGGCCGTCCACATCGAAAACCAATTAAAGCGTGTCGTGTAGGTGCGTTCTGTGTTAGCACGAGATAGACAACAGTCAGGGTGATTGCCCATGAGGTAAGCATGAGCAAGAATACTGTTTATCGAATTTTGACAGAGAAACTAGGCATGAGAAAATTTGTGCAAAGCTGATCCCAAGAACTTGTTTGATAACCAAAATCGCTCATCTATCAGCCAAGAACTTTGGATCGCCCGACAACCGAACCCAACTTCATGTACAGAGTGATAACAGGTGATAAATCATGGGTATTTGAATACTATTCTGAAACAAAAGGACAAAGCTCGGCACACACCATCTTCACCGCAGTCGAAAAGAGCTCGCATGAGCAAATCCCGAATCAAGCCCATGCTTAGGTATCATCTTTTTCATTGTCGTGGAATTGTCCACAAAGAATTCACACTGCAGGGCCTGATAGTAAACCAAACCTTTTATGGCGAGGTCCTTGAACGCTTGCAGAAAAAGGTTTTGCGTGTGCGACCTGACATTATCAACTGTTGGATCTTGTATAACGGTAATGTCCCCAGACACACCTCATTGACAATTAGAGAATTTTTTGCAGAGAAAAAAATTCCAGTACTCCCACACTCCAGTCATGACTCCATGTAATTATTTTCTTCTTCCAACGCTTAGCGTAAGTTGAAAGGTTACCATTACGGAGCAATAGGCAGCATACAGAAAATCACGACACAGGTTCTAAACAGCCTAAAGGAACAACACTTCCAGAATTTTTACAAAGAATGGCAAAATAGTTGTGCATTCCCAAGAAGCATACCTTTAAGGGGACTACGTTAAATTGTAAATACATTCAATATGAAATTTTAAAATAGATCATGAGACATGCCTCGCATATTTATGAAACACAACCTCAAATTGAAATATACAAAAAACGATTTCGTCATATTCTACTACCACTGTAATTAATCATTACTATAAGGAACACAAGGACTGCTCTCTGAGCCTCTCTACTTGACTTTTTAATCTAGTTATTCACAAGCTTTACAAGCATTTACACAAGAATTTAAACAACATTTTTGAATTGTAATATTTTACAATTTGAAACGTATGGAATGTTTTGAGGAAATCAATTGGATTCGGTGACAAATATGTTCTTTAGGTACTCTAAAGTTATGGTATAATAAATTTCAAGGTGGTCGACTTTTCTTAAAAGACATGTATCAAGCAAAAAATGGCCATTCCCGAAAAAAAATTGAATTTGCTTTGATTATGATTAAAAAGGTCAGTATGTTATTGTAAAGAGTATTCACGCAATCCTAAAGATTTTCATGAAAGCGATTGATATCCTCCTACACAAATATTTGTATATACGAAAACATTGTTCCCGTTGGATTCACCATAATTTGTCACCTATTCAAAAATTAGACCGAGATGGTGCAAACCTACACTAAATCAGCTCATTTAGTGTACAACATAATTACATGTTATGAAACTTGGATATGCTATTATGATTCCGAAACAAAGATACAATCGGCAATTTGAATCTTTCGAAATAATAAAAGTTGTTCGAGAAAAAAAACGAAACGAAAAGATAATCGACACATTTTTTTTATTAATGGACTATAGAGAGAAGACTATAGTAGTGTTAATGCAGAATGATGCACTACAATTTGTTTGCCTTAAATTCTCAAAAATGTTCCCAAAAATTGTCCAAGAGAAAGGATCATCTTGTATCACAATAACGCTGCGGGTCGCATTGTTGCCCAAAAAATTGAATATTTGAATGCTCAAAAGATTCAAATAATGGGTCATTTCTTTTTGTTTACATGTTCCACATACAGGGCCCGAAGAACCATTTGATGTTACAATATAAATAAACAACCTAAAGCGGAAAGATTGAAGAAAATGTTTTAGAGATTGATTTTCGCTAATAGAAAAATGCATCGACTATGAAAGGAAATATTTTGAAAAAATATAAATAAATACATTTTGTTAAAAAACTTTATTAGGCTCAACAGAAAGAAAAGCTTTCGGATATGACAAAAACATTTTGAACAAGCATAAATTGAGTCAAAAATTAGGTTCGATTCACCTAATTCTTGACACCGACCAATAGGTGGTTTTGGGGAAAACATTACAATAGATATTTCAACTATTTGTAAATTTATGATTTCTGCAATTATGTTGGTCTTGTTATTTCTAATTGATAATATTATATTGTTGGAACTATGACATCTTGGAAAATTTTGAAGAATCCTTAATTGTAAGAATTAATAATATTATTGTGATGTGAGTCATCCAAGGATACGTCAGGAGGCTTCCTAGAAAAGAGCTTCTGGAAGGCTCTCGAATGAGCTATAGACCTATATAAAAATTCTAAATGGAGGGAGACGAGTAATCGCCGTCGGGTTGATATTGTGATATAAATGTGAAATATTGAAATAAATGCCGTTATTATTAGTTCTTAGTTATTAAGTGTGTTTTAATATTAATATAGTGTGTTTTAAATTACCTTTAGTTTTATTTAAAAGAACCCAGAAAGACAAGTATTTTACATTATACAACGTATTTCAAAAAGAATTTCATCTAGTTGTCCATGAATTTCTCCTATAAATGCATCTATTGAGTGAGCCACAAAATAAGTTTTCAGAGTATGCCAAGGATTAAATCAGTTATGTCTTAGATTGATTAAGTGATCTAATCTACATGTCGTACTATTACTAATAGGTTAAATCGTAACTTGTCAATCTGACTAATGATTTTTTACAAATGATACTTCGTTAATTCTCTAAGCACAGACGTGGCTTATATGTCTATCTCAGTCGTTCATTACCTCTCCAGGATACAAATTTTGCGGCTCGCTTGATATATCTGCATTCTTGAAATGCAGATATAGATTAATTGGTATGAAGGCTATCTACCTGTCACTGTCAAAATTTATCAACGAGAGATATGATGATGAAATTAATAATAAGTATAATTAGATTATTAATTCATTTGATAAGAAAGCATTAAAGGTGGAATATTAATCAAACAACCAAGGTAAGTAACTAATTTCTAGAACTTGCAATTATTATAAGTTTAAAATGGTCACCATTCTGTTGAATACGACGTTTCAGGTTGTCAACAATATTCTGCATACATTTGGTGTTATTTTATTACATTTAATTGTAATTGCATTCATCAAGTGATTTAAGTTATTAATTCCTGTCTTATATACTTCATTTTTTAGAAATCCGAAAATAGAAAAATCTAACGGAGTCAGATCTGGTGACCACCTCTGTTCATAACTCGATGAGGGAAGTAATCTTCTAAAAGCGCTAAAGTTAATCCTATAGCCCGAAACTTCTCCACGACTAGACGAATGAGATGATGTAAAGCGGTGTTATCCACAACTCTGTTAGGAAACTGTAAGTGAAACTGTCACTTACATTCCACGTAGGAATATTGCCATCCTTCATTAAGAAATTATGCTTCAACAATAAAAATATTTTCTTGCAATGTGTACATTATTTAGTAGTACATATTGTTTATTAAGTAAAAAAAAATATTTGTAAGAAAAAATTATATTGCTAGTCACAAAATGACAAATGTCGAAATGACATTAGATAAATAGTTAATAATAATAGGCAAGTGGCTTATAATAATTTGCAAGTACTAATTACTCAGTGCCTACTGAGATGAAGTTCTTTTTGAAACACATTGTATAAGATAAAAATAAATTATTTATGCATACTGTTCTAAAATATTTTTAGTACCTAATAAATGTTTTTAAAATAAGAATAAAAAAAAATATTTTATGATTTTACTACTTGTTTTTTCATTTGGCTAATTTTACGGTTGCATATTTGAAAGGTTTTGTTCTTATTTTTAAGATCCTTACGCCTTAATTATTAAATACTACTTACCGATCGTTACTTCCGGTAAAGGTGTAATGGCAACGACTTTCTGGGACTCATAGTCGGGCAGAATATTCAAGTTATCCCCTCCAGTTAAACCTCCACCCCCAACGTAAGTATCTCTAATGCTTTCGCCTTCGCTTATTCCAAGCAAGTCGGGAGTATTATCTGGTTTCACAATGAATTCCTCAATATTCTCACCGTCGTCGATTTGTATCGTAACAGGTTTATTTCTAAGTCTTAAGTTGTCAGTGATACAAGTACATTGGGCACCCAGTTTGGCGGACAGTAAGGGATGGAAATCGTTAACTTTTACTATTGCTTTAGATCTAGGTCTAAAAAGATTTACAACTTTACCAGGACGACCTCTTAATACAGGAGCTTCGTAGTTTTCTACCACAGTCGTGGCAGGAAGATAAGCATTCGATGGTACGTTTATAGGGTTCGCAACTTCTACAAAAGGTTGAACAGTAGTAGATTTGATTCTTATCGGTTGGTACGTTGAAATAACTGGTGTCGTAACTCGAACTCTATTATATACTGGTCGTTTTGTAACATCTATTTCAATTGGAACGGGCGTTGTTGAATATTGAGAATCCAAAGAACTAAATGAATATTTAAATATGGGTTTACTTTGTGTGACAGCTACGTTTGGTATTATAGGCACGACTGTTGATTTAACGCCAAAATTATAATTAATAGGTGATAATGGAATGTCTGGTATAATAGGTTTCGGTGTTGAAATGATCACTCTAGGAGTAGCTAGTGTTACAGTAGGTATCGTATTTGTTTTAACACTAAATGGTCTTGGAGTTGATAATAATCGACTGTCGTGGTAATAAAACTTCGAAGGCCTGACTGTTGTTGAAGGTATAGAATTATGAATCGACTGAACAGTACCTTGATAAGAAGGTCTTATCGTAGACGTAACAAATATCGGTGTTGAAGAAGGTATCGGAGATGCAGTTATCGGATAATTTTCTTCATAGACAATGTTTGATCCAAATCCATTAATATTTTGAGCATTATATTTTCCTCCAGTCACGTATGCAGTCTTAGCAACAAATGGTTCTTCTTTAACTGGCTCTAAGCCTTGATATTCAACTGACACTGCAGGTTCTCCATTAAATTCTATGGCTGGTTTTGGATAATAATAACCCGTTCTTGGTTTTTGACCTTCATAATATGCAGAACCTTGTTCTAAGACTGAATCAGTTTTTAAACCAAATGTATGATAAGAATGTCCAGGTTCTGTAATTACATTATGTATTGGTTGTACCGGAACTAAGCTTTCTTGCAGAACAGTTGGAGGTGTTACAACGTGAGTGCCAGTAAATTTGATCGAACCGCGAGTCTTGCCAATTTCATATGATTCAGATTCTCCAATATTGCCAACTCCAGCGTCATTTATGACAAATGTTTGAATTGGTTGCGTCGCTGGAGTTCCACCTTCAAGATCCGTGTATTTGGTAAAACCATGGCTCTTCGAAATAGATGAAAGAAACGTTGAATGAACATCTGGTAGATTATCTTGGGTATGAATTACAGAGATTGGTTGCTTAACTTCTTGTTGTAGTAACACCGAAGCTGGTGTAACACTTTGTACATTCAAATTACCTTGTCTTTCGAAACCTCTACTTCCAAAGTTTTGGAAACTGAAGGATGCAATTGGGACCGTAGGTGTTACATTAATAATATTAGGTGATTTTAGTGGTTCATCGTTTTGATAGAAATAGGAATTTCCAACGTGAGTTTTCTGTTCCGCTGCAGGATAATGTATTATTGATTCTTGAACCGGTTGAATTAAAACAGAAGGTGAAACGTTTTCAACAGTTGCAGATTTGAATTTGTTAATTTCAACACTTTGTATATTAGGCTGTTGAATTATAGTGTCTTGAGTTGGTTGCAATAGTACTGACGGCGTAACGTTTTCAATTGCAGCACCTGTTCCAAAATGTACAGAGCTCACTGAGAAAGCGGGTTTTTTTCTTTCAACAAAAACAGTCTTATGTACTGGCTCTACAATAGTTTCTCCAAGAGGTTGGACTAAAACGGAAGGTGTTACATTTTCGACAGTTCCTGAGTTGACATGATGAACAGAACTATATGAAACAGGTCGCACAGTACTCACTTGGATAGGTTGCAATGATTGTTTTACAATAGTCTCTCCTACTGGTTGTACTAACACCGAAGGAGTTACATTATCAACTATCGAGCTTCCAAAATGTACTGAACTAATAGTTGATACTGGTCGAGCAATTTTTTGTTTGATGATAGGTCTTACTGTGTTATAAGTGTGAATTGGTTGTACTGGTTGTACATGAACTGACGGCGAAATATTTTCTATAAAAGTGCTCTTAAGGTTTTGCACATTACTATACGATGTAGGTCTAACAGTACTAACTTCTAACGTTTGCACAGGTTGACTAACAATAGATTCTCCTACAAATGACGGTCTATTGTCTACTAAAGCACTACCGAAATGAACTGAACTAATAGTGGAGACCGGTTGAGTTATTGAATAATCTTCAGCGTTAGGTCGAATCGAAAATTTCTTATCTTCAAAAGCGATAGCTGGTTTTGGATATTGGTACCCTGGAGACTCATATAGATTTATATTTCCTGTCTGTTTAATCCCAAAAGTTGATATGTAAGGCCGTTCTGTACTTACTACGACAGGCTGTATTGACACTGCAGGTGTTTCAGCTAAAAAAAATATTTGAACTTGTAAAGAAACTATTATTAAGTTTAATAAATAATATTAATATTACCGGTTGCAATTGGAATTGTAGTTTTCACAGGTTGGAGATGCTCGAGATTATGGTGAACAAAAGACTTGGGTCCATAATTTTCCACAAACTTCGCCCCAGTTTCCACGAACGGAATTGCTGGTTTATCATAAATGTAGCCTCCTTCAACAACTTCTAGCGCCGCACCAGTCGAGGCCGTATGTGTTTGTTGAATATTAGGTATGATGACTTCACCAGGACTTTCTACTTTAATTTGCAATTCGGGCACATTTGCAACTACTCCATTTCCATTATATACATCTAATTTATCATTGGTGTTTGTGATTGGTATCGGAACGGAGGTTACTACCGGAATTTCAGAAGCTGTTACTGGTATGGGAGTTACTGACACAGGCGATGCAGTGACAGTTTGAACATCAGCTGTTGTTTGTTTGTATGTGTTTGGATAAACTCCGACCGCTGAAAAACCGCCACCAACTATATTAACGTTTCCAGTTTTATGTCTGTTGAAGTTTTGGTAAGACGTCGAACCTCCTCCATGTTGATTTACTTGACCTAAATTGATGCTTCCCAAATTATCACCTAAGTTTGTTTGATATTTAACTGAACCTCTATTTAAAGTTGAGAAACTATCCTTATTAAATTCTAAACTATCCCCTTCACCCACTGTTTGATATACTCTATGTTTGGCTCCCCCTTGTAATAATCCAGCATTTATCACATTAGCCTGACTTATACCAACATCTGCTGCATCTAAAGTAACACCTAACTCTTTAGCATTTCCAAGGTTTCCGTGATAAGTAACTGTATTTTGACTTATTTTAGCTCCATCTAAAATTCCTGTCTTTATTGCATCGACTCCAGTTAAAATAACGCCATCGGACGATCCTGTTCCTGTAAAAGCGTCTCCAACATTTTCATGAAGCTGGCCATGATATATACTTCCAGAATCACTATCATCTTTGGTTGTTAGTACTCCTATTCCACCAATATTATGGCCTAATACTCCTTGGCTTCCAACTAATACTTGATTAGTTAATTTCAAATCATCGTTTTGATCATTATTCTGGATATAATTCGAAGCGAATTTTTCTCCGGTAATGATTGCGTCAGCGTCAATTTTAGTTCCTCTTAGCTTAGTACCGAAAGCGAGAGATGCACGATCTATAGGGGAATTGATGGTATAACCTCCTTGGTCAACTAAAACTTGATTTGGCTTTCCGAAATTTCCGTGGTATGTTACCGTCGATTTTCCTCCTTGACCTATTCCGGAAATTAAGTCACCGCCAGTTTGGAATTTTACAGAACCTCTTTGAGTAAATCGTTGGTTTCCTAAATAACCCCCATGAACATATCCTACAAAATAAGCGTATATATAAAATATAATATATTCAAAAACCAAAATTTACCGGAATTTTGAAGCAGAACACCTTTTTCGCCCGTAGTTAAAACACCTAGTCCACCACTGCTTGTTGAGACATGACCACCTACATTATCAGCACCCCCAAAATTTCCATAATAGGTGACTGTAGATTTACCTCCTAAATCTGCTCCATTAACTAAACCTGCACCAATTTGAATGCCTGCATCACCTGTATTTAAAATACCTAGTCTATCTCTTCCAAAGTTTCCATGGTAAGTAATTGTAGATTTTCCCCTCTCATCTGCCACGTTAAGTAAACCTGAACCAATTTGAAGTTTAGCTGAGCCCCGTTGACCAAATCTTTCATCAGTTACACGTTGATCACCTAAATTTAGTTAAAGAAGTTATAATTTTAAGTAATATAAATATGTCATTCTAACTTACCTTCATTTTGGACTAACACAACGCGCTGTTGCCCCAAACTATGCTCGCCAGCGTTTACTAGGGCATGTCCGTTTGCATTAGCGCCACCTAGATTTCCGTGATAAGAAACGGTGGATTTAGCACCCAAGTTACCATTCAAATCTACATCAGATGCTTGATATCTGACAAAACCTCTATGACCGGCATCTGTTGCACCTAATCCTGAAAAAAATATATAATTCAAAAAACGTAAATTTTGTAATTCCTGAAACATACCTATATTTTGCGACAGTAATACTCCGCCAGTATTTTGACCATAATCAGATTGACCCGATGATAACAATGCTCCTCCTTCACTTACACCAACACCAACTAAGTTTGCACCCAAATTACCGTAGTAAGTTGTTGCCGTTTTACCCGCTAAGCCAGCGTCCAAAAGATTCGCTTGATAATTTGCATTTCCTCGAAGGTGTCCTTGATCTGAAGTGTCGAGTTGACCTAAACCTAAAAGAACGTATATAATATATATATATATATATATATATATATATATATATATATATCAATTGATAAATTCTTGGAGTTTTTCGGCTTTTATATGAAATATTTACCAATATTATCAAATTAGTATGCAATTGCGAAGTAAATGTGAATGTACACGTTGCTATCTACAAAGTACAAAGCAAATCATACGAAATCTCTAATTGAAAAATTTTGTCTACGTTGGGACTTGAACCAAAGTCTACGGTTTGCAGGACCGTTGCTTTACCAATTAAGCCACGATAGACCTTGGTTCAAGCTAATTATAAATGCATTATAAAGTAACAGTGTTAATGATTCAGATGTCAGTTTTTGAAAGTAGATGTCAGGTTTGAAAGCAGAAGTCAGTTTTGAAAGCAGATGTCAGTTTTGAAAAAAGATGTCAGTTATTGAAAGCAAATATCAGTTATTAAAAGCAGATGTCAGTTTTAAAAACAGATATCAGAGTTGAAAGTAGATGTCAGTTTTGAACGCGGATGTCAGTTTTGAAAGCAGCAGTAAAATTAGCGTTGTAATTGTAGATAGCAATATTTACATTTCACATTACTTCGCGAAATAACATCTAATTTTAAAATAGTTAATACAGCCGAATTTCCAAGATTTCAAATTATATATACATATATATATATATATATATATATATATATATATATATAAATAGACCTTGAGTTTTTCTTATCTCTATACATAGTCTATATTCAGTTTCTAAAAGAACGCTTCAATACATGGGAATGTTATGCAATCTACATCACTCGATTATGTGTTTCGACAAATGTCAAAATCAATGTCAGAAATATGCATAGACGAAATAACATTTTAAATATTGTAGCATTTGACATTTGTATTCACCTAATTAAAAATATACATGTATATATGTGTATACAAGTGCCCCGTATCGTTATATTCAAATTTTAGGAGTATAAAGTAGACTTCATTTCAAGTAACAAAAACGCAAAACTTGTATATCCATTTTTATTTGTTTCAAAGTTACAGATCTATGAATCTGATTGTCAGATAGTGAAAAAAAATGTTATCCTAAAGTCAATACAAACTGATTTTATTTAAAAAAAGTTATACGATTCAATAACAGGCCCGTGATTGTTAACGTCGCATAATAAAATATAAATAAACACGTGTCGTAGTGCATACAGTAATTTCTTGGAGATCTACAAAAAAGAGTACTGGAAATTGATTTATAATAAAGAAGGTTCTTACTTATTTTGTAAGTGCTGAACCATGAATATCATACAATAAACAAATTTTCAGATGACTGTTAACGTTGTATTTTTTAATAAAGGATTACATTACGTAACAGCTTATTAGTGAGGGGACACGTTTTCTTCATTCAAAATGCCTTACCGATTTTCTTCTCAAGAGTACGCGGACATGCATTTTGTGTATGGCTACTGTAATGGCAGTGCACGTCAAGCAGTTATTGAATACCGACATCGGTTTGTTGACACTGACAACTAAAATGCCTTCTTACAAGTGATGACACTCGAATTGTTGGTTGCATAACGTTCCCATGCATTGAAGTATTTATTTTGAAACTGAACATGGGTGTATTCATGTGTTATATTCAGTGATATAAAGAACTCACAGTATATTATACTATATTATAGTATGTAGTAGATTTATTTATTATTTTTCGAAGGTGAGGGCTTTAGCCCATGAGCCTATAGCACGAGCCGTGCCTGTTTATAGGCTACAAAATGTCGCAAAATGTCTTAATCGGCTTTTCCACAACAGTTGGATGTCTGGTATTTCCCATGATCATTATTTTTGAATATTTGCCACCTACTGGAATTTTTAGAAATAAAATATGCACAAATATCCAGTATTATATTAAATATGCATCAAGTAGTAAAAATATGCAAAATTGCTTTATTCTATTAAAAAACATTAAATAAACCCAGAAAACTCATAATTTTGTTGATATACCTTTTAACAAGAAATATGCATTTTGCATATAATCCGAGCTTTAGTTATAATGCTTACATTACGGAAGCGGTTTTTTGAGGGAATTATTTTACTTGAATGAATATAAAGCTGGCAAAAGAAAATTTTCTTATTGCGGTTTCGTAGGCTCTCAAGGTAAGCTTCTTAATAGTAATATTCTTTCCAAAGTACCAAGTGGTCATTGTAAACCATTCTCCTTACAGTTTGACTGTATGGCAAGGAAGAGCTGCAAGAATTCTTGGAAAAGATAAACCTAGAGCTTCGAGCGTTAAAGCTCATAATAAAAATTGGGAAGGGAAGCCGACTTTCGTTCCTGTGTGTACAAATGCACACATACTACATCAATAGAAGGAGCAACTAGCAGCTAGATATATCGGCGTTACGTCTCACCACCATTCCAGATTGACTGACACATTGATACAAAGAACAACGATTAGCAATAAAAATGGTAAATAATCGTACATGGTAGAGGCCAATCTATGCATCATATACTACAAGATATTATGAATATTCAATTCCAATTTAGCTGAAAAAAATATTTTATTCTAGATATGGTGAAGATAAAAAGGAATTGTTTAATGAAAACGTAATTTGAAGACTTTAATTGGCAATGTTCACATTAACTTTAAAATTACGAAACTCTCTCAGCTGCCTTTTCAATTTTCGTTTCAGATCGTCATTAATAGCGCACCGTTCCCCACAGAGATTTATCTATTTGATAAAACAAGTGAAAATAGTTGTATAATGGATCTGAACTAAACAATTAAGGGTTCGAAACGTCACAAAAGCGGATATTATATTTTGCTCTTCATAAATATCAATTAGGTATGTCTCTCAAAAAAGAATGAGACATTGGGTCTGTTCATAATATAATGGTAAACAATAACAATTTGTCTACAAAATTATGCTGGACACCCATATTTTTCCTTATAAATCGTACTAAGATTTATAAGATTCTAAAACAGCGCTATATTTTCGAATATGTGTTACTCGAACAAGTCGCGGTGTAGCACTGACACACCAGAAGGGAGCGAAAAATCCAGATCACTAGCAATTTAGATACAATGCGCATAACAGGATTCTTTATCTGCTTACTTATAAGGAATGTGTTTTTGGTGAAGAACCGCATAGGGAAGACGATTAATTACTGAATAAAATTTTAATATCAGAAATACAATATTCTAATTAAATAATTTAAAAATAGGTGTAAGAAAACATACAATCCAGTGCTAAATGTCATTCAAATTCCAGTTTCACATTATATTTATTTATAAACTTTAAAATCAAGTTCCACATATCCCGTTATCAACACTATAAATGCTATTATGTGTAATCAACTTAAATTTTGTATTTAAGGATTTTTTTCGTTATAAATACTTACCTATATTTTGTGATAAAAGTACTCCATTATCAGCTCCCGTGTAAGTACCTTGGCTTGATGAAAGTAACGCACCTCCTTGACTTCCATCAACAGCTACTAATTTTCCACCTAAATTGCCAGAAGCAGCTAAATTTCCATAGTGGGTAACTGTCGATTTACCGCCTAAACCTGTATCTAAAAGACTTGGTTGATACTTGGCTGCTCCTCTCAGATTATATTGATCTGAACTGCTAAGCTGTCCTAGACCTAAAATTAAAATACATTAATGATCTGTTTTGTGTTGACTTCTGGATTAAAATCAAGTTTCTTTGAAAAACTTTCTTTCTTTCTTTTTCTTTATCTGTATCTCTTTTTTATTTTTCGGTATCGAGGGGCTGAACGCACTGACTTGCAGGGGCATTTTTTGGAATATTTGCAATATTTAAATAATTGATTGTACTATAGAGTACTAAGTGAAAAACTAAAATTTTTCTCTAAGAATTTTAAAGAGGGACTGACAAATCTAACGATGGAGTGGTATTTGAAATTTAAAAAAATGCAAGTAATAGAATTTTTTAATTGTGGCAGAAACTTGCGTTACCTATATTCTGTGTTAATAATACACCATGTTGACTTCCATCGTGAATATTTGCTCCTACTGCACCATGTCCAATATCTGCTCCATCGTCAACTCCAACTACAGCAATTCCTTGCCCATCTCCGCCAGCAATGCCCTGGCCGACACCTAAACCATGTCCTCCAGAGAAACTGCTGTAAACTTTAGCTTCGGGTTCTTCAATTGGACCATGAATTCCTCCCAATACTATTGGCTGGAGAACTCCCAAACCGTTATAATTCTCCAAAACGACTCCATGTGGTCTATCAATTCCAATCGCCCCAATTGTACCATGAGAACCTCCTAATCTTCCGGAGCCATGTACATATGCACCGCTTCCATCGACTACTCCGTTTACACCAAGAGCGTGCCCATTAATACCATATGCAGCGCCTCCGTAGAATTCTACCAGCACTCCAGAAGCAGAACCGCTGACGCATTTCGGTACTAACCATGGCCATTCGCAGACAAGTCTGTCTTGGTCAAAAACAAGTCCAAATGGACATCTGAATTCATACGGCGTTAATCCTGATTTTCCGTGATCTAAACAGGCGAAGAACCAGCGACAATTTTCCGGATCAGCATAATAACCTGAAAGAAAAATTATTTCGGATTTTACTATCATTTTGCTGCTGCTTATTTATTTATTTATTAACGGAATTAACTAAAGCAAAACGAATTTAATTATAATATGCTAAATTTAGGCATATATACGAGGGTATATTGACGTATAGTTAGCCTTGAAAGTTTCTGACAAGTAAAAATAGAATATGGTTGCTATAGTTATAACTACGATGTTTTATAATTAAGTTGTCAAAGTTTGAGATTCACAAGTCGAGCGCTTATAAAATTGTGAATCCTTCAAAACAAAAAACTATATATTTTGAAAAACCAAATGTCGGTCAATTATTAAGATTTATTTTTGAAAGTTTTATCAGGCAAAGAAATTTTTGCTGATATGACAGAAACTTTAAGTGATTAGTGTCCTTAATACGCCACTATTAAAAACTGAATTGCGGGATTTAATAGTTAAATATGAAAACCTCTCTAGAAGATCAATTTTTAACCAATTCGGAAAACATTGATTCTGTTCATGACACGGTTGCAGATAATCAAGGAATTGGGATCAAGCGCTGAAGCATTGTACATTTCCTATGGATCACATCATTCATCACGACTGGCATATGAGAAAGCTCTTGGAAAAATGGATTCCGAGATGTTTGAATGCTAAAACGCATTTCAAACAAAAAGAGTCGCTTAGAGAATGAAGGTTAAACATATTTTCTAATTCAAATTAGTATTTTAAAATTTTATTCTTGCCGGTCACATTGCTTCCAGGTTAGTACATCCAACTGATTCCAATCCTTTATTGTTTAAAAAGCCAATAAATTTACTTAAATGAATTTATTCCTTTATTTTATAAAAAATATTGAGCATATTATTTTCGTTATTAATAGAGCTGAGGATGTTTGCGGTACGGCAGGACCGTATTTTTATATTATATGATATAATATAAAAAAGCATCTTGAAGATTAGATTTTAGGTTTCGCTAATTCTTCAATCAATTTAAGAAGCATTTAGTGTTAAACTAGAAGAAGTTCAGAACAATCCTTCTGTGAGTGTTTTTGTGCGTTCAAGTGTTACACTGTTTTTTCTACTGAAGATGACAACGTGGTTGTAGAAATACGTATTTAGAATCATTAAATTCTATTGTGGTAAGGGTTTTTTAATTTAATTTATTCAATTGTTTTTTAGTTACGCCTGTTCGCGCAGTTTTTTTAAATGGGAACTAGTAAATTTTACTCTACCATTCGATAGAGATTTTTTTCTCTTTACAAAATTTTTTTTGTTTTTTTAAAATTCATTTTAATAACTTTTTTATAAGAAAAGGCCGGTTCATGTGTTTAACAGATGTTCGGTACATCGCAGATAGACAGAAGCGTAGCGATAAACAAACTTTAGCGACATAATTTTATCAGTGGTTATTGTGTACGTCAAACCTTTGACAGAAATAATTCATTTGTGCAATTTGTTGCCGTTAATATTAACAATGGCGAGTTTAAGTGAACATGAACGAATTGAAATACTTATGATGTTGGGTTATGGAGATAGACGCAGAAGTTTACAAGACGTTTGTAATTTATTTAATGATACGCATCCAAATAGAAATCCAATTTCTAAATCCGTTGTTGGTAAAACTTTAAGACGCTTTGAACAAACGGGTAGCGTTAAAGATTTGCCAAGGAGTGGAAGACCTAGAACAGCAAAAAGCGATGATAACAAACTGGATATTTTATTGGCTGTATCTGAATATCCCCATTTATCAACCAATCATTGGCGGCCAATTTCAATTTTTCAGAGTCATCGATCGTGTCATTTTTTAAAAGTGAAAAGTATAAACCTTATACAGGTACACCTTGTACACGAGTTAACGGAAGATGATTTTGATAGGAGATTACAATTTTCTGAATAAATGTTAAATATTTGCAATAATAATGAAAATTTTGTCAACAATATTCTTTTCTCTGACGAAGCTACTTTTTGCCTTACCGGTGAAGTAAACAGACATAACTGCAGATACTGGTCATCGGAAAATCCCTCATGGTTTTTGGAGCACCATACGCAGTACCCCCAAAAGGTTAGTGTTTGGGTTGGCATTCTAGGCGGTCATATTATCGGTCTCTTTTTCATCAATGGCAATTTAACTTCGGCTCTGTATTTGTAGTTATTGCAAAATGAAATAATACCTGCTTGTGCTACGCTCTATCATCATGAAAACAATGAACACCTGCCCAATGACAGTATCTGGTTCCAGAAGATGGCGCCTCACCACATTATGGTGTAAATGTTCGTCAATATCTGAGCAACGTTTTTCCCCAGAGATGGATTGGAAGACGAGGAACCATTGAATGGCCAGGCCGTTCGCCAGATTTAAGTCCTTTAGATTTTTTTCTTTGGGGATACGTAAAAAACAAAGTTTACAAAGTTAAGCCCGATAATGTCGAAGATTTACAAATCCGAATTACCAGAACAATACAAGAAATTCCCCGAGATTTTTTACAGAACTCTGTTCGGGGTTTTGTAAATCGATTGGGTCATTGTCAAATTACTAATCGACGACAATTTGAACACTTACTTTAATTTACTTTGTTATTAATTTGTTTTATTTTTCTTGTAAAAAAGTTATTACAATGAATTTAAAAAATACAAAAATATTATTGTAAAGAGAAAAAAATTCTCTATCGAATGGTAGAGTAAAATTTACTAGTTCCCATTTTAAAAAACTGCGCGAACAGGCGTAACTAAAAAACAATTGAAGAAAAAAAATATTCAAATATTCTCAAATGTACATCAAAATATCCTAACAAACTTTCATATTGAACATAATTCCCTAAAATGAATATTAACGACAATAAATCGCCGTCTCCATACTTTTAACTAACCCTGTATATTTTAAGAACACATTTATATATTTTACTTACTAAATTTTAGCGAAACCTAAATCTAATCTTCAAGATGCTTTTTTATATTATATCATATAATATAAAAATACGGTCCTGCCGTACCGCAAACATCCTCAGCTCTAGTTATTAAGTACCTATATATTCTATTATTTTTAGGTTTGATATTTTTCAAAATAGTCTCAAACATGGAATTGTATACGGAATTCAGGTTTTCGTATGCAAGTACTATTGATATAAACTTCCTCCTGTTTCACCTTTCTGTCAGTCAGAGGAATACAGAATTTACTTTTGTCCCATTCATTTCTACACAAAATATGTAATTTATTTAGTGTAATATAATATCTGACAATGGAGTTGTACAAGTCATATAATCTAAGCATTTGAGCCGGGAGATTAAGTGGAGAATAAGTGGTAAACTAATCGTACCGAAAGATTTCAGAACTACAATCGGAAAGAATTAATTTCACAATATTGATTCTTAATTGACAAAATTTTATACCTTAAATAACGTGCACTATAACTTCTGTTTAACTACAGGAACCTTTTCCGATTGAAAGAAAGTAATAATTGATACATCGTGCAAAGAATTCGTCAAATATTTTTAAAATCCTAAGACCTGTACTTTGATACTGAAGATATGGTCTGTTCTTAGTGTAAATCTGGTTTTAAGGAAGGGACGTAACTGCTTAAATATATTGACAGATTTTTATTACTTTAGGTTATGACTGTATTATTCTTCTCGTTCTTCTATTATTTCTCTAAAGCCCTAAAAAGCTAACAACTAAAAATAAATATTAATATTTTAAATTTATATAAATTTTGACAATGAAACAATTAATATTTTCGAAAAATATTTTCATCGTCTATACTATTTTTTATCCTTTTTATCAGATGCAGCAGCAAATGGGGTTTCAAAAAATTAATATCTTCTTCTGTTAGCCATGAATGGGAATAAATTAAAAACAGCGTGTTTCGTATAAATTAATTTCTCGGATAGAAATCCTATCCTGTTGTGGATACTGTAAAGATGTTGCAGGAACCGTTAATTCTTATTACGTTTTCAATGAATATATATCATCTAATATTTGCAGAGCTTCTGGTTAATCAAAAATCTTGCACGGGTGCTAATATTGATTTATGTCTTAGATTGTATAAAAAGTCTAGGATGTGTTCATGCTCTCTTTATTTAA
This sequence comes from Melolontha melolontha, assembly GCA_935421215.2. NCBI lineage: Eukaryota > Metazoa > Arthropoda > Insecta > Coleoptera > Scarabaeidae > Melolontha > Melolontha melolontha. The sequence goes on along the minus strand of OW285242.1, from coordinate 90,665,757 downwards.
TGCAGAAGAAATATACGAACATTTTCTTGATTTCAGAGACATGTGCACGAAATAAGAGCTTACGATTTACGTGCAGACTTAAGAAGTATAATCATCTTTCGCACATACTATCTTGGGTTAGTTGGTTGATAATGTCTGATAAAAGGATTTTTGTCTGTTCTGTCACTAAATTATTATTTCTCAAGGACTGTTAGGAACTCCCTAAACTTAAGATTTGGAGATTTAGTTACTCCACGGCATAAGCAATAGGTACTCCTTTATCTAAAGGTGTTTCAATAAGAGCGCAAGATTTCAGTGTTCAATAAAACATGGTTTTCTGTAGCAAAGTATTGAAATATTTATTGATTTAGAAAATATACGTTTGGGAATTATGTATGAAACAAAATATCTTGTAAATGGCCGCCACGGCTTTGCTGGCATATGCGTACCCTTTTGACGAAATTTTCAATAACATTATTGAATACATGTGGTGGTATTTCATTGATACAGCGTCTAATTTCGGCTTTCAATGCTTCGATGGTTGCAGGCTTATTGGCATAAACCTGTGACTTCAGATAACCCCACAGCCAGAAGTCTAAAGGCGTTAAATCGCAAGAGCGTGGAGGCCAATTCTGGTCATCAAATCGGGAAATGACACGACCAGGAGCAAACTCGTGCAAGATCGTCAATGTTTCACGGGCGGTATGACATGTGGCACCGTCCTGCTGAAACCACATGTCGTCAAGATCAATAGCTTCCAAATGAGGCACAAGAAACTGTGTTATCATAGCACGATAACGTTCGCCATTCACGGTTACTGCATTACCTTCTTCGTTTTCGAAGAAAAACAGTCCAATTATTCCTCCAGACCATAATGCACACCATACAGTGACCCGTTGTGGATGCATTGCTTTCTGATGAATCATTCGTGGATTTTCTAAGCCCCAAATGCGACAGTTTTGCCTATTAACGAAGCCATCGAGGTGAAAATGGGCCTCATCACTGAAAATGATTTTGTTTGCAAAATCAGCAGGTTGCTCAAGGATCCAATTGGTGAATTCTCTTCGCTGTTCATGGCCTACTGGCAGAAGTTGTTGAGTCAGTTGGATTTTGTAGGCATGCAGCTGTAAATCTTTAGTGAGAATTCGCTGAAGAGTGCCTGTTGAAATGTCCAATTCTTGTGCCCGATGGCGAATTGACGTCTCTGGCCTTTCTGTCACACTCTCGCGAACTGCCGTGATGTTTTGTTCTGAACGACCTCTACGAGCTCGTATCGTGTGTTTCACATCACTAACCGAACCGGTAGTTTCGAATTTTTTGATTATTCGTTTAACCGTAGATGAATTAGGCACATTATTTCGACCGAACATTGGACGCACTTTACGAATAGTGGCAATTAAACTTTCACCATTTTCATAATAATTTTTGACAATCAGGACGCGTTGTTCTACCGTGTAATGCTCCATGTTTACTAACTCCCATCTGTCAACTTTCGATCTGCCACGCCATAATCATGTGACATTATGACTGTCAAACATGGCGCGAAATTCAAATCTTGCGCTCTTATTGAAACACCCATTATAATATTGAAGTTAGCGACGACTTGCACTAGTTTAGATTTTCTCTCTTGTTTTACTTATATTAACTTTGCTGAACTTGTCTTTTTCAAATATACTAGTACTGAATCTGTATTTGATCCTTTAATCACTGTGGCACATTTCCTTTTTCTCCTCTAATTTTGTGATTATTCCTCATTTATACGCATTTTTCTCCCCTTTTTTAAGTTGTCATTAAACTTTGCAGTCTTACAAAAAATACAAATTTAAGTATTAAGGATACGAATATCTTGGGATACTTGAAGAAAGAATAATCCATACAACCATTTGTAAATAAAATTAGGAAATTTAACTAGAAATATTCACGCGCAAAACATTCATCTTTCGTAATAATTTCTCTATTTAGGTAGAATTAGTTTGATTTGTTATTATACCATTTAATAATGTAATGGACTAAAATTTATAATTTTAAACATGAAGATATATTTCATTATGGTTTAAATTAATTTGGAGTCCAAAAAACAGCTTATCATACTGAATAAAGCTAAATTATCTAAAATATCAGGTTCTAAAGTTAGATGTACTTGCACTTAGTATTTTCTTAGTACGAGGTGCATTAAAGTTCTAAGGCCTCCGATTTTTTTTCTCCAGACTGGAAAGAGATAGAAGCATGTGCATTGTTTTAAAATGAGCGTGCGTTCGTTGTCAATACGTCACAGAGATGGCAGCACTGTACGGCAGATGGAATTGTAGCGGCAGCGTCGAGAATGAGAACTGTTTTAGATACTTAAAATGGTTACGTTTTCCTTTTTTTGAACAGCGTGCAATCATTCGTTTTCTGAATTTGCGTGGTGTGACACCAATTGAAATTCATCGACAGTTGAAGGAGACATGTGGTGATGGAGTTATGGATGTATCGAAAGTGCAGAACATCGTGTGACAACAAACCGAAACAACCTCGGGCTCGCACAAGCTGGTCTGACGACATGATCGAGAAAGTGGAGAGACTTGTTTTGGGGGAATGCCGAATGACAGTTGAACAGATCGCCTCCAGTGTTAGCATTTCCGTGGGTTCTGTGGACACAATCCTGCATGACGACCTGAAAATGCGAAAAGTGTCCTCCAGGTGGGTGCCACGAATGCTGACGGACGACCACAAGGCTGCTCGTGTGGCATGTTGCCAAGCAATGTTGACGCGCAACCAAGGCATGAATGGGACTTTTTTTTCGTCGGTTGTGACAATGGATGAGACGTGGATGCCATTTTTCAATCCAGAAACAAAGCGCCAGTCAGCTCAATGGAAGCACATAGATTCACCGCCACCAAAAAAATTTCGGGTAACCGCCAGTGCTGAAAAAATGATGGTGTCCATGTTCTGGGACAGTGAGGGCGTAATCCTTACCCATTGTGTTCCAAAGGGCACTACGGTGACAGGTGAATCCTACGAAAATGTTTTGAAGAACAAGTTCCTTCCTGCACTGCAACAAAGACGTCCGGGAAAGGCTGCGCGTGTGCTGTTTCACCAAGACAACGCACCCGCACATCGGGCTGACGTTACGCAACAGTTTCTTCGTGAAAACAACTTTGAAGTGATTTCTCATGCTCCCTACTCACCTGACCTGGCTCCTAGTGACTTTTGGCTGTTTCCAACAATGAATGACACTGTCTGTGGCCGCACATTCACCAGCCGTGCTGCTATTGCTTCAGCGATTTTCCAGTGGTCGAAACAGACTCCTAAAGAAGCCTTCGCCACGGCCATGGAATCATGGCGTCGACGTTGTGAAAAATGTGTACGTCTGCTGGGAGATTACGTCGACAAGTAACACCAGTTTCATAGTTTTCGGGTGAGTAGTTAGTTAGAAAAAAAATCGGAGGCCATAGAACTTGAATGCACCTCGTATTAATCAATTACACACTTTTGTTACAAGAAATTCGAGGGCGTTTCTCTTTATGTTGAACCTAGTAAAGTAATACATAATTTTTTAGCAAAACACATTTATCTTAGGAAAGTCTTGTTTGATTTTCCAGGCCGAAAAGTAACTTGGAAACCCCGGCTCGAAAACTTAATCAAATCTCTTCTAGGAAACGCGAAATGTAAAATTGAAGAGAATCAGAAATCTAATATATATCAAATTATTTGCCGTCATTGTATATTGAAATGTGTTTGTCAAACAAAACGCTCAATAGTAATCCGTTATAAAGAAAATATATATGGCAACCTAAATTCAATAGACCGGATAAACCGGAGTGTTGCTCCTTATACGTTCGAAACTATCATAATATAACGCCGATTGCCTAAAACTAATTCAAAATATAAACAGCCCAAAGAATTAGACAGCCATGAAAGTATTTATGTTGTTAAAAACAAAGATAACGTTTACGACGCAGACAAGGGTCTAATTCCATATACCTGCTTGTATGACTTCCTAGAGTAGGCACAATTAAAGGACGGTAAAGGAACATGAGTTTACCTTTTTAAGTGACCTAAATTTCAGTTTCTTTTAAAAATTCAGTATCTGGTAAAGTGTCACGATCTGTGTGTGTTATCTTTCCTGTGCTCCATCTTCAACACTGTTATTTCTTCCTACTGAAGATGACAACTTAGTTATCGAAATACCTATTTAGAATACGAATATTAACAGGATAAAGGGTTTCATTTATACCTTTTTTAAGATTTTACATAGCCACAGTTTTCAATGAAAACCGTTTTATACACTTGTGTACTAATTTACTTGTTTATCATATAAAAAATGGAGCGACTATTATAACTTCACAAAAAATTAGAATATGAATCGGAATGAATGTCTAGCGTGCCTTTTCCTCTCTTTCTTTATTGATGTGAACTTGTCAATTTGCGTCTGTATGCTTGGTTGCATACACACACAAATAAAATTCAATCATTTCATTTTTATATCCATTAAAACCAATTTTGAAAGATTTTCTCCAATTATTCCGCATCACGTTGTTTATTTAAGGACTTACAATATTGACAATATTTACCACAAATTGTAAAGTAAATGAAACGCTATAAACACATGAATTACTTGTAAAAATATACAAATTACAACGTTAAAAAGCCTTTGAAATTCATACCTTGTATATGGGGAATATATTTAATAATATATTCGCTTGTATTTTTCTTTCTTCTAATCTACTTAATTATTTTCAATTTTTTTAATTTTATAAATAATTAATCGATTTCTCTATAATTATTGATAAAAAAATGCGATGGCCGGGAATCGAACCCGGATCAACTGCTTGGAAGGCAACTATGCTAACCATTACACCACCATCGCCTGCGTTCGTTACTTTTATTTCTATTTTGAAGACATCTAATATGACCTATTATTATTATATTTAATTTTTATAATATCCTTTGATATTAAACATGTACCCACTTAACTTATACGATAATATTAACTCCTGCATTAAAATAATATTTTACATTATAAAATTCCTATTAACCATAACTTCAATTCTCTTAAACAGGTATTTTCCATCAAGCAGTACGAGGGTTGTTATTTATGTATCCAGAATAACAAACAAAAATACATATTTGTCATCGAAAATGGTGGGGTACCTCCCTTCTGCATGACAATGCTCCCGTCCACAGGAGTCGTGTTGCGACGGCTGCCCTGCATAAGGTGGGCTTCAATATTTTGAATCATCTACCCTATAGTCCAGACCTCACTTCGAGTGATTTTTACCTGTTTCCAAATATTAAAAAGAGCTGCATGGAAATAAATTTACGTGCGATAGTGCGATGAAGAAGTAAAGGACGCAGTTTCGGCGTATTTTTCAAAGATGATACATTTTTTTATGAAGACATACACAAGCTAATTGAAAGATTTGGACAATGTATTAATTATATCGAAAAAGAAAAATTATTTCGATTTTTATTTTCTCTCCTTTTCCCCCATTTTGCGAACTTAAAAAAGCTCCCTCTTATCTAAATGAACGGCCAAAGCACTCTTACGCAACTGTGTGTTGCTTTCATGTTAGTAATTAATCTCATATATCATTTGTGACCAATAAGAACTGCATTAATCTCTAAAGTCACTGCAGGACATCACATAGACATAGATGAAATATTATGATCGTGATCAAAACACGTAGTATTACGGGAAACTAGACGCAAACTGTAGTAGAATCGGAACTAAAATATTGGTCGTTGTATGTAAGCTCTATAGGACAACTTTAATAAATTTTGAGATCGAAAAATAATATCGTTTTGAGGAACAGACGTCTATTTGATGCTAAAATTTACATGATAGGTTTTAATTAATTTACTGAAAATAAATTTAATTATAGGTTGTTTTCTATCATATAGACCAGAGGCTCCCAAACCTTTTTTTCTCATAGACCACTTTGAAAGTTTTGCTGGTTCCGGTGGACCCCCTGCAGCTACATTTCTACCATATTCCCAAAACTCGACAAAAAATGTGAAGATTAGATCTAACTATAGAAATTTGCGTTGCGGCTGAGTTATTGGTTAATTAATTAATTGATTGTGCTGTGAGTGGGTGTAAAAAAGTAAAGTTAGCCAATCAAAAAATTGATTCCATCCAACTTTACTCCTTTGACATCTACTCACAGCACAAGAAACCAATCAATTCTCACATATTTTATTTAGAAAACTCCCCATTCGGAGTGGTAAAAATAAAAAGAAAAATAGTATATTTCCTTGCGTTGTATTTATTCAAATATGTAATTATTACACTATTAATTATTATTGTTATCGTATTACATTGTAATATGATAACAGGCGTAATATAATTAAAATTAAATATTAATAACGTAACGTAACTTCTACAATGACAATCACAAAATAGTCATAATTTTAGTGGGAGGGATGTACTTGATGGATTGACAGCAAATTATCAATATTTGGCTTCAGTTTTGTTAGGAATAACCGCAAATCTCCCCGTTCTGTGATATTCAATCTGCTCCTTTTTTTTGTTAAAAGGTTTGTAACGACACTAAAACTTTTCTCGACAAGATATGACGAGGGCAACGTTATCAAAAGCTTTCTCGCAATTCCCCATAGTCCAGGATATTTTTCGGGTATTTCTGCCTGCAGCCAAAATATTTGATACCCTCTTTTAAATTTCACCTTCAGTTCCTCATTAGTGCTAAGCTCGAGTAGCTCCTCTTGTAATATCACATTCTCCACTTCCGTTTCATCAAGTGGATTTATGATCCATGGTGGTATTTCCATCGTCAGAATATCTTCAAATCTGATTTTAAAGTCATCATGCAGGGCAATTAAATGTTGAACGTATGTGTGAATATCCTCCTCAAGGCATTCTACCTGTGACAAGTTTGAAAACTGGGAAAATTCACGCCGACTAATATTTATGCTTTATAAATTTCAATTTTACAAGAAAAGCTGAAATTACACCCTTTGTTTTTATTAAATTGAGGCTGTCCCCTTGTAATTGTAAGTTAATGTCAATAAATTTTTTGAACAAATCTGTCAAATACGCGATGTCTGCTTGCAAATTGATCAGGTTTTCTTTTAAATCTGGATCTTTATTTTCCAGAAACTCTAAAACTTATTCAAAAAGTGAGAAAAATCTTGTTGAACATGCACCTTTCGACAACCAGCGTACTTCAGTATGTAAGAGCAATCGTTGGAAGTCTTCATAATTTTCATCGCACAATTGTGCAAATAAACGCGTATTCAATGCATTGCTTCTTATTTTGTTAACTGCATTAATCACAAATTGAAGCGATTGGTGCAATTTAGCACTCAAATTTTTCGCTACTAGGTGTTGTCGGTGGATGACACAGTGAATTGCAGTTACCTCTGGTATAATTCTTTTAAGATGGCTTATAAACCCACGACATCGCCCAGCCATGGCAGGAGCTCCATCTGTTGCCACCGAAATAACGTTTGTGAATGAAATCGATTTTTCCTAAAAAAAATCACTCAGGACATTAAATATTGATTCACCTTTAGTGTCCGTCTCCAAAGTTTTCGCGAAAAGTAGCTCTTCATGAAATTCTTCGTCCATAACAAATCGAACATATGCCAATAATAATGCTTCATTACCAGGTAAAGTTGACTCGTCCAGTTGAATAGAAAAATGAGTTGTTTGCAGATAATTACACAAGAAACTTTCAATATCAGAGCTCATTTCGTCAATACGTCTTTGTACAGTGTTGTTACTCAAAGGAATTCTTTTGAGTATGTCAAATGGAGATTTGTGCAGAACAGTTTTTAAAACCTCTTCAACAGCGGGTAAAATTAACTGTTCTCCAATGGTGTGCGATTTTCCAGATTTCGCTATAAGTAATGAATTAAAGGCAATGAGATAGCTGATGAACTGGTCAAGGAAGGCTCAAATAGTGACTTCGTAGGAGCGGAACCTGTTTGTGGAATCGCCAAGGATTCCGCTAGAAGGGAGATCTGGTTATGCCTAGAAAGAGAACATGAAAAGAAATGGAGGTTAGCTCTACCCTAAGACCCTACTAGAGGAGCTGGATGCTAGGCTTTCAGTCAACCTAATTCGTAGTAATAAAAAAGAAATTAAAACTATTACTGGCTTGATAACCGGATAACCTTAAGAAAGCATCTGTGCATCATGAGGAGGAACTGGCTTTTATGGCGGACACAAGATTAATAGAGTGGAACTTAGAGATCTATTGAGGGTGGTACAAAGTGCACTGTTCTCAAGTGGATGGATTTACTGGCAGCCAACCCTAAAGAATTAGAATAAAATGGAATAGACACAATCATAAATTGGTCAAAATAGCCATTATACCCATACGCAAATACATACCGTAGTCGACAAATTTTAATTTTTGTTTGCGTATATAGTATATGCAAACGATGACCTTGTTATATCCAACGATGCCTGCCTTCAAACAGTGGAGGGAGAAGCAGAGTGGTGGTCACACATACACATTTAACATGCCCTATTTCCTAACAAACACTTACCGGGTGTACAACACTTATTTCTCTACGGGGGTATATTAATAGTCGATTTCGACATGCATGTTTTTACAACTCAAGAAAAGGCACAAATCATAAAATGGTATTATGCCGGTAGGCTCAATGTACCTGTACATACCCGATATCCACAAAAATTAATTGTATGGGCTGATATTTTAAATAATTCAATTATCGGTTCTTTCTATAGGGACATATCAAACAAAAAGTTTACAGTAATCCCCGAAAGAATGCATAATATAAATGAATTGCGAGAAAAAATACTGAGAGCCTTCTTAACACCTGACAGTAATGTCCGCAAGTATTTTATTATAGGTTGGCATACTGCCAAGAACAATGTGGTAGATTATTTGAACTTTTAATTTAGAATATTTATTTTTTATTATTATCGGAGAAGCGTTAATTTATTTTCTTTTCATAAGAGTTACATTTATTTTTTTTACATAATTTAGAATTAATATTTGATTTTATTTTATTTATTCGCGGAAAATATAAGCTTTGCTGTAGATCCTCATAAAAATAATACACCATGAAATAAATATTTTTCTGTAAATATTCGTGGCGAATTTTATACGTATTTCTAAGATGCGTTCTACAACCCTCTAAAGCAATAGACTTACTGACTAGCTATAATCTGACTGAACCTTATTGTACCCCAATTAATCTACTTGCATAGATTCATTGGAAATGAAAATTTGTCAGTTACGATATATACGCTTATACACACTTACATTTAGTTGAACAAAATCTTTCTTTGAGAATAGTAGAAATTACTCAGAACTATAAAATAAAACTTATCAAGCGTTCTTTTTTTATAATTTGCATAAAGTATAGCTAACTGAATACAATATTTCACCAAGAACCGTTTGCAACATCCATTAATTAAATTTAATTTACCTGCTTCATGAGGACAAACAAATCTTTCTCTAGGAACAGGAGCAATTTCACTACTACCGGAACAGGCTGAACCATGTGAAAGACTTCCAGGCCATACGCAGACTTCCACGCGACTGTCGAACGCCAAACCAGCTGGACAGTCGAATTCAAAAACATTATATTCGTCAGAAAGCTGATTGAATTTAACGCATCTGTAGAATCGATTGCAAGAACGTGGATGCACAAAATAACCTTGTCTTGAACATTCAAATTCTGTACGCGTATCCTGTGAAAAGGAAAATTTTAAAAGAGGTTAGAAATATTAATTTTTATTTTGCCAAACAAATGAAAATAGTATTTATAGTAAGTATAATATTAAATTAAATATTTACTTACCTGTCTGACAGCATGAATTTTTCCCTCCGTATCTATAATTCTCGTTATTCTGTAAGGTGAAACATGAATATTGTCTAATGGACGTACTGGTGTCAATATTTCTCTTTCCAATGATTGCAAAACCGCTCCCCTTGGAGCTCTGGATTGTTTCGAAAGTCCGTTAAGTGCTGCTTCTAACAATAAGCCTCCGCAATCTGAACCACCATCTTGTGAAAGGTCTTTTAAAGCCAAACCAGCTAACCCTCGAACTCTTGCATATTTAGCTTTGATATCTATACTCATGGGGTCATCAAAGGCAATCCATTCTTTTTGTCTGTAAATATAATCAATGAGGATTTAAGTTTTCATCAAATCTAAAATTGTCTTGAGAAAAATTACATTAGCATTATTGAAAGTTTGTAAAATATGTTTTACAAGAAAATTCAAATACGAAAGATTCAAATGTCTGGGGGACAATAGTTTGCGATATTACAAAAAAATATATAATAACTTTAATAAATGTGCAAGGTTTTGAGGACAATATAGAAGATTGACATTCCAAGGAAATCGAACATATAAAAATGAATGCGTGTTTGTTCCTTCCGTTTAGGCTCCTATACCGTTCATCGGATTGCGATGAAACTTGATTGTTGTTTTCGTGCCGGCGATGGTTTCTGTAAAAGTATAACTACAGAAAATATTTTTTCTCTTAAGTTTAATCAATCGCTGGAAGTGTGCGGTAAATGCGTGTTGACGTTATCACGAAGTGATAGAAGGAGCGGTCATCAGTTTTACGTTATCACGAAGAGACAGAACGAGCTGCTGAATAATTTTATATTTATTGAAAAGACTAAGCTGACTACGAGCCTGCAGTGCAAATTTTAAGGAACTCTCCGGAAATACTAGTTTGGTAGGACTTCTCGAAGTATGAACCAAACAGTTATGAAAGGCTTAAATGTCAACATCCGTGCATAACTGACAACACATCGGCCGAAGAGCATGCCTGATGTTATAATGCACCAACTACTGATGAAGTGGCCATTGTTACGGTGGTGGATGATTTTAATTAATACGCTTTTATCAACGAAATGATACGATTCAGCGTATCGCTGAAACACATCGATCCTACGATGCTTTACAGTATCCATTAATTTTTTGAGAAGGGCGAGACGGATACTGCGTCAACAAAATGCAAACGAATCCAATTACAGACAAGTGTAATCACTCGTATTAACAACATACGACGTATAATAGAATTTTGTCATTCATATTTCTAAACATCAATTTCAATTTCTTTCTTATTACTTACTTTGTTTCTTTATTTCATACATATAGGCAAAACAGTTAACAAAAAATATCAGAAATGAATTATTATTGCCCATAGCTTTCGTCTAATAGAAGAATGAAAAATCAAAATACTACGAAGGGAGAGGAAATCCAATAATATCGCGATCTAGTATGATATGGTACTTCGCAGCCGGGTGCATCGAGTAGCAACCACTATGTGGTGGGATTTCGGGAATTAAAGATATGACAATAATTTCTCCATATTTTTAATTCGCGAACAGCTCCTCAATAAAATTCGTAAAACCTCAATAAAATACCATTTTGGTCGTAAATAAATATGCTTTCAAATACTATTTTGTTGTTTAAATGTGTATTTTAACTTAGAAAAGTGTATTTCGAGGTATCAAACATTGAACATTATTGAATTATTTAAGCATGTAGTAAGATAAAAGTACTATCTTTATGTATACCAGTCTAGTGAAGTAATAAGTAGAGACCGGACACATCGGGTTGAAATGGACGTCATTACGACGGACGATATAAATAGTCTACAGCATCTGTAAGTACATCACGCAGTTGTTGAATAGCACTATTCATTCGGTTAACTGCACATCTATTTTTTGTGTGCGGTTAACCGAATGAATAGTGCTATTCAATAACTGCGTGATGTACTTACAGATGTTGTAGACTATTTATATCGTTCGTCGTCATGACGTCATTTCAGCCCGATGTGTCCGGTCTCTAGTAATAAGACATCTTGTTTCCGTCTAAACAGCACAAATCGTAGACCTTTAATAAGAATAATAACTAGACACCGGACACGAGAGGTTGATGACTCATCGCCACGAGCATACTATTGAGCATTTGTATTTTTAAAGTTTTTAATTTTAAAACGGGTATATACATATACGGCTACAAAATACGAAATATATTTTTATTTGTTCGTTTTGGAGTTGAAGTTGACTAAAAGAGCGTTAATATTTACTAGCAATACTTTCTCAAGGTTCTCTTCTGTAAAATTTGTTCTCTTTGAATGAAATACATCCTTGTAAATAGAAAACGTCCTTTCTACATCGCAACTGGTTATAGGCGCATACTGGAAATATTCTTTTATTTCAGCGTATTTAACAGTTAGATTTTGAGGAATTGTCCCAATACACAATTGCCGCAATGTTATTAAATCTGGATGTTTATTAAAAACTGCGTCAAACTTTTGCCGAAGGCCACATCCGAAGTCACATGGAATATTTTTCAAATTATTAATAGCCACATCTAATGTGGTTAATCCATCTTTTAATTTGAGATTTTGATTTTCAAAATAAGAAATTAGTTTTGTCAAATTTCCAAAGTGATCCTGAAGACAGTACAACTGATTTTTTAAATGTAGAATTTGTGTTAGGTCCGTGCACTCAGAAATATTCCAAGCATTTTGTAAACTATCGAAATTCTCTGCATAAAAACTAGTAGCTTCCAACCATGTCCCCCATCTAGTTATTACTGGAGAGGGAGGCAGTGACAAAGATGGCGGTTTTTTCCTGTAAAGAGCTACTCTCAATGGTGCTTTTCTGAAAACTTTTTTAAAAGTGGAAAGTCTATCAACTTCTGGAAAGGTGTCTCTGATATATTCACAGAGTCTGTGGAGAACATGTGCTACACAAGTAATATCCAGCATATTAGAATATGTTTCCTTTAATAGTCTGACTGTTTTTAACATATATGCAGCACTGTCACTTACAAATAAAAGTACTTTTTCTTCGTACCTGTCGTCCGAATGAAGCATTTGGTGCATATTCTCGTAAATGGTTTTAGCTACTGTTTCCACATCAACTGTATTTATAACTTTTGTTGCTATTACATATGCGTTATATGGAATAGTTAGATGTAGTACACCAGCTACAACATTTACCACCACACAGCGTCCTAATATATCGACAGTTTCATCGGCACTTATCCATAGTTACTGATTTGAAAAATGGATTCTAATGCATTCTACTGCTTTCGTGGAGCACTTAGAAACATAATATTTGTGTAAGGTGGATTCATGAGGAACATTTCGACCAGTACATTTTCGGAGAAATATTATTAAAGTGGGATTGTTAAGTTTATTTAATGGAATATATGCCGCCATAAAAGTTTCAGAGAGTTCTTCGTTAAAATTGTCAGATTCCAACGGTTCCAATTTCTGTGCATGTGTTTGCGATGCTAAGTGACGTTGTACGTGCGATTTCATGGAATTTTTTAACGATATTTTACAGATTTTGCAATAAATTTCGGAATCACTGACAATGGACATACAAGCAGTATGACCGTCAATCCAACTCGAAATTGTTTCACGATGCCGTTCTCTACGTTCTTCCATATTATATCTGAAAAAGTAACTTAAACAATGCTCTAAATCTAAATAAATGAAAACTAAAAATGTATGTGTAAGTTATTGAAACTGAACGAAATTCAATGCACTCTTACGTTGAAATAATTGGGAGAAGTAGATTCATTCAAACGATATTAAACAGGATCTATCACAAAAATTACGATGTAATTAACAATTAAAACTATCAAAACAAGAACTAACTCACAGCACTTTATTTATCTTACGGAATATAATCTAAATATACTAAATTATTAAAACTCCAGACGCTTCCATCTACTCTCATGAAAACAGAAATTTAACTGTAAATATCCAACAAAGAACGTCGCAATTGTCGATGAAAACAGATGTGCGCGCTAGTCAGATCAATAGTGCATTCAATAATTGCGTGATGTACTTACAGGTGTTGTAGACTATTTATATCGTCCGTCGTAATGACGACGTCATTTCAACCCGATGTGTCCGATCTCTACTAATAACCATTCAGTGAAAACATATACATATCACAAGAACTTTGCTTGCTACAGGTTAGTAATTTTTGTTGTCTATACGAAAGATTATTTAAATTCTTTAAATTCAAGAAATAAAATGTATCAAATTGTATTTTATAAAATAAAAAACAAAAGTTGTCAACCAGTATAAATTTAATTTCAAACCTTTTCGACATACATAGATGAAGAAACTGCATGTTTTAGTATGCATTGTTCTAGCTACAATCACTGTTTAATTTGTATTTATTTATTTATTTTTTTATTAATTGTAATCTTTTGCTTAAATGTCTATCCATTCTAGGCTATATTGTAGAAACTTCCGTTATGCAATTTAATTCTGCGAAAGTAATTTCAATTGCATTTTTGAAATTTGAAATGTTTAGATTTTTCAAAACAGCAGGTAATATTTAAAGTGTCACTAACTAAAAAATGTAATATTTAAAATTCTTAAATAATAATATCTACATAACATTAAAATTAACAAATAAAAAACACATGCGATGGCCGGGAATCGAACCCGGATCAACTGCTTGGAAGGCAACTATGCTGACCATTACACCACCATCGCACATAACATAATTTACTAAAATTAGTTATATATGCTAACATTATTATATTTTCATTTTACATTAAAAAACTTAAAATGAAAATTTTTTATTTTTACTAGATTTTGTAATTTATTTGATTACACTTTTACTATAAATAAAATACCTAATTAACATAAACACAATACATATCTTATAATTAATTAATCATTTAATTTTTTATCTTTAAATTTGGTAGGTATCAAGGTATGTAAAGAAAAAGCAAAAAAGATTAAATTACACAGGCCTACAATAGTTTTCCATTTTAAGATCTGAGTAGCGTTCCCGATAATTTTTAATGCGGCGATTACGAGAAAAATAGTCAAAAAATCCATCACGTCAGAATATTTTTTATTTAGAATTTTAGATATTGCTTAAAATTGATATTCGAAAATGGATGAAACTTTTTTAAACGAATTCTAACTAATTGTTAATGAATTTAATGACTCTATTAGTACAATAGATTAAGTTCCGGTTCATAATTTAAATATTAAATACTACATAATTACGAGTAGTATAAGTAATACGTCTTTATTACACAAGAAATGGGTGATTTTAGCCTCATTCAGTAGTGAGCGTATTAATATATGGGCATTAAACTTCATTTCCTGAATTCGCACACTATCTACTTTGCGGAAAATTTACGAGACTTTAGCGAAGAGTAAAGTTGAAAGATTTCACCAATATTTGAAAGATATGGAAAGGAGGCAGGTATCAGGGAAGGTGGAATACAAACATGTTGGCGGACTACTGTTGACCGCTGAGGCGAGATGAGCCAAACCGAAAATTTAAGAGAAAATTTCAAAATAGAAGCTTCGGAAAAAAAAGGACAAGGTTTCACAAAGATAAGTGACATTTTTACGCAATAAACAAGTAATTGTTTATGAAATTTCAATAGTTTAGTTCTAGAATTAAGTACTTTTTTTATAGGTATATTAGCTAGCAGCCTCTGATTACTATTTTAAATATTTAAATTATCCTATTTTATTTTATTTTATTTAAGAAAATTGTATTTTATTACGTTGTCTTAGTATCTTAAAATTAATATATCCGATTGTTGCATAAGTTCGCAGCGTTTTAGTTTTCTAAGATGAGAGTGCGTCAAAAAAATCGTTAAGCATATCTCATAGTTAATTTAATCTTGTGTTATTGTTTAATTGAATAGTTTTCGAATTTAAATTTGCGCAAAAAACTTTTCCGACATATTCTTTTGTTCGAGTTCACGAGAGGTTAATGCATCGGAAGTCGCTAGAACCATCCCAATTATATAGACTCCCATGGAAATGGTTTCCTCGATTTAAAAAGGATTGTTTTGACATAAATGATTCTCAACGTTCAGGAAGACCATAGGACTTTGATGAAGATTATATGAACGTTTTAATTGGTATTAATCCACTAATCAACACTAATCAACTGGGAAATTGACCATTATAATGGCTTGTAGCTAATCGACCATAATACCACATTTGCATTTCAGGGGTATGTTTCGAGCGAGAACAACAAGAATCAGTATATGAACTTTGTGCTTCTTTGCTAGCTCGTCATCATTTAGCTTGTGACTAAATCAAACTACTGATACTATTTTAACAGATAATGATTCGGCGAGCACAGATTACACTGGTCAACATAATTTGGTTTTCTTATACACCAATACGTGTAATTTATGTCTTTTCTCATGCTGATTCTGAATCTGATTTAAAATTTGCTCCATGACGTCAGGATTTTAATATATTTTCTTAAATAGTTTGTTCACCAAATGCATTAAACTTCACAAAATTTCAAAGTTACTTTTATATAAGAAAGATAGTACTAAAAATGTTGTTCTGTCGAACATTGAGTGGACATGTCGGAACATGTCCTTGCATGTTTCCTATGTCAGAGCACTTAAACCACGCCCATTTTTGTTCTGGAACCAATCAAATTAAGAACTGGTAGTTATCTGGCTATGTGAGTATATCAAGAGCTCCACACGGCTTTTTCGATTCAATGTAAGTCGGTTTGTGATAGCTGAACGTCTTTTCATTTCATAATATCGCGTACGTGTATAAATAATTAATAAAAACAGTTTGTGTTATGTATATGAAGAATTCACTACCCACCAGCATAAGCAGAATATTACACCTTTACTAGAAGTTATATTTTCACCATTTTGGCTTAATCATTGAAGATCCAGACAAATCATCGTCTCCCAGCATTCGCTGCGCACGCTTTGCGATACTCTGAGCTGGTAAAACCGTAACAAAAGCGCTGTGCCATTTACAAGACCTATGATTTGGCGTGAACAAACGGACCATTCATCGCTACTTTTGCTGGACAAAAACTCTCAGGGTTTCCAAAAAAAAATAGGGAAAATATTAGTTATGCTTTTTCCCTTTGCTACTCGTCCAGTACCTCATTTGAAAGTCTTGCCAGTACCACGACCCATAGGCGTTTCGAGTGAAGAATATGATGTTACAGAACCAGAAAAAGCAAGTGTCAAGTTATCGACCAACGTTGCTGAAAAGCACAGACCACAAATAACCACTAATAAATCAGTTAGAATTAAATGATCTCATTCGAGACCTGAATTTGTTAAAAACTAAAGCAGAAATACTAGGATCTAGACTACAAGGATGGACACTGTTGGCTCCAAGCACACATATTTCTGTGTATCGGAATCGTCTGAAAGAACTGTCACAATTTCAACCGACTAGGGCTTTCATACTGCAATAATTTCGACAATGATGTTGGTTGTACCTCAGCGTCATAAGTGATGAACACGGCGAAAGGTTTCAGAAATGTTTATTTCTATTATTAAAAAACGTTATCAGGGCAAGTGGAACAGTGCAATACTTGCTGCAGAATAAATTTGTTGTTATTACCATTGTTAGAACTATAAAAGAAACGAAAATTATACATAATTTCTAAAAGAAAATTTAAAAAAACGAAAATTTGTTGACCTGTGTTAATTAAATACATAACTCAAATGGATACTTTATAGGCATCAGACCTTTGAACGAACAGAGCGAAGCGAAGGAAACACGTTAGTATTTTTCATTTTAGTATGTTGCAAGGGAGGATATAATTTGATCTTGGCGGTAACATTTATTGAAATTACAAAGGTTACTTACCCGTTTACATAAAAGACTTAATTTTTGATAAGTGTGTAAGTATCTTATTACTAGACTGCGGAACCGGCGCTATCCCGTATCGGGTGTGATTCATCGGTGCCGACAATGTACAGTCGATCGACTTAACAGTATATATGAATGTTATAGCGCGATGGTATTGATAAAAGTTGTCTGTTTGTACGTATTTCAGTGCAAACAGACGGAGAGTGAAATATATTAGACAGAGTCTTAACAAAGCCATTTGAAATTATATATATATATATATATATTGTTGTGAGGCAAATTACCACCAACATTTATATATATTAATTTAGTCTTTTATATATCAATAATATTTTGGAAAATTAAAAACATATTATACATCTTAAAACTCTTAGGAAAAGGACATATCAAAGGAAATATAAATATATTATGAATAGTTTTTAAATATCCCAATTTATATTAGATATTAAGCAATAGGTAATTAATTCAAAAGGAAATTGTAATTAATTCAAATTTGAACATTTAAATTTACATCATTTCCGTTGTTCGGATTATCCAATGATAGATGTGATTCTAATTTTAAGGGGACGTTTTGTTTTAAACGGCGTCTGTTCAGGGAGTCTTTCGATATAACCCGTAAGATACGGTCGCCATTTTTCATAAAGTATTAGCGTCGTTCTTATACCGCTAATTATAAAATCCGATTTTTAAATTTATTTCGACGGTACAACGTATATTAAATATTCTCAACAGATAGTGTAACATATAAGTGATTAGGGAAAAGTCTTTTGAATGTCGTAAAACAGTGTTTAAATTAATAATTAATGAAAGCATCTTTTTGTAATTGAAATTTCAATATGGCGATTCACTATAATTAATTTGTAAAATTCGAAAATAAAGAAGATTGCCGTATCTTGGGAACCTTATGTTATAAATTTACAACCTGAACTTCCTGTCCATCAACAAGAGCAATTAATTTAAAATTCCGAGAAGATATATTGTATAGTTTGAAGATCCTAGAGATACTTCCCTTCTCCCACATCAATCAAGGCAATATCCTAGTTCCTTCCTTACACCCGGACCATACTTAGCATACCATTAAAGAAGGTACCTAAAATTATATACATAAAGAGACATTAATTTGATTATATCGTTAAAATTAATCGATAGATTTGTTAACTATTCTAATTCATTTAAAAAACTATTCAGTATACTTTACTTTAACTAATAAGTTCATTTCAATTACTTTTAGAACGCTTATAGACCATTTGGGGTCTGAATCATTTACTGGAATTATATATTGGATGTGTTTAACCTCATTTAGGGTAATTATATTCCGAACTTATCGGTTTTCAGTACAATCAGGGTTTATTGCACCATAAGTATGATTTTTACAGTTAGAGTTTTCCCAACTCAAGTTTTCCTTTGATACATCCTTTGCAACGTTCAGTAGTTTAGAATTATTATATTTCCTAATGAATAAATACATACGTTTAGGTGTTTGTAATATTAGAATATAGAATAATAAGCATATACAAAATAGAATACCTACCTGTAAAAGTATACCGATATCCCAACATCATATTTGTTATGTATTCTTACTAAAAATCTTGAAATTAAATAAATAAATATATTATTTCTTTTATCTGACATTTGCATTTTCTATTGTTGTTATATTAGTGAAGTTACTTAAGTTGTTATATAGGTCTCTTTAGACTTCCTAGTCTAGTTAGTACGTGACCCCTTTATTTCGCCTAGAGAGTTATAGCCATCCAGACATAGATGTCATTTGGTACGATTAAAAAAGGTTTGAGGAATTGATATCTGTGGTTTTTTTATTTTGATATCGATATTTATCATTATTAGAAATTGGTGATATAAATAAAGATTTGTTTTATGGTTTAGGCATGTTTATTTCCACAGCAATAACGGACCAATTTACACGAACCTGAGAGATTTTGTATAATTCAGTAAGAGTCTTATTATTGTATACCGAATGTTGTAAACTGCCACGCCTATTTCACTTAGAAATTTTTAGTGAAAAATCATATTGTCGCTGTTGCATTTCTTAAGCGTTGTCGCTGGGGGTTTACTACAATATATATTGTTACGTTCCGCATTTAAGAATATTTTAATTTATTTTTAAATAATATATTTCTTCTTTAAATATCTCGTTTTAAAATATTTAAACTTAAGACATTTTCCTGTACATATTCGTTTACAAAGAGAAAGCATTTCTTTTGTTATATCCTGACCGACAAACCCTTAGTTTTCTACCTGACCCGGCAACAACCCTAACGTTACTGTGGAATTTCTATATACATTTCATTTTAAATTGTTTTAATTTAATTACATACATCTTCTTTTATATATGGTGTTTCATATCATTAGAAAGTTTATGTCACAAGGGTTATTTTAATAATATTTATGCCATCGATAGAACATCTCTTCAGGTCGCGCTTCATATTAATTATTATTCAAGATATCGACCCTCTCTTCGACTTAGGTCATAAAAAGACCGTTTTTAAAAAACAGTGTTCTATCGACAAACTATCAGTCTATCTTCTCGTTAGAACTCTCGTAAGATCCACATCTTACCCGCGTTGCTGTTCAAGTGCTGGTCACGATGCACGTGCCCCTGCATCTCAGCGCAATTAAAAGGTAATTTTGTATTGTTCAATATATATTATTCTTTTAAGCGAATCCATATTAATTTAACTAATTAATTTCTTATTCCTCCGGCCAAACATCGCTCTACATATCTGTCCAAGTATATAAGCACCACGTGGCCGACCATCTCCGCAAATCAAAGGTAACTCTGTATTGTTCGATACAGAGATTATTTTATATTAATCGTAATTAATTAACATTTAATTTACTACTCAATTTAACGTTCGTTTTCAGTGTATTTTGTGTTAATTTTCAATTACTTATTTACCGCTCCTCGTGTACCTATTACTTTTGTTTAATTACTTTTAAATATATCAATTTCAATTTCTTTCTTATGTAAATATAAATACAAACTTTAAGGACAACGCTCCTGTGTTTTATTTAGCAAGTAAGTTGTAGTATATTTATTTAAATTAACCAATATCACGTACGTCCTGGCACTTTGATGAAACTTCACCAGCACCACTAATTATTTATCTTAGAATAATTTCATTATTATTAGCACCAGCTCTGAACGGGCCATAACCAGCAATAAGTGGCAACAGCGAATCTCTCCACGCGCAGTTGCTTAAATTGCCATACATTGCTTATGAATTTAGTAAGACTTAAACCGCGCAAGGATGTAGTCGTTTGCATATTCGTTTTGTATACGTAATTTTCCCATTTGTTTCAGACATAATAAGGTCGTTATATCTCCAAGTTATTATTATTATTGTATTCTTAGCTGCTACGGAAAAGTAATTTTAAGTAATAAAAAAGCAATAACGTTTTCTAAAAGATAAAAGTAAAAAAAATCAATAATTCTGCAAAATAAATTTAAATTTTAAGAATTGTTGCGTTTTAGAATACGCTTTACTGTACTTCCACTAACACCGATTTCGTCTGATATTTGCCGGGTACACTTAAGGTCGCCCATTTCAACTAACGAACAAACCCTCACGTCTCTCTCCTCCCGATCGGCAGGTATTAGAGGGATATGAGGCTGTTTGTCATTTTGTTGGCATTTGCGGCAATTTCCGACGACACAGCCATATTTCCTAAACGCATTTACGATCCTTTCAATCGTCGAATGCGAAGGAATAGGCCGATTTACGTACTCTACAGCAAATAAATCAGCGGTTGTTCGAAAGGAATTGCCGGCAAGATACCACGAAACTATTTGTACCTTCTCTGCGGTTATATACACTGACATGATAGCTACCTTTACGTTTGCACAGCTAAATACGAATGACGGGCAATCTATTGCCCTCGATCATCGGACTTATGAATGCGCACGTGGAGTGGCATCGTACACACGTTGCCACATCGCATTACGTTCCATACGTATATTGTTGCGTATGGCCCGTAGCGGGCTGAACCAATCGGTATATACACACACAATATACTTTATACAGTGAAAAAATTCAAAATATTGTAAAAGTATAAACTTGAAATTAATTATATCACCTATAATTAAAGTGAGTGCTTTGTTACGCCACAGTAAACATTTTTTATTCACATTAATTATTACAATATATTTTAAACTTTGTTCTGTAAAGTGCGTTCTTTTATTGGACAGTATGTCTTTAAATATAGAAAAACTTCGCTCATCATCAGAGTGAGCGGCGCATAGAAATAATAATCTTTAAATGTAATATATCTACCGATTTCCGTATTTTGAACATTACTACAAAAGCCTTTCAGGACATTAAAATCAGGGCTACGAGCGAATATTGCATCAATCTTATTATTAAGCGAAACCGTCTCTGTCTCTGCGCCTGCATAATATTAGAGCACAGCGCCGGTTCCGTAGTCTACTTATTACTAATTGTGCTTTACTTTAATTATAAGTATATTGTTAATAATGTTAATACTTCTACAATTACATAAAAAAAGAACACATAAATATACTATATGTTCTAGTCAAACAAAATTTTATAATATGTTTTATAATAGCCTCAATATAAATTTTTTCAAATACGATGGTAAAATTCACATTATGCAAAAGATCCAAACCAATTGATGATGATGTAGAAATTCATTACATTATGTAAGAAAAAGTAATGGTAATCTTTATTGTTTATATTTATTTATTGGATAAAATTACTATATTAGAAAATTACTATATTGGAAAACCACAATAGAAATAATATAAGTAGAATGTTTTTATTAGTAAATAGATGAAAATCACCCTACGAAGATTATATGTTTAGTTTTAATCTACATTTAATGCTATAATTTTGACACGTGATTTATATATGTTTTTAAATACATTTATAAAATAATACAAATGCCTACCTAACTTCACGACATTTTAAAAAACTGTTTAGTCGAAGCATATTTCATAAAAATATGTTAAATATGTATGTGAAATTTATAGCTTCACAAATTTATTTAAAACATGACAATATATTTATACATATATTGTGTTCATCGCTAAACTTGAAATACTTATAGATATAAAAAATTCAATAGACGATACCTTTGTCTTGCTTCAACAGCTTATTGTCCACTTCATATTTAAAAATAAAATATGAATAATGCATAATTTTTAGAATCACTAATAATGATTCTACAAATTTTGCATTATCATATTACAAATAAATTACAAATATTAAAAAACATATATCAAAGTTAGACTAGGGGAGAGTGTGGTACGTTCGGCGATAGTTTACATTCAGACATTCTAAATAAATTGGTTGGTTTTTAAAACCGCCGCCTAAATCTGGTATATAAAGTTTATTCTATAATAATAAACTTTAATTATCTGTGAATTAAACGGTAATAGCGAGTCGTAGAGATAAGTTTTTACATAGTCTTTAATTCAGAGTTAACCTTTTATTTACAGAAAAGTGTTCTCTCTTTTGATTGCTTTCATGTATCTACTTAACAATTCTGATACTCACCTAACCTAAACATACAAACAAACAAGAAAAGTTCTGCTGGTGGTGTATATTCGGCATGTATCGATGGTTTAGTTTCGGCCATACCGAAATTACCCCATTTATATGAACTCAAACTGGATTAATCAGTTTTTAAATTATTTAATTGAGTAGTTAATTAATATCACTAATCTATTTGGGGATAACTAAAATAATTTTACATTCTATGTACTATTTGTTCTGAGTAATTTTTGCTTGCAGATGCCTCACAAATACATTGCCAAAACTGCATAAAACAGAATAGATGAAGGAAATGTTAAGAGTGCTACATTAGATATATTCTGGGGCAACAAATCTACACGGATTATTATAATATAAGGAGGCAAACGTTATGGAGCTCCATACATGGTAACTTTTGTTGGAATGATTAATGCTGCTGGACTTCCAAGGCTCAGACACGTTGATGACTTTCTTACTAGCGCTCCAAATGATAGCATGGCATTGGGAAATAAAAGCGGTTAGATGACTGGAGACTTATTTTACCAAATACCTACTTCAACATACCTTAATGCATACTAATTGCTCCAGACAATCATAATGGTATTTGTCTGCTATCATTTCCGTCGTATGCAACACATAAACTGCAACCCTTAGACGTAGAAATCTTCGGGCCTTTTAAGAGTGCCTGTTCTGTGTTGTATGAACAATATCCATCAACCATATCCCAACTTTAACAATACAGCCATTTTTAAATGCGCTTAGTTAAAAGAAAATAAACAATGCTTTTAGAAAAACCGGCTTATTGCCCCTTAATCGACTTATATTTACAAAAGACAACTTTCTTTCCAGCTACGTTACCGACCGATCTTATACAAAAGCAGAAGACCATACTAATAATAATACAAAAGAAAATAATAATATACCAAATAGAGAAGAGGCTGAAGATGCTCAGACAATCAGAGATGGAGAAAATTTATCAAATAAAGAAAAGTGTGAGAAGATTAATATTTTTGAGGCAGGTGAAAATACTGAAAAACAAAAGACGAACGGGTGTATAGTAATGACAACAACTAGTAATAAAGATATTACTAAACCGACTCCAGAAACGATTTGGCCTTACCGAAAGGCTGAGATTCGAAAATATTGGGAAATCGCGAATTTATTCAGACAACAGCGAAAAAAAATAGAATGGGAGAATTGGAAAGAAAAGTCTGGAAGAAACGAATAAGAAAAAAGCGATCAGGCACTGGTTCTCTTCTTCAAAGAAAAAAAGACCAAAAAGAGTGCAGCCAGTAAGTTGGAGCAGTGATGAAGTTTCAGAAATGTCTGTTCATAGTGACTACTCCAGTAACGAATTTGAAGAACTAATTAAGAACTAATAATAATTCAGTTTGTAACAAAGAAGACAATTATTCACTATATCGGTCAAGTTAAAGAAATGCAGAATTCCATATTAAACGTAAAATTCCTTAGAAGAAAGGGCAACAGCAGTTCTTTCAATTTTCCGGAAGTAGAAGGCATCAGTGAAGTAATTACAGTAAAGTAAAGTAAAGTAATTACATTTTTCATAAATTGTTTGGTTTCATAGCACGCATAGCGTTATATTTAATTTATACATGAGGGTAAACATTATCAAACATTTACGACGAAAGCACCCCACTAATATATGTATATTGAGATATATATTAAAAAAAAACGAAGTTTACCTAAATTTATCTGAATGTACCCCACTCTCCCCTACCACCTAAACAAGCTTTCCTGTCACTCTAATCGTTCAAATGCCAAGATGTTTTTTTGGTTACTTTTTTAAATGCGAATTGAGGTTCTCATCATAAACTGACGAGAGCAAGGAGTTCGGAACACGTGTCTGTACGTAGAAGAACAGATACAGTGTGTTTTTAAGATGTTTGTATTATTAATGTCGATGTATTATACTTACTAGTAAATAAAGTCAAAACGATTTGGGAGTATGTTAGCAATTTCTTTAAATTGTTACTTACTGTAAAGTTTAGAATGTGTAATTAAAAATATACAAAGTGTACGTCGATCATTAATATAATAATTGTGTAATAATTAATATAATAACTGTCTTAATAATTTCTGCGAGATAGCAACGTAGTTATGTTTTGTTGAATGTGTCTCTTCTCCGACAGGGGCGTTCCGACGATCATGTAGAAATGTGAAATACGTATCTACGTCTTTGGAGAAGATACATTCAAAAATACATATATGAACTTGTATTGTGTTCTTCACACCCCATTTTTAATAATATTTTTTATATTATTAAAAATACTTTTGTATTATACAAAATTGGTAAGGTTTTACCTACTCAAGTATGTTTCAAATTACGTTGCTATATACGCATTCGGTTCACGCCGACAAGTAGTGAAGACACGATAATACAGTTTTTATAGATACGGTGGTTACCGACTATAAAAACACGATGCTAGTTCTGCGGTTATTATATAGACAGCGCTGAATATTTCTTCACGCTCTGTCTTAATAATTTCTGCGAGATAGCAACGTAGTTATGTTTTGTTGATTGTGTCTCTTCTCCAACAGGGGCGTACCGACGATCATGTAGAAATGTGAAATACGTATCTACGTCTTTGGAGAAGATACATTCAAAAATACATATATGAACTTGTATTGTGTTCTTCACACCCCATTTTTAATAATATTTTTTATATTATTAAAAATACTTTTGTATTATACAAAATTGGTAAGGTTTTACCTACTCAAGTATGTTTCAAATTACGTTGTTATATACGCATTCGGTTTACGCCGACAAGTGGTGAAGACACGATAATACAGTTTTTATAGATACGGTGGTTACCGACTATAAAAACACGATGCTAGTTCTGCGGTTATTATATAGACAGCGCTGAATATTTCTTCACTCTCTGTCTTAATAATTTCTGCGAGATAGCAACGTAGTTATGTTTTGTTGATTGTGTCTCTTCTCCAACAGGTGCGTACCGACGATCATGTAGAAATGTGAAATACGTATCTACGTCTTTGGAGAAGATACATTCAAAAATACATATATGAACTTGTATTGTGTTCTTCACACCCCATTTTTAATAATATTTTTTATATTATTAAAAATACTTTTGTATTATACAAAATTGGTAAGGTTTTACCTACTCAAGTATGTTTCAAATTACGTTGTTATATACGCATTCGGTTCACGCCGACAAGTAGTGAAGACAGGATAATACAGTTTTTATAGATACGGTGGTTACCGACTATAAAAACACGATGCTAGTTCTGCGGTTATTATATAGACAGCGCTGAATATTTCTTCACGCTCTGTCTTAATAATTTCTGCGAGATAGCAACGTAGTTATATTTTGTTGAATGTGTCTCTTCTCCAAGAGGGGCGTACCGACGATCATGTAGAAATGTGAAATACGTATCTACGTCTTTGGAGAAGATACATTCAAAAATACATATATGAACTTGTATTGTGTTCTTCACACCCATTTTTAATAATATTTTTTATATTATTAAAAAATACTTTTATATTATACAAAATTGGTAAGGTTTTACCTACTCAAGTATGTTTCAAATTACGTTGTTATATACGCATTCGGTTCACGCCGACAAGTAGTGAAGACACGATAATACAGTTTTTATAGATACGGTGGTTACCGACTATAAAAACACGATGCTAGTTCTGCGGTTATTATATAGACAGCGCTGAATATTTCTTCACGCTCTGTCTTAATAATTTCTGCGAGATAGCAACGTAGTTATGTTTTGTTGAATGTGTCTCTTCTCCAACAGGGGCGTACCGACGATCATGTAGAAATGTGAAATACGTATCTACGTCTTTGGAGAAGATACATTCAAAAATACATATATGAACTTGTATTGTGTTCTTCACACCCCATTTTTAATAATATTTTTTATATTATTAAAAATACTTTTGTATTAAAAATAAATTATTAGAAAATATATGTGTTAGTAAACTATTAATAATATTTGTAATTTAAGGTGAAAATTTTATAAATATTTATTAATGTTTTCATTTTGACAAACATCGTAGTGAAAACTTTAAATAAATTCTCCAGTTATTCATACGATAGTAAAAGTATATTTACAAGATCTCTAACGCTTGAATGCACAAGACTACGTTGGTGTAATAAAGGACTAGGTTATAGCCTCAGTAGATAGCAAAGTAGACCCTGACAATGGAGAGTGTATTATAGATTACATCAGCTCGTACATATATCTAAGACAGGAAAGTATAACTCATATTTTAACAACAACAAAAACACTTATGTCTCTTATGTAGATACGTATTTACAAGCCTTTCTTTTGCTTTCTGTTATCGATTCTGTTGATTATACGGGACAGAATTCGATACACTTTCTTCTCCTGAACACTTTCATAATTTTTTTTATTCGTGGCTCCATATCCGTTGCATAACTTCAATTCCGAAATTATATTCGTTATGTCATTCTTCTGTCGATTTGCGATTAAAAGATTTCTCATACCGACTAATTTTGATTCCGATACGAGTATGTATGTATTTCATGTTTATGTGACATGTTCGATGACATATAATTTCATAAATCTATAAAAATAATTTTTGTCTTTTGAAATATTTATTCATTATTATTTGATAAGTGTCTTTTGTTAATGACTTTGTTATGTAAAACCAATTAGGGTTTCTTAAACTAAAATATCTTCAGACACGAAATATCCATTAAACAGCCCACCTATATTATTCAAGAAGCTCTTTTAAAAGAAGTTTAAATGTAATACTTCTTTTTCTGTTATGGCAATAATGTTATTTAGCATTTTTCTCGAAATTTGATCTTCTCTTTTTCCACATGTGATAAATACCTGTGTTAAGGAATACAACGCACTTGTTTTGTATTAATACATTTATTTCTCGACATAATGTAGCTCTATACATTTAGTCCAGCAATGTTCCAACTTTTCTAAGCCATTCAAATAATGAGATTTCTCGAACTCTGCAAAATACGCCTCTACTTCGGCAATGATCTGTGAACCACTTTCTGCAAACCCATTTTTTCAAATTTTTGGAAAAGACAGAAGTCACAAAAGGCCAAATCTGGCGAATATAGTGGATGGGGCACGAATTAGTAACGTAAATCGACTAGTTTTATTGTCGCACTTGCTGATGGTAGGGAACTTTTTTCTTCGCTAGGTGGGGTCTTTTCTCTTTAGTTCAGCGTCGAATCGGGCCAATAAATCAGCATAGTACTGTCCCGTGATTATCCTTCCCTTCTCCAAACAATATTAAGATTATGCCTTGCGAATACCAAAATATCATCGTCATAACTTTTTCGGCTAATGGAATCGTCTTCGCCTGTTTTGGTGCACGTTCGCCGTTAAAATCCCATCATGCCGACAGGTCCTTGGTTGCTTTTTAGCTTGTAATGATGCGTCCATGTCTTATCTGCAGTCATATAATGCTGCAGAAACTCATTCAGACGCGGCACCCACCTCGCCCATAGCTTCCTCATACTCAATTTTTCGTGAAGGATTTTTGCACATGTTCAATTGAGATGTTTAACAAATTAGTAATCTATCTAATCTTCACCCGGCGGTCTGCTAATACATCAAGACGAGACGCAGTCAAAACAATTTTACAATTATAAGCCATAACTCCAGTTGTATTCTGTAGGTTAAGTAGCAGTTCTACAAATGCGTATTAAAAATAGAAATGACCTTTTGACGGTGATAACGATGTAGTCGATGTGTTGTGTAGAAGTAAGTTTATTATTAAAAAAGAACACCTGAATCTTTAATTATTTAATTTCTTAAATTATAATTAAAGTTGAAAATGACAGGCGCTCTTAATATGTTACATGTACGACATATTATTCAGCACACGCATCTTCTAGGCTATATATAACATGTGGAACAATTTTAAATCAGCAGTAAACAAATAAGGACTCGAGGGGTTATAGAATCCGTAGCGGCGTTAACAAACACAATAAATAACAGCAGGTCTGTACAAAAGCTCTAAGGAACGCCCAATAAAGTTATGTATTTATCAGAAGTGCGCCCATTATAAAAAAAATATTGGCATTTATTCAAAAGATAGGACTCGAAAAAGAAGCTCGATTTCAAAGGAACTCAATTCATACAGAATACAATACACCGACTTGCTTATGTGAATTCAGAGTTTCAGACAATAATTGTCTCAAGCCATGGATTGCGAAAGTATAATATAGGACTTTATACAAAGATAAATATTAATGGATATCTATTACTCAAACATTTTGACAAAGTTTGATGAAATCTTAATTGGGCAATAATTTATTATGTTTGAAGAATTATTCGACTTAAATATTAACAGAATACGAGCCTTTTGCAATATTTCAGGAACCATTAAAGTATTTCAGCAATGTATTAGCATGTTTCTTGGCAAAAATATTTAGATTGTTCATAAATATTCCATTGTTCCGTGCAATATTAAAATGTTCATATCGTGTTCATATTTAAGTCGAATATTTTCATTCAAACCGAATGGGCAGCAATGGGCTCTCCACTTTCTCCAATCTTAACTAATCTATTTATGAACAGACGTTCAAAACTTTATTTTACTGTTTTAAGTTGCCAATATTTAAAGTAAACTTTATTACATATTACTTTGTTTGTCGTTTCGTTATTACTTTTGTAGGAAATTTTGGTGAGCTTCTAGGTAGCAAATCGCATGTACGTCTTCCGCGTAACGTATATTCACTTATACAAACAACCCGCAAATCGCGGGAGCGCCCTTTTTAAATATAGATCAGTCAGGTTAACGACGTTTCGTCAATAAACCCATTTCATCTTCACTCGATCTTCACTCGTACGCTGTGGTAATGGTCGTCTGACTTGTAGATTTAACAGCAAGCCACCTACGAAAGGTAGGTCCGAGGAGGACTATTGTATTTAGGAAATTATGTAAGACCGGTTTTCGCCAGTTTTGTTGCTTGCACATGGCGTAGGTCACAAGAGTTATAAATAGTACACGAGTAAATCGACAATAAAATAACGAAAATAATAAAACTATTCCATAGCATTAAGAGAAGTTTTCGCAACAATAAAAAATGGAATAAACGATTAAACAAAGATACCAATCTACAAAACAATATTCTTGTCAACTCTGCTATATGGTTGTGAGTTGTGGGTACTTACGGATAAGTTACATAAGAAACTACAAGTAACATAAATGAAGTATTTAAGAAGAGTAGTAAATGTAACAGTAATGAGTAAGAAGAGAAATGATGCCATAAGGTACTGTATAATGAGAATTCCAGGAAGTATGTCGAAAAAACAAATTCAACAACAATTCATCACAATTCAATGGTGGAAGCACTTAAAAAGACTGGATTATAGTAAACGGGTTAAAAAAATATCGGATGCGAGAATAAAGGAAAGTAATAGACCTCATATTATTTCGGATAATGAAATAGTTAAAGTTAATAAAAAATTAACGCGAGACTTTAACAAGTAACGGGACAAAAATGAGGCAGAATTGAAAAAAAGGGTTAGAAAGAGACGACCCTAAAAAGTAACCAAGACCCATTTTTATACGCAAGCGCGTGGGGGATTTAAAACGCACTTGTATAATAATTAGAGACCGGACGCAACAGGCCGAAATTACGATGGACCATATTAATAGTCGGTTATTGAATAGCACTCTTCATTCGGTTAACCGCACATCTGTTTTTTGTCGTTGAATTATGATGCAATTACTTAAATATTAGAGTTAAATTCCTTTCTTCAAGGGCGTAGATAGAAGCATGAGGAGTTTTTATAATTTATTTTATATATTTCGTAAAATAAATAAAGTGCGGTGAGTCAGTTTCTCTTTTTCATTGTTTAACTGTTAACTCTTAGACCCGATGGAATCTGACAATTTTAACGAAGAATTCTGCGAAACTTTAATAGCGACAAATATTCCATTAAATAAACTTAACAATCCTTCCTTGAAAACATTTCTCCAAAAATATACTGGTTTAAGTATTCCTGATGAATCCACCTTACGCAAATATTATGTTTCTAAGTGCTACACCAAAGCAGTATAATGTATTAGAAGCCATTTTTCAAATCAGTACCTATGGATTAGTGCTGACGAAACTGTCGATATATTAGGACGCTGTGTGGTAAATATTGTAGCTGATATACTACATCCAACTGTTCCATATAACGCATGTAATAGCAACAAAAGTTATAAATACAGTTAATGCGGAAACAGCAGGTAAAACCATTTATAAGAATAGGCATCAAATGCTTGATTCGGACGACAGGTACAAAGTAAAAATATTTTTATTTGTCAGTGACAATGCCTGCATATATGTTAAAAACAGGCAGACTATTAAAGGACACATATCCTAATATGCTGCATATTACTTGTGCAGCACATGCTCTCCACAGCATCTGTGAATATATCAAAGACACCTTGCCGGAAGTTGATAGACTTGTATCCGCTTTTAAAAAAGTTTTCAGAAAAGCACCGCTGAGAGTAGCTCTTTACAGGGAAAAACTTCCATCTTTGTCACTGCCTCCCTTTCTATTAATAACTAGATGGGGAATATGGTTGGAAGCTACTATGGTAATTTACAAAATTTCGTTACAAGTTCAAATGATGATGCTCAAAGTATTTCTGAGTACAAGGAACTAATACATATTTTCCAATTTAAAAAATCAGTTGTACTTTCTTTAGGAACACTTTGGAAATTGCCAAAACTTATTTTGAAAATCAAAATTTCAAATTAAATGATGAATTAACCACATTAGATGTGACTATTAATAGTTTGAGCAATATTCCAAGTGACTTCGGATGTGGCCTTCAGTAAAAGTTTGACGCAGTTTTTAATCGAAATTAAGATTTACTAATATTGCGACAATACCTCAAAATTTAACTGCTAAATACTCTGAAATAAGAAATATCTCCAGTACGCACCTATAACCAGTTGCGATGTAGAAAGGACGTTTTCTATCTACAAGGATGTATTTCATTCAAAGAGGAAATTTTACAGAAGAGAACCTTGAGAAAGTATTGCTAGTTAATATTAATACTCCTTATCTCAACTTGAACTATAAAATGAACAAATAAAAACGTATTTAGTATTCTATAGATCACCACCCGCTTGTTTTCCAATTATATAATTTAAACTCCTTAAAAATACAAATTTTCAATAGTACGTCCGTGGGCGATGAGTCTTTGGCCTCTCGTGTCCGGTCCCTAATAATAATACCAAATAATATCACTACGGAAAAGGAAAAGGTGTTTATTTTGAGACTGTGGTTAAGTAAAATCTTAAAAAAGATATAAAATCCTCTACTATATTATAAGTCGTATCCTAAATACATATTTCGACAACTAGGTTGCCATCGTCGGTAGGTAAACATAACAGTTAAACAGAAGTCGAACATGGGGGACAGAAAAGCTAACATAAAACTTGTGACACACTTTACAAGACATTGAAAAATAAAATATATACGAATAACATTGGTTTTGTTTTTTTTTTTTTTTGGTTCAGTGTTATTTGACCAGCTCTGACTAACTTATGTACTTTAACTTCTTTTAAAAATTAATCTTATTAGTTTTTAGTAGACTAGTATTTTTTAAATAATAACTATAATCTGTTTTCTTATTTATTGAATTTAATTATACAGGATGATAAAAAAGTTAGAGCTTTATTTTTAACTAAAAATAGTACACATAAAATAATGACAAATGAAAAAAAAATTGTGATATATGTTGTAAAGTAACAGAGATATTCACACTTACAGTTTAAGAAACTCAGCAGGAATTGTTAATGGTACTCTCATCGGACCATTTATTTTACAACATCGTTTACATGCCAAAAATGATTTAATGTTTTTAGGAAGCAATTTACCACGTGCGTCAATATCTGTGGTTTATGCATGATGATGCTCCACCGCATAACAGTTACGAAGTGCATGAGCATTTAAATAATACGTTTGGTGACCGATGATAGGTAGAAGTGGGCCTAATAGATCACCTAACTTGAACCCGATGGACTTTTATTATGTATGGGGACATATGAATAATTTTATTTACAATAACGACAATGAAATTGAAAACATTCAATTATATTGACCATACTTCTACAAGATGCTGCAGACACAATAAGCAGGCCGTGGATATGGCGAGCACAAGCTTGAATTCAAGCAGGAGGCAGTAACTTCGAACGTTTTGTAGGAGGTGTTCCTGTGTTGCTGGTATAAGTGTGAATATCTTGTGTTACTTTACAACTTTTACATATAAAGCTCGAATTTTTTTTATCACCCCGAATACAAAATTGAGTATTGGGTGTTTCAATCCAATCTAAGTTAATCTAATTGCAAAGTTTATTAGAAAAGAAATGACTTCGGAAATAAATCAGAGGAAGCAAGACTTGTCCTTCAAGTAAATGAAATTCATATTTTAACTTAATTTAACATTATTGTCATTATAAATAATACTTACCCTGTTACATAATAATATTTTAGGTACTATTTTCAGAATGGGGAAAGAATTAGTTCGTGGGCACATTGTAATAAAATAAATTGAGGCATTAATATCAATATGGCTGTTGAAAGTTTAAATTAGTTCTTGAAGACAAATCATATAAGAAAAACAAATATTACTGTAGATGAATTCCTAGATGCAATTGAAAATTTGACGGATTACAAAATGTAGCAAGACAAAATAATTATAAAAGCTCATAAAACCGCAGAAAATATAGATTTCAGTTTTGTTAAGGAAATCGCATTTGGGGAATTTCAGATAAAGCCTTCCAAAGATGAGACTTTTTATACTTTTCCTTGTTCTTCCGACTATGTAAAATTTGTATTCATCAATGTACATGTGAATGCTAGCAGTATGCAGTGAAAACAACTATTTGTAAGCATGTACACCTCCTTTGCGTGTTTAGGCAATGTTTTAGGCAACGTTGCTTAGACATTTACAAATAACCACTCAAAAAACAAAATATATAAGACTGAAGAAATAAATCTATTTATTGTGGAGAAGAATATAGTTGCTGAAGTATCAAATAAAGTTAAAGTGGAAGTGGAGTATGAAACCATGAATATATTTTTAGTAGTTTTGGATGAGAAAAGTTGTGAGATTTGAATAAATAAATATTTTACGTATTCATGAATGAGAAAGAATAAACGAAGAGAAAAATAACAGTTATGTAAACGTCAGATGAAGTAACAAAAATATTGTCATTCAAAAAAGAAAGCTTAGTAATTTGTTCATTCTTTTAATTTTTTATCATTATAATTATAATGTTACTTGCTGTTCATTTAAAAACGTCATGAATTTACCTGTGATTTTTTGATAGAATAATAGAGCTGATAAGGGAAGTCGTAGCTTGGTCCTTGTAATTTTATTGTAATCTTGAAATTTGTCAGAATAATTCGGTTATAACAAGCAAAGAAACCAGCGTTATTAGTCAATGTCAGAAATTTCCGTCGCAGAGTGTTAAAATGTGGTCAACATTTTTAGAAATGTTTGTAACTTTTAGTTAAATTAACTGAATATATACATGAACTGAATATTTACATTGAGTTTTGAATTTTCTCATTTTGGTCGATGAAAGGTATAAGACACCTCAAATTATTTTACAAATTTCATATGCTACTTGATGACTAAAGCTAGGTTTATATAAAAATGCATACTTTTATTTATGATATGTTTACCAAAATTCTTGCAGATCTATACGAATCACGTAAAAAGGAAAGCATTTGCGACTACTTTTGTTTTGCATATCTTACATATAAATACTGCTATGAGCATATTTCATACAAAATTGCATATTTGTTCATATTTTATAATTTATTTCTAAAGTGGGCCGTAAAAAATATATAAAACCATTTATTCATAATATATCAAAATTACACTAACAGTCCGCATAGCATTTCTGTGCAGGGGGAATTCCCAGATTTGTGTTTATCAAGTCGGGGAAGTTCCAGTGAATCTACGAGCAATGAGGTTGACCTATAGGTCAGTCATATTGCCAGTGGTGTTTAGTTAATTCTCGAAAGAATATGTACACGTAATTTTACCTTGTTATTTTTGATATGTCGAAATCATATTCACATGTGTCGATCTGGATAAAAGATTATTCTGAATTTTGTGTAGATAATGGCAGAGTGTTTTGTAAGTATTGCAGTAAAATTGTAAGTTTATATTTATCTACATTTAATTTCATATTTTAATATCTGCAATTAATTATTGTAGATTCGATGCGACCAAAAATTTCACTAATTTGCATAAAAGAAATATTAAAAGATTTAAAAATACACCACAAGCTACTCTAAATCAACCGTTTACTTCAACAAGTAACAATATAGAACAGAATAACTTGAATTATGACTTGTGTAATGCCTTCTTAAGTGCAAGCATTCCACTTTCAAAGTTGGATAATTCAACGTGTAAAATTTTTTTAAAGAAGTGTACGAAACCGTCAGTTCCTAGTCGCTTAACTACAAGAAAAAAGTATATTAGACTATTGTTTGAGGAAACTATGATGAAAATTAAGGAAACAATAGGTGAAAATTATATTTATTTCGTAGTCGATGAGACAGCAGACAGTTATGGACGCTATATTTCCAACTTATTGATTAGCATTTTAAATGAAAATTGCGCCGGCCAATCCTTTTTAGTTGGTACAGAGTATTGGAGAAAACAAATAACTACAACAAGATAAACGATAGTCTAACGAGGTTTTATTTGCCGACTGCCGTTCCAAGTGACAAGAGTAGCAGAAGAAATACGTTACACATTTTCAGATATTAATTCATTGATCAATTTGACAAAAGGCGTATTTATTAAGGTGGCGCTGAGGGTTCAAGCATACAAAAATAAGTTACCTGATCTGGCATGCCACCACAACCCATAATAATAAGATGGGGCACGTGACTTGATGCTGCAGTATTTTATCCAAATATCTTTGAACAGATAAGAGAATTCATTCTCTCGACTCGATAGCAATTGCAGCTTGCAAAGATATACTAAATAAACCGCAAATGCGCCAAGAGTTAGTTTTTTTCAAAGTAAACTATGGTTTTATAGCGAAACCCTACGAAAACTTGGTTGAACTCAGTGGATCGATAGAATTGATTCAAAGTTTCAAGAATAAAATTTATAATGCGAGAGGCACGATAGGAGAGCAGTTCAAAATTAAATTAACACGAGTTCTAGAGAAAAACGAGGGTTTTAATCAGCTTAATTGAATATCCAGTGTGTTGCAAGGAAAATACGATGAAACTATTGAGATGAGTCCATCAATTATCTGCAAATGTATGTATGCGCTAATTACATCAGTTAACGTTAAGCGAAGGTTTTCAGGATACAATTGACGGATATTTATATATTTATATTTATATATATTATTGATGGATAGCAGAAGATCATTTGTAGTTGAGAATTTAGAAAAACATTTAATTGTAAATGTTTACAATTCTATACAAAGGCAAATATAAACACAATGTGTTACATTATTTAGCTTACTTATTCTTATTATTATTATACGAGGTGCATTCAAGTTCTAAGGCCTCCGATTTTTTTTCTCCAGACTGGAAAGAGATAGAAGCATGTGCATAGTTTTAAAATGAGCGTGCGTTCGTTGTCAATACGTCACAGAGATGGCAGCACTGTACGGCAGATGGAATTGTAGCGGCAGCATCGAGAATGAGAACTGTTTTAGATACTTAAAATGGCTACGTTTTCCTTACTTGAACAGCGTGCAATCATTCGTTTTCTGAATTTGCGTGGTGTGATACCAATTGAAATTCATCGACAGTTGAAGGAGACATGTGGTGATGGAGTTATGGATGTGTCGAAAGTGCGTTCGTGGGTGCGACAGTTTAATGAAGGCAGAGCATTGTGTGACAACAAACCGAAACAACCTCGGGCTCGCTCAAGCCGGTCTGACGACATGATCGAGAAAGTGGAGAGACTTGTTTTGGGGGATCGCCGAATGTTAGTTGAACAGATCGCCTCCAGTGTTAGCATTTCCGTGGGTTCTGTGCACACAATCCTGCATGACGACCTGAAAATGAGAAAAGTGTCCTCCAGGTGGGTGCCACGAATGCTGACGGACGACCACAAGGCTGCTCGTGTGGCATGTTGCCAAGCAATGTTGACGCGCAACCAAGGCATGAATGAGACATTCTTTTCGTCGATTGTGACAATGGATGAGACGTGGATGCCATTTTTCAATCCAGAAACAAAGCGCCAGTCAGCTCAATGGAAGCACACAGATTCACCGCCACCAAAAAAATTTCGGGTAACCGCCAGTGCTGAAAAAATGATGGTGTCCATGTTCTGGGGCAGTGAGGGCGTAATCCTTACCCATTGTGTTCCAAAGGGCACTACGGTGACAGGTGCATCCTACGAAAATGTTTTGAAGAACAAGTTCCTTCCTGCACTGCAACAAAAACGTCCGGGAAAGGCTGCGCGTGTGCTGTTTCACCAAGACAACGCACCCGCACATCGGGCTAACGTTACCAAACAGTTTCTTCGTGAAAACAACTTTGAAGTGATTTCTCATACTCCCTACTCACCTGACCTGGCTCCTAGTGACTTTTGGCTGTTTCCAACAATGAAAGACACTGTCCGTGGCCGCACATTCACCAGCCGTGCTGCTATTGCTTCAGCGATTTTCCAGTGGTCGAAACAGACTCCTAAAGAAGCCTTCGCCGCGGCCATGGAATCATGGCGTCGATGTTGTGAAACATGTGTACGTCTGCAGGGAGATTACGTCGAGAAGTAACACCAGTTTCATAGTTTTCGGGTGAGTAGTTAGTTAGAAAAAAAATCGGAGGCCTTAGAACTTGAATGCACCTCGTACATGTACTTTGTAAAATTTCGAATAAAATATTGATATAGTACATATTTGTGGTATCTCTAAATTTATATTGACATTATTTAATATTTTGACAATATTTTAGTAGTTTAACTATCACTTAAACTTTACACATTTTTGGGTTCTCGTACGTTTCTAGTTTGAATCTTTTACGAACAGTAATCCAACTATCTAAAATATATGTGGGCGGATTGATATATAAGGTTGTTGAGGATACATTTACTATGCTTTCGTAATATTTTAATTTCAAACATTTTTAATACTCGTATATCTAGGATCTAGAATTCAAACATAATATTTCCAATTTTGTAAATATTTAACGTTCATTTTCGAGTTTAAACCACTGTATAAAATACTTTTATTAGCACATTCAAATGGTGAAGCGTTCGTTAAATTCTCAGAAAGCGATATCTTTTACATTTACAAATTTATTTATTACCTACATTATAATTTAAACCACTCTTTCATTACCTAGTGTTACTAATAATCGGCACTTTTTTTCCAAATCTATTTATTGCTTTATACATCAGACCGCTTGCTTTGTTGCCTAGGGTTATTAGTGAACGCATTCAAGGGACGATATTTGGCCGGACCACCCATTAACTAAATATATATAATAGGGTTACATATACAAAGGAATTATCCAGAACTACATACTTGAGTTTATGACACCTACTAATACTTAATTAGTAATAATATTTTATTTTGTTATTAGTTAAGATCAGATTTTTAAGACACTATCGTATACCTTGTGTATTATTGCACAATTTCCAGGAAGTATTAATACAGAAAAATTCCCGTGATCACGTCAAACAATACAATCTAATAATGTGGTAGTTAGAAGTAGTGGTATATGCTTACCTATTCGTAGAACAGTACAGAATAGATCAGTATCAATTCAACATGAGTTCAAGATCAGTAAGACACGCAGCCTTTTTTGTAAGATCATAACAATCGTACTTTAACAAGAGACACCAGTCTCAATAGCACTTTTATGTTAGTATAAGTCGTTGTAGATCCAAAATAAATGTATATAGTATAAATAAATATATTTAGATGAAAGTACTTTATTTATTTAACAAACAGCCACCAAAGATTTAAATAGTAAAGTGAATACAGCCTTACAACCTGTGCATGGTGAAGCAACATCGGAGTCGTGATTCTAGTAACTGGGACGCAACCATAGCATTGGTACATCAAGCCCAGTTTTGACGTCTCTAACAAAGGTCTGCAATAACACCATTGTGTGAGTAGTAGGGATAGAAACAAGTTCTAACCCGCAAACGTTAGTTTGGAGTATCTCGTCCTAGCATGTAAAGTTGCATTTTTCTGTGTACCGACATTGGATAACAGTGTCATTTATCATGAGTTTGATTTCTGAGATTCGTACCAAGCAACAATCTGTGATAGAATTTTGAACGCTGGAATACGAGAATTTAAATACATCAGGCAGAAAGTCATGCTCGCCGTTTTCTGATACGCAAAGGGAATCATTCATACCGAATACCTCCCGAAGGGCAGATGTTAAGTATGAAAACGATTAACGTATGAAAACGATTATGAAAACGTATTATTATGAAAACGTATGAAAACGATTATTATTAAGTATGAAAACGATTAACGTATCCGTAGAATAAGGCCGGAAAGGACGGTAATTTTTTTGTACAACTACAACGCCAGACCACATTGCAGTTACAAAATGATGGAGGCAGTGATGAGTCTGAAATTTACGATTGTTTCGCACCCTCGGTACAGTTTTGATTTGGCACGTTTAAATTTCTGATTGTTCCCAAAGTTGAAATAGATATTGAAGGATCAACATTTTTTATCAGACACTGAAGTTCAATAAAATAGAAAGTTTTGAATGAGCGGTAAACAAGAAAATTTTTTCATAGAGTGAATGAAGAAATGTATTCAGTGTTTAGAAAAATGTGTTGCACTAAATGGTGATTATGTGGAAGAATAGGTACATTGGTAGTACAATAAATTTACATCATTTCGAGACTGGTTTCATTTTGTCTTTTCTTATTCTTATTTTATAAATTTGGAGACTTTATATATGAGTCTGTCCTCGTATCTACACAAAATTACAGTTTATTATCCAATAGAAATTTTGATATCACTTAATTAATGTAGATTATCAAATTACTTGTTTAAGTTACAACAGTAATTTCACATATATTTAAGAAAGTGGTGTTTGTTGTAAAAAAATTATTACAACTTTCTATACGTATTACATATATGTCACTCAAAAACTGCAATATAAGTACAGTTATAAATTGAACAAAAATTTTGGCAACTTTTATAAGCAGTTTAATGGATATTACTAGTTCGTTGTTCAAAATTAAAAATAATTTTAGAATTTAGCGCGTTCTGAATACAGTATATAATACTCCAAAAGCAAAGTATAATTCAAACTACGAACAGTATAAATGTCAAAAAGTTTAGGAATTTACGTTTGAATTAAACTCGATTTTACTAGTGTAACTATTATGCACAAAATACCATATTCCTACTAGCAAATAACTAGTAACAACAATAAAAAGAAAATACCTAAACAGAGACCTAACTTAGGGATACCAAGAAGAAAACCCAGGGCGAAATAGAAAAAATAAATGCAGAATGATAAATATGAAATTGAAAAAACGATGAATAGGATGGAAGAAAATAACACAAAATAATAAAATAGAAATGCACATAAATTTCTGAGAAAGATAAAAATGCCTCCCTGTCAGCGAAGCGAGTTCACAATGACCATTCCATATATGGATATATGGATTTACACTTTTGTAAAATGTGTATAATTAAGAGAAAATAAAAAATATCGAATAGTTTTCCTAAATTTTCTTAATCCTAGTTTTAATTTTGTCTACTACAGTAAAGTTATAGAACCTTATCTTCCTTAAAAGCTTGCGTGGTCGTTATCCGCGATACTTTCAGCACTATGTGGAGCGAGCCGTAACAACGTTCAATTCAAGTGACAAAATTGAGGTAAGGGAACATTAAAAGTATTAGGATATAATTGTCTTGTATAATCTTTTAAATAAAAAAAAGTACTGAATAAAATTACATCAGCTATTGTAATTCTTCTTCTTTCAATAATATAATACACAATATACTTTACCTAAAGATATATGGACCAGCCTGATCTTGATCTCGTTCTAAAGTCCAATTGGACGAAGTAATTTTTTGGCATAAATCTTCTCTGGTAATGGATCTAATTTCTAATGCTGGACTTCCTGGTGCAGTGTGTTTTTCGTCTTGCAACGTAAACTGGAAAGCTTGTACAGGAGCTGCAATTACCAGCTTCGATAATGGAGCACCAAGTCCTGTGACCAAATCCACAACAGAGTCCTGAAAATAAAAAAATATTTTTTAAGTAAAAATGAATAATTTTTCTACTCATGGCATTGAAATCAGTCATTTTTAAATCGATTTTTGAAATTATCGGACTACCGGGATTTTAATTCAAGTGATAAAATTAAGGTAAGCGAACATTAAAAGTATTAGGATATAATTGTCTTGTATAATCTTTTAAATAAAAATCAGTCATTTTTAAATCGATTTTTGATATTATCGGACTACCGGGAATTCGCATTTCGAAATGTTTGACATTCAATTTCTGACAAGAGAAATGTCACTTCATGTATAATTTTTTCTGAAGTACATTAATGTGTTAAAATGAGTGATGATATTGATGTAAAGATTATAAAAGCGGCTAATAATGCATTTTCGAATTTAATCCCTCCCAAGTCGAAACGCATTTACGAGTTCACTTATATAAAGTTTATAGGCACATCGATGAATATATGAAGAAACGATATAGCGTAGAAGATATTTACAGGTAAATAATCAACAAGCTCAAGTTCAGTTATTCCTGATGGGTCCTGTCAAATGAATGCAAATACTTTCGATAAATGTATAAATACAATTGGCGCTAATTACACAAATTGCTCTATTATAGTTAATGTACATCAAAAATAAAATAAAAAATGATTTATTTTAAAAATTCGTTGAAAAAATATCTCGAGTTATAGCAAACGCCAATTAAATTGGCGCGAGGAGGGGGTGCGCAGAAGCCGTTTTTAAAAACGTCCACCCCCACTACTCAAGTAATTGTCAGAATACATTTGTCATTGATGTTTGACAGAACATATTTTGTAATGTCTTTGCTAGGGGATCATACACGCTCAGAGGTTAGAATTATCTGACATTTGATGTAAAACCAAATACAAATCTCCCCACTACTTCTAATCCTGCGCGAACTTACCCCTCCTCGCGCCAACTTAATTGGCGTTTGCTATACCTTTTTTAACTTGCTGTTGCTCGTCTAAAAACCATTCTCTACGTCGAAATTTTATTTCAACCACTTGTCCCATGACATACTGTTTGTCCACACTCACATTATAATGGGAGTTTTATCCACACTTTTGAAGCATAAAGTGATCTATTCTCTAAGATAATCAAAATAATTAAAATTAACCATAGCAACCAATAAGTATGTCACATTTCATTTTATGAATAATTAAATTTCGAATAATTCCATTCCATTAATGTGGATAAAGCGTTATATTACATGCGTGTTTTAGGCGCATTTTTGCCACTTAATAAAATTAAACGCTGGAACTAGCGTTCAAAAATTCTTACGTGGACGAAACGCTATCTAAAACACTAATCTTCTTTTTAAAATACAACATTTTTAATGCAAATAAATTGATTTTAATACGTCAAAATCTAGGAGATTTATTTAAAAAAATATTTATTTATCTTATTTATATATAATCCGGCTACTCCAAATCCACACAGGATTCTTGTATCGTTAAAAATCGAACAAAACGTCTCATTAAATAAGTCTGAGTAAGAAAGTACCTGCAAATATAAATTGACATAATACAGAAATATAAATGATTGAAAAAACAGTTAGTTCGAGCAATGAAGATTATGTAAGATAAAATTGGTTACATGGTGAAAACGGTGATCTTACTGATAGATATTTTCTGGTCAAGTACCAGGATTAACTGACAACACTGAACCGAATACAAGCTGGAGTACCCCGAGGTAGTGTTATTGGCCCTATTCTTTATCAAATTTGGACTGGCGATATACCAACATCGACTACTACAACTACCGTGACATATGCTGATGATATAGCATTACTAGCGACAAGTAGTAATCCTACAGTGGTATCGGATTATCTCCAAATATCACTAAATAACCTCCAGGAGTGACAAAGGAAGTGGAAAATAAAAACCAATGAACTAAAACCAATGCATGTAACATTTACATTACGTCGAGATACTTGTCCTCCTGTTTCATTAAACAGTGTTCAGATACCCCAGAGCGAAAGCGCCAAATATCTCGGAATTGATTTGGACAGACGGCTAAAGTGGACTAAGCACACTTCTCGAAGAGAAATCAGCTAGGGCTCACATTCTCTAAATTACAGTGGCTCATTGGCCAGCGATCTTTACTATCTCTGGAAAACAAACTTATTGTGTAGAAGGTGATATTGAAGCCAGTGTGGATCTATGGCGTTTAACTGTGGGGAACCGCGAGTGTCTCTAATCTGGAAATTCTTCAACGGTTTCAATACACAGTACTGAGAACAATTACAAATGCACACTGGTTTATATCAAATGACACGCTACATCATGATCTTCACATGCGGACAGTGCGCGAGGAAGCAAAACGCGCAAGTATTAGGTATTTCACACTCTTTGAAGCACATCCAAATCCTTTGGCATTGAACCTTTTGGATAATAGTGCTCAAACATACTGTCCAAAGCGTGTAACGCCTTTAGATGTAGTGAACACACACAGCTAATTGGAGTTATTAAAAAAAATGGTGAAAACGCAATCTGATCTTCATCGTTTCTTTATTATCTTTGGTTAATATATCTTTCTAAATGTACTTTATGTAGGTTACTTCTGGATAAAGCGTATAAAGATTATATATCTGATGTTCAGAATGTTCTGTGAGGTGATCCCAGGGAGTTTCGGTCGTGCGTCCATAAAAAAAATAGGGGAACAACAAATACGATGAAATAGAAATCTTTGGAACTAACTTCTCCATATCATTATCGACGCTTTTGCTGAGTATTTGGACAGCATGTATATTTCATCGAGTGTGCGTCGGTTGGACTCGAATAAGTGCTCTAACTCTCTTCTAACTACTGTCATTAATTCTGTTAGAACTGACGAGATACTGGTAGCTTTGTAGAGATCAAAGGATAGTATGCACTATAATGTCGAATATGTGCACAACTTTATTTTACATGACTGTGTCTTTATCATATATATAATTTCATTTTACAACAGTCAGAATTCCCTATCGAGTGGAAAACATCACGTATCTGCCCGGTTTTGAAGAGTCGTGTCCGTCATAATATAGAGAATTACCGACCAAAAACTTTCTTGTGAAATTTTTGCAAGGTTTTTGAATTCATATTATACAAGGTGTCCCGTATCGTTAAGTTCAAATTTTAGGAGTGTAAAGTAGACTTCATTTCAAGTAACCAAAACGCAAAACTTGTATATCCATTTTTATTTGTATCAAGGTTACAGATCTATGAATGTGATTGTCAGATCATGAAAAAAAATGTAATCCTAAAGTCAATAAAAACTGATTTTATTTAAAAAAGGTTCAATTAATAATATTTTCGAAATGTTCACCTCCTTGTTGAATGCAGGCTTGTGCCCGTAAGCCAACGGAAGAAGTACTTATCCGAATTTCATACTTGTTTTGTCGGATTTGCTCGGCAGCCAGGTGAATACAATCCAACAACTCTTCTCTTGTGTTCTAAACTTGCGCGTAGACTGAATTTTTCATGTACCCCCATAAATAAAAGTCAAGGGGATTA
Organism: Melolontha melolontha; assembly: GCA_935421215.2. Taxonomy (NCBI): domain Eukaryota; kingdom Metazoa; phylum Arthropoda; class Insecta; order Coleoptera; family Scarabaeidae; genus Melolontha; species Melolontha melolontha. Next base: position 90,620,945 of record OW285242.1, on the reverse strand, counting down.
AGATCGTGTGATCTGGGTGGCCATGCAACAGGACCACCTCGACCAATCCATCTTGGATAATTGACGTTAACCCAATTTCGGACAGCAATTCCGAAATGTGGGGTGCCCACCACATGTGAAACCACATGTCTCGTCGAACATTCAGTAGGACATCCTCTCAAAGACCTGGAAGTTCGTCAATAAGGAATTGAAGGTAATTGTCCGCATTTAACCTCCCAGTAAGAAGGACAGGACCAATCAACAAGTCATCGATTAGGGCCGCTTAAACTTTAATAGAAAATTCATGTTGAAATTTAGATGCGCGTATAGCTTTGGGATTTTCTGATGACCACCTGTGCGGGTTTCTCAGATTTGTAACACAACTTCTCGTGAACGTAGATTCATCTGTTCAGAGGACTGTTCCGCAGAAATTAAAATGAAGCCGTGTCTGTCTTAATATCCAGGTAGAATAAACTAGACGAGCATAGTGGCCTGCCTCAAGCAAAGCGTGTCAGCTGCAATAGTGATATGGATATAAGCCCTCACGTTTTAAAATTCGCCAAACTGTCGTTCGTGGCAATCCTAGTTGTCTAGCGATTCGACGTACACTGAGAGTTGGAACCCTTGTAACAATAGCTACTGTTTCTTCCACTAAGTCTGCTGGCAAATTTACTCGTCGGTCGAAAAGATAATCACGCAGTCCGCATTCCCGAAATTGTCTGTGTATTTCCAGAAATGTTCTGTAATGAGGAATGCGCCTATCGGGAAACCGATGTTGGTATTCAATAACTGCCGTTACAGTAGCCATACACAAAATGCATGTCCGCATACTTTTGAGAAGAAAATCGGTAAGGCATTTTGAATAAAGAAAATGTGTCCACTCACTAATAAGCTGTAGAATGGACTGAAACGTAATGTAATCCTTTATTAAAAAATGCAACGTTAACAGTCATCTGAACATTTGTTTATTGTATAATATTCATGGTTCAGCACTTACGAAATAAGTAAGAACCTTCTTTATCATAAATCAATTTCCAGTACTCTTTTTTGTAGATTTCCAAGAAATTACTGTATACACTATGACACGTGTTTATTTATTTTAGGATAACATTTATATTAATAACATATTATGCGGCGTTAACAATCACAGGCCTGTTATTGAATCGTATAACTTTTTTTAAATAAAATCAGTTTGTATTGACTTTAGGATTACATTTTTTTTCATGATCTGACAAACATATTCATAGATCTGTAACTTTGAAACAAATAAAAATGGATATACAAGTTTTGCATTTTTGTGACTTGAAATGAAGTACTTTACACTCCTGAAATTTGAACATAACGATACGGGACACCTTGTATACCAATATTTACAACCAGATAGCAATTATTTCATCTCCAAACCAACATGGATTTGTGCATAAGCGTTATACGATCACAAATTTAGACTATTTTGCACAGCACGTCTCTGAGGTATTAGATGAGGAGGGAAAGATGGATGTAATCTACAACGACCTTCAAAAATAAGTTAATAAGGTTAATCGTCATATACTCTTGTGAATTACTTCACTATGAGAGTTCTTGCCTTCGTTTCTTTTCGATTGTTGCGCCTTAATTTCCCTTTTTAATTTCGATTAATAGTTTTCATTATTTATTGACGAGTCCCGGTATCTCATATTAAATACGTTCTTTCGGATACTTGTTCCACTGTCTGTGGTTAACTTTGGTAACTATATCACCTCTTCCGCTTACATTTGGGTAAGATTCGAGGATTAGCAGACAGACTTTGGTAGTGTAAAGTCGTTTAAAAAAATATACGAGTATACATCTTCTTAATAGAAGTTAATTCACGCATCGTTGACCTTTAGTTAATTCAGTGTTCATAAACGGATCATGTCAAAGGGTAAATTCTAATTTTTGGGACAGCTAATTTGCCGTTTGCGACTTACGTAGGTTTGAGGAAAATATAACCCAACCTTGGTTTTTATGGTCGTCTAATTCCTCGAACAGCGATCGACCTGAGGAATTAATTACCACCTTCTACGGACAGGGACAGGACAAGTAATTCGTATTATTAAAGTTTTTGTGTAATTTAAATTTCGTCTTATATTTTTTTATATATATTGCTTTCATATATCAATTTAACTTCTTTTAGCATAACTTAAATTCATTTTTGTTATATTAATATAGTTATTAGCATTTTTAAGGCCATATTAATCAATTTGCATAGCGGCTTAGAGCCCAACTCATATAAAATTTAATATATATTGTATAGTATAACGAATTAATGTATTTTTCTTCCATGGATTTAAGACGAAATTATTCTTTCGTATATTGGAAATTAGAATCTAAATTTTGTAACATAACATCCGATATCGATATATTTTATAGTAATTTCTTCTGTGGTCACAATTGTTGTTGCCGTGTCGTACGTGACCACAGATGTTCTTTTTTGCATATATGCAGGTGTCGATAAAAGACGACGCATTTTTGTAATTTCATAATTTTGAATTTACAATTTAAATCATTTGTATTTGTGAGTAGGATATTTTAACTATCGCTATTTCTGTTTATAAAATTATTGTGAATTTATCTCTAATGGTACCTTTAGAAAAAAATCTGCGGGAATAAACTATGTAATTAACTTAAGTAATTATTTTCCATTTACTTTTAACAGTATTATTACGTTCAACTTTTGAGATATTATGTATATCGTACTGTGTTCACCTTTTTGCGATATCTAGTTTTGGATTTTGTATAGAGTTATATATATATATATATATATATATATATATATATTTTACTGTAACATGCAGTCGGTATAATTATACAGGATGAAGATTTCAATTGATTAATATTTCTTTATTTGAATTTAGTCAATGCTTAAATATAATACATCCATTTACTTAATTATATTATAATAATTTATTTTCCTTTGATCGTGAATATACGAATTATTTGTTCATAAGTTTTTTTTTGCCTTGGCACTCCCCGTAGCAATTTCCTTTTCAGGTATCCATGGCAGCAATTTTGGAATTAGTACGTAGTTACTTAGTAAGTCTAGCGTGAGTTTGAGTAGTTTGTGTCTGCATGTGCCGAAGATCGCGCAATCTCTTTTATCAGTTTTCAGTATGAGCTTCCGTAAAAAACACTGAGTGGCGCTACCTATTAACTTTTATTTTAGTCACCCATACCCGTCTCCACTGACTAAGGGCATATAACTATAATAAATAGAAGCTCCCATACTTTGTGCAATACAACTATAGTTTTTTTTTATCTCGACCATCTTTAGACGCGTTCGCTGCGCCAGCTTCGCGAGTAGGTTGCACGATAGACGATAATATATAGGATGTGGAGACTATGCGTACAAAATGTTTGCACCAGAGTCTGGAGTGCCACAGAGATCCAACTTTGGCCTATTTTTTGTTGATTTACATTAATGGCATCACTAAATCATTGCATTATTACAGTTCCGGAGTCATTTGTTTGCTGATGATATGAAAAAAATCATCGCATCGATGCCGGATGTAACTTGAATGACTTGCATTTAAATATTAACAAAATTATCTGACGCATATCGATAACATTGAAAACGTTCAAATAAGGTTTTTGAGACTTTTCATGTTTATTTTTAATGGGGTTTACCTTGTAAGGGGATACGATTACTGAGTAATATTAGACACATCTGAGGTCACCTCACTATCAACTAGGACGTGAAATTATGAGCCTTGAATTTCTGTATAACCTTTAGCACAACAATATTGACTGTATGTACTTACTAAACAAGTTAGAGTTAATGTTTCAAGGTTAATTACGCTTTATGAACAAGCATTTCACTTACCAACAAGCATAACTAACATTACGCTTGAAGCATCTGCGTATGTAAGATATAATACCTTTAGCACAATTAGTGATGCCGCAGATACATTTTTTCTCATTGCAAGATATTGTTATTGTACATACATGTTTTTCTTCTTCCTTTTTTAGATTTAATATTTGTGTTCTATAGAATGTATTTGCTAAATTTTATATTTTTTGTTACATTTTCTATACTTGGGTTTTACATGTAAATACAGTTGAAGTTCCAGTTGTATGGATTCATAAATTAACCAAATAAATTCATTCCTGTTCAGATAAACTTAATATTATGTGGATCTCTATGCTCCCTGACCCATTCACAATAAAAAATTGGCAAATATCTTACTTTTAATTTTCAACATAGTCTCCATTAAGAGTAACACATTTTTTCCATCGATGTTCTAGCATTTCTAAAGCTTCTCGAAAAAAATATTGCTCAGCCTTTACAAACCAGTGATTTACCGCACATATCGTATCTGACGGAAATCGTTTACCACGCAAAGTGTTCTTTAAGTTTTAGAAACAGTCGGTAACCGCTGGGGGCAAAATCTGGCGAATGTAGCGGATGCTCAACTAATTCGAAGCCTGTTTGAGCTATTGCAGCTGTTGCAATGGCAGACCTGTAACTGAGTGCATTATCCTGATGCAAGAGATTACCTTTGCGCAACTTCCCCCTACGTCTTTCTTTTATCGAGTCACGTAAATCGGAATTTAAATTGGCATAATAAGCACCTGTAATTTTGTAACTATTGTTCCCTTCTTCAGGAAATCTACTAAAATTACGCCTTCAGCACCCCAAAATACGGATAGCATGACCTTCTCTGCTGAAGATTGCATCTCTTTTGGAGGTAGTGAACCTCGATGTGTCCACTCCTTACTCTATATTTTGGTCTCTACATCATAATGGTGGATCCAGGACTCATTCATTGTCACTAATATTGCAAGAAAATTTTCTTTGGCGTGTCTATACCACGTTAAAAGATGACGATAAAGTCTTTTCGAGTTTGCTTGTGTGCATCTGTTAACATTCGTGGTACCCATCTTGCAGACAATTTTTTCATGTTCAATTCGACTATAATTATATTATATACCACATGGTATGAGACCAATATGTTATATAAGAAGCTTTTACTTTAATTTTAGACGTGCCTCTACATTACTTAATTCATATTTGTAGACAATCTCGAATATTTAAGTATTTTAAGTAGCTATGTATTCATGGTCTTATCCGATTATAAAATTTAGAATTTCTAATTTGTGTTTTTTCGTATTTATAATACTTGATTATAAATATAAATAAATTGTTTTTTCAAAAATCCTTACATGCCTCTATAAGTGTACTGACAATCATCTATCAATTCAAAAAATTAAATTGAAATAACAGAAAATAAGAAAAAGATGAACACAAGATGCGGTGGCGAAATCTAAGAGACACAGAACTGTTGGAACAATAAAAAATCAGTGAATGACAGCAAGGCAAGTTAAAACAGACATCGCGTGACTAAGGTTACCATTACAGAGCAATAGACAACATCCAAAGAGTCATGACGCTAGTTCTAAACAGCCCAAAGGTACGAGACTTCTAAAAATGTTACCAGGAATGGCAAAATCACACTGTGCGCATTCCCAAAGAGCATACTTTGAAGGGGACAATGATAAAGTGTAGATACATTCAATAAAACCTTTAAAATATATCGTTCTCATTACTTCTGAGACATACTGGTACCTCGTATATCTAGAAATCATCAACGTAGGCTGAAACTCCATAATCCAGTGAACAGAGTAGATCATTAAGAAATATATTCAAAAGTAAAGGCTCCAAATTAGAGCCTTAAGGTACACCGGTTGTTGGATGGAAACGTCTTCACGAAGTAAGTTGGAGTCATGCGTGTAATTAACAAATTATTCATGTGTCTATTGATAGAAAGAAGGCAACTAATAACTGAATAGAATGAAATTTTTCAAAATTATCACGCAGTATTCCATGTACACAATAGTTAGGAGAAAGAAAGGATTAGAATTTTAAGTAACTCCTAATTGCAGCCCTTGATATTATAATGGTAGCTGACACACAATAGGCGCCAGACTGGAGCAAGATCCCCTTAGAAACAGTGAATACAAAGGCAGATCAGTAATTAGCGAACCTCACGAAAGAGTGTGGTACTAAAAAAGTTTCAAAATTTGCTTTCATTTCGATTGTAAAAACGCTTGTTATTTAAATAAAAACCGAACTGTTTGTAACATGATTTATAATATGGAAAAAGTGGAGTACTAATCAGTGATTAAGTTCTTATTTTTTAAGGGCAAAACGAACTGCGAAATTCAAATCAAAACTGAGCACCCTTGCGATACATTATATGCTGCTAGACGACCGTCGAATAAAAGTGCGCGAAATGTAAGAAGCTCTACACACCTCATCTGAATCTGCAGTTTCAATTTTGTATAATAAATTTATTATGAAAAAATTATCTACGGGATGGGTACCTCATTTTTTGGCTGTGAACCACGAACTCAAACGAGAATGCATTTCAGCCCTCAATTTAGTGAAGTTAAGACATAATCCGAAAGATTAACGCCGAATAATTTTGGTTGATGAAATCTGAATACACAATTATACACCCTAAATGAGGCAACAAGCAAAACAATTGACTGATGCTATGATAAATGCTCCTAAGAAGACAAAGACGGTACACTCTACCAGAAAGGTAACGGCTACTGCCTTTTGGGACTACAGTAGGATTCTTAATATCGATTATCTTCAAAAACTATAACAGTCGAATACTATACATCCGCAGTCAAATCTGAATATAGTGGATGAGGCAACAATTCGTAACCTAATTCAATAAATTCAGTGGTTGTCAGAGAGCGGATGAATGAAAAGGCGTGCTATTTTGATGGAACAAAACTTTTTATGAATAAATGCAATTTTTTTTTTCAGTTAGGCATCGAAAAATCTCATCAGCATAATATTGTTAGTTAGTTAATCTCGTCAGCATAATATTGGTCAGTTATTGTACTTTCCTTATGTAAATAGTCAATAAAGATAACGCCTTTGTAATCCCAACAATTCGTGGCCATAATCTTATTGTCCGAAAAAACTGTTTTCTTCGGAACACGTTGATCAAAAGAAAGCCGTTGATGTGCTGTATCCATCTTTCATCTACAATGATATATTCACGAAAAAATTCTTTTGGATTTCATTCAAACTTAGCCATGCAGTCATTTGAAATTGTTTCACGAGCTCGTATTTGCTCAACAGTAAGCAAACACTGCACCCACCTTGCGGTTAGCTTTTTGTTATTTAATGTTGATGCAAAATATATTGTGTAGCCGTTCGGTTGAGATATTTACGGCATTAGCTGTCCTATTACAAGTTTTATTAAGCTGTCGCTCTTTACAATGGACTTTATTAATAATTTCTGGAGAAATTGTGAATGAAGGCACTAGACGTTCAGCATCTCCTGTGCTCCCATGACTTGCACACTTGCACCACTTGCACAAAAACAACAAATATTTTAATTTAAACTATTATAAAAACTTATCTATCTGGCAGATTTGGGGGAAATTTTAACAGTAGGCTTCTAAAATATGGGCAACGTCAGCAATGTACTCTCGGAATTTCGAAAGTATTGCCAACTTTGGAAAGTTACTCTCCCGTCAAATCACCCTCGTATGAGCGAGCATCCTATAGTCACCTCGTCAGCTTTTTCAAGCGTGGTCCGTTACTCCGCATACTATATAACTCGCACGACTTGTAAGAACGGTATTTAATATTTTTTCACCCTATGAAACTAGCGCCAAACGCATTGTAGTCGCGCATGTGTTTAGCAGCTAGAGTTAGCAGCAATATTTACCAAAACTTTAGACTCAATATCCCCACCAAGACTTGAAAAATTTCTATTTTCCCTACGCCACAAAAAAACTATAAAATTTTTTTAAATTCAGGTGGAAAGACTGATGAGTAAATAAAATTTATCTTGATTGAAATGAATATAATTCCAACTCTTAGTTATACTCTTAAAATCGTTTTTACCGAAAAGGACGACGAAATACAGGGTACGGGACAAGTTGATCGTTCTAGGTTTTCTAAGTGTTATAAGTAGAGAACGGACGCAATTTCCATAAAACGCAATCGGCAATTGGAATTGTGTATAACGTCGCTCAGTACATCCCGGCGTAATTCAATGAAGTATTTGTTTGACTTATTCGGACACCTGGTCTCGCCGCGATAACAATGGACAAGCCAGCTATTGTATTCCGACAATATAGTGCTTTTTAAAGTGTTTTCATGAGCGTAGATAGGAGCGGGGTTCTTATAATGTATTTTATTTATTAGTATATATATTTCGTAAGATAAATAAAATGATGTGAGTAAGTTTCTTGTTTTCATAGTTTTAACTGTTAATTACATCGTAATTTTTGTGATAGATCCTGTTTAATATCGTTTGATTGAATCGTTTTCTACCAATTATTTCGACGTAAGAGTGTGCATTGAATTTCGTTCAGTTTCAATAACTTACGCACACATTTTTAGTTTTCATTTATTTAGATCTAGGGCATTGTTTAAGTTACTTTTTCAGACATGATATGGAAGAATGTCGAGAACGGCATTGTAAAACAATGGCGAGTTGGATTGACGGTCATACTGATTGTATGTCTATTGTCAGTGATTCCGAAATTTATTACAAAATCCGTAAAATATCGTCAAAAATTCGTCACTTAGGATCGCAAACACATCTGATCTCTGTAAAACTTTTATGGCGGCTAATATTCCATTAAATATACTTAGCAATCCCACTTTAAAAATATTTCTTCAAAAATATACTGGTCGAAATGTTCCTGATGAATCAACTTTACGCAAATATTATGTTTCTAGGTGCTATACGAGAACAGTAGAACGCATTAGAAGCCATCTTTTAAATCAATACATATGGATAAGCGCCGACGAAATGGTGGATATGTTAGGACGCTGTGTGGTAAATGTCGTAGCTGGTGTACTACATCAAACTATTCCCTATAACTCATATGTAATAGCAACAAGTGTTATAAATAGAGTTGATGCGGAAACAGTTGCTGAAACCATTAAGGAGAATATGCAAAAAATGCTTCATTCGGACATCACGTACAAAGAAAAAATACTTTTATTTGTCAGTGATAGTGCTGCGTATATGTTAAAAACAGGCAGACTATTGAAGAAAACATATCCTAATATGCTGCATATTACTTGTGTAGCACATGCTCTCCACAGAATCTGTGAATATATCAGAGACACTTTTCCGGAAGTTGATAGACTTGTATCAGCTTTTAAAAAAGTTTTCAGTAAAGCACCATTGAGAGTAGCTCTTTTCAGGGAAAAATTTCCATCTCTGTCACTGCCTCCCACTCCAGTAATAACTAGATGGGGAACATGGCTGGAAGCTACTAGTTATTATGCTGAGAATTTCGATAGTCTAAAACATTTCGTAACACTGCTAAAGGAGGATGCTAGAAGTATTGGTGAGTGCAAGGAGCTCACACAAATCCCAAATTTAAAAAATCAGTTGTACTTTCTTCACGAACACTTTGGAAAATTGCCAAAACTAATCACTTATTTTGAAAATCGAAATCTCAAATTAAATGACGGATTAACCACATTAGATGTGGCTGTTAATAATTTGAAAAGTATTCCAAGTGACTTCGGATGTGGCCTTCGGCAAAAGTTTGAAGCAATTCTTAATAGAAATCCAGATTTAATTACATTGCAGCAATTATGTATGGAGACAATTCCACAAAATCTAACGGCTAAATATGAAGAAATAAAAGAATGTTTCCAGTATGCACCTATAACCAGTTGCGATGTAGAAAGGACGTTTTCTATTTATAAGGATGTACTTAATTCAAAGAGAACAAAATTGACAGAAGAAAACCTTGAGAAACTATTGCTAGTCAATATTAATACTCCTTTACTCAACTTGAACGACAAAATGAACAAATAAAAATGTAGAAATTATAGAAATAAAATTAAAAACTTTAAAAATACAACTTTTCAACAAATACATATGTATTTCGTAAGTTTATAGATCACCACCCGTTTGTTTTCCAATTATATAAATAAAATTAAAAACTTTGTAAATACAACTTTTCAACAAATAAATATGTATTTCGTAATTTTATAGATCACCACCCGTTCGTTTTCCAATTATATAAATAAAATTAAATATTTTAGAAATACAGCCTTTCGCCAGTACTGCACTGGGTGGCAAGCGTGTCCGTTCTCTAGTTATAAGTGACTAGAGCAAAACATGGACTATGTCAGAAAAGCATAAATCACTGTTAGATGCAATACGGAAAATAGAAAACGAAACAAGAAAGAATAGAATAAGAAATGTAAGTTTTGGGTAAAATCCAACAGATCGAATCCATAAGCGAAAAAATAATAGGACAACCGAGAGGTTTGGTCGTGTGTACCGTTTGCTGGAAAATAGACAAGAAAGAGTTTGAGACATCAGTTCAAGGCAAAAACAGCAACGGAAGGTCAAGAATGGATCGATGAAATTAAAGAGGAAGTCGAAAAAAAAAGTATATTGTAGGAAGATGTACAATAAGAAGTCTCAATTTCATTCGCTTAACACCTAAAGGCCAGTGATTAAATGAAGTAAGTAATGAAAATCAGACATTGAATTAAATATTGTTAATTTAAACTATGAATTTTCATAAAGTAAACGGCGATTTAGTATAAGTCGTCTTTAATACCGAAAGTCTAAATTTGTGGTACAATGATATTTGGGTGTAGCGAGTAACTTATGTCACATAGCAACAAATTATATAACTCACTATATTACATAATTTATATGTTTGCATAAAATGATAATCTTACGCATTTTATAACTGTAACACTTCCATTATACCTTCTAAGGATGTGTTTAATCCTACACCTCATATTAAACTGCCTTTTATTACGATCTTATTTTTTTTTCGCTTTTTCGACATTTTCTCGCAACAACAAAACTCCTCGAACAGTCATCATCCTCACAGAAATTATTTATGCACCATAATCTTAAAAATGTAAGACATTAAACATAAATTATATCTCCTAAAGACACCTTCTGCATTTCGTATCGTTTAAATTCAATTTATATGCGATTCAACTGACAATTCTGTCAAGCCCATACGCACGCATATATTATTCATTGTGTCCGTCCAATTACGTTAAATAACACGACTCAAAGTGCCATGTAACACCTCTAGAAAAATTCCACGTTCACCACTTAACCCATTTTCCAAACTACCGGGCTTACGGAGATGGAAGGAAAATATTAAATTCATAAATACGATTCATTATGAACGCATAAATATTTTGTGTGCGTGCCTACGCCTCGGATAGCTGAACGCACCCAATTTTGTATATTATGTTCATATATGTATGTATGTAATTTGGTATTGGTACATATGTACACATATGTTGTTTGAGTATACGCGAAGTTTTTCTTTAGCCAATTGGAACACATACAATTTATTTGTCTATATATAGAAGAAAATATTTCGACATTTACGTTTGTAACAAGGTTTCTTTCGTGAAAGATCGATCGGATCAAATAGATACGGTAAGAAGGATATAGAAGGTACAAAATATAAAATTATTAAATTACAACGCTATAATTACTACTTTCAGACATCATTCGGATGAACTAATCATAGTAAGAACGTGTATTGCAAAACTGCAATACGTCCTTAAATATAAAGCAATATGTCAAGTTATTGTGTAGACGTAAATATAGTTACATATAACTTGTTCCAATACAATCTAAATCAATTTGATTTTATAATTACGATGCAATAAGATACGAGTACACTGCCGTTCATTCAAAATAAGGCATATAATAGAATATCATACATTGTCTTTTAATCGTTATCTTATAATTCTGTTTTCTTCTCATCTCTACAGGTGTCCTTGAAATAAAGAGACAGCATATGATAAATGGAAAGATGTAATTATGTAGAATATAAATCAAAAATATTGTGACTCAATTACGGCGTTAAAAACACCTTGAATATTGTATTACGTGACGTCAATGAATTCAAAATATTCAGAATGTGTATAAATAATAAATGCATCACAGACATACATATAGCGTATGTTTACATACGCAACAGCTGGATGAGATGGACAATAACAAAACTATTATTTTTGTTATTGTTGGTCAACTTTAAGATATCCTCTCTGATATTTTTTATAATCGCACAGTGGCGTGACAACAATTTTTGAAATATCTTTGCCATTTTTTTCTGGGTTATGAGAGGGAATTTTGGTAAAATATTTTGGATAAATTTGGATATTTGGACTTTAAGATATCCTCTCTGATATTTTTTATAATCGCACAGTGGCGTGACAACAATTTTTGAAATATCTTTGCCATTTTTTCTGGGTTATAAGAGGGAATTTTGGGAAAATATTTTGGATTTATATTCATATATTATACAACAAGACACTTGAAAATACTTGATTATACGAGACGTATTGCCTGAAACACCACGAGACCAAAGGGTCGAGTGGTGTTTTATTAGGCGATACATCGAGTTTCGAGAATTTTCAAGTGTCGAATTGTATACAGGTAGACTATATCATGAAAATAAAAAGAAAAAAAGTAGTATGAAACGAGCCATGATGATAACTAACGAATCTGACAATTCAGTACTGTAAAATTATTGAAGTCGAAATCATAGTAATCTAATCCTAGTTTTGGCAGCGAATATACAAGAGTTCGTATATTCGATTTGCGTCGTAATACGTCAATAACCGCTGGAATACATGACAACTACGGAAAATCCTGCATTTTCATTGGTTCATAAGTTTAGAATGATGTAGTCTATATAATTACATCTTTCCATTTTTCATACGTTGTCTTTTTAGTTAAATGACCTGTATATAAAGTAATTGAAACAATATGGCTTTTACTTGATAAATACCCGTAATTTGAAGTAGAAATAAAACTAAAAAGTAACTTAAAAACTAAAGTAATTGAATTGATACGGCTTTTACTTGATAAATATCCATAATTTAAAATCGAAATAAAACTAATAGTTAAAATCTTTACTTTATTAATATTTATTCGTAAAATAACGATTGTTTAGCCAGCACCGTGACTTCATCGGGTACTTACTATAGCACGTTACAAGCTAAAATCTGTACATAGAAATAGGGTACTAAACATGTTCCCAAATAATTTTTTTTTAATAAACTAAATGTACATTTCTATTATCGTCTAAACGGTTGCTTTAAATGAATAAATTTAATAAAGGTGAGTTATTTAAATCCAATCGTTAAATAAAATTTGAGATTGAAAATTCTTATTGAATTTGTGGTTTTGTTCTAATAGATGATTGGCAAAAATTGAATGTTGTTTTTATTTCTAAACGAAGAACAATGTTCAGCACTACGTTTTTCAAACAATCTTCCTGTTTAGCCAACATATATTTTACCGCATCCACACGTTTTACACTACTTATTAATTAATAATATTAATATTAAATACATTAAAGTAACGTTTGTTCATTTGAAAAGTCAATCTAGGTTACTTTGAAATTTTGATAGAATAAGACGCATATATATTAGTATGTGTTTGTTGTTCCGTAAACGTAAATCCAAATCACATTTGATAATGTCAATCACATTTGTTATTTATTTGTATGTATGAAACTATCAAAATATACGACTACGTAGGTTAAGTAGTAAATTTTAATTTACGACATACTTCAAAATGTTCTCAGTAAATCACATGCTACTAGATTTACTTTTCAAATGAACACCCGTTATCTTTATTAGATTTCCCAGTGTACGTTTGTAATCTAAATTTTAAATTTTGCTTGTCCTTTATTACAGGATATACCATAGAGATAGTTTTTTTGGTCAGCATATTTTAATTAGGATATCCTTGTCGTTGTTATTGATTGCTATTTGATTGACTAAATTTAGTTCTTTTTCGTAATTTTGGATAGAGGGTAATTAATTAATTTATGTAAGAAACTATAGAAACCCGCTAATTTGTGTTGCATGAGATGTGTTGAATTATACAGAGAATTTCACTTAAGATGCAATATACAAACATGTATAGGTTTTTTATTTCCATAGAAACTAGGTAATACATTCTTACATTGTCCCACGTAAAATGCAACATATCAATATAATTTGACATTAGTTAAGTCAAAAGTAGCAGTATTTCTATTTCGATATTAGCTTAGTATCAATCTTAAATGATATACACAAAGGAAGAGAGAACTCAGTTAGTGACATGGTATCTTTCGGGATTCAATTCAATAAACGATATTTATCGGAAATGTAGTTTTAATCCTAAAACACTACATTGAATTAAATAGGTTTTACTGTCAATAATTTGACAAAACAACCATGAAAGATATCATATTGATTACATATTGCATTTTATGTGGGACAGTGCAAGTGCATAGTATTTTCGAATCTATGGTTACTACATTCATATATTGCAAGTTACATGAAATTCTCTGTATAGGTATAACGCGTGTTTATAAACACCCGACAACTCGGTTGCTTTGGATTATAAAGGATACATCTTTACTTAATTCTAATCAATTAAATTCAACAAACGTCAAATAAATTTTGGTTAGTTAACGTCAGTAATCAAAATATACAACTTTTAAAGCCGGCATAATGTTTACGCTTCAACAAAAAGGATTTATGGTGGAAACTATTTTTGAAGTGGGAAATTAGTGGAGTATGGCAATATTCTTCCGTAATATGCATACAAAAATTTAGATTGCAAATTGATTACTATTGAATACAGTAAGTAACTCATGTTACCTTGTGCAATATGTGGACGTGCCGAATCCTGTTCAAAGGAACCAATGCGTAGTTCATCATCATCAAGTTAATTAATGAAAGGTTCCAACATAATTTACGATATCTTTGAGCATTTATAGTTTGATCGAAAAAAATAGGTCTAATTATTCTGCTTCGGCTAATTGCTGACCGCACACCTATTTTCTCAGAATGTTGCCTATATTCGCATGTCTTACGAGTTAATGTAACCATTCAAATCGAACCATGCCTCATCAGAAAAAAAAGTTTTTTTATTAAGCACATCTTTATCACTTATGTTCTGCCTGAACCACTGACAACATTGTATTATTTTATTATAATTCAGAGTTAGGAGTTCTTGATGCATTTGTATCTTGTATGGATGCATACTTTCAATTAAAACAGTTTTGAATTTTTGGGAAGCCGGATCCGCTGACACAAAACCGAAAGGTGGAATACCACGCATTCGCTCTGAAAATAATACAAATAGAGTAAGAAATACTATTCGAGAGGGCTATTAGAAGGCTTTCCCAACAAATAAGTTTAAGTATTTCAACAGTGCACAACATTTTTAAGAATGATATAGGTATGTATCTATACAAGGTACAAATGTATCAAGAACTCCTACCTCTGGATTATAATAAAAGAATACTGTATTGCCAGTAGTTAAATCAGAACATAAGTGATAATAATGTACTTGATAAAACTTTTTTTTTCAGATGAAGACTGGTGCCATTTGAATGGTTACATTAACAGATAATCCAAATTTCTTTAGAGAAGCTACAATGCATTTTGAGAAAATAGGTGTATGGTCAGCAATTAGCCGATGGAGAATAATTAGACCTATTTTTTTTCGTCCAAACTATAAATGCTCAAAGATATACGTAGCATCATTTTGGAACCTTTCATCAACCCCTATCAACTTGAAGACTATGAATTACACACTGGTTATTTTCAACTGAATTCGGCACGTCTACATGTTGCGCCAGCTAACATAAATTTTTTAATAACAGATCTATAAGTAAGGTTCATTTTCCACCACGTTCATGTGACTTTACGCCTTTAGATTTCTTTGTGTTCCCTTATCTAAAAAGCAAGGTTTTTGAAAACCCAGTGTACACTCTGGACAATCTCCAGAACAATATTATGCGCCTACACCAAAAAATTAATGCTGATATGTTTGAAAATGATTCCAATAACATAAAACGGAGAATAAATTTATGTATTGAACATAATGGACAACATTTCAACCACACTTATAATTTAAATTTTAAATTGAATATTTGTAATTTTAAATTAGCAAAATTTTGACAGCTTTTGACAAATAAATTTATGCCTTTCAAATCATAAAGTTTCTAATTTTTAGTTGAATGTTGAATAGAAATAAGTTTTTTTAAAATAAGCTACTGGCGGGCCACTGCGATGCCGGGTATTTGTAAACATCCGTTAGTTATGTGTGTATGGCTTTCTTTATGATAAATGTCAAACTATAGTTTATTGTTGATTTTTTTAATAGATAGATTCAAAAAATTAATGCTATTGTTTACTTCTCGTTCCATAGTAAATTCAATATTTTGTGAATAGAATGTACGAATTCCAGTAGCAAATTTAATTGTCTTAGTGCTCCGGTGAAACAAAGTACAACATCGTCTACATATCTACGCCAAAATAAAATATGCTTTCTTAAGGGATTATTAAAAATGATGGATTCTAAATGGTTCATGAAAATTTCTGATAGTAATGGAGTTAAAGGGTTGGTTATTATTAATCGTTGACTACAATTGACATTACACTAAGCAATTAATTGACTTGGCAGATACATGTTGAAACTCCATTATAAATTATAATAAAACACGTTTATACGTTTGTTTCAAATACGTTTTAATAACACTACAATTGTTTCGCCAAACATTGGCTTCATCAGGTGCTGATAGTCTGATAATACAATAAAACAACTTAATATATATATTCTCACACTCATGTATGTAACACATTAACAGTGGGGATGTATTGTAGATATTAGAATTGTAGGAGGGGTGAAAAATTAAATTCAGTTTGTTCATTTAACGCTACGCCTAATTTGTTGTATCTATTGATTTCTAAAGTCTCCAATAAATTAAGTTCTATGCTTTTATCCTGTACATGTAAAATTTTATAATCTATATTAAATTTATGATTTAACTCTAAGCAGTGGTTTGCGAAAGTGGAGTCTGTTTTTTTGTTTCTATAACATTTTTCGTGTTCCCTTGTCCTCTGTTGGAAGGTACGCCCCGTCTGACCCACATATACCTTATTACACTCACAAGCCAACACATAGACCCCCGATTTTGACCCTTTATCTGTTTTATCTTTGTCATTCCTAATATATTTTTGGACTGAGTTATTAGTAGAGCTGGGGATGTTTGCGGTGTGCCAGGATAGTATTCAGTTAAACGCACGAATATAATGACCTTGTTTCGATCGGTGATGCATGCGTGATTTTATTGCTTTACATGCATTCGCTATTTATATCACTTAGGTATGTCAGTTATGTGTACTGTATATAAATAACACACTTACCTTATTTACGATTATTATAGCATAGCGCCAAGTGGATAAGACTTGCAGTAAGTTTGTAGCATTAGATACGTTTCCATATTTGTAGCGGTGAGCGATGTACGCCGTGATGAATAAATTTTTTTATATTTTGAGAAAGACCGCTCGACATCTACGGATGTAACACACGCACAATTAAAATAATCTTTATAGATAGAAACCAAATCTACACTTGCACCATTACTAATTTGTTTTAATCTGGTAAAATCAAAATCATTGTTTATCACACTCTCGAACTTTTCTATTACATTAACATTTTTGTTGTCATTTACTGCGCATAGCTGGGCGTCCAGTATTTGCAGTGACTCCGCTAACGATAATGCAGTATTTTGAAATTTCTCGATTGCGTTAAACAATCCTATATGATTGTTATAAATAGTTTGTAAATCTGCATCAAGGGAAGGGTTTTGAAAGAGTCTCTGGCTTTCCTTAATGGCTACAGCTTCGGCAGGATTGAATTGTAGAACCACAGATTTTATTTGTTGGAAATACTTGGCATAATAAAATGCCGCCTTTAACCAACTTCCCCAACGTGTAAGGATTGGCTCTGGTGGTTCGGGAATACCAGGGCACCGACTGTGAAACTCTCGAATTCGTTTGGGAGATTTTAGAAACACTTTTTTTGTGGTTGCTATTAATGCATCCACCTCTGGATAACATTGCCGAATAGTTTGTGCCACAAGGTGTAAAGCATGAACTTTACATGTCACATGCAAAAGTCTCTCACAATCTGCTTTAAGAGAACGGCCTACAGAACGCATTGTCGCAGCACCATCGCTCATAAACATCAGGAGTTGATTAGTTGAAACTTGAAATTTTTGCAGCGTATCGAGCACTACCTTCGTAATTACTTCGCTAGTGCACTTTTCCAATCTTTTGCTGGCTAATAAAATGGGAAATGTTGATTTGACGGGATCTAGTACACGCACTATAATATTCACAATAGAATGTTTTTTTCGATCTGTCGTTTCGTCGACACATACCCATAACTGTTTATCATTTACTAAGCAGTAGTAAATGATAAACAGTGAAAACAGTCATTCTGTTTTCAATGTCCTCACGCACAATTGGTAAATAGGTGAGTAACGTTCTCCGTGACGGTAGCTTTATGTTGGAATTGTATTTATTCCAAAAGTTGTGAAATGCTTTTTTATCTAGCAGGTGAACTGGCACATCGCAGACGAGTAGCATTGTCAATAAATCGAAAATGAATTGCGTTTCAGGCAGCACATTATTTTCTTTGTCTTTGTGGTGTACACTTTCAACATGTCTTTTACAGTCGTATTTGTCCCAGCAAAGTAACTGTTTATCGCATAATTTACAAACCACTTTTGCTCCATTATAATACAAATCGGGAAAGTCTCGGATAAATTTCTACACGTCGTTATACAATGGGCGCTTTCTTGGCTTGGGCACGTCCGTCATACTTATTAAATAGAGCTCAAGACAACACACGATCACGTTGCCAGTTCACAACTAACTAAAGTGTTTCGCTGCATCGTGTTTATACGCTGGTGGGGATGCACTACATACGGTCCTGCCGTACCGCAAACATCCTCAGCTCTAGTTATTAGTTTTGTAAGAAATAAACCCATTGCTAACTTTTTTGATTAGTTTACCTGTTTTAATAAATGTATTTCCTATATATGTAATGGTATTGTATTTATATTAGACGGTATTTTAGGGTAGATTAGAGAGAGAGCAAGTTTTTTCTGTTTTTGTTCGAGAAATTTATTAACTAAATTTACTGTATATCCATTATTGATTGCTATAGTGTATATTCTATTTAATTCAATGTCAAAATTGATTTTGTTCATAGGTACGTGAATAAGCCTATGTATCATAGATTCGTATGCTGCTAATTTATGTGAAGTGGGGTGAAAAGAGCTCGCGTGTATTGTTGTGTCTGTATGTGTAGGTTTGTGGTATATTGCAAAATCGTGTCTACCTGTTTTGTTTGAAATGGTTAAAATTTGTTAAGTCCCCTAATGGCTGAGATATTTATGGATTCTATTGAAAATGAGATTCGTAAATCCCCGCTATTTAACAAATGCATTTATTGGTACAGGTACGTAGATGACGTTTTGGTTTGTTTCAAGGGCACAGAGAGGCAAATAAAAATGTTCCAAGAACACATTAACACGATTCATCCTAATATAAAATTTACTACAGAAATAGAAAAAGACAAATCTATTAATTTTCTCGATTTAACCATTTCAAACAAAACAGGTAGACACGATTTTGCAATATACCACAAACCTACACATACAGACACAACAATACACGCGAGTTCTTTTCACCCCACTTCACATAAATTAGCAGCATACGAATCCATGATACATAGGCTTATTCACGTACCTATGAACAAAATCAATTTTGACATTGAATTAAATAGAATATACACTATAGCAATCAATAATGGATATACAGTAAATTTAGTTAATAAAATTCTCGAACAAAAACAGAAAAAACTTGCTCTCTCTCTAATCTTCCCTAAAATACCGTCTAATATAAATAAACAGTACAATACCATTACATATATAGGAAATACATCTATTAAAACAGGTAAACTAATCAAAAAAGTTAGCAATGGGTTTATTTCTTACAAAACTAATAACTCAGTCCAAAAATATATTAGGAATGACAAAGATAAAACGGATAAAGGGTCAAAATCGGGGGTCTATGTGTTGGCTTGTGAGTGTAATAAGGTATATGTGGGTCAGACGGGGCGTACCTTCCAACAGAGGACAAGGGAACACGAAAAATGTTATAGAAACAAAAAAACAGACTCCACTTTCGCAAACCACTGCTTAGAGTTAAATCATAAATTAATATAGATTATAAAAAATTTTACATGTACAGGATAAAAGCAAAGAACTTAATTTATTGGAGACGTTAGAAATCAATAGATACAACAAATTAGGCGTAGCGTTAAATGAACAAACTGAATTTAATTTTTCACCCCTCCTACAATTCTAATATCTACAATACATCCCACTGTTAATGTGTTACATACATGAGTGTGAGACTACATATATATTAAGTTGTTTTATTGTATTATCAGACTATCAGCACCTGATGAAGCCAATGTTTGGCGAAACAATTGTAGTGTTATTAAAACGTATTTGAAACCAACGTATAAATGTGTTTTATTATAATTTATACTAAGCATTCTGAAAATATAAAATGTAACATGTAGACATTATACAGCGACAAAATATCGCATTTTTTTCTGTTATGTTAGAATAATCATCACTTTTAAGCAGCAGCAGTCGTCCAACATAGATGGATTCTAGCGTCCCTGGTATTGTGTTTCCATTATCCTGATGTTCTGGTGAAACCCCTCTCCTTATTCGTCACTTATTGTACCCAAATTTACCGAAAAAGTATAATAGTTCATAAGTTTTTAAGAGTTCATCTTATCTTCTATGGGGATTTTATAGTTCTCATCTTTCTTGCTATCCAGAAATCCAGAATCTGTTCCAAGCTGTCATTTAGTTCTTCTTGAAAAAGGAGATCATTTGGAAGTTACTTATTTGAGGTCCGATAAATATGCCTTCATTTAGTTTTGCGTTAGTTAACTGTGCAAATATTTCTTTTAGGTAAACTAAACCATTACCTTCTTTGTTCAAAGCTTTAACAAAGTTTTTCATTAATCCAAACTTAATATGGAGGGCCGACGAAGCACCTTTTTTTGGTTAATAAGGGGGATATATTTCATGTTTGATGTACTTGGTTCCAAAGAAGTTCTAAGTGGCCAATCTTTCGTAATGGAATGCTCTTTTATTGATCGACTGTCCCATAGACACAAAAAACAACAATACTTTGTAAAACCACCTTAAAGCCCTAGCAATATATCAATCACTTTTAAATCTCCACAAATATCCCACTGATACTATCAATATTTAACTTGATTTGGTATGGTCGCTAAGTTATAACAGTTTTATATTACTGTCACTGAAAGAGCTAAAGAAATAGATGTTCTTTTGTTTGCGTTATGAAGCAAGACTTCACCACAACAAACATTGCCGTCCTCATGATCAGTGCAAAACTACCAAGTGATTTCAATTGGACGATTACAAGCGTAACACAGCGTTCGTGATACTGATTTGATTGTATGTGGTGAGGTAGCTGTGGCGAATTTTGTCTATACAAGCATCATGCACTGACGAGCTTACTGCAAGACAAAACACGTGTCTGCATATTGGGATAACATTTTTCACACAAATATAAACTTTCATTATTGTGTTCTTCGCACCAGATATTTAATAATACTTTGATATTATTAAAAATGTTTTTGTTTTATACAAAAAGAAATGGTGAATTAAACCTCACCCAAGAATGTTTCAAATAGTTTTTATTATAAATTGCATTTTCCATCTAAAGTAATCATAACCCAATCTTTCACTCAAAGGATCATAAAAATAAACTGTTAACGATCACATCAATTTCAAGTAAACGACAAACTATTTCGGGTCGATACCTGGTTCCTCAAGCGTACAAAGTAATTAAACATAAATTTATATGAAGTACCATGTCATTTCACTCTATTCTCAAACATCTCGGAGAAAAACAAGATACTCATCGTACTTACAAACGTGAAAGTGTTCTAATTCGAAAGGGGTGATTAATAGCCACAAAACGAGATTTAATTAAGTGCTTTTGGATGTTAAACGAATGCATACCATAGTGAAATTCGAACGCGATGATATCATTGAACCGTTTATAACAACAATATAGACGAATAGCACAAAAAAATCCTCAATTAGGTAATACAATGTATCATTATGCGCTACTCAAATGATATATTCTTCATTAACATATCAAAGAAGGATATACGAGCTGGAATATTTTTATTGTGTTTAATTCCTGTTTTTTTTTTTACTTAAGATTGACAATCACGTGTGGTTTCTTCAAAATGGAATTTAAAAAGGAACTATCGCAGATAACGATCGAAATTCCTGCTTAAATTACGGCGATTTATCATTTCTCCTATTAAAGAAATAAGAAGTCGACACCTCGTTAATTAAAAAATAACTGGAATAATTGTTATCAAATAACGAAATTTATGTTGCATTAAAACAGTCACGAAAGAATGAAAGTGGAGGCAATTAAGCTTAGAATGATGTAATAACATTATTTAAAAAAAACACGAACTGTATTTATACAGGATACAACCAGATTGGATGATATAAATAAGTGTTACAACAAAATATATAAATTTGATATTAGTAAATAAAGATTATATTATTATATTAAACCTTAACTTAACATTCACATATTAGCATTTTGAACTTACTGCAAATGAGAATTAATGACTATTAATCTCATTTTTACATGCGAATGTCGCAAATTCTCATTTGCAATAAGTTCAAAATATTAGCTATATATACACGAAGTATAGAAGAGAAAAGTCATGTCCGTCTCCAGGATATCGTGTGCTGAAGAGCTCTAACAAAAGCGAAATGCATCCTCACGTTCCGAGATAGATGCGCCTTTTCACGCATTTTTAATTATCCTAACAACTAGGAATGTTGACGTAGCGGCATGTTGCGTTCTGCATACTGGCACAAACATAGTTTGTCAAATTGTAACAATGAACGCAACAGATTGGGCGATATTTGCATGTAAAAAATGAGATTGAATAGTCATTAATTCTCATTCGCAGTAAGTTCAAAATGTTAACTATATATATCTACACGAAGCATAGAAGAAAAACGTCATGTCTGTCTCCATGATATATTATGCTGACGAGTTCTAATAAGAGCTAAATGCATCTACACGTTCCGGGATAGATGTGGCGTTGTCTTACAAAAAGAGAACACCTTCGCCAAGATTTTCGCGGCGTTTTTCCATAATTTTTTTACGTAATTTAGTTAGCAACTCAAATAAGCTAATGTAATTATCCCATCTTTGCCCCCCAAAAAAACTAAAGCAAAAATGTTGCAAGGCGATTTTTTAACACGGAATTGTTTCGGCCGTGAAGAACCAGAGTGTTTTTACTCTCTGGACTGCTCTTTAGTCTTTGAATCGTAGTGATGGGCTCACATTTCGTCTATAGTAGCAAGCCGATCCAAAAGTTTGAAGAATCTTCAAAACGGCAGCAGATTTTCTTCGATGTTAATCGAATCGGAATTCATTTCGTCAAAAATTTATATGCAAGTTGTGATGAATGTAAAACGCATATTCATAGAATAAATAAATGTTTCCTAGAGTGGTCAAAGAAATTGGGCTTACGGAGCAGGGCTCATTTTTAACATCTGATCTGCCTCTATTATATTCGACAATCCAGTTTTTAATAGTTACATTGATCACTATTCCATAACTTTTTAGATAGATTTGCAGCTCTCTTGCCTGATTGTTCCTATTTTGTTTAGCAACCACGCACGCAGTTACGAAGTCGTTGTAGACTGTGAATGAAGCCTGGGCCACATGTGCCGTATTATTATTGTTCATGGAGAGACACATCTATGATGTGATGGTTGAATCTTTACTTTTCTTAGCCGTTTTTTAATTATAAATAGTTAATTGTTTCTTGGAGTTCGGCTTACTTATTATTCATCAATTAAAAATACTCATATTAACTCATATTTTATTGTCTTCGTCAGAATAAATTGTTGATAATACAAGGGGTTTTCTGTAAATAATTTAAACTAATTAATAATATATGTTAAATATTACTTAATACATTATTTTCATCAGTTTTACATTTTATATATTTTAAACTATTTTACTTAAATAAAATACATTTTTTGTAGTTTTTTTAAGTTTTTTTTATATTTTAACTTTTACATATACGTACATGTTTTTTAAAGGTTGATGTGGTGATGTGCATATATTAATTTATTGAATGCCTTGTTCATTAATCTTGTAGCATCTCTTAAAGAAGCAACAGATTCTTTGCGAAATATAGAGATCGAAAATAAATGAGTTTTAATTGACAGACCGTTTGCCCGTTTTTAATTTATTTTTAACCAATATAGTACGGTCGATAATTCTTGTAAGTTTATATATATATATATATATATATATATATATAGTACCGATGGGTCCTGCTCGGAACGGGCCATAGTCAGCAATGAGTGGCAACAGCGAATCCCCTCTACGCGCCAATTGCAGCACATTGCAGTTAAGAATTTAGTAAGACTTAAACCGCGCAAGGATATAGTCGTTTGCATATTCGTTCTGTATACGTATTTTGCCCATTTGTTTCAGACTTAATAAGGTCCAATTTATTATTATTATTGTATTCTTAGCTGCTACGGAAAAGTAATTTTAAGTAATAAAAAAACAATAACTTTTCTAAAAGATAAAAGTAAAAAAAATCAATAATTCTGCAAAATAAATTTAAATTTTAAGAAAGTCACTCAATATAGGATTCGAAAATACCGCCCTCTCTTCCCAAACAATAGCCGAGCCTATTGTAAAACTCCCGCCTCACTCCCTCGAGATTTCTAGGGGTTATTGTCTCGAAAATTCTAAACAGTTTAACTTGAAACTGTTGTAAGTTCGGTATTGTTAGAAGACCGTAAAGATTTTCTTTGACATAACTCCACAGATAAAAATCGCAGGGAATATTTCCTAAACGCATTTACGATCCTTTCAATCGTCGAATGCGAAGGAAAAGGCCGATTTACGTACTCTACAGCAAATAAATCAGCGGTTTTTCGACAGGAATTGCCGGCAAGATACCACGAAACTATTTGTACCTTCTCTGCGGTTGTATACACTGACATGATAACTACCTTTACGTATGCACAGCTAAATACGAATGACCGGCAATCTGTTGCGCTCGACCGGTCTTATGTTGCGCACGCCGAGTGGCATCGTACACACGTTGCCACATCGCATTACGTTCCATACGTATACTGTTGCCTATGGCCCGTAGCGGGCTGGACCTATCGGTATATAAAGATAATTATTTCTTGACCTTTGTACAATATAGTTGATTTAGATATTCGGCGATAGAAGGTCTGTTTTACATTAATATGTATATATCTAAAATAAGCTCTTACATGTTTCGGTAAGTATTACCTTTGTCATAGAATTATAAATGACAGATATTAATGTCAAAATTATATAAGTGATGTAGTCATGGTGAGAGATACAAATTCATAAATACATTCAATTCAATTAATAATAAATCATGACATAACAAATGTTTGATATCAATTATAAAGAGAATGGTAAGTCATGAGATATTATTAAACTTGCGCCCGTGGACACCTAGGACGAGAAGGAAAACCAAGAAACTCTACTCGGACAGCCAGTCAGGGGTCTAAATACGGAACTACCAGCATAATAAGCAAATGTACAGATATTTAAATTACATATGATATATAATTATATAATAGCAACATATATTATTATGGTAAATTTCAGATCATTACATTATTAGGTTATAATATATGCTGCTTAGATTTATTATATCACTTCTGTTGTTAATTGAATTTTTTTCCTGTTTAATATTAATCATTTCCTTAATTTTACTTCTCATTGTATGTTGTTCTCTATCAATTATTTGTGTGTTTTTAAAGTCGAAATGGTGATCGCGTTGCAGTTTGTGTGTGAAACTGCAACGCGATCACGATCACACGATGAGTTGTATGTTTGTATGCCGGGCCATAAAATTATACGACGACACCGATAATGTTAGAGATCGTCAAAGAACAGGAGGACCTCGCACTGTTAGAACTCGACAAGCGATTAAAGCAGTAAAGGCGCGAATTAGGCGTAATCCATTAAGGAAACAGAAAGTGATGAGTTACGAAACGAAAATATTGACCCAATCAATGTCGCGCATCATAAATCAAGACCATGAACTAAGAGCTTATAACAGATACACGGGACATTTTCTTATCGGTGATTTAAAAAGGAAACAGAAACAAAAATCGCAACAACTTCTGACTCGATGCGCGAATGAACATCAGCGAATCTCAAGAAAATCAATACTGTTATTGAAGAAGAAATTAATAAGAGTATTAATTTCCTTGATATTTCTTTAAGGTATTATATACAGGGTACTATTTATACAAATTGATATTACAAACCCACAGCTTCTTTCCGATATATGAATTACCACTCGAATGTACCTACAGTATTCAATAAAATGATTACAAATAATCTGACTGATAGAGCAGTAAAACTATCTCATACTCAATACAGAAAAGATAACAACAACAAAACTAAAACAATCTTAACTGATAATAACTACCCATCGCAACTTATAGAACAAACAATTAAAAAAAGAATTCACCAAATATACAACACTGCAGACATCAATAACAATTTAAACAATGAAACAACATATATCACGATTTCATATGTTCCACAACTATCAGAAAAAATTAAATACACTTTAAAAAAATATGATATAGCTACAACATATAAACTTAGTAATACTAATAAACATCTATTTTCAAAACTTAAACCTAAAATAGAAAAAAATCAATCTAGAAACGCATGTCACTTATAAAATACCATGTCGCGATTGCGATAGTTACTACATAGGCCAAACTAAACAATATTTATGCAAAAGAATACAAGCTCACAAATACTCTAAAACAGACAAAACTGCTTTATTTACACACAAACTACAACGCGGGAAAGGGAAATTAAAGAAATGATTAATATTAAATAGGAAAAAAATTCAATTAACAACATAAGTGATATAAAAAATCAAAGCAGTACATATTATAACTTAATTATGTAACGATCTGCAATTTACCATCATAATATATGTTGCTGTTATATAAATATATATCATATGTTATTTAAATATCTGTATATTTGCTTATCATGCTAGCAGTTCCATATCTAGATCCCTGACTGGCTGTCCGAGTAGGTTTTCGTGGTTTTCCTTCTCATTTAAGGCAAATGCCGACAGCTTAACATCTTAAGCCGCTCCACGGGCGCAGACATAATAATAACTCTTGGCTTGCTACTCCCCCGTTTTTGTTGTCTAACTGTTTTGAGAATGCCAAGGCATGATTTATTATTATTGAACTTGAATATATTATTGAATAATTTTATCCATGACAACTGCAGATATATTGTATGACATTAATATACTGTCATTTATATTTCAAATTTCTTTGAAAAAGGCATCATATGCCAAAACATGTAAGATTGTTGTAAATATATACATATTGAAGTAAAACCAGACCTTAAATCGCCAACTAATTG
The DNA here is from genome assembly GCA_935421215.2 of Melolontha melolontha. NCBI lineage: Eukaryota > Metazoa > Arthropoda > Insecta > Coleoptera > Scarabaeidae > Melolontha > Melolontha melolontha. Next base: position 90,593,518 of record OW285242.1, on the reverse strand, counting down.
AATCTACCATAACATACTAAGGTCAGGAAATAATTATCTATATTTATATATAACGTGTGTTCATTTGAAAAGTCAATCTAGGTTACTTTGAAATTTTGATAGAATAAGACACATATATATTAGTATGTGTTTGTTGTTCCGTAAACTTAAATCCAAATGACATTTGATAATGTCAATCACATTTGTTATTTATTTGTATGTATGAAACTGTCAAAATATACGACTTCGTAGGTTAAGTAGTAAATTTTAAATTACGACATACTTCAAAATGTTCTCAGTAAATCACATGCTACTAGATTGACTTTTCAAATGAACAGCCGTTATATATAACGTGTGTTCATTTGAAAAGTCAATCTAGGTTACTTTGAAATTTTGATAGAATAAGACGCATAAATATTAGTATGTGTTTGTTGTTCCGTAAACGTAAATCCAAATGATATTTGATAATGTCAATCACATTTGTTATTTATTTGTATGTATGAAATTGTCAAAATATACGACTTCGTAGGTTAAGTAGTAAATTTGAATTTACGACATACTTCAAAATATTCTCAGTAAATCACATGCTACTAGATTGACTTTTCAAATGAACACCCGTTATATACATATATATACATATACAGGAATTCCGAAAAATTGCTACGTACTAAACTTATACATTTTTTAATGGAACAGCCTGTATTTTTTTTTTGGGGGGGGGGGTCCCTCAATGACACGATTTTATCAAACAATAACACGTGGAGGCTAAAATATTTAGCTTGAGATATATATGCAAATTTCCTTTTATGTGAACGATAAAAACATAAATTTTTTTTGTCAAACAAAATATATTGTGCATATTATGTTTAAATTTTATCACAAGGTCTAGTAGTATATGACATTTACTGTAATAAAAGTGCCACTAAATGATTGCTGCTTGTCAATAATGGTTTAGTTAAATGAAAGAGAAAGAATACAAATATTAATGGTCATTGGATAGAAGCCGAATGTATTTTCGCAATGATGCTAATTAACACAGAAGAATATAATCTAGTAGGTTGGTGAATGTCTAGTATTAATTTGAAATTATAAAAATCGCTGCAAATTTTCCAAAAGCTATTTTGTTCTTTTTTAAAAAAGATTACAAAAACTCTGTCAAGCTACTGCACCCAGTTGAGTGAGTATGCAGAATAGAAGGATGCGGTTTGTTGTTGGGTTGATTGTTTTATATCATAAGTGACTCTAGAAAGTGTGAAGCTACGGTAAGTAGAGATTCACAATAATTTGTGAATGAGTAGGTTGCAACTCTTTAGTTTCTCCGATTGTTAAGACCAAACTAAAAATTACGTCACACACAAGAGTTCTTATCTTGTGACGGTAATTTACTTTGGCAACAAATAATTACAATACTTAAATACAGAAGTAAAAAGTTATTTAATTTAAAGAATAGGGCAAAATCATGAAGAGGACCTTCGATTAGAGCAATCATTACTATTATATTTTGGTATTCTAAATGGATAATTTTGATCTACCGAATAGAACCACATAATATCATTTTAACTTTTAACCAGGTCCATGTAACAAGAACCCATCAAGAATCAAACTGAAATCCTAGATAAACATTCATTAACGCAACCAGTCAATACGAGACTGGATATGATACCTCCAACTTAGTTAGATGAATCAGACGTGCTGGAAATTGTCTCCCTTTTTCACTTATTTTCAACGGGTAAAGAAATTAAGTGTGGGAAAAAAGTATCTTTCGTTAAAACATTGCTATACAGAAACAGCGACCATTTGAAAGATTATATTGATAAGTAAAAACAATTTTACACACATTAAAATAGTTTTTCATTCCTAAGATAACCAATTATAATTAGTGAAATTTTTAAAATATATTTTTACATACGAGAGTAGAATGATAATTATCATTCTACTCTCGTATGTAAAAATATATTTTAAAAATTTCAAACTAATTAATATATAATAAATTATAATAATAAATTACATACTTAGGAGCTTATTTATGACTTAATAATTCTCTTATTATTTTTTTGTCACTTCATATGATTACTACACACTTAATGTGGTACTACGTGGTACTACGTGGTAATAATATACAGCTACAAGAAACTGAATCAGCAATAAACAAATATACGGCTTCCGACTTTCACTAGATCGTTTTTTATTTTCGATGAACTTGTTTCTCTTTCTTGTTTTTTAATGAACTGTTAGTATATTAAAATGATGTCATTGAGTAGAACTCGTTTCTAGTTCGTAGTATTTAATTAATTTCGATTTAATTTTAATTTTATGCCGTTTTATGACTGTATAAAATAATTATCAAACATTTTTGCAGAAATCAAATGGAATGTGTGTAAAAACCCAGACCTAGTGTTTTAAATTTTAATAAATAAGTTACTAGAGAGGTTCAAGAAAAATATACACGCACAGGCAAGGGTTACGTGTGTGAATTTTACCAGTTTTAATGTTTAAAATAACATATGAACAATTTTTACTTGAAAATAGCGCTATAATCCCTTTGAAATTATAAAAAATATTTTTTTAACCTTATTTATTGTATTACTACACCCCTCCATAACCGTGACAGTACACCTTTTCGAACAATAAAATAATACGAAAGTGATTTAAAAGGTAAGTGACTTCAAAAATTGGCAACATTTTCGCCATGATAAGTATACTTCTGACTTCAGCCATATTTTAGAAGCCTACTGTCAAAATTTCATCCAAATCTGTCAAAGAGATAAGTTTTTACAATCGTTAAAACAAGCTGTTGTTTTCGTTTTAGAATGGAGAAAACATTTAGACATTTTTTACGTGGAGGAAACATTAAAGAATTTGAACAGAAGTTACATACGAGATTATACCATTTGTAGATTACGCACGCATGTTGTGCCAGCATATGTATGCTTATCGTAGAGGCCGCATCGTATCTCGTAAGCACGCGGTCAGTCAGAGGCAGCCAGTGTATGATGGTGGGTGTGTTCCATGAGTGTACGCGAGACGATCAGCGTGCGATTGAGCGTTTTTTTTTTGGCCAAAGGACTGTCTACAAATGAAGTGCGTCGCGAAATTCGCTCCATGTATGGCAACAATTATTTCTCACTCAAAGCTGTGTTCAATTGGATACAGTAGTTTAGCAAGGAAAGGTAAAGCATCAGAGATCGGGAACTTCCCGGACCTCCTGCGGAGGTGTCAACTGAAGCCACAGTGCGTCGTGTGGAACAAATCATTCACAATGACCGGCGTGCGACGATCGATGACGTAGCGCGTAATATAGGCTATTCACACGGAACTGCTTACAGCATCATGCATGAGCGGTTGCAGTTTCGTAAAGTTTGTTCACGGTAGGTGCCCCGCAAGTTGTCTGTGGAGCAGCAAATGACGGGAATGACTCTGTCCTTGCAGCACCTCACTCATTACACTGAGGTTGGAGAAGACTTCATGGCACGAATTGTTAAGTGGGGCGAGTCGTGGTTTCACCAGTTTCAACCCGAATTGAAAAGATTTTCCATGGAATGGAAACGTCCCACCTCGCCAACACCCAAAAAGTTCAAAACGATTCCATCTGGCCGCAAGCTTATGCTCACCGTTATACTGTAGAAATTCCTGCCTTACTGTGTTAATACCACGTCGTATTGCACCATTCTGGGAACTCTGAAAGGCCGTTCGCCGCAAGCGCTCTGGACTTCTGGCAAAGGTAGTGCTTCTTCTGGATGACAATGCCTGTCCTCACACAGCAGGCGTAATGCAGGAGCTGTTACAAACATTTCGCTGGGATCGCTGGGAACATCCTCCATACAGTCCCGACATAGTGCCCGGTGATTTTCATCTATTCGGGCCCTAAAAAATTATTTGTGTGGCCGTTATTTTGAAACTGATGATGCCGTAATCCAATGTTACTCGTTAACTGCGACAGCAAGCAATAGACTTCCTTGCCGCCGGCTTTCAAGGACTTCTAAAGAGATTAGATAAGTGTCTGAATGTACAGGGCGATTATGTAGAAAAGTTAAATAAATTTCGGAAGTTACTTTGATTATTATTGTCTCGCGTTTTGCGACTTATACATTGACTCCTCTCGTAAATATGATGAATCTGCTCCTTCCTATGAAAGGATTCGTAAGTGCTTCCTTACTTTCAAAAATAACTTAATATACAGTAATTTTCGTAGAAATTATTCATAACATTCATACTATTATTGTAAACAGCGACCGCCGAATAAAAGTATGTGAGATAGCTAATGCAGTAAATATCTCAACCGAATGGGGACACTATATTTGCATCAGAAATGAAAAAGCTAACTTCAGTTATAAGTTCAAACGCTAGACCAAGAATGCATAGAATAAGTAATATTATTGAAAAGGCAGAGAAAGAGAAAAACGTTTTTTCTTAACGTAGCCCAATGGTTCAATAGGATGTGGTATGAGTATGGACCACACCAAAATCTAAAATGTCTTAGCCTCATATAATATACCCACATGTTGAAAATTCTACTTAACCGAAAGACACTTTAGAATTAAACAAGAGGCTTCTTAGTTTAACTTAGAGAAAATAAAGTTGAAGTTTTACAGAGTAGTTTTCTGGTTTCGGTCCTTTACCTGTGATCTACCGGAATCAGAACTTAACACCTTCACCAATGAGACTACCAGCATACAGGCAATGCTAGTGAAGAAACAGCCAAAACTCTGTAAATGTCATTAAAAAGTTCCAAAGCAGAACGTAAAAGTGGATAAAACTAAATGAAATCAAATCAATTCGTTTTGACTTTCAGAATAAACGGATGAAACACATCTTTGTAACTATGTAACACAAACACAGTCAAGCTTCTCTGAAGAACTCATGCGAAAAAGAACAAAAATCAATATATATATATATATATATATATATATATATATATATATATATATATATATGTATTGGCGCTTAGGAGGAAATTCTGCTTGCTTTATAAACAAAAGCAGAGTCGGTTCTTGTATTTTCAGTGCACAAAAATGTACCGCTTAAGATAGAGGGTGACTTCTAGTTTGTAATATTTAGTATTTGAAGAACAAAAGTAAGTTATTTGTTTGTCTCTGACTGGATCATGATATTCGTAACATTAAAAATTAAAAAATATATGAAAAACATTAACGAAAGAACAAAGAAGTTGCTTGTTTGGTTTCTTTTAAAGTACCACAATTTCGGTCACGTTGTATAACCTAAGAGAAATAAAGGCATCCGTTTTGTTAGAAAAAAATTCAATAAAAAAATAGTCAGTTATAATATCAGGATTAAATAAACAATACACGACATCAAGCTGATTTTATTCAAATCTATTTTTTCTCCTGCATCCGCGCAAGCATCTGCATCCGGGATTTGCAAATCAACTAACGATGACGACGCCCAAGCCATTTAAGATTATAATAAAAATACGGCGAACAATGCAACAATTTGACCTTATTACACACGCAAAATGTGTTATTATTTTTGCATTTTATGTTTCTTGTATACATGTATTTGTAATATTAGTTGTCTCGCAATATTATTCTCTTCTTTAATCATTACAATAGTATACTATACATATATTATTATCGTTTATTATTGCTGAATGCAAATCCAAATGTGTCTTATCTGTACAATATATACTTCTACAGAGTAAAAGTGAATGTTTTTTAATAGTTCAATGTCTTTGAATTTTCGATGTTGGACAGTGATTTCTGTAGTTAATTATAATTATTAGACGTTTACATGATGTAAATGTCAACGGGATGTAGATAGTATTAACAGAACTATAACTTTCAATCAACGAATACATTATAATATTAAAGGAAGGATGTAAAGATTAAATTTTATTTGTATCAAAAGCAACGAGAAAAAAAAACTGTAGCTTAGAAGTGTAAGAATAGTAAAACTTATCGCAAAATTAACTAAAATGATTTTAATCATCTAAAAATTTGAAAGTTGGAGAAGTTGTTAATTTTTGTAAAAGAAATGGTATTATTATATTTACCCCAAAAATAGTCAGACAAAAACAATGTAAAGGATAGTATAATATCTGAAAAAAGGTATATAACCCCTTACCACAATTACTAATCGTATCCAAAATACGCATTTCGACAATTAAGTTGTCATCATCAGTAGGTAAAAACCACTAATCAAAGTGTCGCGCATGGGCATAGTAAAGCTAAAACACATATGAAAGTGCACCAACTTTACACGGCGTCCTCGTATACAATGACTTTAAAATAAAAATATATCGACTAAAAATTACGACAAAATTACCACTCTTAAGAAAACGAGGAATACCTTTACATTTGATTAAAGTTATTAAGAGTATGTACAAAAACTCAAAGATTACCATAACCGATAGCGAAACGGAAGTGGCAACCGTCAACTTAGGACTACGACAAGGTTGCAGCCTGTCACCTATACTCTTTAATATATATATATATATATATATATATATATATATATATATATATATATATATATATATATATTGATGACGTGCTACGGGAATGGCTGACAAATACTAAGCACTACGCACATGACCTAAACAGACAAAAATACCTAATGACCATACTCTTCGCCGACGATCAAGCTCTAATAGCCAGTGACGAGGACACACTTCAAAGAGCTGTCTACGACTTAAATAGAATAACCGAGAAATACAATCTAATGATATCAACAGAAAAAACTAAAGTAATGGCCTTCAGCGGAAACGAAACAGTGCGATAAAAAATAATAATTAATAATAAGCCAATAGAACAAGTAAAAACATTTAACTTCCTCGGATCCACTATATCGTATTTATACGGTGACACGGATATACACACGAAACTAACAAAATTCAACAGAATAAATGGCACCATAGCCAGAACACTAAAAAATAAAGTGAGGAAGGACACGCTGATAAAATTCTATAAAACAATGGCAATCCCATGTGGTATATATGGGAGTGAAAGCTGGACCATTACCAAAGCGAATGAAAGAAGAATCCAAACATCGGAGATGAGGTTCCTAAGAAGAGCAGCAGGCTACACAAGAATGGATAGGAAGAGGAACACAGAAATAAGACAAAAACATGGAGTTGAAGATGCGAACGAGATGATAAGAGAATACAGACGTAAATGGAGAGAACACGTAGAAAGGATGGAAGATGATAGGATACCCAAACGAATATGGAAATATAAGGCGAAAGGAAGAAGAGCGACGGGACGCCCACGGAAGAGATGGGCAGACCAAAAATAAAGGTCGTAACAGGCTCAAAACCTAATACGTGAAGTAAGAAGAAGAAGGAGAAGAAAACGGCAACAACATGTGTTTATTCTCTCTTCGCCCGTCTTCGACCTTTCTACCTCTTTTCTAAGAATGAAAAGAGACAACTATAAGGAATCGGCCCCTTGTCTCCATTCGTCGTGTTCTGTTTGTTTTTAACGATATGAATGCTTTGGTATGCGTCAAGATCGCGGGGCTTATTGATGGCTTTGACAAGTTTTAACCCTTTAATGGACATATTGTGTAATGTATTTAAAGAATGGTTGTCCACGTTAGATTTTTGTGGTCTATTGAATTTAATATGTGATATATGATTGTTTAAGCCTTTACTTGTTGAAATTCCATTATAACTATTATCAGGATAAAATAAAACAAATTTTAATGAATTTCACTTTTTAATTTATACCGTAACGATCGTTTCGCTCCAACCTGAGCTTCATCAGACATATAACTAACTTATGTACAAATTTTAACACAACTTCAACTATTCAAAATAAAATATGTGTTTGTTACGGTATATTTGTGTTAAAATTTGTACATAAGTTAGTTATATGTCCGATGAAGCTCAGGTTGGAGCTAAACTATCGTTACGGTGTAAATTAAAAAGTGAAATTCATTAAAATTTGTTTTATTCTATCCTGATAATAGATAATATGTGATATGTGTTCTTTAAACCGGATTATTATTGATCGTTTCGTTTGGCCAATATATTTCAAATTACAATAATCGCAATTAATTTCGTATATACCTGATTTCAAACTAAAATTAACTTTATCTTTGGTATTCCCTAGGAAACTTGTGATGGTATTTTCGGACCGAAAGGGAACTTGGAGACCTCATTCTTTAACAACTCTCTTAACATTTTTCGTGATACAAAGAGGTAGAAAAGAGGTAGAAAGGTTGAAGACGGGCGAAGAGATAATAAACACATGTGGTTGCCGTTTACTTAAGAGAGGCAATTTTGTCGTAATTTTTAGTCAATATATTTTTATTTTAAAGTTAGTGTATACGTGGACGCCGTGTAAAGTTGGTGCGTTTTCATATGTGTTTTAGCTTTACTGTGTCCCATGTGCGACATTTTGATTAGGGGTTTTACCTACTGATTATGACAACTTAGTTGTCGAAATACGTATTTAGGATACAATTAGTAATTGTTGGAAGGGGTTATATAACTTTTTTGAGTTTTTACTTAACCACAGTCTCGAAAGAAAGAAATAGTATAATATGTTTAATGAGTGACATGATACCGCGATTAGCTCAAAAACATCGTTACTGACAAGTGTAATTTTTCAAACTAATTCAGTTCAAATTTCACAGAAAGCAACAAGTCATTCATTTTCCGTAGATTTTCAGCACGAGGATCGCAACAGATAAACATGAATTGTAGGCAGTAATCACCCATTTATTATTTGAAGAAGAAAATCGCAGCCGAAATCAAAGTTGAGTCTACTTAAGGTTTTTGAAAACTTTGCACCACCTTTACGAATTGTTCTCTTTGGATGATTTTGAACACTTTCAAATATGCATTAACGATATAGAGTGCTCTAGACGCTCAGTTGTGGTCATACGGCAGATATAATTCATTAAATTCATGATATCGTTATGGAAAACTTCCACTGAACTGTTGGCATTTTGACTGAATAAGTATACAATATCCTTAGCTGTCAATCAAAAGCACACGCGAAAGAGCATTTCAGTGCAGAGTTTAAAGATGCTTAATCAGAAATAAAATTAAACATCTTATGCGCATATTCGTAACCCTGGATGAAACGTAGACCCACTACTATACATTTTATTTGAAATAATATAATAAAATCGAAGCAGTAGACTATAACCGGTGAAAATCCATTAAAAACGAATATCGTTTTACCGACTGGAAAGGTTACGGCTAATGCTTTTTTGGATCATTCCATAGAAATAATCTTTACACCACTTGGGCAAGAAAAAAGTCGAAGCAGTAGACTATAAGCGGTGAAAATCCATTAAAAACGAAGATCGTTTTAGTTACAGCTAATGCTTTTTTGGATCGTTCCATAAAAATGATGTTGACACCACTTGGGCAAGAAAAAATAGAAAACTGATTCCACTTTCTCGCATAACAGCAAAATTTCACGAATTTGTGCTCTTCTTGTTTGCATTGTTTTCTTTGTGTCGGTGGAAAGAAATTCTCGTTGAGCAATCATAATTACTGTCATCAATTAAAGTTTTATAGACATCGATAAACTACTATCCTTTTTAAAGAAACCGTATCTATCTTGCTTCTTACCACACTTACCAAACCACCCCTCTAAAAGCAAAAACATTAAATACCCTCTATAAATAAAATAATAGCATTAATATAGTCTAGTGTTATAGTACGAAATATGTATAGACAAACAAATAAAGACTAAACACTGACAAGAATTCCATTTATAGGTTTTCCGTAGGCGTCTTGCGAAAAATGGCTTTCGTATAATGATATATTAGTAATTAACAACTTTAATTCGTATACGTTTTGAAACATTGACTAATCATCTTGTGTTTTAAAAATGAAGAAGGTTACATTAACTATTGTATTCCAACCATATCTTAAGAAGTGTCTCATTTTAATATAATTTTCCAAGGTTATAACAGTCCTTAATAGAATGCTTCGACCGTAATTTATTTCGTTTGCTACAGTAACTCTTCTGAGAATCACACAATTAAATACATTGCAAAGCGAATATTTTTTCTCACCATTGAAAATTTCAACATTTGACATTTTTTATACTACTTGTTTGTAATATCTATAAAATTGTCTAGTATTTTGTTTCCATCTACTGCTTCGTAATTGAAATCGACAAAAATTTGTACTGCCTGTCATAAAATCAATCATATTTAGAAAAACATTTTTAAGTATAATTTTCATAATATGGGCCGTTTGAATTAAATCTTCTATCTTTTGCTGCCAGCTATTTTGCACACAATTCATAAGAAGTAGACAAAACTTAGGGGAAAGTTGGGTAAGTGGGGTAAGTATAGACTGGGGTAATTGGAGACATATTAAATAAATATCTGGTTATTAAAGGAATAGAGATAAGGATTGGTAGATATTGACTATACATTAAAGAACTAATTAAGATTTTAGTCTCGCAATCCTACACCTTTTTGGCGCAATTTGGTTGTCACATGAAGAAATGGCAAAAATTCTGTTTAAAAATATGTAATATTTAATGCTGTATTAAATTGTTTTTTTTATCCTGACCTTACTTTGATTAGAAAAAAATAGGTTGTCTACACATTTCCCAACTTTTAGTGAACGTGGGGCAAGCGCAGATTACATAAAGAGGTAATTGTAGACTTTATATTAGTTATTTTTTGCAAATTTAAAGAACGAAGTTTGAAAAGTGTTTGGAAAAATGCCCCGCAACAACAAACGCAAGAAGCGCGCATGTCACTACACCGTTTAATAAATTTAGGAAGCTTGTGAGGCAGTTAGTTCTAGAAGAATGACCTACCGGCAAGCGCAAGAACACTATAATGTAAAATAGAAATAAAACTACTGTTCTAATCTTCACCTTTAATCTTTAATTGTAACACGACAATTGTTTCGCCAGCACAGTGGCTTCCTCAGGTGCTTACATCTAAAGAGTACGTCACTATAATGTGATTCGGTCAGTGGTTTATCAAAGACTTATGGTCAGGAAAACAAGTATAAATAAAATTCGCTGAAGGAAGAGGACCTGTATTATCTCAAGAAGTTGAGGATCAATTGGCTCAATGCATATTGGGTCGTACTGAGTGGGGATACCCAGTAGATAGAGAGGAAATTCTAGATTAGTAAAGGAGTATGTTGCTGTTAATAATATCAAGACCTCTTTCAAAAATAACAGGCCTGGTTGAGACCGGTTTGCTACAGATCCAGACTATTGAGGAAAGAGGTCATTTTATCGGCGTGTAGGCGGTACGAGCCGAGAAAATATTACGGTTATCTGTTGCGTATCGGCGTTGGGTGATGTGTGGCCTCTGAAAATTTTTAAAGCAAAAAGTACCGTACAAATACTTTGGACCAATCCTGTAGACGATTGTAGCTGGTACTACATATGCTACAAATGCAGAAAATGATTACATGTTTTATTCCTGGCTTACTGGCTCTTTAATACCCCATATAGAGTCAGTTAGGCAAAAGAAACAAATTAGTTACTTAAACATTGTTTAACTGAAAACAAATGTATTTTTCTTATATTTTGTTTTATCTACAACCAAATATTTTCGATGAGAAAAATTTACAAAACATTTATATCATTTTAAATATGTTTCCTTTTGTGTCTCCAATAGCCCCAGATATTTTACTACTAAGAGAAGTGCGGAATTCCGATGTGTCTAGATTTACCCCAAGAACCGAGGTAAGTGACGACACAGAGTTTTACAAAACTATATATATTTTTGCGGATTTTAAGCTTGGGCAAAAAGTAATCGTTCTGTACAATGGTACTTTCAATGTATAAGATTCTTGCAAATATTTGGTTTTTTAAACCTCACTGTACTTTAATGACACTGAATTATTTAGATTTCCGGGATAATTGTAGACAAATGTCAACAATTACCCCATCCTCCCTTATCATTTTTGATTTTTTTTAAGATTATGAACAACATACTTATAAAAACTCAAATTTATTCAATACCGTACCATTAATCACCAAAATTTAAATTGAAATATCAGACAGGCTTACGTTAGTCATTATAAAACCAAAATTTAAGTATTTTGCTATGTAATGTCTTGATTTTACCTTCGAAATAATGTTCTGTGAACATCTTGTCATTTTAAGCTTCAATCGTACTCGCAAAAACATTTCTAGAACATCTGAAATCTATTTTGGTTAAGTCGTAAAGATGGCTGAGAAGCCTATATAATTTAAAAACTTAAAATGTAATAACAGTAGAATTAATTATATATTTTGTGATACATTGAAAATAAATGATTTTTAAAAAATATGAAAATTTCATGTTTACCGTTATTTTGTGGTAATACATTATTGATATTAAATAATACACAAATTAAACATTTACTATATTTTCAAACTACTAATTTGTTTTGTTACTAACTGTAACTAGTTTCGGCTTTTACAAGTCATTGCTTTACAAACTTACAGAATATGGAACTAATCCTCCCCAAGAGAATTAATCCATCCCACATCCTTCAATCCACCCGGCAAAATTGATTGAATAGTGTTAGACCTATTCAGACAAGAGGTCGTTTGTAATATTTAATCTATTATAATTATAATATTTAATCTATTATCAGCATTTCTAAAATATACACACTAGGCAGAGCCAAGATATTATACTACTCGTATTGTGTAAAGTAGTACTTTCAAGATGTGGTGGAACGTGTATTGCCCATATATCGAATTATGGGCATATTGGGAAGATCTCCAGAAAATGATGTCGTACGACATCTTGAATGTGCTTGTCCATAATAAAATATTATCAGATTCTTGATGCTTAGTGAGTCTCTTAAAATTCTTATTTGATAGCAAGAGACGATGATATCACCAAGTTTTCGCAATGATCCTGCCAATTCAACAATTCATCCAATCCATTTATGAAGCTGATCGAGAAGCACATTTCGTACGTCCATAGGATCAGCATAAAGAAAAAATTAATAAAAGATACCAAGTCATTTACAAAAAGTAGAAACAGAACCGAGCCGACCCTGCGGGACAGCCAATTTTACAGGCAAGACTGATGAATCTATTTATGTTATTTTTCATGTAGGATATTTTTTAAATAAGATGAAAACCAACCATTCACAACAACCCTCACACTAAAATTCTCAAGAAAAACTTGAGAATTTTAGTGTGAGGGTTGTTGTGAATGGTTGGTTTTCATCTTGAAAAACAAGCAGAATGCTGTTATCCACGCAAATAAATGCACACGTCAGGTCGCAAAAGACACCGTCAGTGTACTCACCGATATCTAGGTGCTCAATAATTTAATTAATAAAAGAGGCAATCGTAGTTATGGATGAGCGACTCGGAATTCATAACATCAGAAATTATGTTATTTCTATGTAATTGGACCAGCAATCTGTTTAACATAGCATATTCAAAAAGTTTCGAAAAACCTGAGCGCCGTGAGTGGAATTCTTCTTGCAAATGACGTCTTCAAAGCTTTAAAATACCCTGCTGGAAGACAAGTTAATCAACTGTGTCAAAGGTTGAGGACACATAAGGGTGACGGAACGTAATATATCGCATGATATATGATCTTCGTATATTTTTTATTTTACTAATAATATCGAGCACCTCGTGCTCTGTCACAGGAAGAGCTCACATGCAGTAACGCGCCAAGTATCTTCGGCGCCGTCGTGCGAAATACTGATAGGCGCCTTTATCCTATATGTATTGAGCCAAAATTACCAGCCACTCTCCCACAGTTCAACATTGAAATTTATGACGAACTCTTTAGACTTGTTAGTACTGATAGGTATTTTTTATTTGAGGCAAACAATAGGTTCACATACAAAAAAATATTATTAAATTTTTTATTGCACACTGAAACAACAGTAACAAAATAAAAAACAGTATTCCAAATTATTAAAAAACAAAAGGTCAAATAAAATATTTTTAGAGTGCCCGTGTTTTTAAATAGATAAACGTGAAGGAAAAGAACGGAAATGTTTTATAGAAATTGGACTTTTCTAGCTTTACTTTTGGCAAATTCATTAATAAGATTTTCAATATTCAGCTGCTTTAAAAAGTCAGACTCTATAGAAATGATAGCAAGATTTTCTAGCCGCTCCTGGCCCATTCTAGATCGTAATCCTTAATTAATCCTTAATTAACTTTAATTTAGAAAATGATCTTTCGGCTGTAGCTACAGAAATTGGTATAGTTAACAATATACGTAATGCAATTGTAATGTTTGGGAATGAGTGGGTTAAGTTATTTAGTGTAATGTTACAGTATGATTATTAGCTTCTATTAAAATGCTTAAGATACCCCTTTCACCTTTTTTAATTATTAAATAATATTAATTAAGTTAAATTTATACAGAAAAACAGTGTAGATGCAAATATCAAGTACAATAGTAGTAAGTAACAATAAAATTATTGCTGTCAATGCTAAAATAATTGTTTTATGTAAATTTGTTGATTTGTTGTAAACTTTCAACAAATGTTTTTAATATTTTTAAAATTTAACTTATCACAAGTGGCCGTAGGCGCCTTTAAGGCCTTGGCGCCGCTGTGCGCTGCACGACCTTGCCCATATGGACGACGCGTCACTGCTCACATGGAGCTGTAATTATAATTAGTATGAGTGAAGAAGGAGCGTCGCGCATTATGCCCCACTCTTGACAAAACTAATCGGTCCTTCTAAAAACAATTTATTAAACTCTTGAGCAACAATAGTAGGGGTATCTATTAGAGAATTGTCTACATTTATAAAAATAACAACATAATTTGAAACATACTTGAGTGGGTAAAACCTCACTAAATTTGTATAATACAAAAGTATTTTTAATAATATAAAAAATATTATTAAAAATGGGGTGTGAAGAACACAATACAAGTTCATATATGTATTTTTGAATGTATCTTCTCCAAAGACGTAGATACGTATTTCACATTTCTACATGTTCGTCAGTACGCCCCTGTTGGAGAAGAGACACATTCAACAAAACATAACTACGTTGCTATCACGCAGAAATTATTAAGACAGAGCGTGAAGGAATATTCAGCGCTGTCTCTATAATAATCGCAGAACTAGCCGGGTGTTTTTTTATAGTCGGTAACCACCGTATCTCTAAAAAACTCTCTTATCGTGTCTTCACTACTTGTCGGCGTGAACCGAATGCGTATATAACAACGTAATTTGAAACATACTTGAGTGGGTAAAACCTCACTAAATTTGTATAATACATACAAAAGTATTTTTAATAATATAAAAAATATTATTAAAAATGGGGTGTGAAGAACACAATACAAGTTTATATATGTATTTTTGTTTTGTTTTGTTGAATGTGTCTCTTCTCCAACAGGGGCGTACTGGCGAACATGTAGAAATGTGAAATACGTATCTACGTCTTTGGAGAAGATACATTCAAAAATACATATATGAACTTGTATTGTGTTCTTCACACCCCATTTTTAATAATATTTTTTATATTATTAAAAATACTTTTGTATTATACAAATTTAGTGAGGTTTTACCCACTCAAGTATGTTTCAAATTACGTTGTTAAATACGCATTCGGTTCACGCAGACAAGTAGTGAAGACACGATAATACAGTTTTTTATAGATACGGTGGTTACCGACTATAAAAAACATGTAGCTAGTTCTGCGGTTATTATATAGACAGCGCTGAATATTCCTTCACGCTCTGTCTTAATAATTTCTGCGAGATAGCAACGTAATTATGTTTTGTTGAATGTGTCTCTTCTTCAACAGGGGCGTACTGACGAACATGTAGAAATGTGAAATACGTATCTACGTCTTTGGAGAAGATACATTCAAAAATACATATATGAACTTGTATTGTGTTCTTCACACCCCATTTTTAATAATATTTTTTATATTATTAAAAATACTTTTGTATTTATAAAAATGATATTTACGGGTTTTGATTTCCTATGTGTAAGTTGAGATATCAAAGATCATGCTTCATGATCGATGTTATTTGAATTTAAAATTTTATTCGAATAAAATGATTTTTTATCTGTCTGCAGAAGAATAGCGTGATCTTTTTTAACAGTAGAATAAGTCTCCCGAAAATTTGGATATCGTAATCGTAAGTAATATAAATCCCTCCACCTACATCTTGATGCTTTAAATTTATTGGTTATCCAAGGCGAATGATGGCAACCGCGATCATACACCCATTTTTGCCGGAAAATGGAGGTTAAAATGGTATAAGAAAGTATAATAAAAAAATCAAAGGCATCGTTGAAATCTAGGAAATTACTAAAATATTCCCATTGATCTTTCTCATTTCCTTTTATCATGAGGTTTCGGGATTATATATCATAGAAGTCTATTCTTAAACAAATTTACATCACTGTCTTTTATCTTTTGCTGTTAGCCTTTCCTACTGCTATGTTTGTCTTAAAAAAATTTTCCTCTTACAGATGCTCTAGCTTCCTAAATATTTTTCACTTCTGTATTACCTTTCATTCTTTGCAAAGAAGCCCTATAAATTTCAGAATTGGCTGAACTTTCTAAATCGGGTCTTCTTTGTCTATCCATTCTTTTGTTGTTATATTAATGTCCATGACTTACATCAATATGTCAAAATTGGCTTATACATGTCTTGATTAACATAAAATTTTGTTTTTCTGGATATCTTTTTTATATAAGAAATTTTTATTTAGACATATATACTGACTTTCAAAAAAAATCCTAACACCAAGTAGGAGTTGATCAATTTTAATAAAATTTATGCATAATGTTTTTTAATAAAACTTAAGAAATGATTAGATTTTCAAACAAAAATTTTAAAAATAACGTTATTTAATAATGAGTCGGTTCAGCGACTCTTCACCGGTTCTTATGCATTGGATAACTCTTCGAAGAATGCTTGAAATTAAATTATTTATGGTATCCTGGGAAATGTCATCCCAGGCTTCTTGAATTCGGTGAATTCGTGTAAATTTTAAATAAACTACGTAACTCTATAAATCTCAGTTCATTTCATAAACACGAACAAATAGTAGCGATAAATTGGATGTTATAATAATTTAACCTTAGCAAGACGTGCTTCAAACTTGTCTGTTATTAATGTACTTCAAAAACTAACCACATTGGCATATCAGTCATAAAGTATATTGAAGCATATTGAAGTATTGATCTATTTTCCACCCCCCTACCCATCCTATTAACTAATATACACACTCCCAATAGCTTTATCGTATAGCATTGTATCAACCACCTCACACCACTTGTTATTTACTTCTGCCTTCTTTAAGTATATGTAACACACGAACTGTATTTTCAAATTCTTATATTGTCCTGTAATTAGATGTATATCTGTTGGGCAAATATATCTATTATTATTATTATTATTATTATTATTATTATTATTATTATAAAGGCATATCGCTCATAAAATGTAACGTAATTACTACCTCTGCTATTTTTTATTTTGGGATACATTACAATTTACAGCACATTACACAGTTACACAAGCTGTAATAAATAATAAATAACAGATTAGATTTCAGTACTCACCGCATTCTGCATATCCCATAATCCAGATAATCTACTGGGATGGAAAGTGACATTTTTGGAAGGCCCCAAGAAAGCAGTCTGTAATATGAAGCTATCGACATTTTTTGTGAGCCCTTTGAAGTCGTAATATTTAGCCAAAAGATCAGCTTTTGGAGGGATTGATACTGCAGTATATAAATCTGAGCCTAATTTATTTCTGGCCGTTGAAACGAAGTCGTTTATATCACTTCTTGAGTCAACCTTTCTCAAGTCTATCTCCAAACCATCGACTTTAGTTTTCTTGAGCAGTTCTATTAATCCCTGTAAATAAAGAAGAAAAATAAATATAAATAATAAATATATATATAATAAATAATAAAGAAGAAAAATATTTAGATTAGTAGATCGTTGCCTTGATGATTTCATTGGAAAATCGAGGACTTTATAGTGTGCTACTATCTTAAATCTAATTATTCATTCAGTATTCAGTATTCGTAAAAAGAGATCAAACATTTTAAGGTAGTCAATTAAAATATAAATATGATCTGAATTTGATTAATAAATTAGTAACATTTAAAAATTTTGTTTTCTATTTACTATTAGCTAACTTAAAAACAATTGCTAGTTATATACTTTTAGTTTAAATAAATAACGAAAGCTATAAGAAGATTTAAAGACCTGAACATATTTTGGACAATTTTTGACTGTGAAAATAATGATTGTGACCATGAATTACTGGTTTTCTTCTATATTTTATAAGGCATTTGTTGAGTTGATGCATATGGGCGAGCATTATCGAGCTGCAAAATGACTTCATGATATATTTCAGATTTTTCTTAAACTGCGGCCTCAGGTCGACGGAGTTGTTGACAGTAAATCTCAACATTGATGGTTACATTCGTCGGAAACAATTTATAGTAGACGATCACTTCTTTATCTCACCAGATTTTCAATATCAGCTTATGCGGATGAGTATTATCACTCGACTGTGATTCGATTTACTAATGTAGTACATACAACTTCTCCAACACTTTACAAAATTTGTTTCATTTTTCTCGTATATTTTTTTTATATTCTTCGTCTTTCACAACAGAATATTGGTCACCATTTTAAAAAAGACGACCCTAAACGAGGATTAATGGAATTGCCTCATATTGTTTTGAAACGAATGTTTTTGCAACAATACATGCGATTTAAAAATGAAAATAGATTACAGTTTATTTTTATTGGTGGAACCTGGGTTTTTCAAGATGAAAGCTCTCTAAAACCATGGCAAGATAATAATATTAAATCTGTAAAAGCAAAAAAAGTAGGTGGCAAAAGGTATTAATTATTTAAAAAGAATTGGCTCGGGCAATATATTTTGACTTTTGTTCTGTAGATACATAGTTATACATGCTGGTAGCAACAAAGGTTTCATTCCTGGAGCAGAAGTAATATTCGCAACAAATAGTAAAAGTATGAATTACTACGGTGACAAGAATCGAGAAAATTTTCTATAATGATTCGACAATCAGCTGCTTAAAAATTTAGAAGGCCCGCCAGTTATTGTTATGGATAATGCGAGCTATCATAGTACAATAATTAATAAATTTCCTACTTCATCTTCAACAAAATATCAAATTCAGGAAAGGTTAACCAACCATAAAATCAACGTTGACAAGAGAGCTGTAAAAATACAGTTATGTACTGGAGTTCGTTAGACTGTTGGTATAAAAAATAATTACTAAGTTCAAATAGATAATAATTTTTATTTAAAGGTATAAATCATCACCTATTTATGAAGTCTATGAATTAGCAGAGCAATATGGCCACACAGTCCCTTGTCTTCCTCCATTTCATTGTATTTTTATATATAGTAGGACGAATGAAGGCTGTAAAAGGTTGCGGCACGAAGCATTAAGCCAAGTAACTGCTGAAGCGTGGGCTAACAGTGTGACACACACTGAAGCTGAGATTGAAAAATGGTAGGGAAGTAGGATTTGATCAAAATGATATCGCACCTTTCATAATTAGTTTATAAGAAGAGGAAGATAATGTTTTAAGTTCAAGCGATGGTCTCCTTGAGTTTTGTTGACAAATTAGAGCAATTCAAAACTTTTTGGGCATTTACCCATATGAGATAATTATTTTTCTTGTAAACAGTATAAAAATAAAATCTAGAAAAA
Source organism: Melolontha melolontha (assembly GCA_935421215.2). Taxonomy (NCBI): domain Eukaryota; kingdom Metazoa; phylum Arthropoda; class Insecta; order Coleoptera; family Scarabaeidae; genus Melolontha; species Melolontha melolontha. The sequence continues at coordinate 90,573,926 of OW285242.1, read as the reverse complement.
GGTATACTTCATTAATGTATCTAGGGATTAAAAACTATTCTGGTTGATATTGAAAATCCATAACATACGAATAGCGGTTTTATATTTATAAGTTAGGACTGCACTTTTACCATTTTTTTCTTTTGTCCCAGTGAAAGTATTTGTGAAATGAAGAGCCAGTATATGATATAGTGTTTTGATTTTAATATTTGTTTGCCTTTATATTACACCATATATAATGCCTAACACTATATTATAAACTATATAATAATCTGCTTAGCAAGAGTACTTCGAGAACAACACTAATTATTACCTGTGCCTAAGCGAAACACATGAGTGCATTTGCAATAACTACAAAATATAAAACCTTTATATTCTCCTGTTTAGTCTAACATTTTTGGCTACTGCTATATTATATCACTGACTGTAATAGACTATTTCCATTCCTTCTGCTTTTTTTTAATTTTAAAACATGGATGTTATATTTATTAATTTTGCAAAACAAAAGTACTAATTATTAATTCACATAAACTATGTATTTTTCTAAATATAGAGTGACAAATATATAATATTAACATTCTAAACAGATTAAAATATAACCTAAATATCATCTTTAAAAAAAAATATTTTTGAGGTTTTTAACTGAACTTATAACCCAAATGAAAATTATTTGCAAGATGTAAACAATAGATTTGTCAACGTTGTGTGACGCACAATGATGACGTGGCTGCTTTGTTTTCGTAAAAATACTATTTCATATTACTACTCTGTGTGACTTCATTACTTTAACGATATTTCCTTTTTTCATTATTATTTTAGTTTGGTGGTTCATCAAAGGTCAGAACTATTACTCGTAAATCTACATGGGTCCCATTTTCTTCCTCATGTTTCTTTCAAAAATTTTCAATCGGTCTTAATCTTTCAATGTCAGACTAGTGGTTTGAGTCGTATACGTTATTATAAGCATTATCGTTGTTTTATATGTTCTAATTTTTGTGTTTCTGGTTAACTTTTTCTCTTGCAGTAGTTGTTTTTCGCTATAGAAAGCTTTATGTCCTAACTGAATTCCTCTTTTTGTACTAATCCTTCACCCGTTCTGTTAATTAATGTTCCCAGATATAAGAAAGATTCTACTTGTTCTAAAGTACATTGAAATATTTTGAGGCTTCTAGGCCCTTCTTTTTTATAGCTATTACAGGGACTATGCATTGTTTCATTTTCATTAATACTAAGGCTCTCTTTCTATCGCATTTTCTTCTATTACCTTGACAACTAAATCTCTTCATCTTGAGATGATTGCTAATCATAAGGGTATGCAAGCGATCTGGACCGACTTGGTATTAATTATTCTCGCATTTTTCATTTCCTTATAATAATGCTTTCAAGGGAAGTTATAAGCAGTAATACTGACAATGCGTCTCCTTGTCGCATTCCACTATTCACTTCTATGTTATTTGTTACACTATCTAGAGAAAATGTATAAGGTACTCATTTATTAGGTGTTTTTCTATGGCAAAACGGAAAATAATTTTCGAATATTTAATTGATTTGGAAGAAAAATAAAATTCGAAGAAATTAAAAACCTTATGTACCTGGGGGTTCTTAAAAAAACAGAGGATGTGGTAAAAAATGGAAGCTAATAATTCACCAAAGGTAATACCTTCTAAGCAGTTTGAGAAGAATATTAAAATGAAACCAAGCGCCTTAGCAAACAAAAATAAACATATCTACATTCGAACCTATCCTGACCGATGCATGTTAGACATGGATAATGACCAATAAAATTAATCAAAATTAGATCCTCGAAAGAGAAAAAATTGAAAAGAGCAATGCGTCACATTATTAATAATTTTGAAAGTTATGGTTACGTCTATCCACAACAGAGAAGAACTTCACAAAATGAAGAACGAGATATTTGTGCTGCAGCAGAAGGACAACCGTAGTTATCTAGCAGAAAAGTTACTTAGCAATTTACTAAGCTTAGCAGACAATACTGTTCGAAGGGTTATCATTCTTACAAGTTAAGAAAATCAAATGAACAGTTTTTGAACGTTGCAACAATGACGAACATTTTATTAAAAATATATTATTTACTGACAATTCTAGTTTCACCCCACATGATCATCATAAGTCTGCTATTTGTCGGTATTGGTCTAAGGAACATAAACGTAAAATTTATGACACATCAACACATTATCGGCAAAAGTTAAATAAATGGTGCGCGATATATCGGACCAGACTTGGAAGAGCTGATTTCGCGTATCATTGGATGACTATAGGAGGCTTATATACAGGGTTGGGCAAAAGTAACGCATCAGTCGAATAATTCAGTAAATATAAACTTTAGAACAAAATGTTGTTAACAAAAGTTTTTTGACAAGTTATTTTGTATTGGCTTCAATCATTTGTTTTTTTTTTCATGATGATTACATATGACAGCCAAAAATTTTTTTTTTTTAAATGGAAATAATATTATTTTTTAGACAATTCAGAATCTTTATTAAGTTCTGAATATCAATATGTACTTTTTTCATGGGGTTAGATACTAAGAATATTAAGAAAAAAATCAAATTGAATAAAAGTAAACAAACTACAAAATTAAATTAAATGCTCAAAGTGACGTCCTTCTACTACTTGACAGTGTCCTAAACGTTCCCAAAAATGACGAATTGTATTTTGTAAACTATTAGGTGGTATGGCTTGTATCCCACGAGTAATTTTTGCTCTCAAATCCTCTAGGTTTCTAGGATTCTCCTTGTATACTTGCGACTTCAAGTGTCCCCAAAGAAAGAAATCCAATGGATTTAAATCGGGAGACCTAGCGGGCCAATCAATAAAACCCCGACGTCCAATCCAACGACCGGGAAAAATTGTGTCTAAATACTGTCGAACATTAATAGCATAATGTGGTGGTGCTCCATCTTGTTGAAACCATAGATTACGGTTTGGCATGCTTGGTTGATTGTCGTTAGGAAATAAAATCAACAGATCCGGTACAATATGGTTACGTAATAAATGTAAGTAACCAATCACCATTTAGGTTGTGTTCCATGAAGTACGGACCTATGATTCGTTGCCCAACAATGCCAGCCCACACATTAAGTTTGTGGCGATGCTGTGTATGATTTTCTCGCATCCAATGTTGATTCTCTGTCACCCAATAACGGCAGTTATGCCTATTTACAAATCCATTTAGATAAAAGGTAGCTTCGTCAGAAAATACGATGTTGTTTAAAAAATTTGGATCGTTATTGGACAATTCCATTATTGTTTCACAAAACTGTAATCTTCCGTCCGGGTCATCTTCGTTAAGTTCGTGCAGTAAGTGTATCTTATAGGGCTTGTATTTGTTCGCTTTTAATATTCGTCTAATAGATCTGCTACTCATATCATTTTCTAATCCTAGTTGAGTGGTTGACGTGGTGGGATTTTCCGTTACAGCAAGTAAAACATGAAGAGATCGGTCTTCATTAGTGATTTCTTTTGGTCGGCCAGCTTTAGATATATCTCTAACATCGCCCGTTTCTCTAAATTTAGTAACCAATCTCGAAACTGTTGATTTAGCTATAGGATCTCGATCCAAATAAACATTATTGAATAAAGTGCAAACTTCGTGATGTGAACGTTGCCTGTCACCATATCCGACCATCATAAGAATTTCTGTTCTTTCTTTAGTAGTTAATTTGACCATTTTCACACAAAACACGTATTAAAAGAAGCAAGTTTTACGATGGAAACTATTTTATTGTGAAATATCAATAATTAAATGACAATCAAAAAATCTACAATTTCCAAAGCAATCTACAAAACACTGTACTAGTCCAAATGTACGTTTATTAAATTTTATTTTTTTCTCAATATTTTTATTATCTAACCCCATGAAAAAAGTACATATTCATTTTCAGAAATTAATAAAGATTCCGAATTTTCTAAAAGAAAATATTATTTCCATTAAAAAAAAAAAAATTTTTTTTGCTGTCATATGTAATCATCATGAAAAAAACGCAAATGATTGAAGCTAATACAAAATAACTTGTCAAAAAACTTTTGTTGACAACATTTTGTTCTAAAGTTTATATTTACGGAATTATTAGACTGACGTTACTTCCGCCCAACCCCGTATATTAAAAATCTATCCAAATACATATTTCTGTATGATTTATCACATGCCATCTTTAGAAGTCATTTATATGCGATAGAACTTCAAACAGGATCGCATTCGAATGTACTATACAACGTGTTTCAAAAAGAATTACATCTAATTGCCCATGATTTTCTCCTATAAATTATGATTTTCTGCATCCTTGAAATGCGGGTATAGATTAAAAGGTATGAAGGTTCTACCTGTCACTGTCAACATTTATCATTGAGAGATGTGGTGATGAAATTGATAAGTACAATTAGAGCCAAAATAATACAAATCTGTATAAAAACAAATTTGTATCTGTATATGCATGGACACACAGTACGTATTTACCAGCTTTTGCTTCAACTACCAGACGCATGCGTTTCTGTGTAACCACTTTGTCACTGATAGATTTACGAAGCAAAAGACTGTAGTACACTTGCGGTCAAGTAGTAAGTTTTGTCCTATCCGAAGACAACAGATAACCTCTTGCCATCTGACGGACAAAACCGACCACGCCGGTGCAAAGTGTTCTTCTCGAATAGCGAAGCTATTACTGATAAAGAAGAAAAATACGCATATTACTGTGAGTCCATTAACTCGTCGCCAGGTGGCGTAGTATAGCAAAAAATAGATTGCATGTCGATGCGAGATTCACATCAAGCTTTGATACAAAATAATACAAATCTGTATAAAAACAAATTTGTATCTGTATATGCATGGACACACAGTACGTATTTACCAGCTTTTGCTTCAACTACCAGACGCATGCGTTTCTGTGTAACCACTTTGTCAATGATAGATTTACGAAGCAAAAGACTGTAGTACACTTGCGGTCAAGTAGTAAGTTTTGTCCTATCCGAAGACAACAGATAACCTCTTGCCATCTGACGGACAAAACCGACCACGCCGGTGCAAAGTGTTCTTCTCGAATAGCGAAGCTATTACTGATAAAGAAGTAAAATACGCATATTACTGTGAGTCCATTAACTCGTCGCCAGGTGGCGTAGTATAGCAAAAAATAGATTGCATGTCGATGCGAGATTCACATCAAGCTTTGATACAAAATAATACAAATCTGTATAAAAACAAATTTGTATCTGTATATGCATGGACACACAGTACGTATTTACCAGCTTTTGCTTCAACTACCAGACGCATGCGTTTCTGTGTAACCACTTTGTCAATGATAGATTTACGAAGCAAAAGACTGTAGTACACTTGCGGTCAAGTAGTAAGTTTTGTCCTATCCGAAGACAACAGATTTTGTCCGTCAGATGGCAAGAGGTTATCTGTTGTCTTCGGATAGGACAAAACTTACTACTTGACCGCAAGTGTACTACAGTCTTTTGCTTCGTAAATCTATCATTGACAAAGTGGTTACACAGAAACGCATGCGTCTGGTAGTTGAAGCAAAAGCTGGTAAATACGTACTGTGTGTCCATGCATATACAGATACAAATTTGTTTTTATACAGATTTGTATTATTTTGTATCAAAGCTTGATGTGAATCTCGCATCGACATGCAATCTATTTTTTGCTATACTACGCCACCTGGCGACGAGTTAATGGACTCACAGTAATATGCGTATTTTTCTTCTTTATCAGTAATAGCTTCGCTATTCGAGAAGAACACTTTGCACCGGCGTGGTCGGTTTTGTCCGTCAGATGGCAAGAGGTTATTTGTTGTCTTCGGATAGGACAAAACTTACTACTTGACCGCAAGTGTACTACAGTCTTTTGCTTCGTAAATCTGTCATTGACAAAGTGGTTACACAGAAACGCATGCGTCTGGTAGTTGAAGCAAAAGCTGGTAAATACGTACTGTGTGTCCATGCATATACAGATACAAATTTGTTTTTATACAGATTTGTATTATTTTGTATCAAAGCTTGATGTGAATCTCGCATCGACATGCAATCTATTTTTTGCTACAATTAGAGCATTAATTTATTTAATAAGAAAACTTTAAAGATGGGATATTAATCAAACGACAAAGGTAAATAACTAATTTGTAGAAATTTTAATTATTATAATCTATAACAAGTGTTCAAAATGGTCACCATTCTGTTCAATGCATAATGCAATATGGCGTTTCATGTTGTCATCTTATCTGCAATACATTTGGTGTTACTTCATTATATTACATTTAATTGTAATTGTATTCGTCAAGTCATTTTGCCTTTTAACACAGATCCTGTAGCCCGAAACTTCTCCACGACTAGACGAATGGGATGATGTAAAGCGGTATTATCCACAACTCTATTAGGAAACTGCAAGTGAAACTGTCGCTTACATTCCGCGTAGGAATATGCCGTTCTACATTAAGAAATTGTGCACTTCGGAAATATGCTTCAACAATAAAAATATTTTCTTGCAATGTGTACATTATTTAGTAGTATTGTTTATTAAGTAAAGAAAAATATTTGAAAGTGAAAATTATATTGCTGGCACAAAATTACAAATTTCAAAATGACATTAGATAAATAGTTGTAAATAAAATGCAAGTGGCTTATAATAATTTACAAGTACTAGTTACTCAGTTCTTTTTGAAACACATTGTAGAATTAACGTAACGGTAAGAGATTAATCGCTACCAGTTGAACAGTTGTACTCACTGTTTCTATCTGAAAAAAACAAGTTAACATATCATGGTTCTTATATTGTTCATATACACTGCTCGTACAGGGATATTTTTAAAATTAAGATGTAAAAACAGAATATCGTGTTGTATATAAATATTTTGAGCAAAAATAATCTGCGCAAAGGTTTTATCATATTATCTTGCTAACAATTGAGCGATTGTGTTTTGTTTGCCACATCTATTTATTAGTTGTCCTAACGGCGTTATTTGTCACTTTACGTTTAACTACATTGTAGCGTCATTTCTTGCTGGAGAGTTTAAAAGCATTAAATTTTGTGTATAATTTGAGTAGTTTTATCAATGGAAAGACGTCATTTACCGCGTGTAAAAATGTTAGGTGCTATTGGCATGTTGCAAGCTAGGTGGCGTCAAGCTGAAGTTGCATCCGAATTTCAAATTACACAAAGCGTCACAAGTCGCTTATGACACCGCTATAGGGATGCTGGTGAAGTTACGTAATCAACATCGTGGTAACAGTCGAATTACAACGGCAATATAAGACCATTATGTCCAAATTATTGCCCGACGTAATCAAACCTGCACTGCCCGGCAGATACAAAATCAGTTTAACCCAACATATGGCGTACCGATTAGCGACCAAACTATTCACAATAAGTTACATGAGGTACATTTAAGATGTAGACGACCCTTAATAGTTCCACCTCTAACAAGAGGTAATCGCGGAGAACGTCATTCATGGGCACAGGATCACCGAAATTGGACAAGCGAACAATGGTCATATGTAATATTCTCTGATAAGTCTAGATTTGGCATGTACAATGATTCAAGAAGAAATCGAGTTTGGAGGCAGCCAGGACGCATAAATCATTTGAATGCAGTCCAAGAAGTCCATTCTTTCAGAGATGGTACGATCATAGTATGTGTCGGCATAAGTGTTGGTGGAAGAACAGATCTAGTTTTGATTGAACGCAATATGACAGCTCAAGTTTATGCGGAATAGGTCGTCTTACCTGTCGTTATGCCATATGCAAGAGCAGTAGAAAAAATTTGAATTTCATGCAAGATAATGCACGACCACATGTAGCTCGAATTGTAATGAATGTGATAGAACAGAAACACAATTCGTTGCTGGCGTGGCCAGCTCAGTCTCCGGATATGAATCCGTTAGAGCATCTGTGGGATAAGTTACAACGGTGGGTTACAAATTCAAATGATCACACTAATGATCTGCGAGACCTTTTTAGAGTTCTTCAAAGAGAATTGAGAGCAATACCACAAGAAGAGATTAACAATTTAATTTTAGCAACACGTAACTGTATTAGGGCAGTAATAAACAATCGTGGAGGTCATACTGATTACCAGAAGTTGTTAATAAAATTCGTATTTGCAAACTTAAGTTAATTAAAATTTTTTGAATTTACTTTTAATTTTGGACTTTTTTAGTTGAATTGCGCTATAAATATACAAATCTAGTCAATAAAGTTGGTTAACAATATATAATAATCTTTTTTCTTTTAATTATGTAAATATCCCTGTACGATTTTGAGCAGTGTATATGAGTTCTTTCGAGCTTTTTGTGGTACAACTCTTTCGTCTTGATTACGTGATAACTAAATTGACTTTTTCACCTTTTTTAACAAGCGTGTGTTCACGCAGTCTGAGATCCCGAACACGATTTTGAAAGCGCCATATATCCTCATCAGCGCTCCTATTTGGTATGGATGTCCTTGATCGACATTTTATAATTTATGGTGGCCTTTGGGGCACCTCGGCAACGTCAACAAGACGAGCCGCGCGTACGAAAATATAGCATTTATGTATTATTTATTAACCGTTCCGATTTACGAATGATTTTTTTAAATTTGCTCTATGCAATAATGATGCATTTATGCAATTAACTTTGTACCAACATGTGTCGACTCTTACTTTGGTATATATCTATGCATATGTAAAGACAGAATGTCGCCACGCCCTCATGTTTAGTTCGTCATCATTTCTAAAAAATAATAATGATTCCATTCGAATTTGAATATGATTTTCTATGTATAGTAGTCGACATTCCACAGTCTCATTAATTGGTTATAAATATCAATGATTAATCGTCGTAATCTGAATAATTGCAATATTTTTTTAATTAAAACTGATCAAGGTAATTATGTATCACACGTAAATAAAAACAATTAGATGGTTTGAAAAACTTCCAAATATTTATTAATGGCTTATTATGCGGATATTATATTAGGTTAACGTATACTATGGAAACTGCAACACCAAGAAGGGGTGCGAATTTTTTGACCAAACTTGGTAGAAACGTATAACTATTCAAAGACAATAATTGATTAAAATTTCAAAGAAAAAAAACAAAAGACTAACACAATTTAACATAATTTTTATTAATAATGTGTCGAGCCGCCCCTATTAGTTACACACTCCCTCACTCTTCGTGGCATTGATTCGACTAGGTGGTCGATATCCTCTTGGGGTATGAAGTCCCAAGCAACCTGTAATTCATGCCGGAGAGCTATTAGTGTCTGCGGGGGATTGGCTAAATTCATAAGTTTTCGTCCCATAATGTCCCACACATGTTCTATTGGCGAGAGGTCGGGGGATTTGGGTGGCCATGGCAAGATATTGACATGAGCATCTTCGAAACGATTTATAGAAATTCTCGCTATGTGGGGAGGGGCATTATCCTGCTGGAAAAGTGGGTCTTCGAGCATTTGAAGATATGGAAGAATATGGGGTTCTACCACCTCATCAATGTAACGCTGGGCGTTCATGGTGGCTTGGATGAACACCAACTGAGACCTACTCCCATATGCTATAGCACCCCATACCATAACACCCACTGCTCGATGCACATGCCTTTCAACGGAAAACTGAATATCACTACGTTCCCCACGTCTTCGTCTGACCCTCATACGGCAAGATGCGGGCGATAAGATTGTAAGCCGAAACCCCTAATTCGGCGATAAACGATTCGAAGGGTTACTGGACGACCTTGATTACCTAACCACACGTCAGCAATTGATCTGGTACTGGAGAATCTGTCTCTTAGTGCCATTAGGCGAAGGCGGCGGTCCTGTATCCCATTAGTTCTTCTTCGGCCTCCGGTTCCTCTTCGGCGTCTTTCCTGACCCTCCCTAGTCCATGATTGATAACAGCGCATAATGGTGGATTGGTTCCGGTTAAGGCGATTTGCAATTTCCCTGTATGAAAAACCACCTTCTTGCAAACCAACAATTCGACCTCTGTCGAATTCGCTTAATTGGCGATAATTTCCACGTTGCCGCTCTCTCGACATAATAAAACTCTCTAAACACGTTAAACAATGGTATAATAAGACAAAACCGTTGAAATAAATTTGAAACAAACAATAAATACACCACACATTAATGTCAGCGAAAACTGAATGAAGTGTCAGAAGTGCCATGACCACTTGATATATCGCAACAAAATCTTAATCAATTATTACGTTTGAATAGTTATACGTTTCTACCAAGTTTGGTCAAAAAATTCGCACCACTTCTTGGTGTTGCAGTTTCCATGTCATTGAGCATATATAGGATGTACTGTTTTTATTGAACTCAAAATTGATCAATTTTTCGACAAACGAAATACGTGAACTAATCAAGTATATATTCTCTTCTATTATTTATTATTGCCTCTCAACGATCTGGCAATTTTTCCATTCCACCCTTGAAGATATCTGGTGGTTTGGGAATGAAGATGTCGTCAAGCCAAAATTTTAGCGCGATATGGCTATTAAACGAGATTTCTCGAATGTTATTTGATGGAAAGCGAAGACGAGATCAGAAGAATAAAGCGGATGTGAACTGACTGCCCGACCGAGTTCTTGAATAACAAGCTTTTCTAATGTTAGCAACATGAGAGTGAGGGTTACCGTGCTGCAAAATGACATGGTAATGTCTTCGGGGTCATTTTTCTTGAATTGCAGCCTTAAGCCGATGGAGTTACTAATTCATAGTAAATGACACCAGATGCATAACTACGGCTTTTGTTAGGACTACGCCATTTTTTCTATTCTTGATGTTAGTAGCACGAAGAAGTCATATACCAATATGGAACAAAAACGGTCGACGTTGTTAATGACGTTCTAGATGGCGACTAAATACTCTCATTAAATTGAGATTATTTTCGTGCTGTACTCTCCCAATTACATTTTCCCCGTAAACTGTAGAAATGGTTCTAGCAGCTTTTGATGCATTAACTCCTCTGTTGAACTCGAACAAAAGTATATGGCGAAAATGCTCGCTCGAATTTTAATCAAGGACTGATGAACTCAGTTTTTATAATTTCTTACATATATTTAGTGTGTGTGTGTATGTGTATGCGTTCTAACGAAATTATAACAATGTGTGCGAGTTTTGTGAATTCATGTTTAAAATACAAAATACTAAATTACAAAAAGGATTTATTTGTGCAATTAAACAACAACATTTGCGATTTAATAAATCAGGTTTTCGAAGAGAGAGCCTCTATAAAAAGTGACATGTCGCAGCCTTTTTTCAAATTCACCACAAACTGCCTGAAGTAGAGTCTGAGTAATTGCTTCTATTCGTCGCCATATCGCCATTTCAAGGTCATTCAGGGTTTGTGGAGAATCGCGATAAACCGTATCTTTTAATAATCCCTACAAGTAAAAGTCGCAAGGATTTAAGTCAGAACTAGATGGTGGCCATGGTATCCCTCCGCCAGTAAACTCTGGAGCGTCAAGAGCGATGATTCTGTTGGCGAAATGTTCTTCTAAAAACTGGAAAACTAACGCCGTACGATGCGGACAAGCTTCATCTTGCATAAACCATGCATTCTCCACCATATCTAATCTATGAGCCACAGAAAAAAAAGACTCTTCAAGCATTTCTAGCGGCTTTTGAAGCATTTTGAAGCAGGCCTCTGTTAAACTGGAATAAAAGAATATGTCGAAAATATTCGATATACGGGTGTTACAAAAATTTAGGGCTGGCTATACATAGACGGTTTCTACAACTAAAAATAAGCAAAAAAGTTTATATAAATTTATGTCCTAAAATGGTTCGTTACTGAGTTACGGCCAATTGCATTTCTTTTATTTTTATTTTAGAAATGTTTACAGAAAACGGGAGTTTCTTATGTTTCTTATAGTAAATGTTCAAAATGGCCTCCACGGAAAGCAACACAAGTTTTTCGAGAAAAATTACTGATAGGAAAAATTTTGAGTTAAAAAGAAAATTAATCGGTGATTCAGTCCAGACATCAAGCGCAGTTTTCATTTAGTGTGTGGGCCGGAATTATTAACGAATTTGTGATTGGTCCTTTTGTACTTCCACCACGGCTTACTGGGCAGAATTATCGTTATTTTTTAGAAAACGACTTACCAGGTTTGCTGGACGATGTTCCACTAAATGTTAGAGGACGCATGTGGTTCATGCACGACGGTGCACCGGCTCACTTCAGTCACACAGCACGCGAATTTTTAAATGCCGTATATCCTGGAAGATGGATTGGTCGCGGTGGACCTGTAGCATGGCCTGCACGGTCTCCAGATTTAAATCCAATATATTTTTACGTATGGGGACATTTAAAGTCTATGGTATATTCTACTTCAATTCAAAATATTGAAGATCTTCAACGTAGAGTGGAAGATGGATGCTACCAAATTCGAAATACACCAGGAATTTTTCAGCGCGTGAGGCAGTCCATGATACGACGAGCTGAAGCTTGTGTTGCTTCCCGTGGAGGTCATTTTGAACATTTACTATAAGAAACATAAGAAACTCCCGTTTTCAGCAAAATAAAAAGAAAAAAACCTCAAGTGGCCGTAACTCAGTAACGAACCATTTTAGGACATAAATTTATTTAAAGGTTTTTGCTTATTTTTAGTTGTAGAAACCATCTATGTATAGCCAGCCCTACATTTTTGTAACACCCTGTATATTGAATATATTGAAAATATTTTTTTCAAAGCACGCTCATCCTGGAAGCGAAATCGCTGCAATCTCATGCATAAATCCGATAGTACGTTTAAAAAACTTCCTCTATAAATAAATTAAATGTAAATAAATAAACCCAAAGAGACGACAAAAATGTAGGTAATCCATCTTATGTCGCAAAAAAATTCAATTTTTTTTGCTTAATAACTACTCTTATCTTTAGTCAGCATAGAGTTAAATTTTTTTCAAAATAATTACGCTTTTTAAAAGTAAATTGACTTTGTTTAGAGGATCGTAATAAACTTCTAAAGTAGCGTTAGGATTGTTCCTAAATCTTTGGAAAGCATATGATTTGTTAGATCGTTCGCTAGTATTTAGTAAATTCGAAAAGTATGGTGTTCACGGAACGGAGAACGAAAGTGCAAAAGAAATTTAACGAACTCACTGCAAAAAGTTGTGATCATAATATGGTATTGGAATCTGAAACAGCTCTTTGTATGGTAAGTATTCCTCAGGCAAGTATATAAGGTCACATCCTCTTCGTTGTATATATTTTTGATATCCACAGACGCGCTCAGTATCAAGCAGTCATTTCTAACGCAGACAATTTTTTTTGCAACAGGATGAAATCTGGGGGTTGCCACTCGTATACATACTCGTATATATGTATTCATATACCGATAGGACCAGCTCTGAACGGGCCATAACCAGCAATAAGTGGCAACAGCGAATCCCCTCTACGCGCAGTAGCTTAAATTGCCGCACATTGCAGTTATGAATTTAGTAAGACTTAAACCGCGCAAGGATATAGTCGTTTGCATATTCGTTCTGTATACGTAATTTGCCCATTTGCTCCAGACATAACAAGGTCCAATTTATTATTATTATTGTATTCTTAGCTGCTACGGAAAAGTAATTTTAAGTAATAAAAAAACAATAACGTTTTCTAAAAGATAAAAGTAAAAAAATCAGTAATTCTGCAAAATAAAATAATAAAATTCTGCAATTTGCCGTGTACACTTAAGGTCGCCCATTTCAACTAACGAACAAACCCTCACGTCTCTCTCCTCACGATCGGCAGGTATTAGAGGGATATGAGGCTGTTCGTCAATTTGTTGGCATTTGCGGCAATTTCCGTCTACACAGCCATATTTCCTAAACGCATTTACGATCCTTTAAATCGTCGAATGCGAAGGAATAGGCCGATTTACGTACTCTACAGCAAATAAATCAGCGGTTGTTCGACAGGAATTGCCGGCAAGATACCACGAAACTATTTGTACCTTCTCTGCGGTTGTATACACTGACATGATAACTACCTTTACGTTTGCACAGCTAAATACGAATGACGGGCAATCTGTTGCTCTCGCCACATCGCATTACGTTCCATACGTATATTTTTGCGTATGGCCCGTAGCGGGCTGAACCTATCGGTATAGCAAGCTTAAGTCAAGGTTCTTTGCAAATAGGTTAATTTTGAATAGAGCAAAAATACAAAATGTATTTTTCGGCAATGGACGTTCCAACTCTAAATCATCAGATAATATTGCATTTAACTATTCTCTGCTGCCATCCTCAACTTATTGCTGTCGTTCTTCGAGCGACAACGTGTTATCCGTTCATGTGCCAGTATTTATACCTCGAGGGTGGGGTGGGAGTGGCTGTAACTGGTGTAATTTGCTGTGTGTTGTATTTTCGGTGTGTATATATAATGTTTAAGCCGCTGTATCTGTTACATGGTAAAATTTCTATCGGTCGTCTCTTTTATTTAAGGTGTTCGGTCTCATATCTATCTCCACTGCCTCCCTAATCATTGTTGAGTATAGATGTTCGATGTTCGCAATAGTTTTTGTTTTTTTTTAAGTTGGTTTTATGGCTTGTTTGTAATACGTGCTCGAATGGTGACGAAGATGTCTTTTCGAGTTATAGCGTTTCAGCTTTCTTCTCTGGGGGTGCTCACTCACCAATTTGATTGCCCTAATAGAAACCGCACAGTATTTCGTATAGGTTTCTGTCTTTTGATAAATTTCTCAAAAACTGGGAAATCTTTCTGTCCGTTATGCATACTGTGTCAACATTGTATTTCTTCAGCATACGTCCTATTTTATCTGTAGTTTCTTTTACATACGATAACAAAACATTGTTGGAATTTTCCTTCTCCTTAATGGTTTTTTGTTTGTCGTTTGCTGGTCAGTGAATTCGTTTTGCTTCAATGCTGCATAGAATTGGATGAGTTCTTCTTGTATGCGTACTTCAACAAAGAGCTTTTAGATTTATTTTTGGTCTTTACTTCATTTAATTGCAAAGGAATGGTAGTGTGATTTGCATTTAGATACTTGATAGGGAAAAAAATAGGAAAGAAACACATATCAAGCCTTTCTTTCCGGTATTTCCTTTCTATTCGTTTTTCGTGTGGCGCAGATATTTGGAAAGAGCAAAGCTCAATTCTCTTCTTTTTTAATTGTGAATTGTACTTTATTATGAATGGCGTTCAAGTGGCTGTGGAATTTGTTTAGTTCTGCTAAATTTGGTGGTAAATTGGTGCTAAATTTGGTGGAAGCTTCATTAAGCGGTGTCCCTTGTGCTGTATTATATCATTTAGTTGATTTAAACGTGACACATAGTGCTTATCTGTTATCGTTTTACCATTTTTGAAGAGAGTCGATAAAAATAATCCTACCGCAGTCCAAAAAGACAGTAGCCATAACCTTTCCGGCCAAGTATACGGTCTTTGCGTTCTTCGAAGCACTTGTACCAGCCTCAGTTCATTGTTTCCATTGTTGTTTCATTTCGAGTATAAAATTGCGTATCCAGGTTTCATCGACTATTATTATTCGACGCCAAAAGTCCTTTGGATCAGCCGCTATAAAGCGGATACCACGACAGCGTACGTTTTTAATTTTTTATAGAATAAATATTTGAAAGATCTACTTTGTGATGATTGTAATCAGTAAACATATTTATAGTACGCTGGAGATCAAACAACAGCAATATTCTAGTCCACTCTAAAAATTAGTGTATTACATAATAAAAATATAGTAGTTAAATTTTGAAAATCCTTACTTCTTCTTATAATAAATTCTAGTATTTTACAACATTTAGAGAGCAAATACCTGCAGCGTGTCATTTAAGGAAATATGAAATTTCAAATAATATTTCCAAACCTTTAACCGTCGTACATCTATTCAATTTGTTGTTTATTATTACATAATTGTATTCGATATTTTAATTTTTCCGAGAATAAGTAATGACTTTGCACTTAGACGTATTTAAATTGAATTTCTTCAGTATACGCCAATCTTATTAATATCCTCTTGCAACACTAGACAATCACCGAAACTAGAGATCATCAGCATATAAAAAACGAATAGAGGAAAGAAAATTGTAAATATCGCTAATAAAGAACCTAAACATTAGTGGACCTAGATTAGATCCCTGTGTGACACCAATAACTGCGAAGTATTTTTCCGATCTTACATCCTCGTACTCGCCAACCTCTATTTGTGAAATACTGTTCTAATAACTTCTAATAAGTCTGTCTTATTTTAGTGCTCTTCCATTTATCAGGAAACTTTCTCTGCACTACTATATCATTGCAAATAACCTTGAATGGCTCGAGCAGACAACGAATACAATCTTTAACAAGAAAGGAGGGTATAGCATGAGGTCCCATTGTCAACGAGTTCTTTAATCTTTTTACTACTAGATGATGCTAATGAATAATTTTCGCGAATTGAAAAACTGATTTCCAAAGTATTGGCTTTAAAATGGAAAAATTCTTCGCAAGTTGAATCGAGTGTATGCAAAAATGTAGTCATGCCAATTTGACATGTGTTTTTACATCGTTTCCAGGAGTATTTCCAGTAGGCCGCTCCTCATATTAATACGTATTTATCTACGAAGCCGAATCGTAAAGTAATTTTCGTTTCCGCCTAGTGAGCAAAGGAGTAGGGATATCGGCGCGATCGTAGCGTCTGACTCTGGCAGTGCTAGTGAGATTCTTTCGTGCGATTTTGGTCGTTTAAAATGGTTGCTGCAATTGAAAATCCCGTCGACTACGAATTGCATGCTATTATCCGATTTCTATGTGCAAAAACACGAAGTCGTTACTGAACATTTGGGTTACCAGAAATTTTGTTCACGATGGGTGCCAAAACTTCTTACCGAAGACCATAAAATAAAGAGAATGGGATCGGCAGTAACTGTTCTGACACGTTACGATGTTGAAGTTGAAGATTTCCTGAGGCATATTGTAACAGGTTATGAAACTTGGGTCGCCTATCTCAATGTTGAGACGAAAAGATGGTCAATGCAGTGGGGTCGCTCTAAATCACCCACTGGAAAGCCTTTAATGTACAGTCAAACTTTTCTGCGAGAAAAGTAATGGTCACTGTCTTTTGGGATAAAAAAGGCGTTCTTCTTGTAGATTTTATAGAACGAGGGATCACAATGAACACACTGCAGGACAGCGTTACAGCATGGCCGCAGAGTTCTATGAAGAGGGTGTAATAACTAAAATAGAACACCTATTTTTACATATTCAATATAATACTTATTTAACGAAACATATCCACATTAATTACTGCATATTCACATTCTAGTTCAATTACGTGACTAGGTTAGCATAACATTAAGTAAATAACACATAACATATATACTGAAGACAGAGAAAAACAAGTCAGTCTTGTAGATTTGATCTAATCGATATTATACATGTGAACATCGTAACTTGTAATGATATTGATATGTAGTTATTAAATGTTATTTTATATTGTTCCCGAGATATTATTTAATTTACCAATAAAATCGGCCTCTAATGAGTCCGCCTCGGAAACGAAGCTATAACGAGGACCAGGGGACAATACACAGCGATCCTACCAGCCACTTCTGACATCACATGGGGATCCTGCCAGTTGCTAGATGTACAAACATCATATGGCGATCCTGCAACTAGCTAGCTGAACCGACATCGCGTAACGACCCTATCAGCCACTTTTACCATCACATGGCGACCCTGCCAGCCACTGACAGTTCAACCGCAATAAGTGGAATACGGCTGCTGCTTATATGTATGTGTTTTTTTTAAGAACCTAACGAAATTTATTTTACATATCGTAATAATTTTGCTTATTGTTTTGTATTAAACAGATTGCAATAAATAAAGGATGTTAAAAATGATTCATTAAGAGAAATACGACAGAACTTGAGAGCTATTTAATGCAGATACACGTACGTATAAAAAATTGTTGTTCTTCTGATTTGAATATGCTAAGTATGTATATTAAAAAGATTTTTCGTGTTTTACAGATTACTTCCTGATCGTGTCTTTTTTACTTTGACATCATTACTAAACAATAAATTTACTAGTGGTTATTGTATTGGTGCCTTTTTTTCTACGCCGGCATAAAACTACACGTGAATCATTACGGAGAATCTACATTTTATTTTCTATTCCTGACGTAAATTCAAATAAGAAGGTGTGGCATTCACACTGGATTTATTTATTGTTATCTTTTTTATGAGAGAAAACAGAAGTCACAACCTAGAGATAATAGATATCTGCATGGAATGACATCATATCAAAATTGTCACTTTCTAATCTAACGTTGAAATGGTTTTAAAATTTTAATTGTGTGAATATATTCATAAATTTTCTCTTTTGCATTTTTTTTATATTATAAAAATATACATGCAAATTTAAACGTTACGTGTATTTTTCTTAAAAATGTTGTAATAGGTCTTCATAATTAACCTGAAAGCTCGTAACATTCACTAGTAGTGTTTACATTTTTTCTAGTTATATTGTGAATTTAATTAGGGACAACAAAAGGGTGGAATCGAAAATAATCCTTCAATATAACATGGTACCCAAAACTTTCTCCACAAAAAATACCCTAAAATTAAAATTAAAGAATAAAACTTATTTTATTAGGATTGGTGGCAAAAAATATGATTAATATGAGAACAGAAGATTTGTACCCCAGATCCCATAACCTACGCAACATAATTATTTATTCGAGATCGCTTACGCCAACTCACAAAATAAAATATCCAAAAAAAATTGTCGAGTGTGCCATTCACACCTAATGTTGATATAGATTTTCTTTATTTAGTAGTTGTTCTCCTTATACATACACCTAAATAAAGATATAATACACATAACAGAGAAGCAGTTAAAATGCTGGGCGTCTACATTGATCCAGGTGTAAATTAAAATTTTGAAGTAAATCATCTGTGCCAAATGTTAAACATTACAATATACCAAATAAAAAGAATGATGTTATAGTTCAGAAATTCAACTTTGATAATAAATATAAA
The DNA here is from genome assembly GCA_935421215.2 of Melolontha melolontha. Classification (NCBI taxonomy): domain Eukaryota; kingdom Metazoa; phylum Arthropoda; class Insecta; order Coleoptera; family Scarabaeidae; genus Melolontha; species Melolontha melolontha. Next base: position 90,554,965 of record OW285242.1, on the reverse strand, counting down.
ATAGTTATACGAGATACCGAATGTTTTGTATCTTCATATCTAGACGGAATCTCTCTAGTACACTAATGCCTCTAAAACAAAACAAGATTCAAAAATAGGACAGTGGTCCAATATTAATAAGAAATTGGAACAAATTTCACCGTGGCCACCTTCTCCAACTAAACAAGGTTAAAGGCACTGAATGCAGTGCAACTTAAATCCAAACATGCATGGGATTATGTGTGTGCCTTTAACGAACTCAGTAGTCACAAGAAGGTGACATTAGCCTGGATCCTAGGGCATAGATATAATCGGAAGACAAGGCGAACTTGCTCGACAAGCCTCGTGCATCTCATAGGATCGGAGTCTTCCTTCGGCATTGCAGAAACAAATATCAAACAGTCATGAAATATCTAAAGAAAGGTGGAAGAACTGCCCAGGTCTAAGACAGGTAAAATATTTCGTTACTGAAGATTCGCCCAAGTTTACAACGAACCTACTGAACAGCGACAGAAAGTTTGTTAAAATAGTAGGCCTATTAGCGGCGTATTACAAGCTCAATAAATATATCAACAATATGGATTTGACAGAAGAAAGGGTATGTAGATTCTCTCAAGAGGAAAAGGAAATTACGATTCATCCACTTAATGCGAAGGTTTGCGGTTTTTACAAATGGGCTAATCGTTCTCGAAGCTGCTAAGATTAATTAAAAGATCAACGAGACATTTTCCGATTCGGCTGCCTGGAAAGGTTTTCATGGTTTTCGTTCTCGTTTAAGTGACTGTCGATTGCTTAAAATATTAAGCTGCCCTACAGCCGCGGGCGTAAAAATAACTCATGGACTGCTGATGCCCCCTATAATTAGCGATAAGTATTATTATTATTTTAGTTATTCCCTCCTCCAACGCTCCAGCTTAACCCAGCATGGCCGCCCAAAAACCCAACAACCACTTCGAGAATTCTCATGCGTGCGACAGCGTCAGCGCCGCCTCCTCTGAAAAGGAAAAAGCTCTGGCACGCACCCCACACTTTTATTTGACTTTAGTTTTATTTTTGTAATATTTAGATGGTACAATATATTATGGATATAGTACTTAATTAATTACTATAATTATACAATGTTAACTGGTTTAGTGGAAATGGCGGCCCTTCGCAGATCGCGAATACAGTCATAATACGGAATAAGTGTATTATTATTATTATTGTTATGGCGTCGAGTTATTTTGAATTTTTCAACCTGTAGCCGGGAAACATTTTACTCTACCCACATATCTAAAGGTATGAGCTCGGTAGTACATGGCTGATGTTGCGGTGTTGGTATACATCATAGAACGATATTTACTACTCTTCTGTGTTGTAATTGATTGTTATTGGTTTTCCTGTCATTTCCATAATTCTTGAGATTATAGAAGTCTGTATTTGAGTGTTTAATCAGCGATTCGAATTTATGCTATTCGTAAAAATTCAAATGTATTGAGTATTATTGATCGATCCATTAATTCGTGGACTTTAGATGGTAATTCTAAAGATTTGAGGCCTTTAGCGAACTAATGGAATGTAATTCTCCTAACTAATACAATGAACGCTTTTATACTCGTATATCAATTTTTTTGTTTCCAGATACTCTGAAGTTCCATCTTGAGTAGTGTGCATTTTTCAATTTTGTTTGAGTGTTTGTTATTAATATTATTCTCTGCTAGTATAGCTATGTCTATTAGGTATGTGACGTATTCCTTTTTATCTTGAAGTACGTTGTCTGCTGTATTTGCTAAAATTTCAAGAATTGTTGTAGGTGTATATTTATAGTAGGGTGTAGGCAAGTCATTGATGAGGTTGTATTTTTGTGCTATTGCTTGGTGTAGTATTTTAGCTGCATTATTATGTCTACTAATATATTCTGTTCCTGCTAGTGTTTTACAGTCTATAGTAATATGGTCTATGGTTTCTGGATTAAATTGCATCTTCTGCAGCTGTCTTTTTGAATGTTTGTCTTTAATTATGTATTTCCTATAGTTTCATATATATATTACTTGATTTTGTATTACTGAGATGAAACCTTCGGTTTCTGAGGAAAATTGACCACTAGTCATTTGTAATTATCAGCAACACTTATATTTTCTCTTGCCATATAGGAGCAATGTTTTCCATGCAGCTTTTTCTTTTTCCATATATTTTTTTTTATTTGAATTCTAGGTTTAACGACGTATAGTTTTGTTCTACTTTTGTTATTGCGATGTGTCAGTATTATTATTATTGCCATTGTTACATATTTAATTTAAAATTGTAGACTATCATTTGGCGTCTAGGAAAAAATCATTTAAATTATTATCTTTCAGTCGCCTTTTCTAAGTACAGTGCAAGCCAAAATGATTTGTTCATTTTTAATTAGCAACATCTAATTATATAATTTACCTATCGCAAATCTATTGATAATAATTGAAAGAGGAGGCTTTGGAGATAATTCGACAGTTGTTAAAGTATATAGGGGCAAACAACAATGAATATTTTTATTGAAAAATTTATTAGATATAACTCTATAATCCAAATACAGCGTCTATTTCGTCAAAATTTTAATGTTCGCGATGTTTCTACCCGAACTATTATTTCGTACTGGGTACAAAAGTGGCGAAATCATGGAATACTAGAGAAAATAAAATCAACCAGAAGAACGAAATCTGCATGCAATGAAGATCGAGTACGTAGCCCTAATCGATCACGTTGACGACATGTTGCACCATTACAAATATCCAACACAGGTACACCAAGAATTCTGCGTAAAATGAAGTTTTACGAATACAAAATGGCAGTGGTATCCCCTAACTGACCGTGATAAACAACAGCGTGTTGAGTATATTACACAATTCTAACTCAACAATTTACTCATGAGCGGCGAAGCGCACTGTACTTTACATGGCACGGTAACTAAGTAAAATTATCGGTATTGAGCCACTGAGAACCCGTGTGAAATCTAGGAAAGGCCTTTACGTTCTTCAAAAGTTACCACGTGGTGTGCTGTATCATCGGCCAGAATCATAAGCCCATATTTTTTCGAAAAAAACGCAAGACCAGACGTAGTCAATTCTGAACGGTATGCATATATGCTTGAAATATTTTTTACACCGCAATTTGACATTGAAGACAGAAATTACTTTTTTCAATAAGACGACCTGTCGTATGGAAGTACCTCAAGTATGGAACTCCTATGTCAGACATTTCCAAATCGATTAATATCTCGAAACGGTGATTTCAATTGAGCGCCGAGTTCTCTTGATATTTCTATCTTTGATTTATTTCTCTGCGGTTATTTAAAGGGCAAAGTCTTTAAAAGTAAACCAAGAAATGTGGAGGAGCTCAAAACAATTATTCGGCAAGAAGTTCAAGCTATTCCCCAGGAGATGCTTCAAAGAGTGATTAGCGATTTTATACGACGCTTAGAAGAGTGTCTGGCGAAAGAAGGAGGACATTTAACGAATACAATATTCCCCCATTCTTAACGTTTAAGGTTATATTATAATTATTTAAATATTTAACGTACTTGTTGTGTTACTAACAATTAAAAATGAACATTTTGGGTCTCACAGTATTTAAAAAATAGCAATCTCTTATTCAATAACTTATGTGGGATAATTAAAGCAGTTTCGTGGAGCATGTAAATTACCTTAACTATCATGGACCATAGTTATATTAATGCCAAAAAGAAAATCAAAAGGAGTTTAAAAAAATACAAAATTGCCGTATTAATTACTTGCTATTACTGGAAAGGAAATATTTACATTGACTTGTTGATTTATTACCACGTTTAAACGGTGTATAGCAGAATACAATTAATGAGTCACAACTGTATTACGCGACATTTCATTCATAAAATACTAAAAATAAATTATCGTTAGTCACTGAAGCGGACCAGAGGACATAGAAGGAAACTAATGACGCAATATATTCCGTAGTAAACATTGAAACATCAGCCGCTACATGCGGTGATTGTAAATCAAGTTGAGCAATTAGAACACGTAAATTATACAAGTAAATTTGCCGAAATAAAGAAACCTTAAAGGAGGAATTAATGTTGACTTTCTTTTTAGCTATTCGTTTTAAAGAGTTCTTGATTGACTCTCTATGCGAATCGATTACCTCAGTATGTGAAATTTGAATTATAGTATTGAATTTAGAACTTGAGTCATATTAAATTAAGTAAAATTGCAATAAGCATATATATTTTCATTATGACTTCCCGGTCAAAGGAGTTTAATAGATTTCATAAGTTATATATTAAAGCTAAGCTCATAAGTACAGATATTAATTTCTCGAAACGGTGTAAAAGTAACAATGTTTTTCCTAAATTCATGAACGTAACGTCAAATTGTAGAAATAACGATAAAATCATTTCATACGCAAAAAAGAAGTGGTTGAACCTAGAAATGAAATATATGTACAGTAAACGTAGTAAATTAGAATTAGAATTATATAATTTGCATTTAAAGTTAACTAAACGCATGAATACTAATGATTTTGAAGATTGATGTAATTTTTATAGGAAGACAACCGAAATTAAAGATCATAAATTGAAAAATAAATGTTTAAAACTAAATAATAAATTCAGAAAGTTATGTCCACCAAAAAAGTATATCAATACAATTCCTATAAAAGAAACACTAGTGATTGATCAATCATCTGAAAATTTTAGTAAGGTAGAAATAGACTTGTTAAACAAAGGTTTAAAATACTGTTTGCCAAGCCGCCAGATTCCTATAGAACAGGTGATTGCAAGTATCGAAATCTCGATTAAGAATTTGGGACAAGACTTAATTCGAGAAGCTTGTAAAACCCAAATCGATAAGAATTTACAGCAGCACAAACAGAAGTCAGTTAATAAAGAATGGAACACCATTAAAACTCTCAGATCAAAAGACTGTTTTTAACTAAAAGCAGATAAGGGAAACAATTTAGTAATTATGGACAAAATCGACTATTTTCAAAGAGTTAAAAATTTAATTGCCGAAGGTCCGTATGTAGAAATTAAGAGAAATCCGTTACCTAAAATGATTAATGACACTAAAGATGCGTTAAAGAAATGTCCAATTTTAGTAACTTCTACCCAAAAATATAAATTAAATGTAATCCTTTAGTACCAAGAATGTATTGTTCGCCGAAGATACTCGTACATAAATCAGGTAACTCGATGAGACCTATCGTTTCAGGTATCAACTCACCGACTTACATGATTTTCAAATGCTTTGTGAATGAATTTAAAAATTTACACGTGAAACCAGAAAGTTTGGCAGTTAGTAATTCTTTAGAATTTGATCAATTAATTAAAGATTATGAACTGGAAGACGGAGAAATTTTAGTTTCATTCGATGTAACGTCATTATTTCCTTCGGTACCTATACCAGAAACCTTGAAATATTTAGAAGACTTGCTGCATAAGAATAATATTGAACCTTCAAAAATAATGGAATACATAAGATTGACAACTCTTTGCATTACGTAAAATTGTTTCCAAGTAGGAGAAAAATTTTATGAACAGAAAGGCACAACAATGGGTAATTGCCTATCTCACTTCATAACTAATTTATTCATGAGTCAATTTGAAGTAGAATTTAAAAATAACACTAAATACATTCCAATAATCTGGATCAGGTACGTAGATGACATTTCCGTGATTTTTAATACACGGAAATATGAATTGGACATGTTCGTTAAACAATTAAATTTGGAATTTCCGAGTATAAAATTCACGGTCGAAAAGGAAAACAATGATAGGGTACCATTCTTAGATACATTAGAAATTAGAAATATGTATAAAATAGAAATCGATATTTTCCGGAAAGAAACCAATGTCGATAGATTCATCACCGCGGATTCAAATCATAGTTTTCAACATAAGACAGCTTCTTTTAGCTTCGGTCCGAAAACACCATCAAAAGCCTCCTAGGTAATACCAAAGATAAGGTTAATTTTGATTTGAAATCAGTTATATACGAAATTAATTGCGACGATTGTAATTTAAAATATATAGGTCAAACGATACGCTCGATAAGAACCCAGTATAAAAAACACATATCACATATCCGATTTAATAGACCAGAAAAATCTAGGGTAGCCTATCATGCCCTACAAACAGATCACAACTTGTCGGTTAAAGGGTTAAGACTTGTCAAAGCCATCAATAACACCAAAGATCTCGACGCATATTGAAGCATTCATATCGTTAAAAATAAAAGTAATTCCTTGAACTTGGACAACGGTAATATTGCGAATAGTTGTCATTTTTCATTCTTAGAAAAGAGGCAAAAAAGGTCGAGGGCGGATAATGGATAGTAAACACATGTGATGCCGTTTTTTCTTAAGAGAGGTAAGGCTTGTCGTAATTTTTAGTCTGTGAATTTTATTTTAAAACTAGTGTATATGTGGACGCCGTGTAAATCAGTGGCGCGTTTATTTGTTAGCTTTACTGTGTCCCATGTGCAACATTTTCATTAGTGGTTTTACCTACTGATGATGACAACTTAGTTGTCAAAATACGTATTTAGGATACGGTTATTGATTGTGGTAAGAGGTTTTATACCTTCTTGGAGTTTTTACTTAACCACAGTCTCCAAAGAAAGACTTTTAAGCATATATAAGTCACGCACATTACAAATGAAATTAAAATTAAAAATCGAGGTAAAGATATTTATAATAATAATAATATAGGGCGTTACTTAATGAATTGAAAATACCTACAAATAAACAACAACGACAATCTCTAACAGTGTCTGTTAATGAAACAGGGGAACCATACAGAAGAAAGTGTTTCAGCACTCTTTTAAAACGAAACAAATTATTTTAATTTTTGATATAGAAAGATAAACTATTAATGAGTTTACATGGCACATGTTCAATACGGTTTAGAAATAGTAGGTACCAATGTATAGGTGGTAAGCGATAATTCTTGTTTTTAAACAATATTAAAAGTAGTCATGATCGGCTTGATATTTTCTGAAGACGATAATTAATAATCACATATAACATTTCATAAATATACACTTTTACAAAAGAAAGAGCAGCCTCGTACCAGTAGACATTTCGCATTATATAATTAAATATTATCTCTGATAAATTATAAGATAAATATTGTAATGATCAGTACATTTTATTGGATATTTGATCAATATGAATATTCTAATTCCTTATCTACTTATCAACCTAACGACTGACAAAGTTTGATTGCATTGAACAGAGTTTACAGCGACATAAGTACTTACCAGTAACTTACCATTGTGCTATTGGCCTGTTATCAAATAGGTTACTAATAAGAATTGTGAAAAGGACAGTATGATTCACTTTAGTCCTTTTAGTGAAACTAATAGGAGATTTTAAAGAGATTGAAATTAACTTCTGCAAAATACAAGTCCTATACTTATGTATGGAACCCGCATTTAATGGATTTAGTAGTAAAATGACAGCAATAAAGATACCATATTTATCTTTATTCAGTGATTGATAAAGTATACCGTCAAAATAACAAACAAAGTATTGCTGATTAAAATAGAGAAATAACATTATTTTTTTTATTATTCCATAAATGAAAAGAATTGTAAATTGAATGAAAGTTGTGTAATTGGTTGCCTACTATGCCATCATACATTTATCCCTATGTGTAAAGCTAAAAAAAGAAAATGCATTATACCTATGTGTAATGATTAGAGAACGGACGCAATTTCCATAAAACGCAATCGGCAATTGGAATTGTGTATAACGTCGCTCAGTACATCCCGGCGTAATTCAATGAAGTATTTGTTTGACTTACTCGGACACCTGATCTCGCCGCGATAACAATGTACAAGCCAGCTATTGTATTCCGAGAATATAGTGCTTTTTAAAGTGTTTTCATGAGCGTAGATAGAAGCGGGGTTTTTATAATGTATTTTATTTATTAGTTTATATTTCGCAAGATAAATAAAGTGCTGTGAGTAAGTTTCTTGTTTTCATAGTTTTAACTGTTAATTACATCGTAATTTTTGTGATAGATCCTCTTTAATATCGTTTGATTGAATCTTTTTCTACCAATTATTTCGACGTAAGAGTGTGCATTGAATTTTGTTCAGTTTCAATAACTTACGCACACATTTTTAGTTTTCATTTATTTAGATCTAGAGCATTGTTTAAGTTACTTTTCCAGACATGATATGGAAGAACGTCGAGAACGGCATTGTAAAGCAATGGCGAGTTGGATTGACGGTCATACTGATTGTATGTCCATTGTCAGTGATTCCAAAATTTATTACAAAATCCGTAAAATATCGTCAAAAATTCGTCACTTAGGATCGCAAACACATCTGAACTCTGTAAAACTTTTATGGCGGCTAATATTCCATTAAATAAACTTAGCAATCCCACTTTAAAAATATTTCTTCAAAAATATACTGGTCGAAATGTTCCTGATGAATCAACTTTACGCAAATATTATGTTTCCAACTATTCCCTATAACTCATATGTAATAGCAACAAGTGTTATAAATACAGTTGATGCGGAAACAGTTGCTGAAACCATTAAGGAAAATATGCAAAAAAATGCTTCATTCGGACGCCACGTACAAAAAAAAATACTTTTATTTGTCAGTGATAGTGCTGCGTATATGTTAAAAACAGGCAGACTATTGAAGAAAACATATCCTAATATGCTGCATATTACTTGTGTAGCACATGCTCTCCACGGAATCTGTGAATATATCAGAGACGCTTTTCCGGAAGTTGATAGACTTGTATCAGCTTTTAAAAAAGTTTTCAGAAAGGCACCATTGAGAGTAGCTCTTTTCAGGGAAAAATTTCCATCTCTGTCACTGCCTCCCACTACAGTAATAACTAGATGGGGAACATGGCTGGAAGCTACTAGTTATTATGCTGAGAATTTCGATAGTCTAAAACATTTCGTAACACTGCTAAAGGAGGATGTTAGAAGTATTGGTGAGTGCAAGGAGCTCACACAAATCCCAAATTTAATAAATCAGTTGTACTTTCTTCACGAACACTTTGGAAAATGCCATAACTAATCACTTATTTTGAAAATCGAAATCTCAAATTAAATGATGGATTAATTATTAAACATCTGTTCGACATTTGAGTCAACAAATAAACCATTCTGTTGGTACAACTCACAAGTTATTAAAAAAGATATGCAACTTTATCCATACCGTGTCACAGCAGTACAAGAATTGTTAGAAATTGATTACCCACGTAGACTACAGTTTTGTAATTGGTTTGTAAATATGAACAATAATGGAGAACTGGTTTTATAAAACGGGATACCTAAATTCACAAAATAAAAGAATTTGGAGTAGTGAAAATCCACATGTAATTAATGAAGAATCGCTACATCCAGAGAAAATTGGTGTTTGGGCAGCGATAACCTAAAGGCGAATCATTGGACCAATATTTTTTCAGGGAACGTTAATTGCTCAAAGGTACCGTACAGAAATTTTACAACCATTTGTCAATCAGTTGCATGATGATGAACTTCAAAATGCATATTTCCAACAATACGGAGCACCTTGTCACTGTACTGCAGAATCTTTGGATTATTTAAGAGAGTTTTTTGATGAGCGTATAATTAGTCGAAATACTGAAATTGCCTGGCCTGCACGTTCATGCGATTTAACACCTTGCGACTTCTTTTTGTGGCCTTATCTTTAATAATAATTTGAAAAGTATTCCAAGTGACTTAGGATGTGGCCTTCGGCAAAAGTTTGAAGCAATTCTTAATAAAAATCCAGATTTAATTACATTTCAGCAATTATGTATGGAGACAATTCCACAAAATCTAACGGCTAAATATGAAGAAATAAAAGAATATTTCCAGTATGCACCTATAACCAGTTGCGACGAAGAAAGGACGTTTTCTATTTATAAGGATGTACTTAATTCAAAGAGAACAAAGTTGACAGAAGAAAACCTTGAGAAACTATTGCTAGTCAATATTAATACACCTTTACTCAACTTGAACGACAAAATGAACAAATAAAAATGTTCCAATTATAGAAATAAAATTAAAAACTTTAAAAATACAACTTTCCAACAAATACATATGTATTTCGTAATTTTATAGATCACCACCCGTTTGTTTTCCAATTATATAAATAAAATTAAAAACTTTAGAAATACAACTTTTCAACAAATAAATATGTATTTCGTAATTTTATAGATCACCACCCGTTCGTTTTCCAATTATACAAGTTGTTATAAATTGGCGGACCCACTACACGTGGCGACATTCTTGGTCAAATTTTGAGTTAAAAGTCCTAATCCTAAAACGATGTATCAGGCCTCCTTTGTCTTCAGAGTGAATTTGACAGTAGTAATGTATTTGACTAGAACAACATTAGGCTGCCTACTTATTGTTTTACAACGTTGTCACATGTGTTTTTCGTCACAATAAGTTAATAAACAAACATTAAAAACAAACTTTAAAATCAAAAATAAAACTTTAACGAAAGGATAATAACAACAATTCTTCTTTCTTCTAAATTGTAGCTGTTTCTGTCAACAAATATCGAGTAGTAATGCTTATTTCAAGACTGAAAGTCCGAACTTTAGGAACCTCGTGCAAAGATATGGAGCATGGTACAACATTTTCGTATTAGGATTTTGGACTCCGAATTTAACGAAGAACATCGCCGCGTGTAGTGGGTCCGCCAATTTATACACACCTTGTATAAATAAAATTAAATATTTTAGAAATACAGCCTTTCGCCTATACTGCACTGGGTGGTAAGCGTGTCCGTTCTCTAGTAATGATAAAAGAAAAACCCGGTATAGTTTAGGTATTGAATACTGCAAATGCGAATTTAACAGTGCATGCTGGTGCAAACTTGGTTTGACGAATTGTAGAATTAGCGGGACACATTAGGCGATATTTATATGTAAATTGAAAGACGAATGTTCTGCTACGCCTAAATTCATTAAGCCAGTACCTAATGGCAGTCATGGGAGGTGCATCATGCTTATAAATCCAACTTGTCTTTGATTTCGGCATACGTTTTTGCATCCAAAAAAAAGAAATCGAATCGTTGGTCGGTATTGTTCTTGTTCCATGACTCCACTAATGGGTACATAAACATGCACACTTTCAACAGCTCTCAAAACAACACTATGTACTCGATGAATCACTCTGAAATTTGGACAGACGTAATCTAAATAACAGTACTTACAATTGGGAATGCAATTTTGACACAAAATGTCATCCGTCTCCAAACACGGGTACTTCTCATGCCATCCTAGTATATCATCAGTGCTGTTCATACTCAAAGTTGTTATATGCGTACTTCAAAATCTTGGTACATGATCGATACTTTTATCTTATATTTACAATATCTAATATCAATGCCATTGTATCGACACGTCAATTTTTAATTATTAGAATTATATTCAACTTTCTAAGATTAGTTTTTCATTTTTAACATAGTCTTTTCGAAGTTAACAATTATAAACTAATATTTTACAGTTTCAATATATATTTTTCCTTACAAATACGTTCTACAAATAAAGTGGAAACAAATTGATAGTGTAAATTTTGTTTGATTTTGTCAACAAACTAAAATCTGTTGTCAGCTCGAAACATATGCTCGTATATGCATTACTAGCCTGTGCCAAAATCATACACAACAGATATATTCCTTGAGGTGATCTTAAAGTCTATCCTACTGCTATCTTTTCAGATCTATTGTGGTCCATATGTGTCGTTAGGGTATATTCTCCAGCCCTAGTATTTTAATTAGGCTAATAAGGCTTCAAGTACAGTTCCTCTGAATATTGTTCCGCTTCAGGATATTCATCTTCCATTTATATAAACTGCGTTCTGTCAACCCTTCGCTCATATACAGTACCACCGACGATGGAAACAACTAAAAACTTCATATGGGCAGACGATTTGATAGTAGGAGTTTTTAAAGTGTTTGAAAGACTGTTGACAATTAATGACTGTGTACAATGAATTTCTACAACGATTTAAACCAAAATTGAAAAATTTTAAACCTCTAAGATATATAAGGAATCTACTACCTAAGATTCCTTTTAAAAAGATATGAGCTAAAGGCAAATAAAATTTGTCTTTAAGTAATGACAACTACTGGAACTTATTTCATGTACCGTGCACACATTATCAGTAGATACTAATTTCTACATCAATATTTAAGTAGAACAAAATATTTTTATTAATTTTTCTAATTTTAACAGCACCAAAGCCTAGTAATGTTACCAAATCTTTGGCTAATGCTATATGTATGTTTAATCTTCTTCTACCATCGGGTTTCTAACTATCAGGCATTTGATATAAACAAATTAATAGCAATAAAGCAAAAATAATTGTAAACAGAATGCAATTAATAGTTTCAGTCTCTTTAATGTGTTTGAGCTAACATTAAATCGATCGAAACTTTGAAATGTTTGTTCATTTCAATATAAAAGGTATCATTCGTTGTTATAAATTTACTAACAATATAATTCAAGAATTCGTAAAATTAAAATATCTGTTCTAAATAAATTCGAAATTATTATAAGAAAAGATTTAGTTGCTTCGGCGCAATTTATGTAATATATTTCTTAAGTTAATTATTAATTTTTCTTGTAATTTCCTTTTCAAAGTATTTTAAATATTATTTCCATTCTTTCAAACTTTATTCCAAATTATAATATACAATTTTTGAAAATCGGCATTGAATATGTTTTTAGAATTAACTAAATTTTCTGCAGAAAATTAATGATAATACATTCTATTTTGAATATTTACTTTTGAACTTGATTCTGCATTTAAGTTTTAGTTTGTTTAATTTTCTTTTTTTTGTGTTTAACTATTCAAAATAAGACAATTTTCTTTGAATAATTAAATTTGGTTCGCAATTTTTTTTAAGTATTTCAAATGTAATTTTAAATACTTGGAATATAATTCGACATGATTTAAGTAAGTTTAACAAATTAATAATAGCACCCTAATATTTTCATATTATTTGAATCTGTCTTTTATTTGTAATTTACAATTTTCTAAAATAAGTTTTGTGTATTTTTAAAGCAAACAAATATATTTATTACATAATAATAAATTACAGCATATTAAAGTTGAAAAACCTCAATGCAAAATGCAAAAATTGATATTGTACTTTAATTAAGTAATATATATTAATGAATACCTTTCAAAAGAAGCTAATAATCATGAAAGTTAATTACAGCTTTTAATTTTTCTTTAGTGAAATAGAAATTTGTTAGATTACACTACCCATAGAATATTTCAAAAATTTATATTTTGGTTGTTGTTGTATTGCTGTTACCGGTTCCTTGCTTAGTGTTTAAGTTAAAAAGAATACCAGTGTTAGACATTTTATTTATTATCCCTCGTATACATTGAAAAAAATACATACCTCATTAAATTCGTGGACCGTAATCAATATTTTCGCACCAGTCAGTTTATTTCGCAAATTCTCAACGGACTTAACATCGGAATTCGACGGCAGTATCACGTGACTACATTTACAAGAGTTTACGTCTTCTAGTTTACTATAGTAGCAAAACAATTTCGTATTGACGTTTCGCATCGGCGCGCATTTTTCAATTGTCGAAACAATCGACGATTTAACAATTAACAAAAACAATATACTACCGATGATTTTCATCTTAAGATTAATTTTTTAAGTTAAGAAAGGTTCTATAACATTATTAACAAAGTTATTTCTTTGAAAGATTCTAAAGGACACTATCAGTTTTAATGCACGATTTCAAGAACAAAATGTGTCGAGTATATGTTCAGACACGATTTATAGTAAATATCGTAGTAGACCGGGCTCGGCGCGATCGTATTTTGTTCACGTACGTTTATATCAATCTATACATATAGGTTCTGTGCAGAAAAACTGTTTTATAAAAGCGACAGTTATTTTCACTTTTCGGGGGACCGCTTCGTACCGAATAACTTGATCTCGCTGGATTAACTGATCCGTTCTTGTGTTCTACACCACGCAAGTAGGGTGCTTATTTCCCATTTTTCGACATGATGATGGTGTGGAGGTCTCGAATGTAGAAAGGTGAATTGTAAGTTTCGTATTTTTTTCTCTTGTGGTCTTTTCTTTCTATTACTAATACGATTACTACTGAATACCATTACTAAGATCGACCTTATCATTCTGGACGTTTTCTTAGGGTGTTATTTGCAGAAATAGATTAAATGGAGTTGAATCAACATAGCTGTTATATTTTTGTTGTATAATAGGAAGCGACATCGCTAAATGAAACGCCTGGTATGCGCTCTTTGGAGAGTCGCTGATTCATAATAGGATATAGAGTTGATTAATCGCATCGGCGTTTTCGAGTTACTAAAGTGTTGTGAGATCGCATTTAGATAATTTGTTGAGAATGTAGATGAATTAATATTACCCGAATGGTTCTGAAAGAAATAGAAAGTAATTATTTATAGAATTTAGACTGTAATACAACCTTGTGAAGTATCTAAGTACATATTAATTTTAACGCTAACATATGGTTTATGATAACTTATTGAAACGTTATACATCATTTTTAGTTACATTGTGTGACTACATTTCACTTGTAATTACCTTTTATTCTATTAAATTTTCAAACAGTGGAACACATGGTTTCCATGAAACCGATTTTTACCTTTAAACATTACTCGTAATGAAAAAATCAAATGTTGAATAACTATTATTTCAAAATGAATCATAATTGTTTCGTCACACTACAGCATGAAATTTTAGCATAAATTCTATCATATATTGTAGCATATATGTATATATGGATATATGTTTATAAAAAACTTTATAAACACCATATATAACACTAAGTGATCTTGACAAGCTTCCAACTTAAGAGATTGGGTATATATATACATATATACATATATATAATATCTTCGTGACCTTGGTATGATAAGGTAAACTTAATAAGTCGGCGATTAAAGGTCTGGTTTACTTCAAAGTATATATATTTAAAACAACCCTACATGTTTCGGAAATACGCCTTTGTCAAGAGAATACAAAATTTTATATTCTCTTGACAAAGGCGTATACTTTGAAGTAAACCAGACCTATAATCGCCGACTTATTAAGTTTACTTTATCATACCAAGGTCACGAAGATATTATATATATGTATATATGTATATATATACCCAATCTCTTAAGTTGGAAGCTTGTCAAGATCACTTAGTGTTATATATGGTGTTTATAAAGTTTTTTACACCTTGTCACCGCAAAAGGCGATAAGATAAGAAATATATATTTGACATTCACTAGCTCAATATTTAAAGATAACTGCAGAAGACCCCGATTTCGAAAAAAAAGGGGACAGATTATACCTTCCAGGACGAAAAAATATACAAATAGTAATAGATGTTCATCAATAGAGCACACCAATTTCCGTGCGCGCCATGTGCGCCGATGTGAGGATGATTGTATTGGATCAGAACTAATAAAAAGCATTCAGTATGTGTTTGGTACTTGCTTAGACTGCATGTAAGTGTAAGCATACGTAATAAAATGTCGTCGATACATAAATCGAGAAACGACCGTTGACAGACGAAGTGAATAAGTTTATTATGGATTTCCCGGACTTAATGTACGATGGCTGAAAAATTAAATGTTTAGTGTGCAATACATACCTAATGTGTTGGTCAAAAACACATTGTAAAGAACATGTAGGCAGTTCGAAGCACTATAATAACAAAATTGATCGACAACAGTTTATACATGAACTATGTGTAACTATGATTGTGTGTACACTGCCGTTTACCTTGTTATTTATTTCATTTTGGAACAAATACGCGAATCAAACATTACCGAGCACGACAACGTTACGAAGGAATTTACCATCGGTACGTAAACAGGTTGAAAATAAAATCAAAGCCGAACTGAAAAATAAAAAACTGTGGTTATGTGTGGACGAAACAACCGACAGCAAAAAACAATCTGTAGTTAATGTGATGGCGCGTAATATGGAACCACATCAACCAACGTCTTCAATTTTATTAGCATCCAGACGACTAGAACAATGTAATGCCGAAAAAATTTCAGAGGTACTATTAGATACTTTGGAATAATTTAAACTTTCGAAAGACCAAGTATTAATGTTTATGACCGATAGTGCCGCAACCATGTGTTCTGTAGGCCGGTCTCTTAGTAAATATTGTCCTAACTTGTTACATATTACTTGTAAACTCCATGCTCTACACCTTGTGGCAGAACAGGTTCGTAGATGTTATCCAGAGGTAGATGCTTTAATATCGAGTACAAAGCCAGTATTCCTGAAATCTCCAAAACGTATTCGGAAATTTCACGAATTGTGTCCCCATACCCTTGAGCCACCACAGCCGATTCTGCACGTTGGGGTAGGTACATTGTTACGGGCGGGGTTTTACTATCATGAATATTATGAAAAAATTAAGGACGTGGTTTTATCATTCGATCCGAAGGAAAGTGCATCTATCAATACAAGCCAGAAAAAATTTCAAGATGCCCAGATTAAAGTGGATTTACAAAGTATTCGTGAGAATTACTTGGGACTTGAAGAAGCAATAACAAAATTAGAAAATTCGTCGCTGTCGTTAGAGGAATCACTGCAAATCGTTAAAGATGTTCACGCATAACTGTGTGCTGTAGAAGACGCAAAAAGTGAAAGTGTTCTAATTAAATTTGAAAGTGTTTAAGACAGAAATGCAGATTTTGACACCTTAACACGTATTTGTGAGGGTACGTCTACAGATGCGTTCAGTTGCATAAAAAAGTATTTTGATTATGCGGAATATAACATCACTAGATGTAGAACGCGCGTTTTCCGAATATAAACATATTTTTTCCTCGCGGCGGACATGTTTTTCAGAAATAACCTTAGAAACGCACCTGATGTTGAAAATATACAATCGAGTTTCTCAAGTTTGTCAATCCTTGGAAGACGCTTAAAACGGTAAGTGTTTTTTTAAATCCTCTGTCGTGCACACAATCACTGATTTCATACATTTTCCATTTTATTTATAGGTACATACAACGCTGCTATAATATGTATTATTCTTAGTTTTCGTGTGTTTATACATATTACTTTAATAGCAGAAAACCAAATGTATATTTAATTATTTCTGATAGAATAAATGTCTCTACTTCTATACTTATATCGGTAACAAGCTCATGTTGCGTCCCTATTCTATCGCATATTCTAATATGTTACGAATTACACTCCTGTACCGGCGCTCTTGGCGCGCACGGAAATTGTTCTGCTCTACTCATCAATGTAACACGAAGCCAGATGAAAACTAGATTACACCAGCTATGTCAAAGTTTGAGAGATTAGTGGTAGTACCAAAAAACATATTTTAATAAAAGAATATGGAAAGAAGAATAAATGTCTTCATGAACTAGAACATGACAATAATATTGGTATTGAGTACCTAAAAATAGTGACATGGTACTTTACGTTATAAAATTATAAATAAATTGATTAAGGATATATTGTATAGAAGGATAGAAAAAGTATTTGGTGATTAGTAATGCGGTTTCAAAAACACATAGAAACAGTTGACAAAAATCTTTACAATCAAGCAATTTAAAAAAAAAATTTAAGAATGTAACATATTTCCACGGCATATTCCAAGTGTGAGATTTAATAATCAAAAGACAAAAGGGGCTACAAAAAATTAAACAAGAGATTGTTTAACGTGAAATGCGTTATGTGGAAAATAGGTAGCTCTTCCTTATCTCTATAAGAATGATATTATAGAATTATGAACTATCCATTGTCAATTTAAAGAACAGATTTGAAGCACAGACAGGGAAAAGCAAGACATGAGTTGGTTTTTCCTGTTTTTGTTGTCTATCTATTTTAGAATACTAAGGCATAATTTATTATTATAAAACTGGAATGTATCTTTGAATAATTTTATCCATAGTATGACATTAATATACTGTCATTTATATTTTATATTCCTTGAAAAAGGCATCATTTGCCGAAACATGTAGGATTGTTTTTAAATATATACATTTTGAAGTAAAACCAGACCTTAAATCGTCAACAAATTGAATTTACCATAACATACAAAGGTCACGAAATAATTATTTACAGGGTGCGGCAGGGAAACATGCTGATTTGAAAAGTCAATAGAACATATATCGATTTAATTCTTTTTGTATCGTATAGTACACATTCTGAATTTTTGTTTTAAGTAGTTTTAAAAATTACATCGGGCAAATGGCGGCCCTCATTAGTGATACACTGATCTACCCTTGATTTGAAGTTGCGCTCCGCTCTTTCGAGCATATCGACGGGAATGTTGGCGATGGCTTGGCGGATGTTGTCCTTCAGGTGTTGCAGGGTCCGGGGTTTGTCGTTGTAAATGATGGATTTAAGATATCCCCATAAAAAAAAATCGCTGGGTGCCAAATCGGGGGGGCGCGGCGGCCACGGTACGTCACCTCTCAAGGATATAAGGCGCTCGTGGAAGTATTCCCTCAAAAGCTCCATCGAAGTTCTCGCTGTGTGCGCCGTGGCTCCGTCCTGCTGGAACCATACGTCCTCAAGTTCCATTTCTTCAAGTTGTGGAAGAAAAAATGTCTCAATCATTTCTCTGTAGCGAACTGCATTCACAGTAACAGCGCGTTCATCTTCCTCGAAAAAATAAGGCCCAATTATTGCAACTCTCGACAATGCACACCACACAGTAACACGTTCACAATGAAGTGGCATCTCATGAAGTTCGCGGGGATTGACATCACTCCAATACCGCATGTTTTGTTTGTTAACACAGCCGGAAAGGTGAAAATGGGCCTCATCACTAAAAAACACGAGAGCGTCGTCTGGCAAGTTACTGAGCGCTTCACATGCAGTTTGGCGAGAAGCGAAATCGCGTTCACTCAACTGTTGGACCACAGCAAGTTTGTAGGGATGAAACTGGAGTTCGTCGTGAAGAATTCGTCTCACTGTGCGATCAGAAATCCCCAGAGCAGTAGCGTGTTTACCCGCCAAACGCCGGGGAGACCGCAAAAACGACTCCCTCACCCTTTCGACGATTTCTGGATGTCCGTTGACCTCCTGGGCCTTTTTTTGCAACACTCCCACTTTCCCTGAATGTGTCCACCCATGAAACAATCGATTGCCGGCCAGGAACGGGACCCGCGGGATGAATATTGAACCGAGTTTGGAAGGCACGTTGGGTGGCGACCACCGAATGACCGTTGGAAAAGTAGGCCTCGACGGCGAACGCACGATGTTCCTTAGTCCAACGCATGACGACAACTGGCTTATGGGGTAACAAAACTTCAGAACCCCCTCTTTCTAATGAGACCCTCCCCACCCCTTTCTGACCACGCCTCGCTCATTGGTGTCCAATTCAAATCAGCAAGTTTCCCTGCCGCACCCTGTGCATATATAGTATATTTTATATTCCTTGAAAAAGACATCATTTGTCGAAACATGTAGGATTGTTTTAAATGTATACATTTTGAAATCAAACCAGACCTTAAATCGCCAACAAGTTGAGTTTACCATAACATACAAAGGTAACGAAATAATTATCTATATATATCCTAACGCTCACTTTAAAACTTTTATAACAATTTGCAGTAGTAACAAATTTACAAAGAGCTCAACTGAAATTCGATCTAAAAAGGTATTGTTGTCAGTTAACATAATTTTTACTTTTAACAAACATTTCCTGTCTTTCTATCACATATCACAATCAAGAAATCCCCAGCTCAATTCTACAAAATATCTGAATATGTACTTGTATAAACGGTTAACGTAAATGCCTCATAAGCTAGCAAAATACAAAAAGCGAGAGTTAAAATATTACCAACTTTATTGGTTACTGGGGGCGAAGTCGCCATTGTCATTAGAAAATAAGTTGCTATGGAACAGAAATAAAGCCTATCTAACCATAGTCTTCGAACATAGCAGAACACAAAAATCAATCAAAAATTTTAAAAATATGTCAGGATCCCAAGATATTGCCTTTGTATCAAACCTGCTGCCAGAATGTGATCCACTGGACTTACCAAACAGATTTTTCTCATTAGAATAATAATACATTAGTAATCAGCTAACAATCTATTTTGATAACTATTTAATGGTAGTAAGGACCGTACTAGGCTAGTGGCTAGATCCATAGACTATGAATCTAATGAACCAGGTTCAATTGCTAATCTAGCTAATATAAGATAACGTTTTCTTCAGTCCCAGCTCGACTCAGGCTAACAAAAATGAGTACCTGGAGGCCAATCTTTGAGGTAATAAGAGGCGGTCGGTGCATAACGCTATCCACGTTACCATGCTAGTGTACCGCACGGCTCAAGTTATAACAAACCTACCATGTTACTACACAAGGCTAATTACGGGGACTATTACTATTATTATTATTTAATGGTAGTAAGTCAGTAAACGAGCCCCTCTATATTGTATAATATTAATCAATTCACATTACTAAGTATTTTAGGATAGATAGTAATATTACTTTTAAAGTTCAAAATAAAAAATTAGGTATGACTCAAAAAAAAGCAACAGATATAACCGTTAGGATAAGTTACGATATTTTAGCGACTTATTGGTTGGCTCTGGTGTCCTCTGTTAATATAACGTATCGCTACGTCATCGGCTTTTAGAGAGAGAGGGAGATACGCCCATTGATTTACGGTCGTATCCGTTATAGCCGTTTCATGGATTAGTAGAATCATCTGTTAGCTTACACGATAGCGTTTTTGCAGTTTGGATATATTGGTTTAGAATTAGTTAGATTACTAGATTCTGCTTTGTTTTATTGTAAATTATTATGTCGATGCATCGTGTGTGATTAAGTTGTTTATCAAGTTTGCCCTTCGCCCATCTGAAGGGTTCCTTTTTTACAGAGAGTAGCACCGGAAAGGTTGAGAACATGTGACAACTTTTTCACCCCAATTTCCAATTTCGTCTCCATTTTGCAGAAGGAAACCAAGGAGCGACTTCGGATCGCAATCTCAGTAAGCAGCTAAGTGCCTTTAAGCCGAGCCGCATTTAATTACGTCGAAACGATGAATATTCGTTCAATTAACCCTCTGACTACAAAACTTGCGACGAACAATAAGGC
The DNA here is from genome assembly GCA_935421215.2 of Melolontha melolontha. Lineage (NCBI taxonomy): Eukaryota > Metazoa > Arthropoda > Insecta > Coleoptera > Scarabaeidae > Melolontha > Melolontha melolontha. Next base: position 90,533,905 of record OW285242.1, on the reverse strand, counting down.
GATAAGTGATAAAAACAAACCACATGTTCGCTTCGAAAAATATTTAAATTCGTCGAGTCGTATTGATCTTTTTCTTACTCACTTTCCTTTTTTTTTGTGATATTGCTTTGTCGAACTTGCTTTCGAACTTTACAGTTTAATTTATCATAAGTATTATACTTAGAAATTTAGTAGTAATTAGATATTTGAAAAATTCAGCTGCTTTAAGCAATTTGTGCATAAAAGCGCAATTCCTGTGTTTTGTGTGTCTTTTAATGCGATAGAAAATTTAAAATTTAGAATTAAATCTGTGTAATTAAGCAAAGAACTAATTAGCTTGTGAACGCCACATAAGATCTTATGTATACGACCTGCCCCTCCTTGCTCTTTGATATTACTTTTTTTTATGGTTGACGCATAAATTCTGGTAACAATTAATTTAATAAACTTGGCTTATTATTTTCTTGAAGTGAAACTTTTTCTTTTATTTGTTATCACCTCCTGTTTGCTTTTGTTTTCTTTACTGCTACTTTAGACTGCCTGTGGTGGCTTCGTTAGTGTGTATATAGTAGTATATAATGTGTGTATAGTGTCGTATAATCTCGACGACAAGCAGTTCAAATCGCTGTGGCGCCCTTTTCAATTTTTTTTAGGCAGTATAGTAACGTTTCGTTTAGAATCTCACGACCATCTCAATGAGCTTTAAGCTGTTGCTAACTGACTAGCTGCTTTGATGCTTTAAGTTGAAGCCACCCACGCAATTTAAGTCCCAGGAAGGTGTTTGTATTGAGCAACTTTTTATAAGCCAATTTTTGTGGATTTTAATTCCTTGCACCTTTTATAGATACCAGATAATCGGTACATTGTCGAGAGTAGATTTTTACAAAAACAAACTACGATTTTGACCAACCGTTGGTTGTATAACACAGATTGACCTATAGACTAGGCCCTGCGAACGTTCGGTCAATAGCGTGTACTTGGAAACAGTGGAAGGGGTTTAGCAGATGTTATAGTCGGAGGACCGTCAGTTAGCTATCATTAATCGCATTGAACTTATACTACCTCGATTACACGATTCTCTTTATTGTGTTAGGTGTTTCGTACGATTCAGTTTAATAATGTCGCAATTACGAACGTCGAGAAAGCAACCATCAGTTCACAAAGAAAAGAATTATGAGGTGAGGTTTGTGACAAAGGTTTCATGTTCCGAAATAGATTTTAATGTATGCATGGATAGTGCACAGTACAAAAATAGAGAAACGCATTGGGTTGAACAGCCATTTTAAATTTGATTTAGGATTAACGCTGACTACGTGTAATCTACCATTTAATATATTAGATAATCAATTATTTTATTCGAACTGAAAATTACCTAATTAGACAATTTTATGAAAAAAATATAACATCTGTGTGCGATAAAATTGAAAATATCATTAAATCAGAACTAAAAAACAAAAGTGTGTGGTTATGTGTGGACGAGTCGACCGATTGTCAAAAGAATTATCATGGTACGGACAGTGGCACTTCTGAAATCGTCACTTTCAATTTTACTAGCTAGTAAAAGAAAGAAAAAATATACTGCCGAAGTAATTGCAAAGGTGCTAAATATAATGAAGAAATTTGAAATTTCCCAAGGAAAAATAACTCTTAGTGTTTATGGCTGATAGTGCCGCAAACATGCTTTCCGTGGGCCGGTTTCTTAAGCAACATTGTAGTAACCTGTTATTACATCTTGTGGCATATACTACTCAATGGTATTATCTAAAGGTAGACAGTTTACGAGCGCATACAAAAGCAGTGTTTCTCCAATCCACAAAACGTATTCGAATTTCACAAACAATGTCCCGACATTCCTGAACCTCCACGGCCAATTCTTATACGCTGGAGTACATGGTTAAAGGCAAATCTTTAATATTTTCAGAATTTGCAAAAAATTAAGTCTGTAGTTTTACAAATTGATTCTAAGGAAGCAACTTCCATCAATGAAAGTCAAGAGAAATTGCAAGATTTCGAGTTTAAGTAGATTTAGAAACTATTTATACCAATACAGCCTAAAAAATTCCGAAATTCTCCGCTGGTAATGCAAATAGTGAGCACTCTACAAGCACAGCTACATGCATTCACTAACGCAAGAAATATTAGTGTTCTTATTGAAGTAGATAGTGTACTAACAAAAAATGCAGACTTTTCAAGATTGAAACACATTTTTGGTGGTAGAGGCTACAGATTCGTTACGTATTTACAGATATTATTAGGCTAGTGCTACATCACTAGTTGTCGAACAGTCATTCTTTGCATATAAGAACATGACAAACAGTATATATTCAAAGGTTGTACCTTAGCCAAAGACGCTACGCTTAACACTATTCTTCTGTTTTAGATTGTTCTACTAAAAATGGCAACTTAGTTGCCGAAATACGTATTTAGAGTAGTAATTTACATTGTGGTTAGGGATTTTTCTCGTTTCTGTCTGTTTCAGATTTAAGCCAGTCGCCACTAATTCGAAACATTTATTACCTGTTAAACCCCTTCCACTTTTTCGAAGTGCCCGCTACTGACAGAGCGTTTGCGGTGCCAATTCTAAATGAATAAGCTAAGGTTATTCGTCGGTGCAACCGGGTATAAAAGGTATTCCTTTATTTCTCCTGTCAAAAAAAAAATTATCTCAAAACTTTTTGAATGCACGGTGTAATTTGAACGTACACGAACAAATTTAAAGTGAGTTAAAAAATTCTCACCTAATTTTATATTGAATTTACCTAAGGCTATTAACTTTTTAGTCGACCTTTACGTACGTAAATTCAGACGTGTAATAAATAAGTTTATGCCATATCTTACATATAGTTTGCTAATATATTTTTTCTGTAATTATAGTATTAATACTCAAATCGTGAGTAATAAATAAGGCAACAGAACTACCGCTGTAAAGACATTATATGTGTAAAACATTTAAAAAAATATATTAGTCAATTTATAAAAGATTAATAGACAAGAAAACTTTATTGTATATTACGTTGGCAATATTTCAAGTAAATTCATAATAGAAAATGAATGAGATCAAATATTTATAAAATAAAATAATAGGCTTAAATTTGCATACAATAATCGTATGGGAAACAATATATTACAACTCTAGAAATAGTATTTGAAAAATTACGAGTGTCTAAAACTGATACCCGTAATATATCGAACTGTATACTACATACATAATATATTTTTCATTTACATGCATTTATATATTTCAACCTACACACATCAATTAAATATAAATAGCAAAATAAACTTATTTTGACGTTTATTGTAAATTAGATCATTTGCGTATCCGTGGGTACGCGTTTCTATTTTTTTAGAGAAAACTTAAACGGCAAGTAATAACGTAATAAATATAAATACGTATGTGTAAATAGAATACGAAAGCTGCGCTTGCAGTTGTCCCAATTTCGTTGACTTTAAGAATCAACGACGTAGATTTCACAACAATCTCTTGAAACATGTCGATCTGACCAATTGCATAGGCAGCCGGACCTTACATTTTTACAATATTGGTACTTAATTCGTGATCGTTTAATCTACATTCTGAATGCATGCGTATATACACCGTGTTTCATAATTATTCCAACAACGTCCTTTATTATTTTGAAATTGCACAAGTTTCTTGCCTAGTTATTCCTGTCATTTCCATCTAATGATATTAATATTGCTGTAGATAAAATTAACTATGATTTAATCAATTTGCTGTTAATCATTCATTAGTTCTTAACGCTGTAGAAACTAGTGCAATATTATTTGGTAGAAATAAGGATGTAAAGCGGCATTTCCATGGTATAGGAGCGACTAATGCGTATGCTAGCGTATTTCGATTACTACTAAAGACAAAAATTTGGGGTTAATAGTTGATAACTGATTTAGGCATCTTAAATATATTAGAAGAACGATTGGCAAAGCGTATAATAATCTAAGATTACAGTACACATTCAGATCTAGTGGAAAGTTGTAAATAGTGTTATGAAAAAGTTTTATTTCATCCATATTTATCCACGCTTGTCTTATATATGATCCACGTTTGGATGCTGTAAATGGTGGCAGTGTGCAAAACGTAGACAATTCAGGCATATGATATATTTTTCGAACAGGAAGGTATGAGAGTATATCCCATAAATTAAAAGAGTTGGGTGGCTTAACATGGGTAATAGAATGATTTTTCATTGTTAAACCATTTTATACATTCGCAATCCTCCCTATCTCTAAAATTAGATATAGATGTGGCATCCACAATGTCAGCATCCTCTGTCATTACATAAAACGTCTTTACGTAAGTTAGTGGATAGACAAATTTTTAACTTACTTTTTTCACATTCTCTTTAAGTTCTACGATAGTTGCTTCTTCCCTTATGCAGATGTATTTAGTTTTCTCTAAGTTTATGGTAAGCCTTCATCGATGGAATTCTTCCTTAAGTTTATGTCCTATATATATTTCAAGTCATTTTTGTCACTTGCAAATATAACTTGATCGTCTACGCATTGGACAGTATAAATACAAAGTCATCGTGTATGAAATTTTCTATTTTGCCACTATTCTGTTTCCATTGGTGGAGTGCTTGGCTTCGAATATATTAAATAGGCTTGGACTTAAGCATTATCGTTGGAATAATTCTCTTTTTACGGGAAACTTTTCTCAGGTCTTACTTCCTTTCTTTACCGTGGGCTTCATGTCTTTGTACAAGTTCTGAATTGCCTGTATTAATGTTTGCTGTTGTAATACTTCTCACAGTTTCGATATGGAAATATTGCTGTATGCTTCTTGAAGGTCAACGAAGATCAAGTGGGTGGCTCTGTTTCTTAACAACCTCTTCTGGATAATTTGTTTTATGCAGAATATATTATCAGCACATGGTCTACCATCTCTAAAACCGAATTGTTTTTCTGCCTTATATGGTCTGTATTCGCCTTCTGTCATGTGGCGTACTGTTCTTCCATAAATTCGTTACTGAGATTCCTCTGTATTTGCCGTGATTTTATTTCTCTTTTTGTTTATACGCGATTTTTCATTCTTATAGAAATGTTCCACTCATGTTTTTTTGTAAAAGCATGAGCATGTCAGATCCATTCTTTACTAGTTCTGTGTTTATACCTGGTCCTCTAATTGCGTAACAGCAGCTTTACCCATTCTTTATTTGTTTTATTGGTTCCTTTTCAATTAATATTTGAGGTTCACTAGGGTGGTGGTATTCGTGTCGTCGTGCATCTAGTAACTGTCTATAGTGTTTCGCCCACTTATTAATTGGTATTATTTGCAAGGTGTTATTATTGTGATCCGAATTAATGGGGACCATGGCCTGAAATCTTAAACAGACAAGAACAAGAAAAATCCCTAACCACAATAAATTAATAAACTTCTAAATACGTGTTTCGACAACTAAGTCCCATCTTCAGTAGAACAATCTAAAAAAGAAAAATAGTGTTAAACGTAGCGTGTTTGGCTGGTACAACCTTGGAAAATATGCTCTTCACCAAATCGCTAGAGGGATAACACTGTGTGTTATTCCACTGTTTTACTCAAGATAGCAACCTAGTTTCCGAAATACATATTTAGAAGTTTTTCTGAAAATTTTACTTCGTTAATGATTTTCTTGATTCACTTTTTTTTTTCTCTTCTATATGTTACTTTCTTAACATTTCCAATCCGAGAATGTATCCGATATCAAGTGTTTCAATTTTTCTTGCGTGTCTATTTTTATCCTTATAGGCCTCTCTTCATTCTTACTATTTAGCCATTTAGAGAGTCTTTTTTTTCTGAGACTAATTTTTGTTGTCCACTAATATTAGATACTGGAAAGCTTGTTTCTAATACTGATACCTTCTATTGCTGCCTGTTTGATGACTTGAGTCATTTTAGCATAATATTTCGTCGATATTTTAGTTGTTTATTTGAGGAATATATTGGCTTGATCTCTGTTGATATAATTCTATAATATTTTCTATATTTATGTATTTTTTCTATACATTCCCTTCCGCCCAGACAGGATAAGACCGTGGACTACTACTTTATATGACGTCGTAATGCAACAGGGGCCTTACCTGTAAATTTCATCATCGCTTGATGGGACCAATGATGGCATGTTTCAGAACGAAACTTTTTCTTTAAGAAGGTGGCAATATGGTGTGAGTCATCCAACGATACGTTAGGCGGGCGATGACATCACCTGCAGAACACATCATCAAGTTTCCCGGACCTCCGAGAAGGAGTATGGAACTATTCTCTAATGCGTATAGGCCTATATAAGTTCTCGAAGATGGAGGGAGCCATTAACAATCGGCAATGAGTATTATGATATAAATAAATACTAATATATAAATAAATACTGTGAAATAAATACTGAAATAAATACTGTTATTATTAGTTATTTGTTTTAAGTGTTATTTAGTGTATTTCATTTTATTATTAATATAGTGTTTTAAATTACCGTTTGTTTTAATTAAACGAACGCAGAGACAAGTATTTTACAATATTATATTTTTATCCCCGCCTACAAAAAAAAAGAACTCACGCAACAGGACAAAATAACCATGGAAGAAATAAAAGATGCACTAAAGAGGCTAAAGAGAGGTAAGACGGCAGGAATAGACGGAATAACAACAGAGATGGTAAAGAATTTGGGAGAAAATGGAATAGAAGTATTAGAAATACTATTTAATAAAATATGGGTCGAACAGAAAATATCAGAGGATTGGGAAATGGGAGTTTTGTTACCGATATACAAAAAAGGAGACAACAAACAGTGTAAGAATTGTAGAGGAATTACACTATTATGCGTCATGCTAAAAGTGTACGAAAGAATCCTGGAAGAGAGATTGAAAACAATAATCGAGGCGCAACTCGAAGAATCACAGAGTGGATTTAAAAAAGGTAGAAGTGTACAGGACAATATATTCACATTCAAGCAGATGACGGAAAAGAGTGCAAACAGTACGATATACATAGGTTTTATAGACATAGAAAAGGCTTTCGATTGTATACCCCGAAACTTGGTGTGGAGGAGTCTAGAAAAAAGAGGAATAAATAGCAAACTGAGGAAAGCAATAGCAAGCATATACAAATGTACAAGAAACGTGGTGAGAGCGTGTAATAGACAATCAGAAGAGTTTGAATCAAGAGAAGGATTGCGGCAAGGAGGAGTACTTAGTCCTATATTATTTAATATAATACTTGATGACGTACTGAAAGATATCAAAAACAACACAAAAAAGATACAAATAGGATATAGAAATATGGGGCTGGTTAAGGTAGCGGAGAACGCGTTTGCTGATGATTTGGTGGTATACGCAAATACCGAAGAGGACCTGCAAACAAACTTGGTAATTTGGGAAACAGCACTGAAAAAGAGAAACATGAAAATTAACTCAGACAAAACTAAAGTGATGGCGATAGAGAAAAACCATAAACAGTTAACAATTAAAGTAGGAGGAAAGGACATCGAACAAGTGGAAACATTTAAATACTTAGGAGTAAACATTCTTAGAGAAGGGAAAGAAGACACAGAGATTAATGGCAGAATTGAAAGCACGACAAAGTTGTACTATACACTCAACAAGACTTTTATCAGAAATAGGGAAATTTCAACGAAGACAAAAATGACAGTGTTTAAAACCGTATATAGACCAATACTAACATATGGGTGTGAAAGCTGGATACTAAATAACAAAACAAAATCCAGGATACAAGCGATGGAGATGAGGTATTTAAGAGCAGTCAAAGGAGTAACACGCAAAGACAGAATAAGAAATGAAGTGATAAGGCAAGATCTAAAAATATAACCGATCCTCGAAAGTATAGAGAGACAGAAATTGAAATGGTTCGGACATGTCGTTCGTATGGAAGAAACAAGGCAGACAAAGAGAGCATGGAAAGCTAAGACAATACAGAAAAGGAAGAGAGGCAGACCAAAGAATACATGGGACAAGACAGTAGCGGAAAACCTGCAAAAACGTGGAATGACATGGAGAGAAGCAGAAGTTGCGGCAAAAAATAAGAAAGAATGGGAAAAATTCATTTATAATAGAAAATAGAATTAAGTTACATATTGAAAATTAAGTGTATACCTTGACACCCGTAGGGTAATTTTAAGGTTTATTGATTATAATAAATAAATATTTTTATCCTTGATTACGAAGATCTCTTGTTTTTTATGTTTGTCTTCTGCTGGCTTAGTTTGTCCAATCGGGAAGAATATTTTGGCTCTAAGTAAGTAGTGGTCGGATACATTGCAAATACCCTTAAATACTCGAATATCCTCATTTACTAAAGTTGTCTGCTGTCTTACTATTCAGTAATCTATTATTGACTTTAAATTACGTGTTAGTTGTGTCCAGGTAAGCATATGCCGCCTTATGCATAGTCGCGAAGTTATTAGGGTGTTAGTACGCTATTAGTTAGTAGCTACTAAGAGCGTACTAAGATGCTTTTATCTTTTCGTATTCATAGTCGCGTATTTCATCATACCTAGTGGCTACTAACTAATAGGATCTTAGTAGAAAAAAATATGTGGCAACCGTGAAAACGGAGTTCGCAGGCATGCGCATTTTGCATGAAGGAGACATTTAAAATAGTTTACCTATTGGAATTGTAGGTTATTTTAAATACGTTTTAAATAATCTTATTTGTTTTAATAAATTTTAGGATTTTTTGCTTTTAAATTTGATATAAGAAAAATGTAAGTGTAATATATAATCTTACTTAAAATTTGTATTACTGAAATTATTTAATTTTGAAAGTATGGAAGATCTAGTTGATATACAAGCTGAGTTGCAAGAAGTTGAGGAAGCACAGGTAGATATCATACGAAATCCCAAAGCTTATGGTGATGATATAGGTATATACATATTTAACTGGCTTTGTAACATATTTATTACTGAATTTATTTTAGCGGAACAACATGGATTCACATGACAATATCCACAGCAATTTATTCCGACAACAATTATATATGAAGATATTTTAATTAGTAGACTTTAACAATGTTAATAGATAATTTATTATTTATTCAAATACTTTAGGGATATTTTGATATAATTTTTATTAGTATTAAATATAATATATACATTTATAAGTATTCACATGTAACAAATATTCATACCTACTTTATACATGATGCAGTATTTACACGTAACTTAGATATAATTATACCTACTTTATTCTATATTTTAAATTACATCATCATTACATCACTACAGTATGACAATATGTCATACTTATCTAATATCATATAATAAACATATTCAATTATCATTTTCACTCAATAACTTCAGCTCCAGTTTCAAGTAAACTTTTTCCAATACTGACTGATATTTTTCGGTGCTTGCATCTTCATCTGTTGCCAATGTCCTCGAAGACGCTTTGAATCTTTAACAAATCCTGTAATAAATATATCATATTACTTCCCTTAAGATAAATGATTCATTTATAGCCAACAAAGTGACATATATATATTAAATATATTACATAAATACATTTATATCACACCATCCACCTGCTACAGAACTAATATTTGCAAATAAAGCCCACATCATACCATAAATACATATTAAACGAAATTCTTTCTTTGGAGACTGTGGTTAAGTAAAAAACTTAAAAAAGGTATATAACCCCTTACCACAATTATTATACATAATTACTTACATAATTAATACACAGTTATTATACATATTAAACAGACTTTTTCTCATCAGTTTGCTTCATTGCATCTCATGGGTACTTGGAAACAGCATTCAAAAAATTATAATTAAAATTGATTAAAATTTTGTTGATAATGAAATTATAATGAGACACCATGCACTTCCATTATTATTAAAATTGCTGTATGCCGATTATCCGTATACTTACAGTTAATGAATTCATTGTTATGATTTTTACTCTCAATTTTGTATCATTTCGTTATGTTTTGACAGTTTGCGCTTTTTCTTTTTGTAGGTTAGCTTTAATAGACACTTTAAACACGGTCTCAAACGCTATTAAGGATTTAGTAGCCTACTAACGTTAAAACGTTGTTAGTACGCATGAAACGCGACTATGAATACGGAAATTCTTAGTAGGATGTTAAAATGGTCTTAGTAGCGTGTTAGTAGCCACTAAAACGACTATGCATAAGGCTAATGGATTTCTTTACGTTGAAACTGCCAGTTCATATTTTTAAAATTTGCACCGGCTGCAAAGTTTTTTCAGTGATTTTTTTTACCAAAACGAATATTCTCCGTATTGTCCTAATTATTTATTAAATCCAAGTAATTCTGAACAACAATGTATTTAAACGTACGAGCACACAGACACGTAATGACAGCATAACACTGTCTAAATATTACAACACTTTCTTAGAGAGCATTTAAATGAGTTCACAATTAATGTTAACAAGTACCCGGATTCGAATGTCCAGCGAAATGTCCATTAAATTTATTCTGGGTGATGGTCGAGACATGCAAATCGATCGTTGTTACGCAAAGATCTTGGAGAAAAAATTTATTTAAATCGCGTTAAATGTATTTGGGGTACGCGTTTTTAAGGCTGAAACGGATTTCTAGTTAGTTCTACTTTTTGTTTTATTATTCTGAAATGAACGTAATACTTTATAATTTAATTGAAATATCTTAAAAGTTAATGTAAATCAGCGCGCAAATTAAAATCAGGTGTGGCATGCTTAATGACGATATTATCGTTAAATGTACACGCTGATTCACGGAAACCACATATCTGTCTGTTTTTAATTTAATATACAGGTTTTGGAACATAGAGAACGTTCTACGTTGGCCATGATTAATGTGGTCGCAGAAAAGAAAATAGGTCCTATGAGGTTCTAATAATAATACAATTAAAATAATTATTATTTACGTTGATGACCTTTATACGGTTTGGATATTTTCATGTGTAATATAGGTTACATAAATAAAACAAAATATCTACATAAGTGCACGTGACGAAAGAGCTTTAAAAATAATTTTTTCTATTTCGGTGCTATAAAGTGCACTTTTCGACACCCGTTTGGGTTGCATAAAGTATTACTTTTTCGCACGCAAAATTTTGTTTTTAGAGGTTGGTCACAAAAAAAGAAATGGAACTAAATCATATGTAAATGTCAAATATAAATGTGTATAACAAGCATGTGTAGTAAAAGTTGTATAGGTACAAAGAATAAAAAACACTTGCTAACATTTTATTTATACTAATTAACAATATAAATTGTTAAACAGAGTTGGAAGATCTAATGCTACTATTGACATTTACTTCCCATTTTGAATAGTGCAACTGTTATAAACGTTTACTGTAACACTAGAAGATTCATGTGCATTAATGGAGATTCCAGGCAGATTCTGGAAACACACTATGTTTTGTTTGAATTCCTGTTGATTCACATTGATTGACACATCACCATAGAAAATGTAAGTATGTATATAGAAGGCCCACTCTCTAAGAAACAGTTGGAACGAAAAATAGCGTCATCATGTGGATTCTTCTGAAAGTACGACTGCCCCGGCAATTTCAAAAATATATATTTGTGTACGTATATATGCATTTACAGTAGTTATTACATTTTAACTTAAAGCATAATATACGTTTACTATTTACATTTCAAAATGTTTTAGTTATCAGAGAATACAAGATACATTCATATTTATTTCTCTAGATAAGTGAAACATTAATTCATGCATATAATATAAGTTAATGTAATAAACTACAAAAGCATATATACATACACATACATCATATATATTAAAAAGGAACAGCAATTCTTTAAGTACAATAAATCGTGGACTATCAATTATAGGATTAGTTTTCAAATTAAATTCATTTGTTTTCAGTAATTTTGATTTGTTTTATAGCCAGTTTTGTCATTTCAATGGAATTTTAAATTAGTAAAAAAAAAATACACTATTGATTAGTTTAATAAAGAAACCATACATTTATCCAAAATGTATGTATTTATATGTGCTACTATGGTATAATAGTAATACATCAAGTGCATTAAAATGTATATACACATGACACATATTTAGATAACAAGATACATACTACAACAACAATTCATGTAATTACATACATTAGAGAAAAGGTATTTCATAACAATATAAGTACATATTTACAAATACAACGGATACTAGCAATATTAATAAGAAGCTTTCCATTTTATTCTTTTATTATACATTTCACTTGCTTGTTTATATATTGGGTCTTGAAAAGTGCTAATTAAAACTTTTCCTTTCAGTACTTTATTGACCCCATTCAAATAATTAAAACAACATAGTTTTGTAAATTTTTCAATAGTAATTTGTATAATATTAGAATTATGTTCGCAGTCTACTTGAAACTTAACATTAACATTTCTATAAATAATTTTTAACAATCTTCTAAATCCATTATTTCTAAAACAAAGTCTATGAAAATAGCGCTTTATAATGTTGTAAATTGTAACAAGTGCTTTTAAATATTCTGGTGTGCAATATCTCAATCTAGCTGGTATATTACCACCAAATTCTTTTTCATGAACCAATGAATGCCATTCATCCTGTATATCGGTACAAATGATATTCACTTTGCATTTATCGCAAAATTGGATTTCTTTTGTGAAGAAGTAGATGGTTGTGGTGCATTATCTGCAACATATATAAATTAAGACTTGCTGCATTTAAATTGGTATATTTAACATACTGGCTTCATTTGTTTTTTTATAGCATGGTTCTGTTTCAGTTACTGCAGCAGTAATACCAACTTCTTCTGTAAAAATTTTTTTTTTACTTAATTGCAATATTAATTTGAAGTGTTTATTTACCTGTTCTTTTAAGTTTAGACACCGCGACTTCACACATAGATGTTGGGTCTTCTCTAACATCTGTAATAGATTATTAAAGGCACATATTTTCACCTTGTTTTTAAAACTTTAAAATAGGATGTGAATATACATCATATTATACATGAAGTTTTTTATAAAAAAAATTTAATAACAATGCGCATAATAGCAATGCGCATAGGAATATAATTTCATGAGAAAATAGGTAAAAAAACCACATTAATCACCAATACATTTGTACATACCTTTACTGTGATGTGATACTTTCTCTGGTAAAAATAAAAATAGCAATGCGCATAGGAATATAATTTCATGAGAAAATAGGTAAAAAAACCACATTAATCACCAATACATTTGTACATACCTTTACTGTGATGTGATACTTTCTCTGGTAAAAATAAAGATGGTACAGCAGTATTTCTTAACCTCACGCTGCCAGTTATATCTGTTTTGCGAAAGTGTATATGGCATACTCTATGAGATCGATATACCAATTCTGGCTCCGAGGCATAAATAATGCTATTTTTACATGCAACAGCCCATCTATGATATAATCCCATATCTTTCTTTGGATTTGGAAATGTATGTCTTGGTGCATCTTTGCTTGTACAACCTCTCACAGCAAATTTTCTATGCCAAACCATTATGATCACTACAATCACACATTAAATAGGATTGAAACAGTGTCAATCGAAATATATTGATAATGAATCTTAAACTTACCTATTCACGTATGCACCAAGTATATATTATTATACTAATGGCAAATATTTACAAAAAAAAAAACTTTAAATTACGTATATATATATATATATATATATATATATATATATATACAAAGAACAATTTTTTTTTAAGATTAAACTAAACTTAAACCCAAATTTTACATAACAAAATAACACAGGAACGAACTATAAATAACATAATAAAAAGGACAAGATTTGAACAAGCGTAAGAATTCCAAACAAACCTAAACATGAATACTATTTTTTCGTTTTAATTTATATCAGTTGATATATTAGATTCCATTCAATATTGGTGGCGGCATCTACTGGTTCAGTCTGATAGATGCTCTCTACTTGTCTTTTTCTAACAAAAGTGTTCCACTAGCAGCTATATTAGTGGAATACCCATGCACATCACTGCCTATTGCATCAGAAGTCGATGGGTTCTGAATAATTTTAGTGGATGTATTAGGTGCACTAGACAGTATTTGAGCAACATCAACTTTTTTCATGGTGGAATTATCAATGTAACCTTCAGCCACTGCTGAAGATTTCCATCCTCCATGGCGCTTAATTGTTATTAAGTCACCTCCACTATTAGCCAAGTGTGTCACACTTGAACGCCTAAAGCATTGTCCAGTGAAGAGCTCAGGATTAGGCAAATTTAAGTAAGTATCAATAACTTTTGGTACTTTTCCTATAGTATTAATGCCGATTGGATTATTCACCATTTCTATATTGCAGGAAAAAGCGTTTATGTGTAACATGAGTGGGACGAAGTGAATAATATTTTTTAACCAAATCAATCCATAATTTTTCTGTTATAATAAATTGTCTTGGAATATAAGTTTTAGTATTTGGCACTCTAACCATTATGACATCATTTTTAAACTGTATATCATCTAAAATCATGTTCATGATTTCTTCACGACGACAAGCTCCATTATAACCCATTATAAGGATAACCTATCAATATTAATATGACTATTATAACAAAATAATGTAGAACATTAATAAAATACTATTACAAGGATGTTTGTATTACTTACTTTCATTGCTAATATGTTTTATCATCGGCTTCTATTATAAAACAGTTAATATGATCTATTTAAATATGCAAGAAGCCTAGAAAATTTTGAGATATCTATATTTTTATAAATATTTAAACAACATCGTAACATCGAATATGTGAACCACAAGGTCGATGCCTTTTTTATCTTGCTTTCCTTATCAAAATAAGCAATAATTACATTTTCAGTAATATTCGCAATATTATTTTCTTTACACCAAGTTAAAAAGTGCTCGTATTGCTTTTGATAAATATGTCGAGACTTTGTTGGCAAAAGATTTTGTAAATTATCTTCTGCTATTTTGCGAATCTCTGGGGGCGTGCAATTATTTGCTTCGCCCATTTCGTTAATAATTTATTGCATAAATCAATCTAAATTTTAAACTTAAAATGACATATAACACCGCCGATTTTCAAATATTTAAAATGCTCTAGTTAAACATCAATGCTACCAACTTCAAAGAAAGAAAATTTCTACAATTTTCGTACAAAACATGCCTCTTATTTTAAGTCTTTTTGAACTTTTAATGTCCGAAATAGAAAAAATAGTATAAAATACACGTTTCATAAGACATTTTAGTGCACTTGTTCTTTAGAAAACTCGCTTTGCGGCTCGTTTTTTAAACTTGAACGCGTGCACTAAAATCATGTCTTATGCAACTTGTACTTTAATATACTATTGTACAGGATTAGTCAATATTCACTCTCCAACCCTTGCATATATGTTCTACAACTAAAAATTAGACAAAGGTGAAGAATAATACAATCTCGAAAGCTTTTTCTGGCAAAATTGAAATAAAAAATTACCGAACGATTCGATGACTGCGGCGTAGATAAAACCACGCGTAAGCAGAATTCGTAAATACGAATTCTGCTTATGCGTGGTTTTATCTATTACGGGGCTAGAGTAGGGGGCACTCGAACACGCTACTCAGTGCCATATGCACTGTTTTTGTACTTATTGGCACTGGAGACAAATATATAAATCTATCTTTCTATAAATATAGAAATATAGATTTATATATTTGTCTCCAGAGCTCATAAGTACGATAATAGTGCATATGGCACTGAGTAGCGTGTTTGAGTCCCCTCACTCTACCCAACGGCAGGCCAAAGCTGCACGAGGCAGTGTTGATCTCGTTGAAAGATTTACTTGACTTTGACGCTATTATGTGTATTTGACTTGTATAATTTATTGACTATTGAAAGCTTCAAAAATATTTTTAAATTCAAAATGGGAGGATATACTAACAGAGAATACGTCGATATGATAGAAGTTTTAGGCGTTTGTTATGATAACGCCGGTCTGCCGAGCGTTTGTACAGAGAACAATTTCTGAACCTCCATCATCGAGATCACAACAATGTAGAAAGACGTATTGTGGAAACAGGATGTATCACTACAAAACGTTCTTTGCATGCCGGTCGACCTCTAAAACTTACATCTAAAACATACTCTGTTCACAGATGTTGTTACGCTTAGCATATAGAATATTTTATATATTTTTAAATTATATTTCTTCTTTGAATATCTCAATATTTAATAAAGACATGTTTCTGTGTATTCGTGTCCAAAGAGAAAGTTTTTCTTTTGTTATATTCTTGACCGAGACCCTTACTTTTCTACCTGACCCAATACCGTCACTGTGGAATTTCTATTTACATTTCATTAAATTGTTTTAATAGAATTATTATACATCTTCCTTTATATGTTGTGTTTCATATCATTAGAAAGCTTATGTCACAAGGGTTATTTGAATAATATTTATGCAATCGATAGAGCACATCTTCAGGTCGCGCTTCTTATTTAATTAGAATTCAAGTTATCGACCCTCTCTTCGACAGATCATAAAACAGACCGTTTTCAAAACCAGTGCTCTTTTTCGATACAAAACTATCAGTCCGAGTTTCTCTTTAGAACCTTCGTGAGTAAAACATCCCCCATCGTACTGTCCAGGTACATGACACGATGCCGCCCGGCGTCTTTCGCTTCTAAGAACACGTGACCAACTTGGCAACTCAAAGGTAACTCTGTATTGTTCTATACAGAGGTTATTTTATATACATTAATTAACCCATAATTTACTGCTCAGTTTAACGTTCGTTTCAGAGTATTTTTGTGATAATTTTCATTTACTTAATTACCGCTCCTCGTGTATATATTGCTTTGTTTAATTACTTTTAAATATAACAATTTTAATTTCTTTCTTATGTAAATATCAATTAAGGACAACATGTGTTTTATTTATTTAGTAAGTAAGTTGTAGTATATTTATTTTAATTAACCATCATCACGCACGTCCTGGACCTTTGAAGGAACTTCACCACCACCAATTAATTGTTTTATTATCAAATAATTTCATTATTGTTAGCACGGCAACTACAACCCAAATATCAACAGCAGGAGCCCGCCGTTTGTAATAAGTGTCGCCCAAGCCGTTTGTAATAATGTCTACGAAAATACAACTTGTATCCATACCACCTATAGCCTGGTCAAATGCTGCATCCCGGAGATGACCTATTAAGAATAAATTTTTGCACGTAATCATTCAAAATTCAGAGTAATCCTGACTTTTTCCATAATATTTTGTTTATCGGTGAAGCGCATTTGAGGCAACAAGGAGTTTTCAATCAACACAAACTTCATTATTGGCACTATGAGTAATATCATATTGTACGTCGGGAGAATCAGCAAAGAAGATAGGTATTTTGAGAAAAAGTATCAACGGTCCAAATTTTCTACCAAGAATACTGAATGGTGAAAATTACAGTAATTTTTGCTAGAACACTTTGCCAGGTCTACGAGAGGATATTCCCTTACAAGAACCTGCAACAATGTTTTTTCAACACGATGGAGCCTGCTTGTACTACCGGCAATTCTAAATTTCTGGAACTTGCAATTTCCAGAAATTTTGAATCACCGGTTTCCTAATAAATGGATTGGTCACGGTGGACCAATAATGTAGCCAGCCTGGTCCCCGACTTAAGTCCAATAGATTTTTGACTGTGGAGATACATTAAAAAAAGGTTTATCTTACTGTGTCTGCTGGAGTGAGTGACGTTATTGTCCGGATTCCCAAAGCAATAGCAGATATAATTGAGAATAATTTCAATTCTGTTGCCGAAAACTTCAACCATAGGTTACATATTGCAGTGATTTTTTCCCTGCAGAAGAAGGAAGAAAAGAAGAAAAATTATATTGAACATTATCTGAATAACATTGATGTAAAAATGAATTTTATTTTATTATGTGTATTTTATTTCAGACTGATAACGATAAAAATTTAAATTGTAAATGATAAATTTTGTAATGTTTGATTTTGATCCATGTCTGTAGATCGTCCAGGCTTAGTTTGATGCTCAAAGTCGCCGCCAACCTGGAAGTCATATCTAGTACGGAGAGATATATATATTTTCTCTATCTTGATTTGTTATATTAGGTGGGGATGACCTGGCGTTTCCTGGAAATTAGATTTGAGAGATTCACTAGTGCCTTCTGAGATAGGTTGTATTAATTTAATATTAAACAAGACTTAATTTTGTTTAATATATATATATATATATATATATATATTTTGAATAATTCGTTTTGGTTGTTTGGTGCTTCGATTGTGTTTAAAATTCATTTGTCGTGGTTTTACAAGTCTTGTATACTTGTAATAGATTTAATTTAAAACACCTATCTGAAGAAATAAATCTCTCGTGTTGTGTTTCGATACATTAATTAATGTAGGTACTATTTAATTATTATAATTTAAATATTGAAAAGAGCTCTATAATCTAATGATTTGTAATTTTGTAAAATTTTTTATAATCAGAAAAATATCTAGAAAATTTGTCAGACTGTTTTTGTGGAGTTTAGTTTTTATTCACATAAATATTTTAATACGATTAAAAGGTGGGGAAATTTTTGTTTTGGTGTCATATTAAATGCACGCATGACTGTAAGGATTTTGCGCGTAAGATAGACAAATTTCTGTCTTGACGTTTGAATTTGGGGTTAATGGTTTTGTTGACATCTGATAAATTTTGTTTTTATTTTTATTTCAAATATTTGCTCGCGGTAATTCACTTGGAGTTTTTTTACAACTTGTATCTTCATATGATATCCAAGTTTTTTTATCCTCGTAGCTGTGTTATTGTCAGTTCAACGTTACACTTTGTAAAGTTGATTTTCTTTTATTTTTTTTTAATAAAATTGTAAGGGGGGAAAATGCTTGTATAATTTGTCTTATACCCTTTATTATTCTAATTCCATTGCCCGAATCCGTGAGGATTACCCCTGGAGAAGAGAGCTCAAGGAAGGCGACCCGACTGAAGATAGCTGGCAGAATAAGTTGCGGTGTGAATTTAAATTTAATAAGCAATTAAAAGCACAATTCACTGCAATATCTGTATTAACGAAAATGGTATTCATTTTAAAGATTTGTAAAGGAATTAGTTGTTTTGTTTCCGTTTAGTTTAGCTCGGTCCATGTAGTTTTTATTTTTGTAATATTACAAGTTTTTTTGTATTTGAATTTGTTAAGAATAAATAGAAACTTAAAAAATGTTCATTATTTACAATTTTACCTGAAAATGAGTTCGCTTTCGGGATTTTAGTATTTTTTATTTTTGTCTTATTTTTAATTGTAGAATATATAACCGAGGGCAGCGAAGTGAATACTAACACATCCTGTATATGGAAGATCAGGACAATATAATATTTTAAATTATATCTCGGTCCACATTGTATATTTCGTTACATACAAACAACCATCGAGTTGATGCACAAGTTTGTAGCGTTTCTAACTTCTAGTATAAGAAAATATGTTATCTTAATATAGTTTTATTATTTAGTTGCATAAATTTTTAAATTGAAGTGAATTCGTACAAATATTGTAATTATTATTGACAAAAGAAAATTGAATGTTAAATAGAAAAAAAACAAGCATTTCCGATACATTCTTTTGTTTGAGTTCAACAGGGGAGTTAATGCAGTGGAAGCCACTAGAACCATTTGTACCATTTATAATGAAAACGTAAATCGAGCTATTATGAAACTCGTCTGAATCCTTTAATTCATGATGATCCGTGCCAATTAATACGAGAATTGGCCATTCTAACCAATCGACTAAGTAATAATAATAATAACTTTATTAGCAACTGCTATATACATGCATAATAAATTTTGAAAAACGTAAATCATTAGAAAATTAGAAAAATAATGTAACCATCCTCAGAAGACTTAAACTAAACGTTTTCCTTAACATATTCTATCACAAGGATCTTAAATATATTCAAACTATCGCTGGATTTCATGTGCGTAGGTAAACTATTAAAGAGTTTCAGTCCGTTCACAAACACATTCTTGGTTGTTTGCGCCCTATTATAGTTTTCAATATAGAAATCGTTGGTATTTCTAATTCCGTAGTTGTGAATTTGATCGACCGTTGTTAATTTACCACTTATGTAAGGAGGCATTATTCCAATTTTAATTTTATAGATGAAAACGATTGTCTTATATACTATGTATTGTTTTACATTTATTACTCTTAAAGTTTCTAGCATTAGATTAATTAGGGTATATCTATTACATTTTAATGCTATTCTCAAAGCCTTATTCTGAAGTTTTTGGAGTTGCTGCATCTCATTCCCATTTGTATTAAATAAAATGGTAGAGCAAAAATCAAAATGTGGTGGAATTAAAGACAACAGCAACCATAATATAATTGCTTAATGCCAATAAGACACCTTATTTCAGACCGGTATCTTCAAGTCTTCTGTCGCAGGTGTAAATGGTGTACTTTAAGGGAAAATACTCCGAATTAGAACATCATCCGATAACCAGGTCTCAGTAAGATTAAAATCTTCTGAACACAAAGCTGTAAAAATCTACATTTTTCATACACGTGTCTCTTACATTCTGATAATAATAAAGTAGTCAATTTGACAAACTTTTCGGAAACAATTCTTGGCAGACCCTTAACATATTTAATCCTAAGATTACTCTCAGAGGATAATGAAGGATATAATATTATATCCTTCATTTTCCTCTGTTCAGCTTCATAATACACAATTTGTTTCAGCGTTCTATCCAAAAATATGGATACTCGTTTAGAACAGTTTGGATTTCTTAAATTCTTCGCTTTTTTAATTAGTTTTCATACAATGCTCTTATCTCGAAGTGCCATCTTAACTGGTCTAGGTTAGATAGGTAAGGATTATTTAGAAAAAGGTGAGGTGTATTTTTAAAAAGTTTCGTAAATTTTGCTAATTTTATTAATTATATAACCAAGAGGCATAATAAAATATTTCTAACAATTCACTTAATATCGATTGATACAAATTCCTTTTTAGATTGTGCAAGTGATTAGAAATATCGGACACATTTTACATCACAGAGGGAAAAGGCATTTTACAGAAGACCATTCTGCAATATTTAATAGATCATACGCTGATTTTTTAAATAACAAAGCCGAAGTATCAAGAGTCTAATAAATTAAAAGAATTAAGCTAGGAGCAGCAGCAGGTTAAGATATTTTAAATGACAGCCTGCAGTGGTATAAGTATAACAAAAATTCATTGAGAAAATAAATTGATATAATTATAGGTTGTTCTAAACATGTATATATGCACTGACAGAGAAGTTCTTGGAATATATAAAGCTCTCTTGGCTAAAAATTTCTCTTCGTTATATAATATAATTTAAATGTTATATATATTATTAATTAAAGCATTTAAGTACCTATATAAAAGTTATGTCTGTATGTATCTGTTAGACATCAAAAATCTTGTTATGTCAGACTATTTTTATTTCCCTGATATGCATACGTTAAGTAAATTAAAATTAACCGAATGTATTGAGGTCGATGTTATATTATGTGTAAAAGTGTATAGTCTGTTAGCACTAATAATGATATGGTAATTCTAGAAAATTATATCACAGTTTGGTCTATACCAGGAGTAAGAAACGTCGGTTAATTTATTTCGTTGACTTCGAAATTCACTAATAAAATTTTGCGAGTAAATTATACATTTAATTAATTGAGATAAAACACATTATCTGAGTTGAATATTATGTATTAAAGCTTCTGTTCTCAAAGTTCTCAAAACTTGCTATTTCTGCCTCAATCAACCCGTTATTGCATTTGAATGAATGGATTTCGATCTCAACATCTTTTATTAAAACGGATTCTATACTACCCGATGAACGTGGTTTTAGAAATGCGCGTAATATTAACTTTTATAATTAATATCTACACTATATTAAGGAACAAAATAAACGTTTTTCTTCCATATTTTGCTGTGTAGTTGAAATAATCAACGTTTTGTTGATCATATTGCTTCTTCAGGACCTACTATCAGTTAAATAAAAGTAATCTTTGCCATAATGCTGGATACGTAGTTCGGCAATTAAGCTGTCATCATCAGCAGTGAAAGAAAGTATTACATTCGGAACACTAGCATACACTTTACACAAGCAAAGCACGCCACTATACTACTGTTGTATTAAAGCTGTATCATAGATTATTATGGATGAGCAACTCTTTCAAAACAAGTCATGACATTGTTTTCGGACCCCCAATGTTTGGAAGAGAAACTATTCCTTTTTTGAGCGATTATATGAAACTACTCGTTTAATAATAAATAAAAAATAAAATAATAAACAAAAATCGCGAAACAGTTCACAAAAAGTCCACGTAAACATTGAATTTTGAGAAACTTAAATTTAAGTCACTTACCCGTCTTCAAAAATGACACAGATATGTTCTTACGCCTCTCCTTGTATCTATTCTAAGAAGTCGTATAAGCAAGTACATAGAATTGAATGCGTTATAAGTAGAGAACGGACACGCTTACCACCCAGTGCAGTACTGGCGAAAGGCTTTATTTCTAAAATATTTAATTTTATTTATATAATTGGAAAACGAACGGGTGATGATCTATAAAATTACGAAATACATATTTATTTGTTGAAAAGTTGTATTTATAAAGTTTTTAATTTTATTTATATAATTGGAAAACAAACGTGTGGTGATCTATAAAATTACGAAATACTTATGTATTTGTTGAAATGTTGTATTTTTAAAGTTTTTAATTTTATTTCTATAATTGGAACATTTTTATTTGTTAATTTTGTCGTTCAAGTTGAGTAAAGGACTATTATTATTGACTAGCAATAGTTTCTCAAGGTTTTCTTCTGTCAATTTTGTTCTCTTTGAATTAAGTACATCCTTATAAATAGAAAACGTCCTTTCTACATCGCAACTGGTTATAGGTGCATACTGGAAATATTCTTTTATTTCTTCATATTTAGCCGTTAGATTTTGTGGAATTGTCTCCATACATAATTGCTGCAATGTAATTAAATCTGGATTTCTATTAAGAATTGCTTCAAACTTTTGCCGAAGGCCACATCCGAAGTCGCTTGGAATACATTTCAAATTATTAACAGCCACATCTAATGTGGTTAATCCGTCATTTAATTTGAAATTTCGATTTTCAAAATAAGTGATTAGTTTTGGCAATTTTCCAAAGTGTTCGTGAAGAAAGTACAACTGATTTTTTAAATTTGGGATTTGTGTGAGCTCCTTGCACTCACCAATACTTCTAGCATCCTCCTTTAGCAGTGTTACGAAATGTTTTAGACTATCGAAATTCTCTGCATAATAACTAGTAGCTTCCAGCCATGTTCCCCATCTAGTTATTACTGGAGTGGGAGGCAGTGACAGAGATGGAAATTTTTCCCTGAAAAGAGCTACTCTCAATGGTGCTTTTCTGAAAATTTTTTAAAAGCTGATACAAATCTATCAACTTCTGGAAAGGTGCTCTGATATATTCACAGATTCTGCGGAGAACATGTGCTACACAAGTAATCTGCAGCAAATTAGGATATGTTTCTTTTAATATATATGTAGCTCTGTCACTTACAAATAAATGTACTTTTTTTTTGTACCTGTCGTCGGAATGAAGTATATTTTGAATATTCTCATTAATCGTTTTAGCAACTGTTTCCGCATCAACTGTATTTATAACTTTTGTTGCTGTTACATATGCGTTATATGGAATAGTTGGATGTAGTACACCAGCTACAACATTTACCACACAGCGTCCTAACATATCCACCGTTTAGTCGGCGCTTATCCATATGTATTGATTTAAAAGATGGCTTCTAATGCGTTCTACTGTTCTCGTATAGCACCTAGAAACATAATATTTGCGTAAAGTTGATTCATCAGGAACATTTCGACCAGTATATTTTTTCAGAAATATTTTTAATGTGGGATTGCTAAGTTTATTTAATGGAATATTAGCCGCCATAAAAGTTTTACAGAGTTCAGATGTGTTTGCGATCCTAAGTGACGAATTTTTGACGATATTTTACGGATTTTGTAATAAATTTCGAAATAACTGACAATGGACATCAGTGGAATGGAATCAGAATGACCGTCAATCCAACTCGCCATTGTTTTACAATGCCGTTCTCGACATTCTTCCATATCATGTCTGAAAAAGTAACTTAAACAATGCTCTAGATCTAAATAAATGAAAACTAAAAATGTGTGCGTAAGTTATTGAAACTGAACGAAATTCAATGCACACTTACGTCGAAATAATTTGTAGAAATAGATTCAATCAAACGATATTAAACAGGATCTATCACAAAAATTACGATGTAATTAACAGTTAAAACTATGAAAACAAGAAACTTACAGCACTTTATTTATCTTCCGAAATATAAACTAATAAATAAAATACATTATAAAAACCCCGCTTCTATCTACGCTCACGAAAACACTTTAGAAAACACCATATTCTCCGAATACAATAGCTGGCTTGTCCATTGTTATCGCGGCGAGACCAGGTGTCCGAGTAAGTCAAACAAATACTTCATTGAATTACGCCGGGATGTACTGAGCGACGTTATACACAATTCCAATTGCCGATTGCGTTTTATGGAAATTGCATCCGTTCTCTAGTTATAAATATTACTTTTGTTTCTAATTATGCAAATAATTTCATAGATGTCCAATTCCTTTCGATTGTTTATATTTTTAATTAGTTTTAAACAATCTGAAGTAATATTATGATTGGTTTCTAATGCATGACGAGCAACATTCGATTTTTCCGGTCTACTGAATTTAATATGCGATATATGTTTTGTTTGACCAATATATTTTAATTTACAGTCGCTGCAATTAATTCCATATATGTCGAATTTCTGGCTTACATCTAATTTATCTTTTGCGTTCCCCATAATAGATTTAATTGAGTTTCCGGACCTAAAAGCAATTTGGAAACACTGTTCCTTAGCAACCCTATTTAGGTTTTGATGAAATGCTAAACACATGAACTTTTTATTCCAATTTTGTTGAGGTAGCAGACAATTGGAATGGCCGATTTTCTTTTTTTAAATTAGTTTTCCTAAATAATTTATTAATTATTTCTGTGTGAAAACCAGCAAATCTCGCAATATTTTAAAGTAAATCTAATTCGTTTAAGCAATTCTCTTTCGTCGACGGAAAGTTTACCAACTGATTTACTAGAGAATTGGACGAAACCGTGTTTTATTGGAAACTGATTGCCATTACTCTGTTTCCAGAAAATGTCAATTTACATTTCATGCTTATTTCTAGTAACTAGTGTATCTAAGAATAGTATACTATCTACTTTTTGAACGTGTGAGTAAGACGACTGTGGTTCCAGAGTGTACACGTGGGCGTCTTTTAAAGTGTTTAGCGATTTTTGTGTTATCTTTACACAACTCATATTCAACACTGTTATTTTTACCTACTGAGATGACAATTTAGTTGTCGAAGTACGTATTTAGGATATGAATATTAATGTGGTAAGGAATTTCATAATTTTTGTCTATTTTGCATTCGTAATGAACTCATAATGAAACCCAAGTCAGTATCGAAATGAGCTTGATTTCGATACGCTTTTTTTTCCAATGTTGGCATTGTTCGAACACATAAATAAATACCTTAATTCTTAATTGTTTTATTAGCTGTTTCACGTAACTGGGCTGGAGTACAGGATACAGGAGCTTCTATGTCACTCATATTTATATCTTTAAATAAAATATTAAATAATGTTCACAAAAGTTAATATATAATTTTTCACGAATAGCAATATTTAAATTTGAACATGTCAAGTATCAATGTGGCCAACTACATACTTTATATAACATAAACTTTGAATTTTCAAATTAAATACTTTCAATTTATTAATGTCAAACATGCAAAATAGAAAAAATAACATAAAAAACTCGTTTTATAAAACCTTTTGTCGCCCTCGTTCTTTAGAAAACTCGCCATTATCGCGTCTAGTTTTATAAACATGAACTCGTGCGACAAAATGGTGCCTTATGAAGTTTTACAAGTTTTTTATTATTAACTTCTAGCTGCAATTTGAATGACATCTGTTTGTTCATCTATAGATGTTTTATAATTTGGAATTCTATATATATTTCTACACCAATTATAAACAAATAATTTTACACATCTATCATTTTTTCAACAGTTTACCATCCTAAGAACAGTTATAAAAATCAAATTAATATGTATCAATAAAAAAATAAATGATTTTTTTTATTAATACATAAAATAATCGTCTTTATTGAAATTTCATGAAAAAGTGATACCTAAAATATTTAACTTCACAGAGGCAATGTACATTTATATGAGGATTTATTAGCTTTTTGATATTTCAATTACATTCCCGAGTAATAACCACTTGGTGCTCTTGGTGCTATTTTATCTATATGTAATATTTTATTATAATTAATACAGTTTTCAAAACGGAGTTAATTACGAGGTGCATTCAAGTTCTAAGGCCTCCAATTTTTTTTCTAACTAACTACTCACCCGAAAACTATGAAACTGGTGTTACTTCTCGACGTAATCTCCCTGCAGACGTACACATTTTTCACAACGTCGACGCCATGATTCCATGGCGGTGGCGAAGGCTTCTTTAGGAGTCTGTTTCGACCACTGGAAAATCGCTGAAGCACGGCTGGTGAATGTGCGGCAACGGACAGTGTCTTTCATTGTTGGAAACAGCCAAAAGTCACTAGGAGCCAGGTCAGGTGAGTAGGGAGCATGAGAAATCACTTCAAAGTTGTTTTCACGAAGAAACTGTTGCGTAACGTTAGCCCGATGTGCGGGTGCGTTGTCTTGGTGAAACAGCACACGCGCAGGCTTTCCCGGACGTTTTTGTTGCAGTGCAGGAAGGAACTTGTTCTTCAAAACATTTTCGTAGGATGCACCTGTCACCGTAGTGCCCGTTGGAACACAATGGTTAAGGATAATGCCCTCACTGTCCCAGAACATGAACACCAACATTTTTTCAGCACTGGCGGTTACCCGAAATTTTTTTGGTGGCGGTGAATCTGTGTGCTTCCATTGAGCTACTAGCGCTTTGTTTCTGGATTGAAAAATGGCATCCACGTCTCATCCATTGTCACAATCGACGAAAAGGAAGTCCCATTCATGCCTTGGTTGCGCGTCGACATTGCTTGGCAACATGCCACACGAGCAGCCTTGTGGTCGTCTGTCAGCATTCGTGGCACCCACCTGGAGGACACTTTTCGCATTTTCAGGTAATTATGCAGGATTGTGTGCACAGAACCCACGGAAATGCTAACACTGGAGGCGATCTGTTCAACTGTCATTCGGCGATCCTCCAAAACAAGTCTCTCCACTTTCTCGATCATGTCGTCAGACCGGCTTGTGCGAGCCCGAGGTTGTTTCGGTTTGTTGTCACACGATGTTCTGCCTTCATTAAACTGTCGCACCCACGAACGCACTTTCGACACATCCATAACTTCATCACCACATGTCTCTTTCAACTGTCGATGAATTTCAATTGGTGTCACACCACGCAAATTCAGAAAACGAATGATTGCACGCTGTTCAAGTAAGGAAAACGTAGCCATTTTAAGTATCTAAAACAGTTCTCATTCTCGACGCTGCCGCTACAATTCCATCTGCCGTACAGTGCTGCCATCTCTGTGACGTATTGACAACGAACGCACGCTCATTTTAAAACAATGCACATGCTTCTATCTCTTTCCAGTCTGGAGAAAAAAATCGGAGGCCTTAGAACTTGAATGCACCTCGTACAGTTAACAAAAATAATGCAATATATGCGATAGATAGGTTTACATCATTAGCACTTTTTTCTCTCATTTGATAATACAAAAGTGCTTGCTGTTAATAAATTTATCAGTTATACAAATTCTAGAGCTACCTTCTTTATAATTTGATGTTGGCTTACTAAATTACTAAAATTTGGTATGCTCTAATGAACACAATAGAAATTAAACTATTTTTACAAAAATATAATTAATCTATAGAATGTAAAGATAATACTACCTATTTAAAACTAAATAAACTGACCCAAATAAAAATCCTAACCTCTAACTGGAGACTGTGGCTTGTAATCTGAAACATAAATAAGAAAAACAACCTAACCACAATATATATCAATAAATACTATATACGTATTTCGGCACCTAAGTTGCCATCTTCAGTAGAATAACCTTAAAACTGAAAAATGTTAAACGTAGCGTTTTTAGCTAAGGTAAACCTTTGGTGAAGAGTATATCTTCTAAGGTTTACCTTAGCCAAAAACGCTACGTTTAACATTTTTCCGTTTTTAAGGTTATTTTACTGAAGATGGCAACTTAGTTGCCGAAATACGTATATAGTATTTATTGATATATATATTGTGGTTAGAGTGTTTTTCTTATTTCTGTTTCAGAAATAGCTAAATACAATTTAGTGTACAATATAAAGCTAATAAGAGAACTATGGAGAAATATATCTGCTATTAACATGCTTGACCAACAAACCATACAATAACTACTAAATAGAAAAGGAAGGATGTTGACGAAACATGTATAAAACATGTCTTATAAACATGTACAACCAGTAGCGCTCTACAATGTTTGGAAAGAGAACTACTATCTTAGACATAAACCATTCAAGAATGTACCCGCCTGCCTCTGTTTAAATTAGTCTCAGCCCGTGATGTATTATACTTGCAGTATTACACTAGTACACTATCTATGCAATAAGTGATAAGTGATAAGTACTTAATCGCCCATTATCAAAGTTGAAATGTACTGATCGTCTCGATTAACGCGTTCAAGTAATTCTTGTATATATCTAAGGCGGACATTGTGATCACCTGCTAACAGTTGATGCACTTCCTGTATCTTATACGGACAACAACGCTAGCCCTTTTTCAAAATGCTACTTAAAGATTCAGTAATTTGAAGTTCATTCGATACCAGTTTCAAATGATTTCTGTGAATTTCGTGTCACATTCAATAAGCTGAATATTGTTATCAGATCTGCCAGACCTCGAGGTGTAGGTAATCACTAATACATAATTATTCTTAAATATGACTAACCACCTTCGTAAAGCTTGGTCACTTGGAGTGATCGAAACATTTCAGATTCGATTAAATTCTCTTACAGTCGCTATATACTCGTCTCATTTTTGACTCTTTACTGATCTAAGACTGACTAATTGAGATTTTATTTTAATATCGTTGGTTTATCCTATGCTATTCTAGTCTAAAAAATTAAGTTAATTATTATTATTGTTATCACCGGTTTTTCTCACACTTCCTCGGAAAACATTTTGCTCAACCCACATATTAATGAATATGAGCTCGACGGACGCCACCGGTTTTGCGATATTAGTATGCATCATTTGAATCATAAAACGATATCGTTCCAAGCTCCGATCACTTCATTGATTTTCCACACCGAGCATATCTCTAATTTAGCATGGTATGAACAGGCCTGCCAAGTTTAACCCAGTTTATCAATTGTAAGAATTGTATTATTATAATGGCGTCAAGTTATCTCGCATTTCCTCAGTTTAGTCAAGAAACGTTTTACTCTACTCACTTATCTAAGGGAGGAGCTCGAAGGTATGGCTGATGTTGCAATATTGATATACATCATAGAAGGGTATTTACGAGAAGTTCTATGATGCAATTTATTGTTATCGTTGTTTATCATTTTCATGATCCTTTAAATTATTATTATTATTATTAATATTGTTATAAAACGAATTTCAACCAATAGTCTTCTGTTTTGCGAAAGACAGCTATTTATCACAAGTACCTGAAATAGCAGGATATAGCTTACAAGAGAAACTAATATTACAAATTAAATAATTTGGGAAAAATTCAGCCGAGGAAATCATGTTACTGCATTTTACGGACTCTAGCGCACCAAATAATTGACTAGGAATGCATAAATTAAAACTTTGTTTACTGTAAAACAATTTATTTAAGTGTATGCTGTAAACCTGTTGCTTTAATATATTTTTCCAGTTCAATCAATATTATTATAATATAATACGAGTACATAATGTATTTAAAATCATATATGACTGAATTCTGACACTTTTAACACCTTACTCAATTATTAACAGAGTCTAAGATAAGAACACATTTCAAGAAGTTAGTAAAGTAGAACCTACTAGAAATACTCCAAAAATTAAATTTAATCATATTTTCTGTAGCAAAACAAACCCTTGAAGAAATTATTATTTTACATATTGATCCGTAAAAAAAACGGGAAGTCTAAAGCACCGGAGGAAGACTGTCCATTCTTATGTAACGCAGCGGCGCGCGGCCACCGCCCGATTAAAGAATTCGCACCGGGCCAAAAACAACGACGAGACCACTGACCCACACCGCCGAAACGAAACGCTAGACTATCTCTTTCCGACATTCACACCCTTTCTCTCTTTCAGAGCGAGTATCGTGAAAAGAAAGTGCGCCTGCAAACGTGCAGTAACTGGTCAGCGATCCCAGTTAATCGTGCTGGACTGCCTTTCTGCTTCTACCAGCAGCTAACTGGGCAGAGTCGTTCTGGGCACGCACACTGCCCGAAATATAATGAGAGAGATAAATTGTTGGAGAAGGTGGAATATGAGAAAGTGGAAAGACGCCAACGCAAAACCATCGATAATCGACAATTTAAAGCGGGAATTCGAACGTTGCGTAAGGCAACGAACCTGTAATAATCAGATCACTTTCATATGGTGTGAACATATTGTTACTTTTTTTTATTTTTTAATATAATGGAAATTCTTGAAATACTATTTCAGACTTTTACGATTATGTATATTCAAATTAAATACGAACGAAAACGTGTTATTAAATTAATTAAATTCAATACAATAGCCTCATTGAATAAAACTTCTAAATATTTTATCAATAATTTATTTAATTGCGCTTAAAATTATATTATTCACTCTTCTGAGAATCTATACATCCGCGATCGGCTAACACAGGCATTTAAAAATGATTCTGGAACTATCGAATTTTTAATTTAGTCATTAATTGCGTATATTTCTATTCTAATTATGTCTTAATTGCGAGTTTCATTTATTATCGAACTATTTTCTACATGTCAAAATTATACTGACCCCGTATTAAAATTGACAAAATTAATAGCATCATTTAAATTACTAGTGTAGAAGCTATTTAACCCATCTCATGTGACGTATCATTTCGAAGTACTTTTTTCAAGGAAAATTTGAATGATAATAATTGCATTGACATCACATCACAATCCTTTACCGCGTCTTTAATTAATTTTAATTCTTTGAACATCGCTATTTGCAATATGGTTGCTTATCCTTAATCTAGATCATAAAAACGACCCTTTCTACCGTTGGTTTTCTCTAGACAAGATCTATCAGTTTTTAATCTTCAAGGAGTAAACATCTCTCACCAAAAGTACTCGTTCAAACATACACAGCTTTTCTTTCAGTTTTTTACCACTTATCCGTTCGCGACATCATTCAAAGCAGATGATACAATCTGTATCGACCAATGCACATACTATTTTAATCACATTCACAAATCCATTATTTATTCCATTTATTCTTATTTGTCGTTATCTGTAAATATAAACTCACGGACAAAAATATTGCATATTTTTTAGGCTAAAGATAAGATCCTTCCAACAGACCGTAAAATTTATAAAACTTTAGAAATCATTAAAGGACCTCAAAGGAACTAATTTACCATATAAACTAAGGGTTGGAAACGTACCCTTAGGTCAAATAAAAAATAAAAAAATAAACTAACCCTACATTTTGTATATTTTTTATACGTCCAGAACACGTCAAATCCAGGATAATCGTGTAAATTGTGTGTGCTACTGTTGAAATAAAATATCGCTTTAAACTATTTATGCTATACCAATCTTCGTTTTGTTTAAATAATCTCGTAAAACGATGTTAAATATTGTTAATTTTAGGGTCCATTTTCGCATAAAAATTGACATTATCGTAAACGTTTGAAATTCCAGACTGCCAACTTAAACACATAGAGTTTTACTATTTATATTTTTATGTATCCATTTCAAGTAAATTTTGCCAAACGTCAATGATTGATATATGTGAATTATTTCAAATTAAAAAAAAAATGAAAATTATAGCGATCGCAAGTCACTGCCCCCACTCCTGTGTTTGGGCGTTTTGTAAGCAGGTTTACTGTTTATGGCGTCGCTTTGGTTCACTCGTGGCCTCTGGCCCTAGGTTTTTTTTACAATTGACGTAGAGAAAAAATTAATTGATATAGATAGATATCATAACAGTAATATTTATTAGTAAACGTTTAAGTTGGCGGTCTGATATAGCTAACGTTTATGATAATGTAGATTTTTATGCGAAAATGGACCCTAAAAATAACAATTTTTAACATCGTTTTGCGAGATTATTTAAACAAAAGGAAGATTGGTATAGCATAAATAGTTTAAAGCGATATTTTATTTTAACAGGAGCACACACAATTTACACGATTATCCTGTATTTAACGTGTTCTGGACGTATTAAAAATATACAAAATGTAAGGTTAGTTTTTTTTTTTTTTTTTTATTTGACCTAAGGGTACGTTTCCAACCCTTAGTTTATATGGTAAATTAGTTCCTTTGAGGTCCTTTAATGATTTCTAAAGTTTTATAGATTTTACGGTCTGTTGGAAGGATCTTATCTTTAGCCATTTTTTATTTTTTTTGTGTGTAATCTTTCTGTAACACTTACGCACAGTATGTTGGTAAGTGTACTTTTTTGAAGTGTTCTATGTGTATTAGCATATTATTACAACACAACTGAATATGTAAAAATAAATACCTATGTTTGTTCACCACTAGTGAACTAGCATTATTTTACTATTATGCCATTTGATAGTGTGCTTTGGTAAGGCAGAATGATTGCCCTTTTGTTTTATATTATCAAAATTATGTTTCTAGTGTGAGTTGATTCTTTATTTTTTATTGGTAAAATGCCACTTATATTTCTATACGTAAATGCTGCGTTCGTAAGGTCATGTGATAAGAAATGAGTCATAAATAAATCATTTAATATTATGAAAGGATTTGGAATTGCTGAAATTCCGGAATGCCGGAATTCCTGGTAATTAGGTTAATTAAGAATTGCTGAAAAAAAAACAAGTCAATCAACGGGAAACGTACAGACGCGTTTCGTTCTGGTTGGAACTTTTCAATGCACGGCATTCCTCGAAGACGGACATTGCTTTTCATTTCTATACTTTCTGTATATATAGTTAATATTTTGAACTTACTGCAAGTGAGAATTAATGAATATTAAATCTCATTCTTACATGTAAATGTCGACTTATGTGATGCGTTCATAACTACAATCCGACAAACTAAGTTTGTAGCAGTATGCAAAACACACCCTTTCGCGACAACGAACTTCCTGGTAATTAGGTTAATTAAGAATTGCTGAAAAAAAACAAGTCAATCAACGGGAAACGTACAGACGCGTTTTGTTCTGGTTGGAACTTTTAAATGCACGGCATTCCTCGAAGACGGACATTGCTTTTCATTTCTATACTTTCTGTATATATAGTTAACATTTTGAACTTACTGCAAGTGAGAATTAATGAATATTAAATCTCATTCTTACATGTAAATGTCGAGTATTAGTTGTACTAATAAGAAAAGTTAGAAAAGATACTATTGACTACATTTTCCATTACTATTTCAAGATGAATGCAGTTTAATTGAATATAATCTACCACAAAATTTGTAAACTCAGTTTGAAATTTCTCAATGCAGTCCTGTATCGAATA
Organism: Melolontha melolontha; assembly: GCA_935421215.2. Taxonomy (NCBI): domain Eukaryota; kingdom Metazoa; phylum Arthropoda; class Insecta; order Coleoptera; family Scarabaeidae; genus Melolontha; species Melolontha melolontha. The sequence continues at coordinate 90,500,181 of OW285242.1, read as the reverse complement.
AACCTATACAACACCACATTTGAAAATAACAATAAATACACGTGGAGTAAGATAAGATAATATTTAATATATAAAGATAGGCAAAGCATTAGTTGATGGAGTTATTAGTGTACGCGACACAGATCGCTAGTAACCGCAGTGTAATCTAGTTTAAATCTATATTGTAACGTATTGTCAAAACCGTAAAACAAATAAATTTTTTTGTTAAATTTCAACGCTCTCGAAATTTAACTGGCGCAGTCAGGACGGATCTTGGCAACCACTGTTGGAGAATTACAAACGTCGAAAATAGTGAGTGTGAATTTCAATTCTTTGGCCCAGAGAAAGAACAAAAAAGACAGTACGAGCAATTAGATTCAACGACGGTTACACAAGGCCTGGAGGATCAAAATTTCCAAAAGGTGCAACGTTTGAACTGGGACGAACGCCGAAACGATCAAAATCTCGTCGAGGTACCCATCAACGTTATAAAAATTAAGAAACACGACTGGAGGATCAAAATTTCCAAAGGTGCGATATTGAATTGGAAAAAACACGGAAACGATCAAAATCTCGTCGAAGTGCCAGTCAATATTATAATTAAGAAGAAGCAACAAGCAACAAGCAAACAAAAGAAGTAACACAAGAAAACAACAATACTTAACAAGAAGAATAACAAGCCAACAAAGAAACCAAACCAATACAGCAACTAATAAAGGAAGTAACACAAGAAAACAACAATACTTAACAAGAAGAATAACAAGAAGAATAATAAAGAGAATAACACAAAGAACAAGTCAACCAAAATCGAATGAAGATCTTACTAACAATTCTGTAAGTAGATTTTTAAATTTCTTTAAATGCCTACAATTTACTGTAGCGATTGCAAGTCATATTTTTGCTTTTGTGAAAAACGTATTGAAATACACGACGGAAAGCAAACAGATTTACCGAAATTAATACCACTGTCAAAATTCAAGTGTCTTTGCAAAATTTGTATACCAACTTTATATGTCAATAGAAAATATTTTAGAAGACCTAGTAAATTCAATTAATACATTAAATTTAAACGAAATGCCTAACCAAACTTATACGAGAAGTTCTATAAGCCAAGCAGAAATCTGCACGATACCAATATACAATGGTGATCCAAATACATTACCATTATTTATTGATGGATGTGAAGATTTGATAACCCTTTAAACCCATATTTAATAAGAATAATAAAATCAAGATTGAGCGGAGAACCGCAATCGATAATAGGGGCAAGAAAATTAAAAACTTGGCATGATATTAAAGCATTACTAGAATTAACATTCTTAGACCAGAGATCAGAATATTGTCTTTTAAATGATGTAACAATGGAACAGCCTAGGCAAAATGAAAATCCTTACATATTCGGACAAAGGATTAGGGACATGTTAAATTTACTATTAACTAAAATGCAACTAGATACTGAAGAAGAATTAATACCGTTAAAAACAAACATGTATAAGAAAACTGCATTACAAACATTTAAAAGAGGATTAATGAATTACAGTAGAATTGGCGAAATAATGTATTTAAAAAATCCAGAGACATTAGAAAATGCTCTAGCTGAAGTACTAGAATACCAAAACTGGCAGTACAGACGCGGAAAATCAACAATGACGCAAAATAACTACAAAATAATACATCAGATAACACCAGGCACATGAAAACACCAGCTCAACAAGAACAACTTCCACGAATACAACAAGTGCCACGAACACAACAATTTCAATACCAACCACAAGTAAAACAATTCCAATATCAGCCAAAAACAAATTATCAAAATGCATTTCCTATCAAACCAAATTTCCAAAACCAAAGTAAACAAAATTCCCATATTAAGCAAAATTCCTTTAAATTTGCAAAATCTCCTGCACAATTAATGGAAAGAAGAAAACCTAGACAACAACCAATGGAAATTGACCCAAGCATGAGCCGAATGAGACAAACATCATATGGATCATCAACATCACAGCAAAAATGGAAACTTGAAGAAATGAACAATCAAGGCCAAGAAGAAGAAGAAGAAAATTCAGATTATGAAGAGTATGGAGAATCAGAAGACTACGAATATCAACCAATTTGGGACGAAGATACAGAACCATTTCCATTCGAACCAGAGGAGCAGCCAAATTTTCCAATTGGAGCCTCAGCGAACGAGACACCACCGAATGTCCAACAACCGGTATAAAGTTAAGAAATCATTTAGAATTTAATCAACAACATTGTGTACGATTACCTTATATTTATGTACCAGAAATTAATGCAAAATTTCTAATTGATACAGGTGCATCAGCATCCTCAATTTCAACTGAAATAGCTCAAAATCATTTTCCAAATTATATCAAATATTCACCATTTTCAGTAACAACAATGCACGGTACCACATATCATAATTACGTTCTTAGAATACCTTCTTTACACACATTTAACGCGTACGGACAAATACACGAATTTAATATAGTAGATTTTTCTAAAAAATATGATGGACTAGTAGGTTTAAGATTATTAGAAAAAATGAATTCCATAATAGATTTTAAAACTAAAAAACTTCGCACAAGTTTCGCGGAAATACAATTATATTTTGACAACCCAAAAATTAAAATAGGACCAAGAGAAAAAAAAATAATTAAAATACCTGTAGATCGAAATCTAAAAGAAGTACATATAAATCATCAAAGAATAGCACCAGGAGTAGAAATACCTGAAAACATCACGACCACAGAAGATTACCACGCAATTACTGAAATCGTAAACTTCAATAACTACCCAGTGGAAATAAACTTCGAAAAACCAATTTTAACTGAAGAATACAATTATGTTGAAGAAAACACAATAAAAGGAAAATTATCAATGAAAAGGATTAAAGAAATTCAAAGAAGAACATTAGAGGCAAAGCTACGATTAGATCATCTGAATAAAGAAGAAAAAGAAATGATAAGAAAATTATGTATAGAATATCAAGATTTATGTCACAGTGAAGAATTACCTTTAACATTCACATCAGAAATTAAACATCAGATACGATTAAAAGATGAAACTCCAATATATCAAAAGCCTTATAGATAATCGCCAATACAAAGAGAAGAAATAAAAAATAACAAATAAAGAGCATATTAGAACAAAACATTATACAACCCAGTATAAGCCCATGGTCAGCACCAGTAGCGATAGAACCAAAAAAAATGGATGCATCAGGAATCAAGAAATATAGAATGGTAATAGATTATAGAAAATTAAATGAGAAAACCATCGACGATAAATTCCCAATTCCTAATATACACGATATATTAGATAAATTAGGAAGAGCTAAATATTTCACGACATTAGATTTAGCGTCTGGCTATCATCAAGTCGAGATGGAAGAAAAAGATAGAGAGAAAACAGCATTTAGCACAGAAGATGATCACTATGAATTTTTAAGAATGCCATTTGGTCTTAAAAACAGCCCAGCAACATTTCAAAGAGTAATGAATCATATTTTAAGGGGTCTAACAGTAGACACATGTCACGTATACCTAGATGATATAATAATATATGCAGCATCACTAGAAGAACATCAACAAAAATTAAAGAAAGTATTTAAACGCTTAAGAGAAGCTAATTTGAAATTATCAATGGACAAATGTGAATTTTTAAGAAAAGAAATTGCTTATTTAGGACATATAACGAAAGATGGAGTAAAACCAAATCCAGATAAGATTGAAGCAATAAAGGGGTATCCAATACCAAAAACACAAAAAGAAATCAAAGCATTTCTAGGATTATTAGGATATTACAGAAAATTTATAAAAGACTTTGCTAAAATTACAAAACCATTAACCAAATATTTAAAAAAGGGAAGTAAAATTGAATTCATAGAAGAATATACAACAACATTTGAACTTTGTAAAAAGATACTTTGTAATGAACCAGTATTACAATATCCAGATTTTAACAAACAATTTTTAGTAACAATAGATGCAAGCAATGTAGCAATAGGAGCAGTATTATCACAAGGAACGATAGGACAAGACAGACCAATATTTTATGCATCAAGAACATTATCGGAAACAGAACAAAAATATTCAACAGTAGAAAAATAACTGTTAGCAATTATTTGGGCTTGCAAACAATTTCGACCTTATATATTTGGAAAAAAATTTACGATAATCACAGATCATAGACCATTAGTGTGGTTACATAACTTGAAAGAACCAAACTCGAAATTACAACGATGGAAGATAAAATTAAGTGAATACGATTATGAAATTATATATAAAAAGGGAAAAATTAATAAAAATGCGTTTGCATTATCGAAAATCGAATTACATAACCAAGAAGATAATGTAGATGAATTATTACAAGAAGATTGATCATCTATAATACCACAAGTTGATAATGAAGAACTAGATGACTTACTACGAAATCTAGAACCACGAGAATTAACAATGGAAGAAATAATACAAAAATCAAGAAATCAGGAAGAAATAGATAACATTCTACAAGAACTAGGAAGAATAGAACATAATCCTAATAAACAACAAGAAGACTCACTGCATAGCAATGTAAATGTAGAACCAGAAACATCAATAACAATAACCGATATGGCAATAAATATACAGAAGATACAAGTATTCATAGAAACACATGTATTTCCTACAACAGTAACATTTGATACGAAAAATGCTAAAGTAATATACCACGCCAAATTGGAGAAGAAAAATCTGAAACAAGAATTGTAAGATTTAATAAAGGATATAATGCCTCAAGGAAATTACTACATATACACAACAGATGAAATTTATAAAGAAATGTGTCAAGTTTACATAGAACACTTCAATAACAACGGACCAAAAATTTATAGATGCTTCGAAGGGTAAGAATAATCGAAACACCAGAGGAAAAGATTGAAATCATAATGCAAAACCGTGAAGGAAAAACTAATCACAGAGGAATCAATGAAACTTTAAAACAGATAAAGAAGAATTATTACTGGAGTCAAATGAAGGGTGATATAACAAATTATTTTAAGAGATGCGAAATATGTCAAAGAAACAAATACGATAGAGCACCACCAAGCTTACCTTTTCAATTAACGAAATTAATAGAGAAACCATTTGATAAAATTCACGTTGATACGATATCAATAAATTCACAAAATTTCCTAACAATAATAGATACATTCACAAAATATGCACATGTATATCCAATTCAAGGAAAAACAGCAGTTGAAGTAGTTGATAAATTAATAGAAAGTTTTAGTATACACGGTTCACCAAAAGAAATTGTAATGGATAACAGTTTAGAATTTAATAATGCAACATTAAAAGAATTATTAAAATTATATAGAATCAATGTTCACTATACAACGCCTTTAAATCCAAATTCGAATGCACCAATTGAACGATTACATTCAACACTTTTAGAACATGTTAGATTAATAAAAAATTAAAAACTAACTCAAGATATAAAACAGATAATGAAATTATCACTGTTAGCATACAACTCGACTAATCATTCAGCAACAGGAACCTCACCTTTTGAACTCTTATATGGACACACTAATACAAAAGAACCAATGGACCTATATTACGATGAAACGTATTATCAAGATTATATTCAAAAACATAAAGAACGCACGAAATATTTCTATAATAAAATTGCAAATAAAATGCAAGAAGATAAAGAAAAGAAAATCATTAAAATAAATAAAAATAGAGAAAATGAAGAGATAAAAATAGGTCAGGCAGTATATGTAAAATCCCATAAATACTATTCACAGAAAACGAAAGAAAGATATCAAGGGCCATACACAGTTATGAAAATCAATGAAAATGGAACAGTTGAAGTTAAAACAAAAAAGAATAAAATTTTACGTTATCATATAAATTCATTAAAATTAGCGAATGTTCCAGAACCCTCATCGGAAGAGGATTAACAGTAGTATTAAGAATATCCATTTAAATGTAAATAAGAAATTTCCGTTTGAGCTACTAATAAATAACCTGTACCAAATAGAAAGTTTAATTCAAATTTAGAGTATATCAAACTAATACTTATTTTACATTTATATTGTTAATACCTATTGTAAGTAATGAAGCATTTCAATATTTTATGTAAAATGCTCTGCCCATTTACGAAGGAAATAATACTTTTAAACAAATTACTCCTAAAATTAAATATGTTGGCATAAAAGACAATAAGTATATCATATCAAATCAAATTTGTCCTCAAATATCGAAACAAACATTCTTATGTAATCATGATTCAGAATTTTATATTTCAAATAATTCATTATGTGAAGTCCATATTTTACAAATGGATAATAATTATAAAAATTGTATTTATAAATCTTTCACTATTCAAGATTTTGAAGTAAGAGACATTGAAAATAATATGAAATTAATTCTTAGTCCTACAGAAAATAAATTAATTCAAAAATGCAATGAACAAATTGATATTAAATTAATAAAAGGAATTTATTTGATTAATAACTTTAATAATTGTGAATTTTATATTAAAAACCAAATTATAAAAAATTATAAATCAACAATTAATATGAAACTAAATTTAATGGAATACAGTGAAAATCATAATCAAATTAAAACAATAAATTTAACTGAAGTAAGTATTTTAAATCTTTCAGATAGAATTAATAATCAAAAGGAAATGTTAAGCAAAATTACTATCTCACATAAAGCAAGAAGTTCTTTAGTTTATATAATTACATTCATATTAATACCATTAATACTTGCAATTCTTTTGTTTAAGTTATATAAAAAGATAAGGACTAAACAAAAGGTTAAAAAACAAACAGATGCCGATGAGAAAAGAATGCAAGATTTGCCTTTTTAAGGATAATCTCGCATGTAAAGCGGAAGGAGTTACGAGTCCATATATAATATAAACCATTCATAACTACCAGACGTACACTCAGCAATTTCATTCATTCAGCCGGATACACGTGGAGTAAGATAAGATAATATTTAATATATAAAGTTGGGCAAAGCATTAGTTGATAGAGTTATCAGTGTAACTGTACGCGACACAGATCGCTAGTAACCTCAGTGTAATCTAGTTTAAATCTATATTGTAACGTATTGTCAAAACCGTAAAACAAATAAATTTTTTTGTTAAATTTCAACGCTTTCGAAATTTAACTGATATATCGTCTGCAGTCACGATCTTTTTTTTGTACCACTAGATGCACTGATTTTTCATAGGCACATAGCAGGTGTTCGATACACGCCTTTTTGTAAAATAATAATTTTTGCTTTTAAGTCTTAAGTCATTAGCATTTTGTATAAGATATTTTTACTACCGCTTTATCGTTATAAAATTTGAAAAAGTTTGAATCTATAGTACCGCAGAAACAAATCTGCGTGATTTAACTTGTAATTAACTTAATAAATTAATTATTTCCCTTCTATCTATAAGTACATTCAGCTTTCGAAATATTTAGTATACTGTACTGTTTGCACCTTTGGCGATATCTACATTTGAATTTTATATAGATATATATATATATATATATTTTGTTACCGTATTATACGCGGTGTAAATCCAATTGAGTAATTCTATAAATAATGCATTACTTCGCGAAAAATGTAATTAATTTCAACAAGTGCCGACTACAGGCAAAAATATTAAAATGTGTTTCCTTAATGTAACTTAAGGCTCCTCGATATATTTGGAACCACAGTTCTTAATAGCTTAGTGACAGAGGCAAACCATGTACGTAGGTTCGAATCCTAGTTATGGGCGATTTTTTCTATAGAAAAATTCGAATAATTGGCGTCATAAAATGTATAAAACTATAGTTTTATATATACGACCCATTACAAAAAGACATTTTTTGGCACTGAATACTGCAGCGAAAATTTGATTTCCGTCACTACTTAGAGAAAATCCCATAACGTTAACTTTCGTCCCTAGTGACGAATATTACCTACTAATTTTCACCTGCGTCTAGTTACCAGCTGTTGCTATATCGCATCATTTTTAAATCACGTCAGTTTGTGCTGTTTGTAGCTTTATCATGATTTTTGATTCAGAAAATGATTTAGATATTCCCAATACACTACCAGAAATATTAAATCAAGCTGAGAAAACCTATGCGGGCTTATTACTAGAAAAATATGAAGTATGAAGTTCATGAAGAAGTCTACGTAAAATTCATTGAATAGAGAGCTGATAATAGCGTAAATTCATATTCAGAAATTGTGCTGCTTGCATATTTTGCAAAATTATGGGAAAATTTGAAGCCATCGACCTCATGGTCAACAAATTTTATGTATCAATGTTTAAATCATAAATAATTTAAATATGATCTATAGTTTTGTAATTTTTAATTGAAAATAAAGTATTTGCTTACATATTTTTTTTATGTTTGTTATAATGCCATAGGTGAGGTCGTAGAAAAAGTATAGTGTTTAACTCGTCGAAATCATTTTTCTAAGCTGGCGGACATTACCAAACTCGGCTTTGCCTCGTTTGGTAAACTGTTATCTCGCTTAAAAAAATGTTTCTTTCGTCGCCCGTTACACAATATACTATTAATTCATTCATTTAAAATAAGCTCTTACATGTTTCGGTAAGTATTACCTTTATCAAAGAATTATAAATGACCGATATTAATGTCAAAGTTATATAAGTGATGTAGTCATGGTGAGAGATACAAATTGTAATTATATAACAGCAACATATATTATGATGGTAAATTGCAGATCGTTACATGAGTAGGTTATAATATGTACTGCTTAATATTAAACAGGAAAATAGTTCAATTAACAACAGAAGTGATATAAAAAATCTAAGCAGTATATATTATCTCGACTTCTAGAAGAGATATTGTTTCACCGAACCTTTTAAAATTCGTAGATATATTATATATATATATATATCTTTTAACACTACTTTAATTCTCGCACAACGATTACTTCCGCACAAATATAGATTTATTTTACATAGGGTCCACGAACGTGACTACTCGCCTTGGCGATTATCGTGTAACCCCCGAATGCCAAACTTTTCATCGCGATCGTCTTCTTTTCGTAGATATTCGCGTGTATGCCATGAACATAGTTTCAAACGGTTATAAATATTTGAAATAGATTTTAATAAAATTGAAAATTGAAATATAGAAAAGTTAATATCAAAATAAATTAAATATGTGTTCATGTTGATGCATTTTTTTACATATATCAGACAACATCATTATAGCTACATTCAGGTTACAAATTTAATATACAGTGTGACATTTCCTTACATACATAACTAAATAATTACAAAGGATGGCCAAACTTGTATTTGTCTTTCTTATTAAATATAAATACCAAATGGAAATAATTAAAAAGGTTAACTTAATAAATACTATAATTAGTGTAATTCTCAAACAAAGATATTTATGTTGTGCATTCCTCAATTTTGCCTCCTTGCATGGGCATCTAATTTGTTCTTTGTTACTTTCTTTTAAAATGCTACCAGTATAATATATATATATATATATATATATATATATATATATATATATATATATATACGAATTATATTGAATTTAATTGGAGTGAGAAATGAGAATTATTAAAATCTCATCTCACATGCAATTGTCGCTAAATTTGTGCAATTGATTTTACAATCTGACAAGATTACTCCTGCCGAAGAATGTAGACGCAAACACGTCGCGACGTTAGCCATCCATCCTGTGCGGATAATGAAAATTGTATGAAAAAAACCACATAATATTTCAAATTTATTTATATTTATTTCAAAGATTACTTTTTATATTTTTAATTGTCATTTTCATAATTCAAGTCACTTACGCGAAATTAACAAGATAGCTAATTTATTTACATTCAAATTTTCTATCGATACTAATTAGACGCGCCCACTTTTTAAATTCTTCCAGACCCGCGAACAGGTTATTTTAATTCTAAACATTACACATAACCTAACATTGGAAAGCCAGGTGTAACTATTTGTAAATTATTATTTTAATTTTGTATTCATGTTTGAATCAATATTTCATTTACATTTAAATTATTATCAATTGTAATAAAAGTAAAAATCAAGGCTATTTTCGTAATTTCTTACAAGGCTTTGAAAAGAAATAATTGCTAGTGAGCGTCAGTAGAAAATTTTATAACGATCGCCAAAAAAAAAGTGCTACTCCGATTTTAAAATTTAATTAAACTAAAAATAATACTCAGAAAAGAAGCATTTAACCTTGGCGCTACATACGAACTACTTTTGGAGTCGATAATACCTGAGATCGGCAAGTAATCGTCCAACGCATCATTTTGGCCGCCGGCTACGAGCAACTCCTACGCCTTCGAACAGCGTATATACCTGCATCGTAGAAACGAAAACACCTTTATTTGATCCCGTACACCGACAATCCTGACCAGCTGATACCATTCTACATACCTGCACGCTTCCTACAAGAAACAGGTTTAATTAATTCAATTCATTTCAGTAAAAGTCTTATAAGAACTATTTTTTTAACAAGACAAAATTTTATTAAATTCCTAACTCTTTGATTTTACTTTAAAAATACATTTCTATCTTGCTCAGAATTTGTGAAAGCAAACTTATTATTAAGAACTGTAGTACTTACCCTTAATTTGTTTGTTTATTTATTTATATTACAATATACTTTACATTAACATTGCTATTGAAACATAACCTTTAGTTCACACGTGCACACCATATTAATTCCTTGTTTTGTCGTTAGGCACGTGATTTGTTCACTGTTTACAGATAACTTATAGTCAATAAACATTTACACTTATTATTTTAAAGAAACTCTTTTATTTATCATTTCGTAGCTAGAAATAACTTTGTAATATTATTAAACAATTTTCCATCATACACATAGGGGTAAACTGATCAACGAGGAACCGGAGATAGGGTCCAATTTTTGTAAAATATTATACTTGCTCTACCGACATCTAGTCGCAACCTGAGACATTACGTGAGAGTGGCTGATGATCTAACGTCACAAGTTAAAATAAAGGCGCCCAACTTAAAGTACAATTCCCGTACTATTCAATTAATACTATTAATATCAATTAATATCGCTGAATATTATTATTATTCTATTATTATTATTCCTCCGCACATCAGCGCTTTTACAATATATATATATATATATATATTGAAATGGGACGCTGATGGCTGGTGATAATAATAATTATTATTGCCAAACCAAATTATAAAATATAGTGAATTATCTCTAATAATTGTATTCATAAAGGCCCCAAAGTTGGGCTGACAATTGAAATGGCGCTGACGAACTACGTTCGAAGGATTTATGAACAAATTAAAATTGAACTTAGAAAATTAATCTATAGAAGTGGCTGTTGTGTATCGTCTTTATAAATACAAATTTTGGGCGCCATAAGTATGAATATACTTAAATTGTACGACGCTATCTGGGTGTATAATTGATAACCCGCTAGCAGTCGAAGTGCTTGAGAACTATAAGTTATTAAATAAGATCGGATCTTCGTCGGTCTGTGCTTACCCCGTAAGAATAATGCTATAATTAAACAATCTAACAAGTAAAACTCCACAATCAAACGCTAACAAATAAAAGATCAAATTTAAAAAATCAAGAAATGAAAATTTATTAACGTAAATAGATATCTGTAACACGCTTGAAAAATAACAATAAAAGCAAAAATAAGAAAACTGTAATATACGTGAATCCTAACTAAATAATAATAAAAAAATGGTATTACGTAATAATGCACATGTGTGACTTAATATAGATAAATGGTTGTGTACATAACAAGTAGTGCATATAAATATCAAATGTTGCTTAAAATTAACACACAAAAAGGTAAGTTACATGTTCCTTTTATAAGGATACTGTAAGAATGAATGTGATATTTAAATATATGTTTTGAAATGTATACATTTACGTTTATATTAAGATGTACACAATGTTTAAATTGAGTGTTTGATTATAAATAAATATTGATTTTAAAATGAAATTCTAGGAAATATTGGATATTGGAAGTAACCTGGTTTTATTTTCTCTGTATGTGTGGATCTGGTATCTGGTCAGGAACGTCGTAATAGGGCTGGATCTAAGTTCAGCAGCACCTTGTCGAAGTATATGCGTCGATATCGGTCAATGGCTCACGTTATCGGTCCGATGATGTTCCAATAGTGAAATTATGCTCTGCTCGATAATTCCGTTATTCAACGTGATACTGGTCCAAATTATACCTCAAAAGTTGCGTTTGATTTCAAGGTATCGAATGTATATGAATTTACTAGTTTTAAACTGATTTTAATATATAATTTTAAATAAAACTTTTACTTGAGTCAGAAGTACGGCCATTTGTTGTAAGTATTGTATCGGAGAGGACGCCGCTAGCTTTCTTTTATTTTCCAAAGCCTTTTTAATTTTCACTAAAAAGCCTCGACGTTTTAATGTTTGTTACATCAATTAAAATATAAATTTATAAAATATTTCAGTATTAATATGATTATAAAATTAGCGGAATAATTAACAAGTATAATAAATTACATTCTGAACTTAGGTTATGTAGTTGTTTACACTCTAAAAATCGCATTCGCGGGACAATGGTATTTTAAAATTGTGGGCGTAGCTAACTAGTATCGTAAAATGTGGATAAAGTAGCTGTCTGTAATATGTCGCGTATGATTTGAATTGAGAAATTGAAATGTAAAAATATAAAAAGATAAGTTAAGAAAGAAAATAAGTAAATAATTAATTATTAAGTTAACGTCATTTAATTTATTCACATCTCGACACTAGTTTCACATAATTACGTCCCTCAATTTTAGACTATTATATACAATGTGTATTATATGTATACTGCTGGTGCATAACTGCTTTTTTCCATTATAGGAGCTGTTATTTGAGTGCAGTATGCCTCACAACAATATATATATATAATATTTTCGTGACATTTGTATACTGTCATTTATATTTTATATCCTTGATAAAGGCGTCATTGCCGAAACATGTAGGGTTGTTTTAAATATATATACTTTGAAGTAAAGCCAGACCTTTAATCGCCAACTGATTGAATTTACCATATATATATATATATATATATATATATATATATATATATATATATATATATAAATATGTCCCTAGCCAGGCTCTGTTCATATGAGTGGATGAATTATAAAATATATGCGCAAAAATAAAATCTGGTACAAAAACATCAAAAGGACCGACTACAAGTAATACATCTGTATAATCTGTGGTTCTACCTTCTAGTCGAATAAAACTCTTTTTACTACGATCTAAAACTACTCTAGGAATTTCCATAATTGACACTGTTAAAACCTAAGTTAGAAGGAAATAACGGGGAAACAGGATTTTCAATGAATCACCAACGCTTTTACTTAAAAATAATTAATCTTGTTAATTTTGTAACATAATAGTACATCATTAACCACTTATACACAAGTAGGCATTACTTGCCGACATATATATTTACCTACAGATGTTTGCCCAACCCAAAATTCTGGCTTTTACCGTATCTAATTTATGATTGACATCGAAATTACATACAAATTGAATGTGCTGTAGGTAAATGTATATGCGCACATGTCTATGAAAAGCGACAAATCAGTTACTATGACTAGTTCAAGTGCATTGCATTAATAAAATATTACAGTCGTAAGTCATAAGAAGTGCTTAAATGCACGCGTTTATTCAATTTGCCGCCTGTCACTAGTAATAGGGCGAGACTAGGTTTGTGGGTAGATAATATTAGAACATGATCTCTTATGGATAAAGTTTGATTTGCAGAATCGTATTTTAAATATTTAGATATTTCCATTCTTCTTCGAAAATAGATTTATGATGTAGTATTACCGCAATTTCATAAATTATCATATGGTAATTATGACCTTGTAATAATAGTATATACATAATCTAAAAATAATATGGAAATTATCTACGTTTTTCTAACATCAAATGTAGAAAATCACTAAAACCAATAATGAAGTAAAGCAGTAACAAGCAAATAATATAATAATTATACACATAAATATGAGCAACCACAATAATACCGCAAAATCTAACAGCCGGTCTTATTTCCAGAAGAAATAATCACATAAGTAAACTTTATCAATTATACTACATTAATTACCAATTATATCACCTATCACCAAAATAAGGATAATTCGTCATTACAAATTACAGAAACTTTAGAAATAGCAAAATTAACGGTTTAAAGGTTACTAACAACTTATAAATAACTCTCTCAGTTTAAATAAGAAAAGATTCTAAAAATTTCTTTAAATTTTGTTCTCATACCGTTTTTAATTTAATATTTAACGTATTACATTTATAAATGTTATGGAAATGTTTATTAACTTACCTACTTTAAATTTTACATCAATTTTGTTTTAATTTTTGCTGTTTTAACACTTTTATTTTTATTTAATTTTTTTTTTAAGGTAGGATATGGCATATTTCTATTTTATTTTTGTGTGCTATATACCGTGTTGGTGTGTATCTAAACTTACTAATCGTTTAAACATAAACAACATAACCTAATTTATGATTAAAGAACTTTTAAACTTTTATTTTCAATATGTTGCGTTTCTAAAAATGGTATGTACACCACGGTTCATTTTCGTTCTTGATTTTATCTATATTTTTGACATTTACTCTAATTCTTTTCTCATTGGGTAATCTAATGAAAGTTTCTTATTTTTAATTTTGGTGTTTTGTTCTCTTTGATTGTAAAAATGTCTTGAATTACCTTAATTCTTTCTTCTTTTTAACATTAAAATGGTATTAAACTTTATATGAAAAACTTCTACGATAATATAAATATATACTATTTTGATTTCTATGGTTACTTAGGTTATGGAAGTCTGGTATAAACATTTTTTTCTGAAATCGGTCAAGATTGCCTGCTTTCTCGGCGCAATTTCAGATCCCAAAAGAAGCTATTCTAGTATTCTAGTCCGTTACTATGCAAACATCAGAAAACAGTCCGGGAAGGTCTTTTCGTCCTAGGCCGGGAAAGTCGGTAGCTTTCCCGTACCGGTTCTTTATACACATTTTCGACATTAAATAAATACACGCAGACAACATTTTCAGCAGCTTTTACTCCGGTGGTTTCCCACACACTAGGACATCATCATCACTGTCCATTTAATTTTTTTTTGTGATAGGTAGGTGTTAAAGCGAAATAATAAATAGACTGCGGAACCGACTCTATCCCGTATCGGGTGTGATTCATCGGTGCCGACAATGTACAATCGATCAACTTAACAGTATATATGAATGTTATTGGGCCAAGGTATTGATAAAAGTGGCCTGTTTGTACGTGTTTCAATGTAAACAGACGGAGTGTGAAATATATTTCGCCAGAGTCGTAATAAAGCCAATGAATGTATATACGGAAATTTATTTTTAGGAAAATAAATAAAACACTGAAATTAAATGAATTGAAATTAACTTGAATAGAAATTAATTCAAGATATATATATATATATATATATATATATATATATATATATATAAGGTAAACTTAATAAGTCGGCGATTAAAGGTCTGGTTTACTTTAGAGTATATATATTTAAAACAACTCAGAGTTGTTTTAAATATATATACTCTAAAGTAAACCAGACCTTTATTCGCCGACTTATTAAGTTTACCTTATCATACCAAGGTCACGAAGATATTATATATATATATATATATATATATATATATATATATATATATATAGTAAATTCAATCAGTTGTCGATTAAAGGTCTTTACTTCAATGTATATATATTTAAAACAACCCTACATGTTTCGGCAATGATGCCTTTATGCCGAAACATGTAGGGTTGTTTTAAATATATATACTTTGAAGTAAAGCCAGACCTTTAATCGCCAACTAATTGAATTTACCATATCATACCAAGGTCACGAAAATATTATATATATACCGGGTGTATTATGGAAAACCTTTGGGGCTGCAGCTTCCTTATATTTTATCTGATTTTAATGAATGATATGTCAAACTAAATCGTTTTTAAAGCACTGTAACCTGTTTTTTTTTTTTTTTAATTTTTGACATTTCGTTTTTGACAGACAGTAGTATTTTTTTTTAAAATTGTACTACATATTTTTTTTTACTTATTCTAATTAACATTTATTTCCTGAAGACACATCCATTAAATTGAGTGACAAATTTATTATTATTAAAAAAAAAACTACGAAATTTACAGAAATCAAGCTATCATATATTTTAATGAATCAAATGTTCGAAATTGGCCCCATTTTGTTCCAGACACATTTGACACCTTCTATTAACTCCAACTGCTGCGTTTAATATAAGATTTGGTGGTATTTCATGACATACTTGTACTATCCTTCTTACTAAATCATCTCTGGTATCAGGTGGAGTCAAATAGACATGATCTTGAATGTAAGACCACAGAAATAAATCCAGTGGATTCAGATCTAGCGATCTAGCAGGCCATCGAATAGGTCCATAAGTGCCCATCCATCTGACGCCAAAATAATTATTTAGAAAATCAGTATTCATTCGTGCATTATGGGGTGTGGCACCGTCCTGTTGGAACACCAGACTGTTTAACTCAGCAAGTGGCAACTCATCTAAATAATCGCCTAATTCATTGCGTATCAAATTATTATACTTTTTTTGGTGTAGATTACCCTCCACAAAAAAAGGCCCTACTACTCAATCGCCTAAAAAGCCACACCATACATTTACACTGAACCGATTTTGAAAATTGTGTTGCATCACAACATGGTTATTTTCAGTGCTCCAATGGCGATGATTATTTCTGTTGAATACACCATTTTTCCCAAAAGTGCATTCATCTGACCACAACACACGACGATAAAAAATTGGATCTTCCCTTAGTTTATTCATGAAAACCGTGCAGAATTGAACTCTTCGTTGAGGGTCGTTTTCACCGAGAGCATGCACCTTCCGTGGTTTATAAGGAAAGAACTTGTGCTTCTTCAGAATGTACTGAACTGTAGAATGTGATACCTGCATGTAGTGAGCAATTTCTCGCGTAGACGTATTAGGGTTTTCTTCCACATAGAGCAAGACACTTAATTCTAAATTTTGATCTTGAATTACACGTGCGTTTATTTTCGGTTTTCTGAATGATCCAAAATTTCGTAAATTTCGCACGAGCCTTCCAAACTTATCGGCACTTGGACGCAGTCTGTCAGAAAAACGATTTCCATAAAGTCGCAAAGCAGCTGCAGAATTTGTTCCGCATTCAAAATATGCTTGAATCGCATCCACACATTCGCCATTATCCATTTCAATAACAAAATTTAGGAATAAATCGTTGAAAATGTTATAATGAATGTGTGACTGACAGATGTCACAGCTCTCTTCGAAAATTTGGAATGCACTTTTATCGTTCAATATGACTGCTTGATTTTTAAATTTTTAAAATAAACACTGTAAATGTTGTTGTTGACCCACCGCTCACTGATAGCATTGGTTTGTAATCCTTTATGGGCTATATAGTATTGAATGTAAGTGATTTTAAAAGGTACACACATTTGCTGGTAATAAAATGAAATAGAGTATTTAAAATGCATTTAAGAAATCTCTGTGTTCGGAAAAACCAGAAAAAAAAAACCTACAATTTCTCGTTTTTTTTTCATACAAGGATATCGTTGTTTACAGTTTCATATTCAGAAAAAGTAATATATTTGAATAAAGAAAAAAATATATAGTGCAATTTATTACATTCGGGTAAAAAATTAAAAAGTTACAGCACGAAAGGTTTTTCATAATACACTCGGTATATATATATATATATATATATATATAAAAAATATTTTTTATATCCTTGACAAAGGCATCATTGCTGAAACATGTAGGGTTGTTTTAAATATATATATACGTTGAAGTAATAAACCAGACTTTTAATCGCCGACTTATTAAGTTTACCTTATCATACCAAGGTCACGAAAATATTATATTTTTATATATATATATATATATATATAGTGTGACCATCGTCGACCGAGGTAGCCACTAAGAGTGTTCCCTTAGTTGCGATGAGCAACCCCGTACAGGGTGCGCTTCGCCTGTCTGCGCCTTGCCTCGTTGGGGCGGGGGTCAGACCGTCGAAGTACTGCACGGAATTGTAAAGAAGTTGTCGGGAAAGGGTTGGCGGCCCTACGCAACGGCTGGTTATCCGACCTCTCCAAATTCATGCGACCGATCACTAAACACACGCACGAACGCACCGACATACAAAACCCTACACTTACGCTCTCACACAAAACCACACACCCATAGAGAGACGCAAGCTGCCAGCAGCAACCAACACACAAGTTCATACCCAGAAGGAGACACAAATTGCTAGCAGCGAACAACACATATTTTCACACCTTGTTATCTATTTTTTGGAATACTAAGGCATGATTTATTATTATTACTAGAATGTATCTTTGAATAATTTAAACCATAGCAACTTAATTACTTGACATTTATATCCTGTCATTCATATTTTGTATTCTCTTGAAAAAGGCGTATACAGCCGAAACATGTAGAGTTTTTTAAATACATATATTTTGAAGTAATATACAGACCTTTAATCGCCTACTGATTAGGTTTACCATATATATATATATATATATATATTATTCACATTTTATTACAATATATTCTAAACTTTGTTCTGTAAAGTGCGTTATTTAATTTGACAGTATGTCTTTAAATATAGAAAAACTTCGCTCAACATCAGAGCTGAGTGAGTGGCACATAGAAATAATAATCTTTAAATTTAATATATCTACAGCAGATTTTGAACATTACTACAAAAGCCTTTCCGGACATTAAAATCGGGGCTGCGAGCGAATATTGCATCACTCTTATTATTAAGCGAAACCGACTCTGTCTCTGCATCTGCATGACTCATTAGAGGATAGCGTCTGTTCCGCAGTCTAATAATAAGTAATGAAAATCTCTGGACCTTTTTCACAACAACAAACAAACAGTGATTGTCAAGGAAACGATTTCATAGGCAATTAGGTGGCAATGAAAAAATGTGTACCTCGTAGTAAAAGAACATTCCCGGACTTGAATGCTTGTTGGCTTGTTGGCAATTTACATTGTCGTCCGGGAATGTATCGCTTTTACTACTAGACACACAATATACTATTATTTCATTCTTAGATTATTTTAGATTATAAACTTTATGATACATTGAGTATAATTTACAACTGCATCGTATGTGTAAGCATCACATGAACACGTGTCTCTTAGATTCATCTTTATTATGATATTCGACATTCGATTCTTTCATTCTCATCTTTCATATACTGAATTTAAAGTAAAATTAACGGCAATATGCATTATTATAGTTTGCATGTCCATTTTATAAAAAGTCCTCAAATATATAAATATGCAGTTAACATGCATTTTGCATATTTCAAGCTCAAATCATTTGTATTTTACATAACAGTAATTCCATAATTCTAATGGGAGTGTTTCATTGTAAAATCATGTAGTATAAATGCAATATTACATCGAAACTACATAAAATTACTTTTCTTAGTGTACAACTGTACACGTCACTAAGCACTGTACTTTTGCTATTTTCAGTGCTAATATTAATTGTTCTTCATTTATGAAACATGAACAAGTAAATACCTCAACGAATCACACTACCAATTTATATTTTTACCACAAATATCGCTCATATTATGCACCATTTCTTCACGAAGAAAAAACAGTATATACTGACCAAATGTGTTCCTCTCCTTTTCAGTATATCCACGCCTAGTTTCTGTCTACCGATTCTTTCTAACATTGCCTCGCCGAATATCAGACGTCTCGCTGCAACACAGAAAGAATGAGCTAGGATTATCAACACGATGATCTTCCTATACACGATATCGAGAGCGTCCCCAGTGCCTGACTGAAATCTAGGAGGACGATTTGCCTGGACACGGAAAGTGAGCACCGTAGCAATGTAAATGATTACTGGATACTTATCCTCGAACAACACTCTGAATTGAGATTTAATTTCTAATCCTTGAGAACCTCTACCAAGCGTAACCCTTTCACGTAGGCTCAATTAAATAGGTTGCACACAGGCCACGGAAAGTACAACTCAATACTGCATAAATGGAAACTAGCAGATACTAGCTTCCGCGACTGCGAAAATGTGGAACAAACTATGGCCCGCCCTACCCCAGAAGCAGTTTCCCTGGTGGTATATACGAGCTGAGCAAGGCAACTTCTGCAGCACGAGACTGGTTGAAAAATTTAGATATCAGTGTAGAAATTATTTTTATGATCTTCTTTTTGCCATAAAAGTGATTTATACAGTAATATCTAATTATATATTTTTTATTATTCATACGAAATAAATAAATATTCTGACCTGTTTTCCTTATATATTTAACAATTTTCCTATCGTTTTATAATTTAAATTCACTTTATTTCTACACTCCGTAATTAATTAATCTTAATATATAGAACATATATTTAATCTTTAGTAATTTAATAAGTGGATCTCCGTTTTTTTGAAATGTTAAGTTAAACGTTGTTGGGATATTCGGCTCGTGGAACCAAATGTGTTGCGGCCCGAAGACCAAAATGATGCCGCTTGCAGACCAAACTGTTTGCGACGAATTCGGCTTCTGGCGGTATTGCTTCAACCCCAGTTACTAGAACCACGAATGAATATACAGATTGTACCCTTTGTTCAGCATAACCCAAAGTAATAAAGCAAGTGGTCTATTATATAAGGCATTAAATTTGTAAATGTAAAAGATATCGCTTTCTTGGAAGATAAAGGAAGTTTTACAATTTTAATATAATATATAATATAATAATAATAAAATTATGTTACAGAGTGGTTTAAACTTTAAAATGCACGTTGAATATTTATAAAATTGGAGATGCTTATAGTTTAAGTTTTATCCTAGATTTACTTATATTTAACAATAAAGAATGTTTGAAATTAAAATATTACAAAAGGGTATCAAATGTATCCTCAACAAACGTAAAATAGATAATAATAATATTTCAGTATATCTAGCATATATTAAAAACGATTATTACTAAGGTACATAATAACGTTTTATAACATTGTTTGTCGTAAAGTGTGTGGATTATACTATGCAATTATAATTAGTTATTAATTTTAAAGTAACCTTCAAATTTAATTTAATTTTATCACGCTCATTTGTTCAACATTATTATTACTATTGCTACTATTGTGTATTTCGTATAGCACGTTTTTGATTTATACACTTAGATTATTTTCATTACGTTATTCTATCTTACGATATATATTTATTTCGATAAATAAAAGTTATAAAAGCATCTTTATTTAATTTACTGTGACAACACAATAAACAAATTAATTATAGAAAGCAACCAATCTCCGTAATTTAAATTTATGTATGTATACGGTAATATTTTATGTAATGAATAAAAAAAAAAGTGAATAAAAAAATTCATTTAGTGTGGTTTGTAAGATATACATATACATGTGGCCGAATTTGTATAAGGTCTTCAACTCTATAAAATAATAATAAGAAAAGACAAAATAATGAAACCAGTCTCAAAATTAAATAAATTTATTGTACATAATTATTTTCCCGATAATTACACAGGCCTGCATTTTTCAACACTTTGAAAGTTGATTTAAAAATTTTAACTGTTTTCTAGTAATTGGGTAATTGGGCTGATTTCAAATCTGCTTTTATTTTTTTTTGTATCACGTAAGGTTAATTTTCAAACCAGTAAAATCAAAAAATATAGAAAAAACACGATTTATTTCATTTATAAGCTAGTTTTATATTATATTAAAAAAATACAAAAATATACACATAGAAACTATTAGAAATAGTTATTTATTCTTTATGCTTCTTAAAAAAAGTTTTCGTTTTTCAGAAAAGCTTCGTTTGGTTGTTTTTCTGTCATATTCAGCTAAAGGAAGAACTCTTCTCAATGTCTAACGTAATCGGCCATCATTTTTGTGTCCCAGCGCCCTTGGTATATTTTTTCCATCTCTTTAATATCCTGGTGAAATCTTTCTCCTTGCTCTTCACTCACGTCCCCAAGGTTTTCTGGGAAATAGTCCAAATGGGAATGTAAAAAGTGAATTTTTATGCTCATATTGCAACCAAGAATCCTGAATTTTTCCAGCATATTTTCAACGATCTCAACATAGTTTGTGTCTTTATAATTCCCTAGAAATTTATGTACAACTTCGTTAAAAGCATGCCATGCATGTTTTTCCTTATCTTCCATCACATTTTCAAATTCTTGATCTTTCACCATGCTCCTAATCTGCGGGCCTACAAAGATTTCCTTCTTTTTTTAATGCCTTAACAAATTGTTTCATAAGTCCAAGTTTTATGTGAAGCGGTGGAAGTAACACTTTTTGAGGGTCAATAAGACTTTCGCGAATTACATTTTTGGTTCCACGTGTTAAAGTCACCCTTTGTGGCCAGTCTCTTTTTATCCAATGCTGTTCTCGGTTTCTGCTATCCCACTCGCACAGGAAACATGGAAATTTAGTATATCCAGACTGCTGACCCAAGAGAAGGCCTAAAATTTTTAAATCTCCACACACTTCCCAATTGTGATTTTCATATTGTATTCTTAAAAGTAATTCCTGTAAATTTTCATAGTTTTCCTTTAAATGAACAGAATGCCCGACCGGAACAGAAGCAAAAACATTGCCATTATGTAAAAGAACAGCTTTAAGGCTCCTTTTTGAAGAGTCGATGAAAAGTCTCCAGTCAGAAGGTGTGTACTCAGGAGCTCCGAGGAAAATAAGTAGATCAGCAATTGCTTGGCAGTACACGAGTGGTCCGTTTTGTGCAAAATATTTTACAAATCCAGCCTCACGATTTCTATACCAAGAGAAAGTAGTCTCTGGGGCAAGCAAATTCTTTTGTTTCAACCTAGACCCCAGTACTTCAGAAAGATCTTTTGAAAGTCCCAAATCTCTCACTAAATCATTCAGCTAGGCTTATGAAAGTATCTGCGGTTGGTTTTGATCTAAGGTTGATGGTTCAAAATTACTATCCATCTGTACGGAGCCGGAAGTTGAAGAGGTTTCAATATCTTCTTGTAGTACTTTGGGGGGTATAGGTATAGGTACATAATGACTGTGAGGAACTGGTCCGATAGCTGATTTAATATTGTTTGGGTACAAAATATGTTTCAAAGTTTTTCTATTATGCCCCTTAATATCACAAAGACAAAAGTAGTAATCTTCATGATGATTTTGCGGTTCTCTCCAAACCATCGGTATTCCAAAAGGAGGGCTTCTTCTATTCCCTTTGGTCCAGTGTCTTAAACCTTCTCCAATCTTTATCTTGATCTCCTAATTTGATTTTGAAATAAGCATAATATGCATTTTTCACAAATTCACCAATTGGTCTCTTAAACTTTTTCAAGACGAAATATCCACAAATATAACAGAAATCATCTGGTTTGTTTTTGCAACACCGGCTAGACATATTTTTAAGCAATGTTTATTTATCAAATACCACGCACAACACTAAAGACCAATTAATTGTACTTGTTTACTGATCGACCCTCAGAGCTATAATGAAGTAAATAACATTAAAATATACATTTTGTTTGGAATGATAAACTTGAAATCCTTCTTCGCAGTACTAATAAAGTGAAAGCATAATAAATAGGATTTAGCAGGTAAAAATTCCCGGAAATCTTGTCCAAAATCAATAAATGTAATAAAAGATTTACATCAGGTAATGAGAGCCTATTTAACAAATTTCTTTAAAACCACAACAGAAAATCATTTTTGGGTAATACCTAGAATTTGAAGTAGTACATTCATTTTAAAATGTATTAAAACGCCTATTATAAGTTTTTTTTTGTATTTTTTTCTTTTTCTTTTGTGCAAAAAAAAATCTGTGGGTGGTAGAGACCAACTGTATTTTAATTAGTTATTGCTATATAAAAACTGAGCTTAACAAACAAAAATCACGTCATCACAAATTTTATGCAGGCCTGTGTTATCATTTACAGAAACATTTCTCTAAACGCTGGATCCATTTCGTCATCCCATCCACGAAAAGCTTTTCTTGTTTACTGTTGATTCAATTACAAATAGAACTTCAGTGGGGGGGGGATAACCGCGAATTTCAAGCTCATCACTCTCTTCATCGTTTCACGGTCTGGCATTGTCGTGGTCCAAGAAAAAATATATTCTTTTCGAGCTTACTCTAAGGACACATTTTACATTTCACATTTTAGTGATCGCTCCTTTCGGCAGATGTTCGGTATGAATGATCCCTATGTACCCCCGAAAATGGTGAGCATAACTTTCTGAGCTAATAGAACTTTTTTGAATTTTCGTACACGTGGTTAATCAGAGCGACGATATTTCATTGACAGGCGCTTGTTTTCAGGGTCATAATGATAAACCCAAGATTCGTCCCCGGTGGTGATGTTAATGAGAAAATCATCTCCTTCACGTTGATACTCTGTAACGGGCTGATTTAGCTCGTCTATCAGTTTTAGGTCAGCGTTAATATATATTTGAAATGTCGGTTATATTGAAACAGTTTCATTAAGCTTACCTGTATTATTTTGTTTCCTTGTCGTTTACTTTTGAATGTATGTATCGTGGGAATTTCCATTGATATTTGTTCTCCCAACATCAGAGACCTGCCTAATGCTTTAATTTAGTCTCTTAACATCTATTTGAATTCCTGGCTCGCGGATCTCTTCCAAGGGGGTTGAACTACCCACCAAGTGCGTCCCTAGGTGGTGGATAAGGGGACGGTTAGGTCTCTCTGGGGGGACCTGATTAGTGTCAGTCATAAGCGGGACGAATAGGACTAAAAGCTTCTAATCCTTAGTGAAAACTGTCACCGCGGACCAGCTCCCCCAAACTACGGTGTAAGGCAACTTGCTTAGAGCTGAATGGCCACTGGGGTATATGTGGTCTCAAACTCTGCGGGCATTGACTTCATACTTCTTCCATACTCGTGGGAATCAAATGAATACAAAATAAAAAACAAAAAGTTAAAAACACGGAGTCTGAAGAGAATCCAAAATCTAAGGAGTCTGTAGAGACTTCCTTGGCAATAGAGACGGATGAGACTCCAAAAACCAAAATTGAAACGCAACGGGCTGAAACTAAGAACGTTACGAAAACAGTATGGAACTTAAATTTACACCTGTGTAAATTGATTTTTGCTAGATAAATCATTGATAGAAGCCGAGCTGATAGAATACCATTTGTCGAAGGTGAGTTGTAAACCGTTTCCAAGAGAAGATTTTAACTAGTCAGGAATCGTAATGTAATAAACAATTTTATTTAAATAAGATAGGATCTACTTGTTTTATATGCTTCTGGAGAGTTAATTTAAAACTAACTACGAAGAATTTGTTGGTGTTACATGTAAAACATATATCTTAAGTTAGATAAAGTCAGATATTTTTAGAGTAATCTACAATCAATTGATAACCCTTAATTTTGCACAGGGTAATCGAAATTTACATTAACGTACTAGGGTCATGCCCAAATTTTTGGCTTTGTATTATTGTTGCTAACGTAAGAAATTTTTCTATATCTTAAATATTAATTATAATTTTATGGAATGGTTAAAACCAATGTATTGCTAAAATTTATATTATATTTTCACTGTTTAATTTTCCTTATTACAATTTTAAATCGTAAACTGATTTTTTTTTTAATATTTAATACTCTAACTATTATACTGAGGGTGTATAGAATCTCGATGTGAGATTTATCGAAAGATCTTTGGATATATTACCAACTGATTTATTGATTAAGCATGCAACATACTTATTAATGGGTTAATGACTTGAATACTGAGATCTTATTACTTCTGTCCTATAACTTTTATTTTTTTTAATGTAGAAGTATAATTTTACTTCAATTTAAACTACAGTATTTAATTCCTCTTCTTATGCATATTAAATGTGCATTATATTCTATAAGTTAAAAATTACTATATTGGGTGGGTCAAAAACTCAGTATCAACTTATTACCTTTACTTTCAACTTTATTTATATAACTTTTGCATTCATTAAGCTAGTTAGTCGCTGATATTTTAAAATTTTTGATGTTTAATTCATTATTAATTGTAGCTGGTGAGTCTTGTTCAGATCTTTGAATTATTTTTGTTCTTATTTCTCAATATTACATTTCTTATGTGTATGGCTGTTTTTGTTCAGCATAGATATTTGTTGATCTAAACTATCTGTCGTAATAAATTACACCTTGTTATTGTAATATTATTTGGCGTTTTAATTGTTGTGTTAGAATTTGTTCATGTATTACCTGTAAATCATTTAGCTTACTTTCGATAGCGTCTGTGTTTGCAGTACCGGTTGACATTATAAACACGGTGGCGCCTATTATTAAAAGGAACCTCTCTCTAGCTCGCCTCTTAACTGAGTTAGCATCTCAACCGAAGATCTCCGAGACAATCGTTTTTGTTGGGTAGGTTAGTAAGTTAACTAGGTAGTACGTTGTTAAGAAAAGCGCGTGTACTAGTGCTTGAGAAAGCACGTAGCAAGTTCTTGCGTAAGTTCTTGACATATATTTTTTTTGTTCTTTCAAGACCTCTGGTAATTGTCGCGCAACCCATCTGGAGCAATTTTTTCTGTAAATTTTAATTAATTTAATTTTAATCCACGCTAGTATTGAAATCTTCCTCAGTAAACAATAATTTCGGTTCGATATAAAAATACTGTTTCGACACAAGGTATGTTATAATACCATTTTGTAGATGTAGCTCTATCACACTTTAACAAATTGATCAAGAATTGCTATACATTTTGCTGATCGGCTAAAAAAATGAAAATTCTCATGAACTGGCGAACTGGCGAAATTTCTTTTTATATTTTTATCGTGATTCGCTCCCTTTGTATACTAGCAAATTTAATTGGTGGATATAATAGTATAATATAATATATAATATATCATATATATATATATATATATATATATATATATATATATCAAAAATTAATTAAAATTCGGGTAAGTTATAATACCCGGGTAATTCGGGTAATAACATTACCCGAATTTTAATTAATTTTTGATAATATATCACGGTCGATAATTTCTTTTCAATTATATATATATATATATATATATATATATATATATATATATAATAGTATATTAGTAATTAGTAGCAGCGTAATATACTTTAAAGTTTGTTTTCATATCTGGACTCTAGATTGCGCAATCATATATTTCTCCAATTAATATTTCCAATAGTTTATTTATGCCTACATTTTCCAGCTCGTCGATAATTACGTTTGCCAATACCCCAACTTGAAGTCTTGACGAATTATGCACTTTAAAAATCCCTCATAAACAATGCGCCTGAGAAAACATAGCATATTCAAAAACCATTTGAATTTTATTGAAACTGTCACAATTTTTTCACTTGTTTTTAATTCTTCTCGTGCGTCACTGACACATGTCGACCTCATCCCTTTTCGTCAATCACCTTCATTTCGCCTCTATGACAGAGTTTTGCACATCGGACCCACTGACGGATGTTCTTCATATCCATACAATCGTTGCCATAAACAGCTGTCAAACACCTGTACATTTTGGTGGGCGTGCTACCTTCCAGCGTCGAAATTTCTATTACGGATCATTGCTTAGTACGCATCTCAGAAATCGAACTCATGATAAATAACAGTGTTACTCAACAACGATACAGAACAAAATGAAACTTTGCATGATAAGGCGAGATACTCGAAATTACCGTTTGCAAACTTGGACCTGTTCCTGTCTAACTACTCACACAAGAGCGTTGTTAGAGACCTTATATATTAATCCGCCCTCGTATATGAATATCCTGCAATATTTTGCTTCCGCTCGGTACTACGTAGCGTCAGTGAAGACGACGTGCGGTTCCTTACGAAACGTTGTAATAAATTAACCAACTTTTAAAAGTGAAAAAGAGCACCACCGTGTATTTTATACTTTGTTGGTTTGTAAGCGGTAATCTACGCCAGACGGAGACAATAGAGAATAATTTACCCCCTGGTGAAAATAAAAAAGATGGATTAAGAAAGAAGCTACTAACGCCACCTCTCACAAAAACTCATACATAAATTAACTTATTACTAAATTTATTATGATTGCATTTACAAAAAAAACAAACGAATTAGCTACTTAATCTATACTCCTGTACCTACTCGATATATATTTCGGGACCAAATATGTCAGCAAATTAGTTAACAAAGAAATGCTACTTTATAATCATTAAAGGAAATAAATTACATGACGCCTAAGCAAAAAAGAAAAACAACAAAAAAAGGAACGAAAATATGATTTAGCACAACATAAAAAAGAAACTTCAGGATCTCCTTCATTTTTACAAACAGCTTTTGCATACAACTGACTGTATGTAATTATATGAAAAATTTAACCAAACTATCATACTCCACTGTACATCAAATTTTTCTAAATACTCCTTTGTATATTGAAAAGGTGACTAATATAAACAAATTAAAATAACGTGCCTTCTAAAACTTGCTTCATTAGACACGGCCAATGCTCATTCAAACTATACGATTGTGACAGATTACGTGCACCGTCACCAACCATTACCAAAAAGCATGACCGTCTCTAATGAGGAAAGTTTTTGAAGGCACGCTACTTCACTATATAGCAAAATTAATACAATTAAGCGAGAAAAACGATATATAAAATGATTATATACAAAATTGGCAAGCGTAATTTAACGCAAAATGATATAACTAATTAATTATTCAGCAAATAAGAGAAAATTAGTACAATAAAATAGTTGTAATGACGCAAACAGTAACTAAATTTAGAGAAATATAATAAATCTAATTATGGATTATAAAATGAAAATCAGTCCATTCAGCCCCAACGGCCAATTCGGCCGTTCCAACAAAAAAAGATAGTACTACTACATAAAATGGCCGCCGCGTGAGGCAACTTGGTAATTTTTGAATTAGTAATTAATATTTTTTTGAATGGGTTTTTTCGGCACACAAATTAATACAGATCACACTTAACTTTCGTCGAGGAATTAACACTTCTCCTTTATGGAACTAGCGGTGTCTGGCCAGTCAAAATGTTTCAAACACGTGGTCCATAATTACTTAACCCTGCATGTTAGAGTAATTCGCAATCATGGAGGTGGTTTTCCAGAATTTTATGCCCTAATTTATTAGGTACGTTACTGACATCCTATAGAAAAAGATACCACGAGAGAGAGATGAATATTATAGCAACGGGGGTGAACATAAAAAAAGCAAACAAAACTTACGAAGATGGATTCTTGCGGAATTCACCTGCCCCGTAATTAACCAACCAAAATTGATACCTTAATTAGGTGATTAGAACGAAGTGACATCCACTTCGGGGGTGATTTTCAAAAACTCCATAAACGAAATAACTTACCTCACAAAAGAAAGACTTCGTCTATCGTCACGTGCAATTTGATTAATTTGTAAAACAAGAGGGAAACTCACGCACTACCTTTTCCACCACTTCTTCCGAAAATTCCAATACGCACTGCCGTCAACGCAGCAATACGATACTAACATAGAACGCACAGAAGTATACGGGGACTGATCAATAAAATATTGTAACCTCGGCTTTTAGGGTCGGTTTTCGACATGTTCTTTATTTTTTAGTAACAAATTTATAAATCTAAGTCAGTGTTTCTACTAGAACTAATGTTCCAACAATATCTTTCCGAAAGAATATGGAAATAACTGGAATTAACATATAAAACCAACAGTAAATATTTATATAATATTTTTAAAAAGCACTGCATATTCAATTATTAGGGCCGGCCTATAGCAAAGTGGCAAATCACTGGCTTATAGTGTCGGGAATACTGGGATTAGAATCCGACTCTTGCTGTCCGAGAATATTTTCGTTGGAATGGCCCCTGTAATTGCCGTTGGCGGCTGCTAAGCCATAAATTATTATAATTTTACTATTTAAGATATTGTTTATAGTCCTATAAATCATTTAGTCTATGCGAAATATAATAATATATAAATTCAATAAAATTGCAATAATAATAATAATTCAGCATTCCCAACAGCTTAATGCCAATTACAGGGGGGCATTGGCAGGCCATGAGTTATTATTACGCCCACCCCACGATTTAAGATTTTTAACTGTCAGCATTTCTATGCCAGAAACGCATCGTGGACATATTGCCGGACAATATCCTGGAATACACCTGCAAGTAATAAAATTATATAAAATTCCAGATATTCAATGTCTTTCTTAGAATTTTTATTTCGTGGCCAGAGACGCGAATACCACCGATTACCTTTTCTAAATGATTTTACTAATTTAACAATTGATTCAGCTGAACACCAAGCATGCTAGTACAAGTACTCACGTCAACGTTAAAATTTGTTTTAGGTTGTGTGGCTTGAAAAACATGAAACGGGTCTTTTCAAAATGAATATGCAAGCTATTGCATTGACCCCTTTTGTTAAGCTGGTCGAGAAGCACATTTGTCCTATTACGCATATTCAATATTTTAAATTTAAATTCTATACCTAGTGCTGGATGGAATGCTGCATCCTCCTCTGCCAATCGTAAGTCGTCATTAGTCACGTCACAAAGCAATGTTGAAAACACAAGATCTAACATTTTCCCTTGCGAATTGAGTATATTATTATACTGTCGTAAATTAAGTAGATTTCGTGGATTTAAAAAAGCCTTAGATAAAATAAATAGAGATAACATATGGAAGATATAGGAAAAAGAGATGTAGAAGAAAAACTAATGAAAGGGATAAAATGTCTATACAGACCAACTAAATATCACGTAAGAACCAAACACGAAACTTCTCAGATGTTCGAAACTATAATGGGCTTAATACAGGGTTGGCCATTTAAGGTTGCGGTTTTTGAAGTCATATTAAATATACAAAACATTAATTTATAAAAATGATATATTTGTGCAATTAAACAACAAGATCTGCGGTTTAATAAATCAGGTTTTCGAAGTGAGAGCCTCGAGCAACGATAACATTTCGCAGTCTCTTCTCAAATTCTCCACAAACTGCCTGAAGTGTGGCGTACGGTATCGCTTCTATTCGCTGCCGTCTTGCCATTTCAAGGTCATCCAGGGTGTCTATACCATCGCGATATACCGTATCTTTTAATGATCCAAACAGGTAGAAATCGCAAGGATTGAGGTCTGGACTATATGGTGGCCATGTTATCCCTCCGCCTGTAAACTGTTGAGCGTCAAGACCAATGATTCTGTTACCGAAATGTTCTTCAAGAATGTTGAAAACTTCTTCCGTGCGATGCGGACGAGCCTCGTCTTGCATAAACCATGCATTCTCCGCCATATTTAATCCATGCGCCACGGGAATAAACGACTCATTAAGCATTTCACAATATTTTTGCGAAGTAACGGTTCAATTGACAATCACAGGACCGATAATTCCTGTCGACGAGATAGCACACCATACAGTCAACCGTCGAGGGTGAAGAGGACGAACAATTGCTAGATGTGGATTTTCTGTCCCCCAATGTCTCCAATTTTGCTTATTCACATAACCGGATACATCGAAATGTGACTCATCCGACCACCACACTCGTTCCAATGACATGCTGCCATTTTCAATGCGTTCGATGATTTCGTTCGCAAAATTGTAGCGTCGCTCCATATCAAACGGTCTCAACGGCTGATCGATCTGTATTTTGTATGCTTTCATCTTTATATCCTGCTTTAGGATCCGCCTTAGTGTTGTACGGGGTATTTCAAGTTCTTGAGATGCTCTTGAGGTCGATGTTGAAGGTTGAGCTGTAAAGTGCTCCCGTACTCGTTCTATGGTTTCCGGTACCCGGATGGTCTTTTGACGGTCTCTAACAGTTGATCTTTCATCTGCCGCAGATGCTGTTGCTTCAAATTTCACTACAATCCTAAGATATTGTCGGATTAGTAGACATGGAAACACGATAACGAATACTTTGTTACTTTTCTAAATTTATCTTTTTTTCCTTACCTTTTTATAGTGTTTTCCGTTGGTGCGTTGTTTCTCCCGAATAGAGTACGCAAGTGTCTTGCCGTAGCTGCAAAAGATTCCCCATTTCTATAATAATATTTTATTAATTCCACACGCACTTCCGTTGGATACGACGCCATCTTGAAACCTGACAAGGCAAATTTTTCATATATTTATTGCAAACCGCGCTTGGCCCTCTAGTGTAAAAAATATATATTATATTAATTTCTATATATACAAGGGAATAGCGCGATTTTTAAAACCGCAACATTAAATGGCCAACCCGTTACAAGGTTGTATACTGAGCCATTGTAAGTTAAAATCTCTAGATCAAACTATCAAAGAAGCGAAGAAACAGGTCGAACAATACAACATAGAATACTGGGATATGGAACAAGTAATATCAATATCAGAACTCATATATGCAAATGATATGGTATTAATTGTGAAAGATAGAAAAACACTTAAACTAAATATCAAGATGTACAAGAAAGATTCCAAAAATATTAGTACGAAAATAAATGAATATAGGGTGAAGGCTATGACAACTAGTAAAGAGAATAAAACACAAAATACAACTACAACAAACTACCTTAGAACAGGCTAGCAATTTCAAATACCTTAGCACCAAAATAACAAGACAGAACCGTAGAGGATGAGATGACAGACAGAATAGAAATAGTAGACAGACTCCTTAATATTATTAAGCATACCTTTAAAGAAAGAGATCCCCAATCAAGCTTAAATTTATATATTGAAACAGTGGGTCACAACAGAAAACCAGAAAAATAGAGTACTAACCATTGAAATGAGGCTCTTGAGTAAAATAGAAAGCAAAACAAGACTAAACAGAATAATAAACACTACCTATAAAGAAATTCTTGCAGCTATATCAATACAGAATACGACAGAGGAAGGCCATTTGAGATGACTGAGACATGTGTCAAAAATGGATGAAGGTAAAATAATGACAAGAGTAGTCGAGAACAAACAAAAAACAGGAAAAGAAGCAGACCAAGAAAGTCCTACGTGGAGGAAGTTAGAGGAGCGGCTACGAGGAGTGGAACAGATTAGAGTCAGATTAAGCAAGTGATGCGAGATAGAGCTGAGTGGAGAGAAGCGTATAAAAGTAAGCAAAGAACTAACTCGACTTCCTCGCCGCCTTATACTGGAAGGGTACAAATGAGACCTTTGGATTAAGTAAGTAAATTAAATATGTCACATAAGTTTCCTAAAGCAGTAATTTGTCTACAAGTGCTATGACAAAAAAAAGGAGTATTGAAATTTCTTTTTAGTAATTTAATACTTTTTTAAGCATAAAATTTTAAAAAAACCATGCACCATCGTTTCAGTCTTAGAGTCAGTACGTATATCATTCCCTAAGATGTCCAGTTATACATTCAGATAACTATACATACGTACATATTTCATAAATTTCCATAGACATTTGCGTACGAAAAAATTTCCATCGCAATGACTTGCAAACAGAATTTATTAGAAATCTGATACAATCGATCGATTATTGCTTTTCCAATCTTGCCATTCGTTCGTAACTCTCTCGGAATACTTGAACCGCAATACAACAGCGTTATTGTTTTGAAATGCGCTAACACCCTCACCGAATTCATTAATCTCGTCCGGAGAACAAGTACTCACGAAATATTCGGCCGGAGCATTAGAAAAGAAGGCCAAGGTCCGTCATAAACGTGACTCGAGTGAATTTTTTTCGCTTTGATTATACGGAATCTTTTATTTTATCGGACCCAGGGTGTGTTAATACAACGAGTTGAGAGATACGAATCATTGTCTGATTGGAATTTGTACATTTGTTACAGAAAAACTAAAAAACGTTCTTAACATTTGAGTTACTAACATTAAACGTTATTGATTTATAAATAATTTATTGGGATATATTTTGTTGGATATTTTAGTCACTGAATTGTAGGCTTTCGCGGTTGTTATCCATGATTGCTTCTTTGATTCTGGGCTGAAATCCTAGAACCAAAGAACGTTAATCTGTAGAGATACATCCTAATAATATCAACTGTGATGACTTATATTTTATTACAGATTCAAGTTCTACTGAAAAAAAGTACGAAGGTTTTGTATGAAACTTTTTTTTCAAATCATGATAGATGGCGCTGTAATAGATGAAATTCAATTTTTTTCAATTTCTCGCCTGAGAACCTATGCATACGATTCTGCAATATGTGTGCAATCAAAAATACGTTTTCTTTGTAAATAATCAAAATTAGTCTTAGAAAAACTTCGAAAATTGGGAAAATGTCACCTGTAGAAATGTAAATTGCTGGTGAATAAAATACTTTTAGCGTAAACCAACAACAACAACGTGTACGTGGTACCACGTGGTGCTTAATTAACCTGAGTCTCGTTGTCTCTCACTTATCAGAGTACAAGATTTCCCCTAGCCTCATCATCTTTCAATCAAAATAAGTTCTTAAAATGATGACATTCGGCTTCAATGCACTTACTAATCCGCATTTCAAATGGGTGTAGACAACTGAGAAGTGTATCTTCTTGAATTTCGGCACAAGCATTTCTGATTCGCTCAATAATATTTTCACGTGTTGTTGGTACTTGATTATATACTTTGCATTTGAGATATCCCCATAAAAATAAATCTGGCGAAGTAACATCTGGTGATCTAGCAGGCCAATTTATTGAACCAGCTCTACCAATCCAACGACCATTGATATTACGATCAAGTATTTCACGTGCTAATACCGACTAGTATACTGGACAACCATCATAAGTCATTTTCTGGGGTATTATTTTTATTGAAAACGAATTGCAGAATCGTCTGCACAGGTTCTCAGAGCGAGAAATAAAAAAAAATAATTTAATCGAAGACAGGGCGATCTATCATGAATTGAAAAAATGTTTCGAACAAATCCTACGTACTTTTTCCAGTATAATTCAATTCTGTAATAAAATATACGAATTCCTATTTAAGATTTCAAAGTTACGCCCGCCCCACCTACATCGAGGGAGAGAGATAGACAAATCTAGCACTAATGTATTTTTTCCATTAAATCATTAAATTTTAAATCTGAACATTTTTTCGTAAACTGCTTTGAAAGTTCCAAGTTAAAAAATTCACCCAGTATATTGATATACAGGACAAAATCATGGGCAACCGCTAAGAGACACCGTAATAAAAGAAAGAAGCTCAAAACAAATATACTTAATAATGAAAGAAGCAAAACAATCTTGAATTAAAGTGCGATATACGACGAGGTAAGACACTCTCTGAAAGTAAAGCAAAAAAAAACATAACTGGAAAAAGATGTGGTATTTTGGACATATAGAAAGAATGGAAAGAGAAAGGATGACAAGAAAAATATACCAAACGTGAACTGTTAAACAGAACAAAAAACGTAGACAGAAAAGATATATAACAAAATAATTTGAAACATACATGAGTGGGTAAAAAACAAACACAAATATATAACTTGTATTGCGTTCTTCACACCCCATTTTTAATAATATTTTATATTATTAAAAATACTTTTGTATTATACAAATTGGTGTGGTTTTTACCCCCTCATGTATGTTTCAAATTATTTTGTTATATACGCATTCGGTTCGCCCGACAAGTAGTGAAGACACGATAATACAGTTTTTTATAGATATGGTTGTTACCGTCTATAGAAACACGTTGCTTAGTTCGGCAGTTATTATGTAGACAGCGCTGAATATTCTTTCGCGCTCTGTCTTAATAATTTCTGGTTGATAGCAAGGCAGTTATGTTTGGTTGAATGTATCTCTTCTCCAGCAGGGGCGTACCGACGATCCTGTAGAAAGGTGAAATACGTATCTGCGTCTCTGGAGAGGAGATACATTCACAAATATATAACTTGTATTGTGTTCTTCACACCCCATTTTTAATATTTTATATTATTAAAAATACTTTTGTATTATACGGAAAAGATATGGCAAATAATGAAGACAAGAAGTAAAAAAGAAAGAGGAAGGAGACGAAATTCCTAACATAAGATAGAAAAGGAGAGAGGTTTGGAAAGAACAAAAGAGGCTGTAGAATTAAGTAAATAAAAAAAGACCCATACGTCAAGGAGACTTCTTTCAAAGGTGTTAGATCCAATTAAATTAATAAGGTTAGAGATAGTCCCGGTGCGTAAGTCAGACCAGGGAGGCAAAAATTAAGGACAATCGATTTACATAATGCTGTGAGGATCAACACTGTAAATGATATGGATTTAATGTTCAGCGGATAGATCCAATAAGTTATCGGTAATATCCAAAGGTAAAACGCAAGGACTGGTCAAACAGGGCCAGGACTACATAAAAACAAAAAAGTTGTAGTCGAGACCGACTTCACTAGTCACATACAAAGTAGCGAATAATTTCAGAAATAAAAACAAACGTTAAGGAGCCTTTTCTATCGAAGCTGTTAAATCCAATTCAAAGAACAAGGGTCGAGACCGACTTCACTAGTCGCATACAAAGGAGCGAATAATTCCAGAAATAAAAAACAAACGTTAAGGAGCCTTTTCTATCGAAGCTGTTAAATGCAATTCAAAGAATAAGGGTAGATAATATACTCTAACGAGACATGACCACCACAATAGACCAGAAAAGGTCGCAATTGAATAAACTATATGGGCATCTCAGGTGAACTATCTATCTCCCATATTTTAAACTTATATATTTAAATACTCTAAATCCACTTCTAATTTTTTGTTTTGTTTTATGGGGCTGGTCAAAATCTTGCCACAATAATTACACTAGTTTACAAAATGAAATTTTTTTCATGTACATTTGATGAGAGATAGATTTCCTTATGTATTTTCTTCCGCTGAGTTCGAAAATCAAGGTTAAATTTTTTTTATGGAACAGTTTTTGAGATATTGTAATTTTTTCATTTTTTCGACCTTTTTTCACTTGACAAATCATATCTCGAGCAAGAAATGTCCGATTGGGTCGTTCTTGGTACCCAAATGCAAGGTATTGAGATGACGAACAAATATGTATAATCGGATATTTGATTGGTACAGCGGTTCAAAATATATCGATGAAAATAGGGCACATTTTCAAAAAAATCATATTTAAAGTGATTCTGTGCCGACAGAAAAGTACAATTCGTTAAAAAAAACGTCTGGTTTCTGTTCATGTACGTAAAGATGATACTTTTACGCAAGAACTAAGACCAACCAGAACAAAATCGACCAAAAATGACAAAGTTATAAGCAATTGAGTGAATATATCCAAATCCCATATTTTCCGAATATTTTATTTTTTTCGACAATTTATGAGTTCGGTTGCTCACACGCAAATATATTGAATTTATTATTTGTTTTTTTTATGTATTTTGACTTTCTTATTACTATTATAATAATAATTATAATTCGTACCAATAAACAGCTGACTCTTGCTATATCTTGATATTTATATGTCTTTGGTATAGGAACATGATTTTATGTCGATAGCCTGTTGGTATATTGGCAACGTATATTAGTTCTCACGTTGACCCTAGAGTTCTTAGATTTTATTCCAAACAAAACAACAACACATCACATTTAGGAACCTTAGAACCCTGACATTTTGTTTTGACATCTTCTATAAAACGTAGTGTCGGTTGTTTGTATATTATAGGAACTCACAAATTTGATTGAAATTATATTTCATTGTGTTCACCAAAATGCTTAAAAGAAAACGAGAATTTAAGTGCGTAAACAATCCAAATAATTTCTGTTACGTGTGTGGCAATTTTGTCCCCCAACCAAATAGACGTAGATTCACCGATTCATTACAACATAATTATCTGCAATGTTTTGGAATAGCACCTGCAACTTTTCATGAGCAATGGACACCAAATAATGTTTGTTTATCGTGCCATATAACTCTTGCCGCGTGGGCTTCTGGTTCATCACAGTAAGATTAAATTTATATATTCAAATGAATTAATAATAAAGTGAATTTTTATTCCAAATTAGACGATACATGAAATTCGGTGTACCGATGATATGGAGAGAGCCGCTCTGCCATTCGGTTGATTCTTACTTTTGCCTGAGCAAATCCACTGGTTTTGGAAAGAGTGCCAAATGGGTTTATGCGACAGTAGCATCTGTTTCACTTCCAGTTCCACATTCAAGTGAATTTCCTCATCCTAAGTGCCCCGATTCAACGATTGAATTTTTCGAATCATCACTACAGACAGTCGTCGGCATGTTGTGTGGAATGCAGGGTGGATATACAAAATATTGCTACTTTCTTTGCCTCTGGGATAGTCGTGCTCGTGAACATCATTATAGAAGAAAAGACTGGCCAGAAAGGGAGAACGTCACAGTGGGCAAAGACAATATTAAATACGTGCCTCTTGTCAAAAAATAAAATATAATCCTTCCAGCGTTGCACATTAAACTTGGCCTCATTAAAAATTTTGTGAAGGCCTTAGACATGGAAGGCCAAGTATTTTCCTATTTGAAAACCCTTTTCCCGCAGCTTTCTTTAGCAAAAAGGAAGGCGTCTTCGATGGTCCACACATAAAGAAATTAGTAAAAAGCACAGATTTTCCAAAATATTTAACACCCGTTGAAAACGAGGCCTGGAATTCATTTCAGCGGGTTGTTACCAATTTTCTTGGGAACAATAAAAACCCTAACTACGAGGGAATTATTACCGATTTGCTGAAGAACTACAACAAGATGGGTACGGAATGCCATTATTTAATTTCATTCCTGGTTGTTTTCTATTGTATTGTTTTTACCATTTTATTTATTTCTTACAGGTGTAAATATATCTCTAAAAATCCATTTCTTGCATTCGCATTTGAATTTCTTTCCGGACAATCTTGGCGACGTAAGTGACGAACACGGCGAGAGATTTCACCAACAAATTAAGACCATTGAGCGGCGCTATCAAGGATTTTGGGATGAAGCAATGTTGGGAGACTATGTATGGTTTCTCACTAGAGAAACAGATCCCAAAAGCAACCGAAGACAAAGCAAGAGCCACAACTATTTCTAACACACAAAAATGTCAAGAATGTATTGCAAGCGTTTAAACCCAATAAATTGTCGAAAAAAATTAAATATTCGGAAAATATGGGATTTGGATTTATTCACTCAATTGCTTATAACTTTGTCATTTTTCGGTCGATTTTCTTCTGGTTGGTCTTAGTTCTTACGTAAAAGTATCATCTTTACGTTCATGAACAGAAACCAGATGTTTTTTTAACAATTTGTACTTTTCTGTCGGCACAGAATAACTGTAAAATATGATTTTTTTGAAAATGTTCCCTATTTTCATCGATATATTTTGAACCGCTTTACCAATCAAATATCCGATTATACATATTTGTTCGTCATCTCAATACCTTGCATTTGGGTACCAAGAACGACCTAATCGGGCATTTCTAGCTCGAGATATGATTTGTCAAGTGAAAAAAGGTCGAAAAAATGAAAAAATTACAATATCTCATAAACTGTTCCATAAAAAAAAATTTAACCTTGATTTTCGAATTCAGCGGAAGAAAATACATAAGGAAATCTATCTCTCATCAAATGTACATTTTCGGTGTAAACTAGTGTTACAAGCCAATAAATTGCCACAAAAACTAATAGAAAATTATGCATAAATACAAGAGATGAAAATATTCTACTTTAGAAAATAGCTTACATAATATTTGATTCGTAAATATTCTACTTAAAAAAAATATAATTATAATAAAAATATTTAAACTAATTCGTAGTCTACATCACGTACTTTTTTCTTAATTAATTTTTAATTACATTTAAGTGATTAATATTAATTGTACACACAGCAGCTAAACTAAATAAATTAACCGAAACTAAGTATATAAACTATATCAAGCTACGTAGCATCATCCTATTACATATTTTAATGACACTATTACGTATTATAATGAAAAAAAACTATATGAAATTGCATGTAACAAACAATAATAAAATAATTCTGACGATATTCAATTAAACGTAGAATACTATTAGGTTTGTCATAAAATTGTTTCGTATTTTTTGTCTTCCCAGGATATTAAAATATGTTTAAAAAATCCTCACGATGAGGTTAAAATTATCCGGCGCTATAGTGCAGCCGCCAGTATTTTCAAATTATGCATGACGATAAAGTTCATTTACGATATTGTTTGTAGTATTTTTAAGTAATTTTAAAATAGAAATAACATGATAAAAAAGTTTTTTGAGTACAGTTTTTGAGAAAAATTGAGTCGAGTGCATTGTAGAAATATACACTACATCTATTATAGTTCAGTAAACAAAAACGAGTATTAAATTCAATTAAAGTAAAAGAACTAAAAACTATTTTTTGTGTAATGGATTTTACAAACGTTTGATAAGTAAATAAAGAGATTATTAAACAATTAGTATTGTTTGTTATAAATACCTAATGCGCTGTAGTAATAAAACTATTACCTTTTAATTATTACTAGGGATCGGACACGGGAGGCCGATGACTCTCGCCCACGGGCGTACTATTTAAAACTGTATTTTTAAAGAGTTTTTAATTTTATTTATATAATTGGAAAACAAACGGGTGGTGATCTATAAAATACGAAATACATTTTTATTTGTTCATTTTGTAGTTCAAGTTGAGTAAAGGAATATTAATATTAACTAGCAATATTTTCTAAAGGTTCTCTTCTGTAAAATTTGTTCTCCTTAAATAAAATACATCATTGTAGAAAACGACCTTTCTACATCGCAACTGGTTATAGGTGCATACTGGAAATATTCTTTTATTTTAGCGTTTTTAGCATTTTGAGGCATTGTCGCCACACGCAATTGCCGCAATGCTATTAAATCTGGATTTATATTAAAAACTGCGTCTAACTGTTGCCGAACTCATCCGAAGTCACTTGGAATATTTTTTAAATTATTAATAGCCACATCTAATTTAGATTTTCAAAATAAGTTATTAGTTTTGACAAATTTCCAAAGTACGAGTATATCTGAAGAAAGTACAATTGATTTTTTAAATTTGGAATTTGTATTAGTTCCTTGCACTCAGAAATACTTCGAGCATCGTCATTTAAACATGTAAAAACTAACAAAATTCTCTCTTCATAAAAACTAGTAGCTTCCAACCAGTTCCCCAACTAGTTATTACTGAAGAAGGAGGCAGTGACAAAGATGGAAGTTTTTCCCTGTAAAGAGCTACTTATAATGGTGCGTTTCTGAAAACCTTTTTAAAAGCGGATACAAGTCTATCATCTTCCCGAAAGGTGTCTCTGATATATTCGCAGATTATGTGGCGAGCATGTGCTACACAAGTAATATGAAACATATTAGGATATGTTTCCTTTAATAGTCTGTCTGTTTTTAACATATATGCAGCACTGGTCCCGACAAATAAAATTATTTTTTCCTTGTACCTGTCGTCCAAATGAAGCATTTGGTGCATATTCTCGTAAATGGTTTCAGCTACTGTTTCCGCATCAACTGCATTTATAACTTTTGTTGCTATTACATTAGCGTTACATGGAATAGCTGGATGTAGTGCACCAACTACAACATTTAACACACAGCGTCCTAATACATCGACAGTTTCTTCGGCACTCATCCATAGGTACTGATTTGAAAGATGGCTTCTAATGCGCTCTACTGCTTTCGTGTAATATTTAGAAACATCATATTTGCCTAAGGTGGATTCATCAAGAATACTTCGACCAGTATATTTTTGGAGAAATGTTTTGAAGGTGGGATTGTTAAGTTTATTTAATGGAATATTTGCCGCCATTAAAGTTTCACAGAGTTCTTCGTTAAAATTGTCAGATTCTAGCGGATCTAATTTCTGTGTGCACCTATGTGTGTTTGTGATGAAAAACTGACGTTTTACGTGCTATTTCTTGGAATTTTTTAACGATATTTTACACACTTTGCAATAAATTTCGGAATCACTGGCAATGGACATACAATCAGTTTGACCCTTAATCCAACCCTACATTGTTTCACGATTCCATTCTCGACGTTGTTTCATATTATATCTGAAAAAGTAACTTACAATGTTCTAGATCTAAATAAACGAAAATGAAAAATGTATGCGTATAAGTTATTGAAACTTAACGAAATTCACTGGACACTAATAATTGGGTAGATTCGATGAAAAGATATTAAACAGGATCTATTACAAAAATTATGAAGTATGTAATTAACAGTTAAAACAATGAAAAAAAGGAGCACTCACCGTGCTTTATTTATCTTAAAAAATATAAACTAATAAATAAAATAAATTATAAAAACTCCTCACGCTTCTAACTGCGCCCACGAAGAAAGAAATTTAACTGTAATATTGAAGTAATTGCGTCACAATTCAACA
The DNA here is from genome assembly GCA_935421215.2 of Melolontha melolontha. Taxonomy (NCBI): domain Eukaryota; kingdom Metazoa; phylum Arthropoda; class Insecta; order Coleoptera; family Scarabaeidae; genus Melolontha; species Melolontha melolontha. The sequence continues at coordinate 90,457,833 of OW285242.1, read as the reverse complement.
ACAAAAAACAGATGTGCGGTTAATCGAATAAATAGTGCTATTCAATAACTACGTGTTGTACTTAGCGATGTTATAAACTATTTATATGGGCCATCGTTATTTCGGCCTGATGCGTTCGGTCTCTAATTATTACACATAGTACTATTTCGTACACGACCAACCCTAAATATATATATTGTTGTGGGGCAGAATTACTCCATAATTCCAGCTAACTGCGAAAGGAAAGACAGAAATAACATGTAAATGGTTAAAATTGGCGAATATAGTTTGTAAAATTAGTATCGAAGTGTAAATAAATTAATATTACGATATCTTTGTATATTTCAAATTAATTTACATTTATTTCAAAATTTACTTTTTAATATTTATTTAATTGTCATTTTTATAATTTTAATCATTAGCGCGAAATTACATAACTCTACATTTAAAAACCCAGGTCAACCATTTGAAAATTATTATTTTAATTTTGTGCATATGTCAGAAACTATATATTATCTATATTCAATTTGTTATAATACGTAATTTAGAGTAAAATTCGAGGCTATTTCAATAATGCAAAATAGGCTTTGATTGAAATAATTGCTATCGAGCGTCGGTTATAAAATTTTAATAAGAAGTGCTTAAAAAAGTGCGACTCCAAATTGAAAATTAAATTAAAGCAGAAATACCTGAGTTAAAAATTTATAAGTGACCACAAATGTAACACAATAATTTGGGGCTTCTTTTGAAATATATTTGAAGGCGATACCAGCGAAGTTCGGCCAGAAATCGATCTTAGCATCTTTCGATCGAAGACCGGCCCGAGAAAATATTCCACACCGACGAAGCACGCTCATAGCCGGCCAAGTAAACTCTAAATCTCCGCACTGGGAATTCACGACGAATCGGCTAATCTACGTCCATACCATCAAGATTCCTGCCTTTAACGATGAAAAACAGATCTTATTAATCAGAATTATTTCAAAAATGTTTTAAATATGTCTATACGTTATATGCACGTATGAAGCTTTTGTTTCATTATGAAACAGACATGTAAATAAATTTACATATCTGTAACTGTATACTTGGACAATACCTCGTATTTTCGGCATTTACTTCTGCTTAAGACATATGTTTCTGCCATTTATAGGCGTCGTCAGCTAAGTTAATGAAGCAATGTATACAAATGATACAAATCTTTATAAATCTGTATCTGTATATGACATTAAGCCGAACCGCTCATTAGATATAGCAAGTCTCATTCTATAAGGTGGCACTTATTTACGAGTGACATCTTACGCACGAAAGAGACTATACCAAAGAAAGCGATCTTTCGATTGACAAGCTATGCTCATACGAACCGAAAGGAATACGGGTAGTCCTTCTAAAACGAGCCAGGTGGCGGTAGATATACAAAAATGTTTTAAATATGTCTATACGTTATATGCACGTATAAAGCTTTTGTTTCATTATGAAACAGACATGTAAATAAATTTACATATCTGTAACTGTATACTTGGACAATACCTCGTATTTTCGGCATTTACTTCTGCTTAAGACATATGTCTCTGCCATTTATAGGCGTCGTCAGCTAAGCTAATGAAGCAATGTATACAAATGATACAAATCTTTATAAATCTGTATCTGTATATGACATTAAGCCGAACCGCTCATTAGATATAGCAAGTTTCTTTCTATAAGGTGGCACATATTTACGAGTGACATCTGTCTGTTTCATAATGAAACAAAAGCTTTATACGTGCATATAACGTATAGACATATTTAAAACATTTTTGTATATCTACCGCCACCTGGCTCGTTTTAGAAGGACTACCCGTATTCCTTTCGGTTCGTATGAGCATAGCTTGTCAATCGAAAGATCGCTTTCTTTGGTATAGTCTCTTTCGTCCGTAAGATGTCACTCATAAATAAGTGCCACCTTATAGAATGAAACTTGCTATATCTAATGAGCGGTTCGGCTTAATGTCATAAATGTCATATACAGATACAGATTTATAAAGATTTGTATCATTTGTATACATTGCTTCATTAACTTAGCTGACGACGCCTATAAATGGCAGAAACATATGTCTTAAGCAGAAGTAAATGCCGAAAATACGAGGTATTGTCCAAGTATACAGTTACAGATATGTAAATTTATTTACATGTCTGTTTCATAAGGGAAGAATTATTTCAAATAAAGACTTTTTTTAAAACGATTTACAATTAAAATATTTTTTAAAACCAAATAAAAAACCTCATAATTTTACTTAGAAAATTACATTCCAACATTACTAATAATTGTGAAAGAACTTAATTTTATATAACTGTAGTACTTACCGAGATCTATTTATTTAAATTATATCGTAACCCACTTGAAAATATTCTAACCATTGAAACATAACCTTTGATTTTCTTGATTCACACGTGCACTTAATCATAACTCTATTATTTGTCGATAGTCACGTTGTATGTTATTGTTTACAGAAACCTTATTTAAAATAAACTTTTATATACATTTCTTTAACCAACTCTTTTATTTATCTGTGCTTAGCTGGAGAAAACTTAGTTATTTTATTTTACAATTCACTACCATACATTTAGGGGAAATCATATCGACGAGGAGCCTGCAAGAGTCAATTTTGCTAAAATTATTCATGCTCACCGACACCTATCTGTAGCCAGAGGTAATACATGTAAGTTGCGGATGATCTAACATTGTGTATTCTATACACTGGCGCCCAATTCAAAGTAGTATACTAACACTATTCAATTAAATCTATTTATTTCAAATAATATTATCTTTTATTATCATATTATGATTACTCTATTTTATAGATCATTCAGCCTTTCTTCAAATGTAATAATATTATACATTTCACATCAGAAAATATAGCAGTGTAGTTAAGATAATTAACATACCATGACTTACCATGGGTAGTTGTTACGTGGGTGCCCAATAAAATCATGCATCGAAAAGTAAAAGAGTAATGCAGATAATGAAAGAGACACAGATTATTATACATAGTACATCACCAACTCTACGAATTCCTACCCCGTGTAATTGCTTTTTGACCACGACTTTTTATAATATTTCCCACAACTGCATTTGACAAGCAACCACTTTAAGAAACCAAAATAATGTTATATTTACTATTACACCTCGATAGCTGTACTGTAGTAACTATCGTTTATAGTATCGCATATTACAGGTATAATAACCTATACTATATATTTTCCTCAGTGTGGACGTATGTAGTGTAATGCTCAAAAATCAAGTTCAATTAAATAATGAACCTCATTCCGGTCGACCTCCAAAAATTGATAGTGACAAGGATGACGACAAAATTCGTATACAACATTAGTGACCTTTGAAGAAATGTTCGATGTATTACTTTCGACAATTCTTGAACGTATTCACAATTTAGAATTTAGTGTATATAGCATTAAACTTATTCTCTCATTCAGTATAAAACAGTTTGATTTTCGAAGTGAGTGGTTGTGTGCAGTTAAGAAAGTTTTTTCAGCGACAAAAATGTCAAGTGAAACTCGCGGTGGTTGCAAAATTTCTCCGAAGTGTGTGGAGTATTTTTAGTGAAGTTATAAGCCAGACCATTTCCTGAAAATATGAAAAGCCTATTTCATGTATTTTGGCGTTTCAATCGGAGATCAAACAGTGGGCTTCCCATGTATGCTGCGTCAGTTGTATTGGTGCAATGGATGAAAGGGAAGAGAAAAAGTATGCCTTTTGCAGTTCCATTGGTATGGCGAGAACCCACCAATCATATTGACGATTGCTATTTTTGCATGACTGAAGGTCATTCCGAAAAAGAAAAGGGCTAGATCGAATATCCAAATTTCCTTCTGCCATAAAACCTGTTGCTCACAATGCAGACTTCCCAGTACCGCCTGCGCCTTTAGATTGGCAAGATATTGTTTCGGGAGATAATGAAGCTAGTAACGCATCATCAGGCAGCTCCGAAGAACAATGTACCAACCCCAATTTTACTCCAGGTCCCAGTTCCGGCGTGCCACAGTACATTGTTCAAAGTAAGTTAAATAATTTGGTACGTGATTTGGGGTTGTCAAAGCATCAGTCAGCACTCCTTGCTTCCCGTCTTAAGGAGTGGAACTTACTAGCCAAAGAAATAAAAAATACGAATTTTAGGAAAATAAATCCTACGTTTCCTATGAAAAATTAGTTGTGTTCGTGTACTGATATCAATCATTTTCCCTGTGAGTGGCGCTTGTTCATAGACTCATAAATATAGTTTAAAAGCTATATTATTATATAATTGAATTTAAGATCATCTATACCACTTGCCCATTTAGTGACGATGAAAGTAACCTATGAAAATATGCGCATCCTTTTAGATGCTATAAACTATAACCGATACAAATGGCAGATATGTGGGAATTTAAAAGTTATAGCAATTTCACTAGGACTTCAGGGAGGATTTACAAAATATTGCTGTTTTCTTTGTTTGTGGGACGGTCGTGCAGTGAATGAACATTATGTAACTAAAATTTGGGCGGAAAGGAGTGAATTTCAACCGGGAACTCAAAATGTTAAGTACCTACACCTTGTAGACCAAAAAAATGTTCTTTTTCCTCCTTTTCACATTAAACTTGGAGTGATGAACACTTTTGTGAAGGCTGTGGATAAAGAGGGTAAAGGATATAAATACTTAAGGCCTTTTTATTAAACCACAAATTAGAAAATTGCTAGACGATGTTAATTTTATAGAAAAGTTCACGCGCAAGAACTCAGAGCTTGGAACTCATTTGTAAATGTAGTGTAAGGGAATTTTTAGGCAACAAAATGGATGCTATCTACGAATAACTGGTTTATGAACTTTTTAGACTCCTACAAATCTCTTGGTTGCCGAATGTCATTAAAAATTCATTTTCTCCATTCCCATTTATCATAAGGATAATGTAAATACGAATGGCTACTGTTGGTTTTTAAAGAGAGAATATGTAACCCCCCCTAAAAGAAAAAAATAGAATTAGTGTGTTCCAAATAAATATTTTTGATAATCAACTTAATATAAATTATAAATATAGTCGATATGCAAGGTTAAAGAATTTTTTTTTAATAAATATTACATGGTACCGTTTTACATGTGGTTTGTCTAATGTATAGAGACCTGAAGCATGTGGCAGAAATTACGAAGAACTAAATAAATAGTCTATAAAATCGTTGAATTTAACGCAATTACCTCTATATCACAATTAAATTCCTTTCTTCAAGGGCGTAGATAAAAGCATGAGGAGTTTTTATAATTTATTTTATTTATTAATTTATATTTCTTAAGATAAATAAAGTACCATGTTTTAACTGCTAATTACCTACTTCATAATTTTTGTAATAGATCCTGTTTAATATCGTTTCATCGAATCTACTTCTATCAATTATTGTGACATAAGTGTGCAGTGAAGTTTCAATAACTTACGCATTTTTAATTTTCATTTATTTAGATCTAGAACATTGTTTATGTTACTTTTACAGATATGATATGGAACAACGTCGAGAATGGCATCGTGAAACAATGGCGAGTTGGATTAAGGGTTAAACTGATTGTATGTCCATTGCCAGTGATTCCAAAATTTATTGCTATGTATGTAAAATATCGTTAAAAAATTCCAATAAATCACACGTAAAATGTCACTTAGCATCACAAACACATACACAGAAATTAGACCCGTTGGAATCTGACAATTTTAACGAAGAACTCTGTGAAACTTTAATGGCGGCAAATATTCCATTAAATAAACTTAACAATCCCACCTTCAAAACATTTCTCCAAAAATATACTGGTCGAAGTATTCTTGATGAATCCACCTTAGGCAAATATTATGTTCCTAAGTGCTACACGGAAGCAATAGGACGCATTAAAAGCCATCTTTCAAATCAGTACCTATGAATAAGTGACGATGAAACTGTCGATATATTAGGACGCTGTGTGGTAAATGTTGTAGCTGGTGTACTACATCCAACTATTCCATATAACGCATATGTAATAGCAAAAAAAGGGATAAATACAGTTGATGCGGAAACAGTAGCTAAAACTATTTACGAGAATATGCACCAAATGCTTCATTCGGACGACAGGTACAAAGAAAAAATACTTTTATTTGTCAGTAACAGTGCTGCATATATGTTAAAAACAGGTAGACTGTTAAGGGAAACATATCCTAATATCTTGCATATTACTTGTGTAGCACATGCTCTCCACAAAATCTGTGAATATATCAGAGACACCTTTCCGACACCGTAATGAAGTTTTCAGAAAAGCACTATTGGGAGTAGCTCTTTAAAGGGAAAAACTTCCATCTTTGCCGCTGTCTCCCTCTCCAGTAATAACTAGATGGGGAACATGGATGGAAGCTACTAGTTTTTATGCAGAGAATTTCGATAGTTTACAAAATTTCGTTACATGTTTACGAAGTAGTTCTGACCGCAAGGAACTAATACAATTTCGAAATTTAAAAAATCAGTTGTACTTTCTTCAGGAACACTTTGGAAATTTGTCAAAACTAATAACTTATTTTGAAAATCATAATCTCAAATTAAATGATGGATTAATCACATTAGATGTGGCTATTAATAATTTGAAAAATATTCCAAGTGGCTTCGAATTTCGCCTTCGGCAAGAGTTAGACGTAGTTTTTTAATAGAAATCCAGATTTAATAACATTGCGGCAATTGTGTATGGGGACAGTTCCTCAAAACCTAACTGCTAAATACGCTGAAATAAAAGAATATTTCCAGTATGCACCTATAACCAAAGAACATTTTCTATTTACAAGGATGTATTTCATTCAAAGAGAACAAATTTTACAGAAGAGAACCTTGAGAAAGTATTGCTAGTAAATATTAATACTCCTTTACTCAACTTGTACTACAAAATGAAGAAATAAAATTGTATTTCGTATTTTACAGGTCGCCATGCGTTTGTTTTCCAATTATATAAATAAAATTAAAAACTCTTTAAAAATACAAATTTTCAATAGTACGTCCGTGGGCGATGGGTCATGGGCCTCTCGTGTCCGATCCCTATTTATGAAACAATACTAAAAATTCTTTGGAAACTCGCATTCAAAATCATTGTTACCGTGATAACACATGCCATTTATATTTATTTCGAAACTATCATCCACTTCATTATTTGATATAAAAGGTATTCCCTGCAACTTGTGACAATTAAAAGAAATCGTTGGGTGTTAGATCAAAACTATATGGTTCAGGACTAAAGACGCCAGACTATGTGCCCCAGCAGTAGCGTTGCGTGGAGAGTTTAGCGGAATAACAGTGCGCTTACTTAAAAATAAATATATCGCATCCCTATACAAAACGTTAAGAAAAAACATAAATAACTTACCCAACATGTTTACATTTTTGCAAAAAAATGCGGATGTGCGCGATGAAAAAACTGCACCATAATATATGTTTCTGTATTAGTCTCGGAAAGTCGGAAAATGTTTATAATTTATAAACATTTTGAAAAAATTAAATCCGTGATTTTATAACTAGATGCCAAAGAAGCAGCTGCAATACGGCTCAGCCAGGGTCAATTTAACAATCCTCAAGTTGCAGCAAATTTAAAAATTATTTACGACAGTTACGTTCCAATACTAGACGCAATAAAAAATTTACAGAACACTGCGCTGTCCTTATCGGACTCATTAGCAATTATTGACCACGTAAAACTAGTGCTGCATATCCTTGAAGATGAAAAAAGTGATTGTGTCCGTGAAAAATTTAACAGTGTATTAGATAAAAATGTAGATTTTACAAAATTAGGGCAACTTTTTACCAATACTGAAGATCCGTTGTACAGATACAAAGAGCGCTTTAACTATGCAAATATAACATCTCTCAACGTCGAACAATCCTTCTCTGGATATAAACATATATACCATGTGGCCGCGTGCGTCTGCACTATAGCGATACCTGTAGTGTAAGCAAAACACACAGAGGTGTCCGTGTGTTAGAACGGTAAAGAAGTAGACGCAATGTTCCAATGTGTAGTCGCGCAAGCGCATTAGCTGTCGCTCTCGCATATGGGTGTTAGTTGCAATGTTTATATCGTCAGGCTAATGCGCTTGCGCGACTACACATTGGAACATTGCGTCTACTTCTTTACCGTTCTAACACACGGACACCTCTGTGTGTTTTGCTTACACTACAGGTATCGCTATAGTGCAGACGCACGCGGCCACATGGTATACGTCGCTACGTACGAACCTTTCCGAGACTAATACAGAAACATATATTATGGTGCAGTTTTTTCATCGCACACATCCGCATTTTTTTGCAACAATGTAAACATGTTGGGTAAGTTATTTATGTTTTTTCTTAACGTTTTGTATAGGGATTCGATATATTTATTTTTAAGTAAGCGCACTGTTATTCTGCTAAACTCTCCACGCAACGCTACTGCTGGAGCACATAGTCTGGCGTCTTTATTCAGGACCCATGAATTTAAGATTTTACTCAATTAAGTAGTTCAAGCACACCGTAGTGTACCATTCAGTATTAACTAGTATACTATAATCAGACGGAGTTATAACTGAAACATGTCCAGTGATACTGAAGATATTAACGATTAGCCTTTCTGTTACGGCTCCTTTCGTATACAATTTTTTCTTATTGGAACATATATATTTTGGAATATTGAAGTAGCTAATTGTGTAAAAATACAAATTTTCAATAGTACGCCTGTGGGCGATGAATCATGGCCGTCTTGCGTCCGGTCTCTACTAATGTGTCAAGAAAACCGTACGTGTCACAACTTGTTTTTGGACGTTTTCGTATTTAGATGGGTTTATTCTACTACAATACACTATTAAACTTAAAAAAAAAAATTATCGCACAGTGTTATAAAAGCTTTTCATCGAAGTAGAATACTTCAATTTCAAATTAGAAAAACTTTCGAAAGACACATTAATAAGCTGGCATAAGGATGAAAAACTGTCTCAAAAAAAATAATAGATAATACATGGGTGACAATTTTTTTTTAATAAATATGTCTCAACTTTACATTTCAAGTACGCCAGAACTTTCAGGCAAACCTAATATTTAATAATAATAAGATTATACACTTCTTTAACTATTTTTATTATATACACATTTGATTGCGATTAAATGAGTTTGGATATAGGGCGCCTTGAATCATATAATTATCTATTTTAACAATCTAGAACGCTGCAAGAAGCAAGCAGGACTGGTCAATTGGTTGACACAAATTGAGAAAAAGTATATAACACATTTAACAATTTAATAATTTCATTGATTTTAAAGCTGTAGGTGTGGCTTACTTTCGACTATTGTTATCTTACATCTCTTTATTAGTTTTGAAATATATTTTATAACACTAGGTTAATACTTGTTCGTGTCTTTTTTTTTACGTCAAAATTGTTTTGAATTTTAACACCTTCATTTATTGCAAAGTTTATTTATCGTATTCTTCGACTAATATGCTGTGATCCCAGTTACATGCATTTACAATAATAATATTAATAGATAAAAATTAAAAGCATTTCATTTGTTACATATAGACTCACAAACCACATAACCGATTTTGATAAAATTTTGTGTTTATGTTCCTTATGGTGTGTGGAAGGATGCTTTCATATTTCTTTTCCCAAATTTTATCGGCAAATACAATATGATCATTTATATTTACCCTCTAGCAAGCCACGAAATTATTTCTTGAAAATATCGTGTTAGTAGTGACAAATAAAATACATCTGTCATTATGTGTATGTTCTGATAAATAAAACTCATCTGTCATTAATGTATTTATTAATTGACACTTAAAAATGTTTACAATAAATCATAAAGTTTTTCTGATCGAATCATACTTAAGGAATGGTGTAAAATTAGAAAATGGAGAATGGTCGTACTCCTTGCAGCCTTGTATAGAAGAATTTCGGGCAGAATTTCCAAATTACCCAACAACATATGAATGTTTGCGGCAATTAATTCAAAAGTCAGTGGTTAAATTCCGTGAAACAGGATCTGTGTCTCGAAAACCAGGTGCTGGTAGACCACTAAAGCGGACAGTTGAAAATATAGCAGATGTTGAGGGACGAATAAATCAATCACCTAAGAAATCGATTCGTAAGCTTTCACAACAAATACAACTGTCATATGGGACCTGCCAGAGAATCCTTAAAAAAGACTTACAAAAATTTCCATACAAATTTCATTGCGTGCAAGAGCTTTTACCAATCGATCATGTAACCAGAGTTAATTACTGTCAGTGGTTCTTAGGTACGATTAATAACGATGACGTTCTTGACAAATCCTTCTGGTCCGATGAAGCATGGTTTCATTTATCAGGATATATAAATAAACAAACAATGCGCATCTGGTCTAGTGAAAATCCACATGAAATTCTTGAAACACCCTTGCATTCACAAAAAATAGGCGTTTAGCTTGCTGTTTCTCGTAAACGGATTATTGGTCCAATATTCTTTAATAATACGATAAATGCAGAACGATATCGTAATAATTTATTGCTACCATTTGTAAATCAATTACATGATGATGAGCTCCGCGAGGGATATTTCCAGCAAGATAATGCAACAGCCCATAAAACAAGAGAAACGATGGAATTATTGCATGAATTCTTTGATAATCGAATAGTAGACTTTCCACCACGATCTCCGGATTTAACAATTATGGACTATTTCATTTATCCACATCTAAAAAATAGAGTATTTACGAAACGTCCACATACAATTGAAGAACTTACTAATGCTATCCGAAATGTCTGTGAGGAAATTACACCACATAATTAAAGGAATGCCTTCAATAATATGAGACGAAGAGTTGCGCTATGCATAGAAAATGAAGGAGCTCACTTTGAACATTTATTGTAGCTGTTTTTATTATTAAACTTTTTATTTTTTCAACTGAAACGTTTGTATGTAATTATTTGTCAAAATGACAAAACCTAATCTTTCATCAGTATAAAATAACCTATATCACACACACGCTGCAAAATAAGTTTACTTAAATTATGGTACCAACTTAAGTTTAAAAAAGAAAAATGTCATTGCCTTCTAGAGGGTAGAAATATATGATCATATGGTATTAAATAATTAGCAATGTGTGAAACATGAATTTATATATAGTAATGTCATTTTAAATAATTATTTAAAAACCATGATAACGTCACATATAAAATAAGGCAGCACAAAATATAATACGAGTATACTGTCACTTTTTATAATTATACGTAATTGAATGTTTATATTTCCAAAAAAAAAACTCTTTGTGAAATATAAGTGCCGAAACATGTAAGAGTTAAAGTATCTTAAATAAATAAATATCAATCAATTAAAACAGACCTTAAATCGCCAAATAAAGAAAATCTCCTATGCATGCGGCCCTTGAAAACACAGATAATCGATTTTGACGTGAATGTCAAAAATTTAAAATTTTTAAATGTGCACATGTAGCATGTTCGCAAAATGGGAAACAATCTGCTCTGTTCGCTTATGCACCAGATGGAATAACGAAGAATATTGTTATCCAAAGGCAATGGAGTGATAGATTAATTATAATAAAATATCATTGATTTGTTGTTTAGCTAGAGAGCAACGCCGGGCTGAGGGCAGCTATTATTTAAATATATTTCATTTAAAAAATTTAGAATATACCGAAATGGGTACCCTATTTGTATCAAACTAAAACATTTTTAATAAAATCAAGAGAAGCAAGGAGAAAACAAAACAAGTACACATTTGTGTGAAAATTGCTATCCAGACATGCAGTGCTTCGTTCTGCTAAAAGTTCGTCAGTGCAAGATGCTAGGATAGACAAAATTTCTCAACGACAATTCTCTTACTGCATACAGTCAAGTCATAAAAGACAGCATGCAATAAACCTCAGCGTCACTCATTAACTAATGTAGATATCACAAACGCTAAACCAATCAGCCCATTCTCATGACAAGTGTGAGACTCATCAAATTGTTTCCATCACACGCACACGTCCGCGACACACGGAAACTGTATTAACGTGTCTCCACCATAAGCAGAACAGCTTTGACAGAGTACATTACAAGACCAATTCGTCATTAGGTTGGGGTTTATTGATTTGGCGATCGCGATGTTGATATTAGTCAATGAGCGGGGCTGAGTTTTTCCATGCTGTCTTTTATGACTTGACTGTATCCATTATTGTGAATTTTGTCTATCATCATCATGCACTAACGAGTCTATAACAGGACGGAACACATGTTTGCATCTCTGGATAGCAACTTTTACACAAATATCTACTTGTATTCTGTTCTCCACATAATATTTTTGTTATCATTAAATTTTTTTTTGTTTTATACAAATTATTTTTGTGAAGTACGCTGTCGGAGCTGTTTAACTTATGGTGGAGACACGTCAATACAATCTTCGCTTGCTACGACTATGATCGTCAAATGGAAACTACTTGCTAAATCTTACACTTGTCATGAGGATGGATATGGTTAATTTAGTGTTCGAAACGTTAACATTAGTCTATGAGTTTTTTATCATGCTATCTTTTATGCCTTGACTAAATGCAGTTGTGAATTTTATCCATTCCAGTATCATGGCTGATGAGTCTAAAGCAAGCTGAAACACATGTTTGCATGTCTGGATAGCAATTTTCACACAAATTGTAACGAACATCGTCCTCAAATTTATGAATTTTATGAATATTATGCGCGCTTCAAATTCATGCATAAGAACATTTATAAGTATTGATTGCAAGTGTATATTATATATATAGATAATAATTTATTGACCTTAGTATGTTATGGTAGATTATTAGTTGGCGATTTAAGGTCTGGTTTTACTTCAAAATGTATATATTTAAAACAATCTTACATGTTTCGGCATATGATGCCTTTTTCAAAGAAATTTAAAATACATATTTTTTTAATATTTCAAATTTCTTTGAAAAAGGTATCATATGCCGAAACATGTAAGATTGTTTTAAATATATAGGATGACAAATACACAGATGGTCAACGACGACTCCAGAGAATATAAAAAGAAATATTAGATATAACTCGTGAAAATGTAAAAATGATAAAATTTAACGCAAAACGAGTATACCGGACGATAATTGTAAGGTAAATTATAGTAGTATATTAAAAAACAAGTTTCATAAGGTACCATTTTGCCGCACGAGTTTTCTAAAGAGCGAGTGCGGCAAAAGGCCTTATGAAACGAGTTTTTTATACTATTTTCTCTATTTTGCGTTTTTTACATTAATAAATTGCTTAAATTGGAATTATTTAATTTGAATGTTCAGAGTTTAATTTTTATATAAAGCATGCAGTTGGTCAAATTGATACTTGACATTTTCAAATTTAAATCTTGCTATCCGCGAAGTATATTATATTACATATTATTTATTAATTTTCGTTAACATTACTTGGTATTTCATTTAAAAATATAAACATGAGTGACATAGAAACATATATATCTTGTTGTCAATTGTATACAATATACGTTGTTTGTGTAGAGTACGAACATATATCATATCTGTCAAATGTACTTAAATTCTTAAAATCAAATGACAGCAATGATATTTATTTCTGTGTTCGAACAACGCCAACATTGAAAAATGAAAAAAAGCGTATCGAAATGAAGCTCATTTTGATACTGTTTTGGGTTTCATAATGAGTTCATTTCGAACGCAAAATAGAAAAGGAAATTTTTAAAACGTAACAAAACTTACATGCAAAGTTCTTTTTGCACTACCGACAACACTGATCACAGTATTAAATGTGCGAATCCATCAGATTCGCGAAAAATTAACAAGCACTAAACAATCATTTAGTTGTAAAACTATAGTTGAATCGTCCAACAGGTGCAATAGCAACGTCGCATCGACGTCATGTTCAAAAAGCCCAACTCACAGCGCATAACAATAAATAAATATAGTTATTTGACATTAGACATAAATAAATAGTTCTAACCTCACATTTGGAGGCAGGAATTTGACAAGTTTTCGTATATAAATCCAATTATAATAAAGATTAAACAAATTAATGCAATGTACGCAATATGTATATATTATTGTCCAGGCACAGGAAAAAACAGCATATTTTAATGACTACATTTAAAATCAGAGAATATTCGTTTACTTGCAATGAAGATAGGTAAACTTAACCTTCCTTAAAATTATTTTTTTTTATATGGTTCATACGGTTATTTTTCGTATAATCAGAAGTAAAATGAGATAAAAATAATAAAATACAAGTTTTGTTAAATTTTAATGCAATGTACATCAATATGTATTTTCATTTTCACAAATATTTGCATATACATATATATTTTACGGAAAGTTCGATTCTTTTATTAAAAGTATGAGAATGGTTACTTTAAAGTTTAGCAAATTGTCTCTTTCATTTATCATCATAAGAACTTTCTGTACAGTTGGAAGTTCATTTTTAAAAGAAAAGGAATGAATAATTCTGCGAATGCTATTCTGCATTACATCATCTATGTTGTTCAGTATGTCCCTTGCCCTGTAGTATTTCTTTTGTGATTAAAATTTGCTCTCAACAGTATATTCTTGCAAAATCTTATGAAACTACATTCTGCTATTCCTAAAAATAAACATCACCAAAGTGAGATGCCGTTATTTTAAAAAAATATCATAAAAATTTACCTGCTGCTGTAGTTGCAACGTAAACTACTTTCGAAGTACTTGGCTGTTCTTGTAAGGTTTTAAATATATTTAAAACCCTCTCCTTGTCTTCTACTGTAAAATGTTCGACGGGCCTCTTCTGGGAGGTGAATTCTCCATAATACTACACAAAGGGACAGACTGATACCACAGAGGATTGTACATAGGGTTGAATTTATAACCTATAAAATAGATATTTGAGAATCATCATCTGATGTATGTTATGCGCTTGCTTACGTTTGTCACGAAAACAATGTACAGTAAAAAAATCGAAAGTGTCAAAACATACAACTCGATTTATCCGATTTTATCCTAATGTAAGCGTCCACGCAAACGAACCAATACCTAGTAAACGTTATTTTACGTATGACGTTCAAGTGACGCATTTCTTGTGCGCTGTTGCTACTGCACGTGTTCGACGATTCTACTACAGTAAAGGGTTAAGTAAAGTTTTCTTTTGCATCCGTACTCTGGCTGAGTAAACCCGTAAATATTGAGCAAAGAAATTTCTAATTTTATTTGTAACAGTTGTTCACTTGGAGATTGAACGTAAACGACACTATGCCGACAGTGTCGTTTACGTCCAATCTTCAGGTTGGTGGTGCCACCATAAATTCCATCTTCGAAGTCATGTACAGTCAATATCATAATTTTACGTCTGATTCAATTTATTATTTTAAATTTAAATTTTTGAAACTATAATTAATCTGATATTAATTATACCGGTCTCCAGTCCGCCAGTCAAAATAAATAACCGCATTACAATTTGGTGTTCCCGAGCAGGGATAAGTTAACCCGTAACTACCGTAGTGCGGTCATAGAGACCGGCAACGTATTGTGATTTCACTGTATCTTTTTATCTGTATCCCCCACTTCTCTTACCTGCGCAGTACCTTCAAATAAAGTAAAAATCAGTCTAATCCTAGAAGCTAGCGATAATAGGTTGCATGTGCGTTGCTCTAGTACACTTCAAAGGTTTAATACGGTCAGCCTGACCGCAATACGGTTAGTACGAAACAAAATGTCTGATTTACCAGGACCATCAAAACGTGTTAAATTGGGAGATCCTGACTTTGAAAAGCAGTTAACTGAGTGGTATACCGAGTTGTGTAATGACGATGAAGAAAATAGTGATAATGAAGAAGTAGACGAAGACTACTATGAACTTACAGATCATAATTCCAATTCAGAACAGGAACAGTCTGAAGATGAAAGTGCGACAGACACATTAGATATTGATAAGGAAAATAGAGAAGAAAATATCGATAACACAAATACTATAGCTAACGAATGCATAAAAAGTTACTATGGAAAAAATAGATATAAGTGGTCTTCAAAATCATTTTGATCTAACACCAGAACCCAAAAACATAATATTGTACTGAAATTACCTGGACTAAAACCCTCAGCTCACATTGATAGAGCAGATTATATAGCAACCTGGCAGTTGTTATTTTCACAAGATATTTTAGACATAATTTTACAGTGGACAAACATAAAAATACGATCTATGAGGGAAAAATATAAAAACCAAAATAGAGCCGAGTTAAAAGACGTAGATGATATTGAGTTAAAAGCATTCATGGGATTACTTTTTTACACAGCAATTTTTAAATCCAATCATGAAGATATAAATATGATTTATGCTACTGATGGAACAGGTCGACAAATTTTTCCTTGGGTGATAAGTAAAAACAGATTTGCTGTTTTACTTACTGCCTTACGATTCGACAATCCTAACGATAGGCACGTTCGGAAGGAAAGTGACCCTACAGCTCTAATTTCAGAAATATTCGAAATATTTGTTAAAAATTGTCAACAAGTATACAGTCCCGGAGTGAATATGTGTATTGATGAAATGTTAGTATCCTTTAGAGGTAAATGTAAATTCAAAATGTACATGCCCCAGAAACCATGCAAATATGGCATAAAAGTTTAACCGATGCGCGCACAAATTATTTTTATAATGGTTATATATATTCTGGCAAAGATTCAGATGGCAGGGGACTTTCAGACGAACAAAAGAAAATGGCCAAACCAACCCAATCGGTAATAAGATTATCCCAACCAATTCAAAATACAAACTGCAACATTACAGCAGACAATTGGTTTACGTCTATTGAGTTGACAGAAAAACTTAGAAATAGTGGACTAACCTATGTTGGAACTATTAAAAAAAATAAAAGGGAAATACCCATTCAATTTTTACCTAATAGAAATCGCTTAGTAGGATCCTCGCTTTTTGGTTTCACAAAAGAACTAACACTTTTAACGTATGTCCCCAAAAAGAGCAACTCAAAGCCGCTCTTTTGATATCATCTATGCATCATACTAATGCAATAGATCAAGAAACAAGTAAACCTGAGATAATTACTTTTTATAATTCAAGTAAAGGAGGAGTGGATGCTTTGGATGAAAAATGCGCTGTGCACTCTACCAGTCGTCGCACACGGAGGTGGCCTATGGCAATTTTCTTCAGGCTACTTGATATAAGTGGTGTTAACGCACACATATTATATCAAGTAAATAAAAATAATAATATTTTACAAAAAACAGATTTCTTGAAAAAACTGGCCGATCAACTTGTTAGATCGCAATTGGAAAGACGAGCCAATAATATAAGGTTGAAGCGCGATCTAAGAAACTCTATCTGCAAGTTATTACGAATACCAGAAAGAGAACGTCCCGATGGTTATGAAGAAAAATTAACAGTACGAAAAATTTGTTACTTGTGTCCATCAAGACTGAAGCGAAAAACATTTCATCTTTGTTTATGCTGCCGTAAGCCGATTTGTTTAGAGTGTTCGTCAAAAATCTCTGCCTTGAATGTAAAAAAGATACTTAGAAAGTTACTAAAGTTTAAGGTCTGCAGTTTTTATGTTAATCGTGTTTAAATTGGTACATTTTATTTACATATATTTTACGTAGGTTATATTTTAAGACTATGTAATAAATTCAAGTAATCTCTAGTATACAAAAAATATTTTCGTTATGAAATTATAATATGTTAGTTTAACGTTAGTAAGAGTGTGTGTTGCACAAATTTATTCTTTTTTAACAAAATAAAATAAATTTTTGAAATATACTGTTAATTTTATTAATAATATTAATGAATAGCTATAACTTGAAAGTTTCTAGTTCAAGAATTTAAAAAAGTAGATTTTTTGAAACATGTTTGGACGGCGGTCTCTGTGACCTCACGACAGTAATAGTGCGATAAGATTGGCACTACGGCAGTTACGGGTTAAGGTAAACAACCCACCCCACGATACAAAATATGTACTTGCATTGTGTTCCCTACACCAGATTTAGAATAATGTTTTTATATTGTTGAAAATGTTTTTGCTTTTACATTTCACAAAAATTCTAACGGTAGATTACTAATTCATTTGTCAGATGTTAATGATCACTTTTATAGTTTTATAACAGGTATTAGTGCTGATGTTGAATTAATTCACAATCACAACAATAATAAATCTGTGGCAGATATATTTTCTTTTGTTTTTGTATCGATTTCAAATGTTGAAAAATGACTTTTTTCTATTAGGTCTCAGGTATCGTGTTGTCAGGTTATTTAAATAAAAACGTTACATTTTTGTTGTCCATTTCTTTTACCTCAATTACTCACCTAATAAATGCGTGTTTGTTGGAGAATATATTCCCAGATTGTAGATTCTCATCGCCTTTCTTCCAAAGGTTAATTTTCCTAGACTGTTGATGATTTGAGGCCGATAGCTATTCTTTCTGTGTTGTCAAAAGTTTAGGAGGCGGTTATTGATAATTAGCTTCATCATTATGTCATTTTTTCGAGCAAAGTTGAATTTTTGAGCTGGAAATATATGTGCTTCCCTTTAGGCTAATATAGCTGATTTTATTTTTAGAGCAATTAATCATAACTTGATTACAGTATTAATTCGTCTCGATTACTCTAAGGCTTTTGATATATTATATCACTCTAAACTTAGTCATGCTGCATAATAATGGATTTTCTCACAAAAGTATTTATTTCGCTGTTATTTATCCGACCATAGACCACGAGTGGTTTATGGTAAACCTCAGGAAAATATTCTGGATCCTCTCTTGTTTACGATTTATATCTCTAATATCACTAAAGGCAGGTTGTAGAAAAGACGTTCAACCCTGAACGTAGTTCATCAATAGTTTCCGTTGAACTATCCATGAACTACATTCAGTATCAGAATAATTGAAACATACATGAGTAGGTAAACCCCACCAGTTTTGTATAATACAAAGGTATTTTTAATAATATAAAATATTATTAAAAATCTGGTGTGAAGAACACAAATGCAGGTTCACTATTAATATTTTCTGTGAACGTGTCCGAATATATCATATCCCTTTCTACAGGCTCATCGGTACGCCCCCCCCCCCCCCCCGGTGATAGGGCGATGTGGT
The DNA here is from genome assembly GCA_935421215.2 of Melolontha melolontha. Taxonomy (NCBI): domain Eukaryota; kingdom Metazoa; phylum Arthropoda; class Insecta; order Coleoptera; family Scarabaeidae; genus Melolontha; species Melolontha melolontha. Next base: position 90,438,746 of record OW285242.1, on the reverse strand, counting down.
TCTTTTCTGTGAATGTGTCTGGGAATATCCTTTCTCCAGCAGGGGCGTACCGATGAGCCTGTAGAAAGGTGAAATACGTATCTACATCTCTGGGGATAGGATATATTCGGACACGTTCACAGAAAATATTAATAGTGAACCTGCATTTGTGTTCTTCACACCAGATTTTTAATAATATTCTATATTATTAAAAATACCTTTGTATTATACAAAACTGGTGGGGTTTACCTACTCATGTATGTTTCAATTATTCTGATACATTACACATGCGGTTAAGCCGTAGTATGAGTGAAGGCACAAACAAAATGCAGTTTTCTAGAGAGATTGGCTGTGCCAACCTTTGGAAGGGCGTCGTTACTTCACATTAATTATGTGGACGGTATGCGAGGTACTTCGGCTGTCTGACAACAGGCAGCGCCGAATTTACTTCTGCGCTCGGTCTGGATAATTACGGTGATAGGGCGATGTGGTTCTTTTCTGTGAATGTGTCTGGGAATATCCTTTCTCCAGCAGGGGCGTACCGATGAGCCTGTAGAAAGGTGAAATACGTATCTACGTCTCTGGGGATAGGATATATTCGGACACGTTCACAGAAAATATTAATAGTGAACCTGCATTTGTGTTCTTCACACCAGATTTTTAATAATATTTTATATTATTAAAAATACCTTTGTATTATAACTACGTTCAGTCTTGAACGTCTTTTGTCCAATCGGCTCTTAATATTTGAAATACTGTAGGTATCACATGTATTAACCCTAAACTGATTAAACCGAGCCTATCAGGCCCAGAGTAATATTTGATGGCCTATAATTAGTATTAGATATTCTTTAATTAATTCAGCGTTTTGGAATGGTCTAAACAGGTATGCATTCAACTGTTTCTCAGGTAAATAGTATTGATTTACTTTTTTAAATTAGAAAATAATTTTTAGTCATCAAAATCCTGCACTTACATAAATGGGGTCTGCGAGACCAACAAGCATTTTGTTTGTATTAGCACGTCTTAGCTGCTGGCCTGTGTTGTAAAACAATTTGAAATAAACGAATCTGCATGTTTGTGCAAGTTGGAACCTTGCAGGATGTATAAATACCCGTGCAGCATACTTTGTCATTCAGTTGAATCGCGAGCTACATTGACTAAAGTTGCAGTACAAAAACAATAACGGCATCGAAAAAATGTGTACAAAGTGTAATTTGTTGATGCAAGGCTCGAGGAAACGTTGTTGCAATGGGCGAATTAGTGCGATAATCCACCTTCTGGAAAAAGTGATGTTTCAGAAGTAGAAAATTATGACATAATGAACAGTGATTTCGAAGTAAATTGTGATGAGTTCTCTGGATACATTAGCGATGCCGCTATTGATAACACTAATGCAAAAAATAGTAGTGACAGTGATCATCCGAACCCGAATATTGCATATACAAATTTTATGATTCTCCAAGCAGCCAAAATTCGACCACATAATCGGTCTGCACCTGCCTTGGTATAAAAAACTGACTGCTGCACCAGGAAAAGCTTTTCAGTTATTTGTAACTGAAGTTATTATGCAGGAAGTTGTGCACTGTACCAACTTAGAAGCAAGACGTATTTACAATTGAAAAATAAAAACGTGGACTGATGTAAGAGTTGACGAACTTGATATATTTTGAGGATTACTTATTTATGCTGGAGTTGACAGAAACTGGGATATTGCTGCAATAGAATTTTTTCTGATGAATTTGCAACTCCCATATATCGAGCTATGAATTTGCTAATCCCATATAAAGAACTCCAGAAACACATTTAGAAACCGATCAATTATCACTGCTGTCTTACATCTAGCATCTGTTTATTCAACAATACAAAACGTGCATCATACCAAATACCAATGTAAAAATTGATGAACAACTTGTTAGCTTCAAAGGTCGATGCCGATTCGTTCAGTATATGCCAAGTAAGCCGGCAAAATATAACTTGAAAATTTTTGGAATATGCGAATCTAAATCTGATTTTGCGCTTCATGGTTTAGTTTATGTTGGGCGCCAACCTGGGAAACCAATATATAAGAATCAGGAATAAAAAATATTTGAAACTTTTGTACGTAGTATTCGTAATTCTGGTCTGAATCTGACAATTGACATGTTTTTACGAGTGTTGGAAGAGTACCTTTTGGGAAAAAATATTACTCTTGTTGGTACGATCATTTAAAATCATTTAAAAATCGTTTATATATCATCTTGATTTTGCTTCAAAAACAACGTAAGCATGATAAGTTACGCACCTAAAAAGAACAAATTCATAATATAACGAAGCGCTTTACATCATAACACAGCTGTTAATAACGACACTAAAAAGAAGCCCGAAATTGTCTACTACTACAATAAAACAAAAGGCGGTATTAACGTTATGGATCAAATGGTATTCACATACACATGTAAGAAATGGCCTATGACATTTTTCTTCAATATAATTGAGGTTGCAGCACTAAACGCATTTATTCTTTTTTATCAAAGTACATCAAAATTATAAAACTGGTTTCACTCACAAACTCAAACTCACGGTATGTGCTAATTGCAAAAACAATGTATGTAATGAACACGCTGTAAGAATATGCACTACTTGTTATTCTAATCTATAAACAATTTTTGTTATATAATAACTATTTGTTTTTGTGAAATGATCTCTTGAATGCGGCTTTATTTCAATAAATTTGTGTTTTCGCATTTTGTAATGAGTTTTAATAAACGGACTAGTGAGGCCCGGCTTACGTAAAAGTAGATGTAAGTTCATATTTGTATGAAAATTGCCATCCATACATGTATTTCGTCCTACTTTTAGGACTTATCAGTATGTTGCCGGATACAAAATTCGCAACTCCAATACTTTACCGCATACAGTCCAAGCATAAAAGACAGCCTAAAAGGAAATTCAGCGCCGTCCATTGGCCAACATCACAAATGCCGATCCAACTAGTACCAGCCCCGTGACAAGTGCAAGACGCGAACCTGTATTAAAGTGTCGCCACTAGAAACAAAAAGAATATGAAGGATACTAGAGTAAGAAAAGATTCTCTTATATACGAACGAGAACATGTTTTTAATAGTATCAATAGTAGTTTATACAACGAGTCAATAATGACAGTTATTATTCCCGAGAGCTCAATTTACGAACCGAGCCGCCAAGCGGCGACGAAGTAACTCAGCTCTAGGGAATAATAGTCATTATTGCGAGTTAGTATACACTACTTTATCTACGACTAACTGAAAATTACTAAAAGAAAAACAAACATTATACTATAATATCGATATGATGCTTGACGTTTTGACAGTTAGTAAAATAAAGTTTATCGCATCAACGACAAGTTTAACAATTAGAATATCCGGGCTTGTTTATCGTTACTATGGTAACGCTTGTAAGACTTTGTTTTATTGGCGGAACGCAGAGAATAATGAGGCATAACGTTATCATTATTCCCAGCATTGCGCCAATAAGAACGGTCGCATTTCATTATTACTCAGTACTCAGCCCGGTACTGTTTAATATTTTCATTGATGAAATAATTAAAAAATGCAAACCACACATGAAAAAACTCAACGTGGGATTCAGAAACCTAAAAGCAATAGAGCTAACGGAGCGTGTATTCGCTGATGATGTTGTCATTATGGCTAACACCGAAAAAGGGCTGCAAGACAATGTAAATATATGGAATAACATATTAAAGGAGAATGGAATGAAGATAAATATAACAAAGACAACTGTGATGATAGTAACAAATGGGGAAAAGGAAGAATTGAATATAAAAATCGACAACCAAAGGATACAACAAGTTGAGCAAATTAAGTACTTGGGAGTAATACTGCAAAGAAATGGTAATCAAAACATTGACATAAGTGAACGTATCAAAAAAACAACAAATCTATACCATGCAATGAGATCAGCATTTATAAGGAAGAAAGAGATATCAAGAAAAACCAAGATGACGGTATACAGAACAATATTCAGACCAATATTAACATACGGAAGCGAATCATGGGTACTATCAAATAGAAATAAAAGCAGAATACAGACGATTGAGATGAAATTTCTGAGGGGAGTGAAAGGCATAACAAGAAATGACAGAGTGAGAAATATTGACGTACGAGAAGAGCTACAAATAGAACCCATAATGGAATATATAGAAAAGAAACAATTAGGATGGTGGGGACACCTACAGCGTATGAGGGAATGTACACAAACTAAAAGAGTATGGACGTCCAAAATAATAGTCAAACGAAGACCTGGAAGGCCGAAGCAAACATGGGAAAAGGAGGTAGCCAAATTGATAGAGAACAGAGGAGAAACAGTACTGAACGCAAGAGAAATTGCCAAAGATAGAAAAAAGTGGAAAAACTTTTGTACAAAATACTGACAATACACATTAGTTAAGAGATAAATATGTAAAATCCCTACACCGAAAGGTAGAAAGGGAACTTAGATTATATATATATATTGTGTAGAACACAATATAAATACATATCTATGTGAAAATTGTCATACAGACATGCAAGCACGTGTTTCGTCCTACTAACGAATTCGATCATGATGTCGGAAATAAAATTCACAACTCGACTACTTTACTGCATACAGTCAAGGCATGAAAGACAGTATCAAAGAAAATTCTCAATATATTTACATCGAAAAATGATATTTACGAGGGTAGTCCGAAATGTTTTGAGGTGAGCCTCTTTAACTCTTCCAAATAGTAGTTGGCGTCTTCTTCCGCAAAATTGGGGTTTACGTATGTGATGTTCTCCTCATTCGATAAAAATCTGTCCTCCAAGTTAAGAGTGAAACTTTCAGATAACTTAAGCACGTGGAATTCTTCAGTCAATATATGACAAACTCATTTTTTCAATATGTGCCTAGCCTTTGCTATCTCTCTAATCTTGATTTGACGGTCATCCATTACCATTTGGTGAACATTTTCAATGTTATCGGTGGTGGTCGCAGTTCTTGGCCCTCTCGAGCGCCCATCAGCCAAGCTGATATGACCACGTTCAAATTCAACTGCCCATCTCGTAAACAGCGCCCATCTCAGTTTTAATTTTCGCACTTGTATTGCCTTAAAATGCAAGAATTTAATCGCGGCACGATATTCGATTTTTTTCCATTTTTACAAAAACACTCACATCGACTGAAACAAACAACTGTCAATCAACCACTGAGCATACAAAATAGTTGTAATTTTCACTAGCATCTTTCAAAGCATATACGATTGTAGTACCAGAAAGGCTTTGACAAGTAACGTCATCTTCATGTTAAGGCTCAAACCATTTCAGACAACCCTCATAGACTCTATGCACAATACAATTAACTCTAATCAATTTTTTAACTCCGCCCATACATACCTTAAAATGTTCAAAAAACGTTCTCTTGCAGACATAGACTTTTTAATGTCATCTCTTTACGTGCTTTGTCCTGTTTTGCGCTTACTTACCATCTTCGAAACTTTTTTTTGTGTTAGTGTTATTTGTGTTTGCACACTTAGATTAGATTTGACCTTGAGGCTTTCGGCTGATTTATTTTTTTATATTCGCATGTCTATTTATAGGTTTCTCTTTTCTGTAATAGTTACACTTGTACACTTTTTTCTAGGCCAATAAATCTATAATGATAATAATAATAATAATAACTATTAGATGGTACCTGGATAAAATAACATTAATGCTATTGTACTTGTTTCCACGTGTTTGGAATTTGAAGCTATAATCATAAATCATTTTATTATTAATATACAGCATCCACTATTGGTAATGAAGACAGTTCTTTAACCAGTAACTGGCACTGTATATACAGTTCATATTAATTTTACATATTTATTTACATTTTCACTAAGCACACGCGACCGTGGCCAAGTTACTGTTTTTTAAATTATTATCTAGTCTCTTGTTACTCATCTTCGTCAACCTTTGGTGCATCTCATCACCAGCCTTGGAATGAACCCGAAACGTCGAAATCGTTTTAGAAAGGTAAACCATATAGGTGTGTGTTTACGTACAATACTAATTTACTGCAATTACATGCGTATAACTTAATATAATATCACAGGGATATTTGACTTTCGTTTCAAATAAACGATCGTTTTAGAATGTCCCGTAATTTAACAAGTTCTTGTAATTGAGTGTTTTGCATACCAGATCGCAGCAATTTTCTCGTTGCGAATTGAAAGAGATAATGATTTTTTCGCTTTATTACGTTTTAATACTTTGATATTTAGACGCAGGTGTTTAAGAATAAGATTAGGTATCGCAATCGTTTATAGGAGGTTATTATATGTGTATAGTTTAACGGAATCACGTAAAATTCTAAATTGACGCACTGTGATTGCACAATAATAATCATGTTATTATGAATTTATATTACGTTTACCTTATTTACAAGAAAAAGTATCACGATCATATGACATAATTATTGCACGAAGGCTATAAAACTACATGAACTGGCTGTAATAGAAACCCACTGATGTTACAAAAACTTATTTATAATTTATGCATATAGGTGCATTCCAAGAAAAACTTTCCTTATTCTGGAAATTGAAATAATTTTAAATTCTAGATAAATTATACCATTGAGCGGTGTTTAAAATATTTTTTCTATGACAATACTTGTTTTAAATCACCGAAAACGTCCCTCAAAACTTATGACGTTTACATTTTTTTAAATAACTCATTATTTGACCATTATCCCTAGAACAAATTGCTTAAGTTCTAATTAATTATTCCAAGAAATAAACCATGTTACTAATACTCTAATCAACAACAACTATTCCAAGCGCGATATCAAGTGCAACATAAACCAGCACCTTAACCCTTAACCGTCCAGTTCCGTTTCTCAACACATTTCTGCCAGAAAAAAAAAACATTTTTTTAATACCACTCATTATAAATCTCTTCTTCTTTTAAGAACCGCAATCATCTAGAAAGCCTTGGTCTTTACAGGATTCCATACTCATGTGGTAGTGTATACTGCCCGTAACCGGGTCTGCACTTGCTGAACATAGGTTAGAAACTGGGCGCCGAATTAAATTTCAATCTGCTCAGATTCTATACTATAATTCTTATGACTTTAACCTCAAAATACGTGAATTCATAGAAAGTCTAAAACATCCCAAAATATCTCCAGAATACCTGCAAATTAATGACTTTCAATTACAGTGCAGCAATGGCAACAGTAGTAGCAACCATGAAGATGTCCCTAGCAATAATGGACAAAACGTCGACTAAGGAGGAAGTAGTTTCAAGAACGAGGTTCCAACCCGAACTCCCAATAGCAATGAACTCGGTAATGGGTTGGAAAACATTAAAATTATATCAATAAATAATAAATAAGCCAATATATACATGACGGAATACATTTACAATAAATTATGGAATAATTAACATTCTGTTCATTATATATAACTAAATTAAATTATGCAGTGATTTAAAATAGATGTACCATCACAACGTCATAAATAATTAGAAAAATAATCATCTCAAAGTTTAATCACCGACTACATTGTATCCTGAAAAACATTACGAAATAAGACAGACGTAGTCGATTATTCTATTTGTTTCTTCTAGTAGCGACTCTGTTTTCACATCAATAACGATAATGATTGAAATACGTAGGAAGAAATGTAAAATAAATTACACATCATATCACTTTAAATTAAATTAAAAAGTATAAAAAATAAAATATTTTTTAAAGTTTGTTTCATTTCACTCTATTTGAGATATCTTAATGTGATTTTCTGTGGCTCGAATCTACCGCATAAAGAGACTTAGATGTACTCTTGTTGGAACTACTATGAATTCACACACTAAATGAACCTAGCTACGAGAAATGAATTTTTCGAGGTCGCCGTTCACTTCGGTCATAGGAAAATAGTAATAAGACAAAAATATTGTGGAACATTATACACACATAAATATTGAAGACCGAAGTAATATTAACAAATCCAATTTAATAAGTAATTAGGTCATATACTGCAATTTAAGAAATAAAAAAATTAAAACAAATTTGTTTTCATTAAAAAATATATAATTTTAAAAAAATAAACGTAAATTAATTAAAATAAGGAAAAACGTATTTTTTATTAGAATAATGTTTCATTTTTACCGTAAATTATCTATTTGAATGGATTTCGATCATTTACAATTGTTATTAAGACATATTTTTAAACAGGTACATGCTAATATAAACAAAAAATATTTAAATTTCGTGCAATAAATAATTAACACAATTTGCTCGACATTCTGTTTTTCACCTTGGTATTTATTAATTTATTAATTTTTTGTAATTTGTTTAACTTTTATTATTCTTTCAAATAATAATAACTGTCTTAAAATTGTTGCTCCTTATGAATATATGTGAAATGTATGTAACTATGTGAAATATTGTCTTCTATCGCCTAATATACTTATTTTTATATGTTGAAAATATTCTTTCGACTACAACTGAAGTGATAGGTGTATATTTTAGTGACGCCATATGTTCGGGGCTTAATGTAAATTATTATCTTTAACAGTCGAACTTAATAATGAAAAAAATCTTTGATATTTCTTATAACTTTTGAAAACCAACATTCTTTGTTATACACTATAAAATTTCTAGTATAACTTTACAAGTTCGACCTGAAACATTTTTCAGTAAATTTTCACAATGTTCTACAATAGAAATTGATTCCAATAAAGATATTTGGTCTGCCTCTATTTTTTTTAATTAATCCCCTTAAAACACTATAATGGGCTTTAATATACGTCAAATGATCTAGAATCTCGCGTTTTTCGAATAAACTTTTAGATTTTATAATTGATTCAGCTGAATCAGGAAAATCTAATGTTTTTTATATGATTTCACTTCTCATCCGATTGATTATATTATAAACTAATAAATGTATCAAAAATATACGATTTTATTTTGAAAATGAAAAAATATTCACTTTATGTACGCAAACTAAAAATATGAACTAAGCTTAATTTTATGCAAACTATGTAATTTTTTTATACCGTTAATCGCATTATTTCAGCGTAGAATGGATATATCCACAATATTAAGGTGATATTCCTGACAATAAAAATATATGGCTTTTTACATTAAATTCGAACTATCTAATTTTGGGTTTTGTCTTGCGAACCTGCAAATTCTTTCAAAACCTGTCTTTGCTAGAAACGTTATTCTTTGGTTTTGTTGTCAGCAAACTGGAATGTATTTCACCCGTATGGTCACTACATTATATTTACTTGCAATTGTTTGTGAAAAAAGTGCAGCGACGTTTTTTGAAGTACTTGTGCCACAAAGTTTATCATGTCTACCCTGAACATAATGTGAACTATAATTCACTGCTTAGAAGACATGATGTTTAGACCCTACAATACCCTCGTGAAATTGAGTGAGCAAGATTTCTGTGGAGACTCATTCACGAAGCTATTAATTCTCCACTGTTACTTACTTCTTTTTCAGTTTTTCTTTTTCATGGATTTTTTTCTTTGTAATTTAATAAATAATTTTTATTATCGTAATTAATATCTATATATTGATATATTTTATGTATTTTTTAATTTTATTTATTTATTTATATATATATATATATATATATATATATATATATATCTTCAATTTGTCCTGTAACTGTTCTACGTTGGACAATAAAGACTATTATTATTATTAATATCAGTACTCCGTAACAGGCCTTAAAAGCCCGTGGTGTTATAACACGGTAAGTCTGTTACGCGTGGTACTTTATTGTATTTTAGGATGATAGTAACCTAGTACTACGCACCACTTGCCTATTATTGTCAAAAAGTTTTTACCTCCATTTAAAGAGATAAAATATACTTATTTTTATTAGACTGATTCGAGCTGATACCGAAAAAACGTCATCAACATTGTAGGCTATACCAGGATCCGAACCTGTTTCATCAAATCCACAGTCTATGGATCTTTCCACTAGACTAACACGGGTTCTAACTAACACGTATTTTGAGATGTTTGCTTAAACATTTTTTCCTTAAAATATGTAAAATTTAAATATTTAAAGTTATAATTTTATTTTAGCAGCTTAAATACAAAATTTTGCTACGCCAAAACAGTTCAGGTAACAATACCACAGTTGGAATTAGGGCGAGCCCTAATTCCGCCCCTGGTCAACAAAGGCCCCTCGAAAAACTTGCCGGCCAGCTCAGAATATATTGCGGGAGCGTCGTGGGCCAACACAACGCAAGATGTTAATAGGGCACCACTACGTTCGGTCTGGCAAGCTTCCTGGTCAACGTACAACACCCACGGGCCAAAAGGGCTTAAGAAATAAAAGGGTGTTCGTATACCTGGTTCACAATTACTAACACTTTTGCTCGTTAGGGCTTAAGGAAATCAAACACAAACACAGATTAAACAGTAACAATAATATTTATTATGGAAAAAAAAGATAATCAAAAATATTCAACTAAATAAAGAATCTCACAAAGCAGAGATTAAATTCGACAACATAGATTCATGAATGGATTGTAATAAACAGTATAAAAGTCGTGTTTAAGTTATGGTTCTATGCATAAATAGATCAATAAAGCTTTAACGTTCTTTACATGAATATGCGACACACAGTATATGTACAATAATAGATGATACACACCGTTAGATAATTATAAAGCAAATCAAATGAAACTAAAGATAACTTAAAGGCACAGGCTGTATATGCAAAATTTTAACGTTGATTTGATACAAAAAAAAAAAATAATTACCCTAAATGGTGAGATTGACTTCGAAAGTGGCAAATATTAAAATTATACAACAAAAGAATATCTATCTATAATAAAAAAAAAACGTCAAGCTACGTTACTGGTTAAGCAAAAAAAAAAGAATTAAATCACGCTAATTACTTTCTATTCAACCACTTTAAAATGAGATTGACATCATATGTTACACGAAAGTAAAATTTTACGGCAAATTAAGTAAGAAAGGAGTTTAAATTAATATATGCAAAATGAACGATAAATTACAGTGATGCAATAAAACTAAATCTATAAGCTCAAATCTATAAGTGGCTCGCACACCTCGGATTATGTCTCAACGTGGGTAACAAAAAAAAAGCGATTATCACTAATTTTACGTGATCTTCGTCACAAAAGATAATGACAAATTAATGAGCTTCACACTCTACCTTCGTGCTTAATGGTTTTCGGATGCAAAAACGTGGTTTTCGGGGTTCCAGTAATTCGAAGTAATTGGGTACGCCTTTCTGCCGGGATGCTGTCTAGGTTAAATTTTCCCGCGCAGACAATAATTCAGCAATTTTTCTGAGCCGAAATTAACAGCCTTAAATAAATGAGAAAAGGAAAAGAATAAGCGGAAATTTAAAAGTAACAAAAAACGGAGAACGATGCTGCGGTAAAATTACAGCCGTCCCCATTTCTAGAAACTCACCTGAAGCACACGTGATCGAAAACTTTCAAAGCTAGGGAAAAGTCCCCGTATTAAACGCAACACAAGTGAATATTAATTCAATAAAGTCAAGATTGACAAAACCTGCATACGCAGAAAATACACTATGTAAATTACACAACTTGACTATTGGTTTTCGAACTTCTGAAAGCTTCAGAGTTAAGATAGTAAATAGGCTCTTTCTAACGACTGTACGACATATATATGAGAAATTACACAACGTCATAATCACAAAAAAACCCATTCCCAACGGAATATTTGAAAGAAAAGAAAATAATTTCCCAAAAACCCTGACGAGGTTAAAGAGTGATTGCGGAAGCTATCAAACAACAATTCGGAAATTAATACGCAGCAATTAAGGATAATTAACCAATTAAATATTTTACTAAACGTCAAGCGAACTGTAATCGGAAGATAAACTAAGAGTCGCGAATATGGCGCTTTGAGCCAATGACAATGAAAACCCAAAATAAAGTTTAAAACAAAGGTTAAACAATCAAATCAAGCATCCTAATAAATTTACAAAATTCTAATTAAAAAAAACACAATATTAGAATTTATTAAGGAGATACAAAAATTGAAATAACAATCAAAATATATGAAGCATGACTACGCATAAAATTTCCCAAAATGTCTAGTATAGAAAAATTAGTCCGGGAAAAATATTATGTATATAGTGACATTAAAAATATTTGAACATACAAAATTAATATGAAGATATAAAAGTTTGAAGCAGCCTATGATGATCGATAATTAGTAGATAACGTAAATAAAATTATATTAAACGAAAATATTGAGTTTTGAATAGGCTAAGATGACTTAAAGTTAACAAATAATGTAATTAATCATTAAAATTCCCAAAAGGTCTCAGGATAATTTTTCGAGCGTAACAATTTTGAATATGTTTCAACTTATTTTCTATAACATATGCATTCAGATACGTTTCTGTTTGCTCCACAATCAAGAATTAACAATTGGATGTGATGTGAATACGAGTATATGCGAATATACCTACCGATTATTTAAATCAAATTACATCAATTTTTGATAGTCGAATGTGTGTTACATATCAACAAAGTCACTTACGTATGTAAATGATCCCAACAGCATTATTTGTGTATACTGAAAATTCACTGTCCATCAGCATAAGCGAAATACTACACCTTTGATAGATAAAATGTATTACCGCTAGTTTGGTTTATAAGTGACTATTCGTAATTGCTACGCACGTTACGTTGTTTGTTTGCGAGGCCGGTCGCTATCCCATCTGCACTTCCTATGATTTAGCACTAACAAACGTACAACTACACGGACCGGTACTTTTGCTGCACGAAAATTTTCAGATTTTCCAGCAAAAGCAAGGATAAGATTACTTATCCTAACCTGTCGTCTCCAACTCGACTAGTACCTCCATCGCAAGCATTAGCACAATAGTCGAAGAACGAGGAGCAATACAGCATACATAATAAATTAGTTAATTAAATTACCCAATTCAGGATCTGAATATATCATCAAATACATAAAAATTGTAAATTTGGAATCTCCCCCCCCCCCCTCTTGCCTCAGCAACATGTACTTCGGCATACCGTAATCATCAAAAACAATTGCCTCAGTATTTTTCAACTGAAGACTATTTCATTTTATAACGATGTAGACGATTTTGTTTCGTCATAAAACAAAATATTTTATATTGTATATATTCATATATTTTAGATATTAGTAAATTTAGTATAACAGAATTAAAGAATAACATTTCAAACTTTACAAATATTCAATGTCCATTTTCAGGGATAAACCACTATATTTGACGTATTTTTATTAACATTCAAAATTGTAATATTTTCCTTAAATTCAAAGAATTTACATTTACTAATCTCTATTACCTGCTTTACACATTTAGACCGTTTCTTTATAGCCTAGTGTAATTAGTGAACAATTTCAATAGACCTTTCAATACCTGCTATTATTAATTATATTAATATACATAATAAGTTCATGATATCCAAATATTCATGTATCATAGAAATCTATTATAGAGGAAAAAAATCTATTCAATTATGCAAAAAAATATATACCGTGCAATTTGAAAAAAAAAATTGACAATCGCTAAGAATTCAAGATGGCGCTGGAAAAGAGTAAATGTAGCCTCAAACATATTACTCATCAAACCATTTCATTTGATACCTATCTCATGAAAATCGAAATATTAATAACAGAGTTACAGCTTGGGGCGTTTTTTGTGTGACAGCCTGTATATCTACATCTGAGGTAGATTCCAAACTAGGGCCTTTATTATTCTTACTGTTTATAAATGATTTACTTGTAAGTCTGCCTTCTAATGCCTTGGGTTATGCTGATGATATTAAAATCTTCAATGAAGTGTCGAGTGAAGCTGATGCTGAGCATTTGCAGGAAGATATTGACTTTATTTTTAATTGTTTTAGTGCCAATCACTTGACATTTAATACAAATAAATGCTTTGTTATATCTTTTACTAGGAAATTAACACCTATTCCTTCTTACTATTTTATGGACGGTCATATACTTTCAGAGTTGCTTCTTTGATAGATCTTGGAACAGCATTCGATCACTGCTTAAACTTCAATTCGCACATGCAAAAGGTGTGCCTTTCAGCTAGTAAAACTTTAGGTTTTATCCTACAATCTATAAAATTTTTTAATAAGGTCAATCTCCTCAAAAAGTTATATTTTGTGTTTGTTATAAGCTTCAGTATGGATCTGCTGTTTGGTATCCCTTTTACGATACTCATAATGTTGCGATTCAGCGTCGGTTTTTGAAGTACCTGAGTTTCAAAGCATCTGGCATTTATCCGGATTATCGTGGAATGGACTATTCTTTTTTTCTGGAGCTGCATGGCGTTCGGTCACTGTCCGATGGAAGAAGTTACATACCGCAGGTTTTTTTGCATAAATTGATATGTGGTCGGATTGACTGTTCGAATTTGCTGTCTGGCGTTGGCCCTCGTGTTCCGCATTTTGTTCCACATTTGCTCATGGCACACCAACCACGAACATCTTCTGGAGGGACCCATTCACTCATATTGTGCAGAATTCCAAGGCAATATACTTTGACATATTTACTGGGAACCAGCGTTAGGGGCGCGTTGAGGATCAAGACCTCAGCCTTTCTTTTTCTTTTTGTTTTTGAATTTATGTTATCTTTATTGTTACTCTATTATTATTATTATTATTATTAGTATTATTACTATTACTATTACTATTACTATTACTATTACTATTACTATTACTATTACTATTACTATTACTATTACTATTACTATTACTATTACTATTACTATTACTATTACTATTACTATTACTATTACTATTACTATTATTTTAATAAGTATGTACAACAAGCGTCAATTAAGTTTGCGCGAGGAGGGGTAAGTTCGCGCAGGATTAGAAGTAGTGGGGAGATTTTTATGTGGTTTTACATCAAATTGCAAGATACCATAGGCGGCAATGTCGGATAATTCTAACCTCTTCGAAAAACAACATAATTAAACAGATTAAAAAAACATAAAACACAAAATTTGATATAAATAATGAGATTGTAATGTGTAAACAGGTTTTCAAGAAAGTACAGGAAAGTACAAATTGCAATTCTGAAGTCGCGCGTAGCTTACCATTTCCTATAATCTCTAAGGATGTATCGTAATGAATCGTACAATGAATCCTCTTGAATTATCTGATATACACTTCCAGAAGTTATTTCATTTAGACAAAAGGTCTGCTATGGATTTAGTTAATACTTTGGGAGCAGTTATGGACTAGCGTGGCCATTTTCCACTGCATCTGAAGATGATTATTAATATATTTATCATTTTAGAAATTTGTTGTATATATCTGTCTTGAATTGTAGGTTATAACAACATTACATTTTACAGACTCAGGATCCTTTCAAAATCCAGTAGGTTGTAATTCTTGAATAACACTAAGCCAAACGTCAGTATGTCAAATATTAAATGAAATTTGTTTTGTGATAGCTGAACATTTGTTTCCTAATTATGTGAAGTTTCCAACAACAGCAGATATGAAAAATAAACTAAAAAGAGAGTAAAAAATTAGCTGACCATATAATGTTTTATAAAATATATATCTCTTGTAGTTTCTATGAAAAATGGGGTGCTCGAGGAGTTGTGGGTGTAATTGACGGAACTCATATTGAGATACCTGCTCCCCCAGCAAATTATGTGTATCACCCACTGTATGTATATAGTAACAGAAAAAGAAGATATTCTATAAATGTAATGCTTGGAAGTAAACATTATGTGTATAAACATATATTAATATAGTGAAATATAAAATATCACATTAAGGGCTAATTCTAAATATATTTCATCTTTAGATTGCAAGTTCCAATTGCAAGATAATTGGATGTAGTGCATGAAATCCAAGATCAGTGCATGATGCTGCTATATGGCAAGTAATATTAGAAATGACTTAAGAGAGCAACACGAACATGGGGATACCTTAACACATTTAATAGGTAAACAGTTACATATATGCACATATATTGAACTGTGTATTTATTTTCAATTCCAAACAAGGGATAGTGGTTAGCCTCTTGAGCCATAGCTTTTCACACCGTTTACTAATGTACAAGAAGGCACAATCGAAGGAAATTTCAATAAACACTTAAACAAAACCAGAAATATTATAGAGAGAACAAATGGTGTGCTATAGGGTAGATTTAGGTGTCTTTCTAGACATAGGGTTTTGTTATACCATCCAACTAGAGCAGAAAGCAGCAAAAATTATTCATACATGTTGTGTACTTCATAATATTGCAATAAATGCTGGTACACCAAACAAGGTCACGAAATTGAACACAGAGAAAATGATGTTAATAATGGTAAGTTCATTGTAAATAAAGAAAAAAAAACATCACTGTATGCAGTAACAATGAATGTAAATAATGCTTTACATCTTTGCAGATGCTGCTGCTATTAATAATGTGTTACTAGTAGGACAAGCTGCACGAAATGCAAATATTGAAAATAATTTACTTTGATTATGTATAGGCACTCATTTAAATGTGCAGACAAATATATATTCATTAATTTTATACACATGGTAATTTTATTTTATCTCTGTATTATAGTACAATATAAATATTAACAATTACAACATTATGTTTTTTTTTTGGAATTCAAAAGTAGGATTTTGGAACGAATACTTTAGCTATTTCAAATTTTAAGTACCCATCTACTACTTCTTTGAGTATACTTTGTATATTCTCATAATTTACCTCAGCTTTCTTGCTCAGATTTAGCAATTCTTCGGCTAATACGGTCCAAGGTTTTGTTCTATCGCTAGTGCCATAGATAACCTTAATAGAAGACATATAATGTTAAATTTCGAGAATAGATTAGAGCCATCTGAGCAGTGGGGGATAACTATATTTAAAAGGCATATATAGAGGATTTATTTAAATTTTTAAATGAATATCATCAAAAAGTACTATCATTATTATTGTTATAAGATATTAACCTACTTGAACAAATTTTTCCAGAGTTAAGAAAATAACATTATTATTTTCGCAGTTGCTGCCCATTGAGTGTTTTAGAGTAAAATTTTTAACCAAAAGGTGTAAATAAATAAAATGGTGTAAATGCTGCAGCTGTAGAATTCGTAAATCGTACTCCTCTTTGTACTTTTATGTTTATAAAAATAATTGTAAACATTAAAAACTACTTCTCGCGTTTGAGCGTGTATCACTTTATGATCCCCTAGCAAAGATATGTTCCGTCAATCGTCAATGACAAATGTATTCTGACAATTACTTGAGTAGTGGGGGTGGACGTTTTTAAAAACGCCTTCTGCGCACCCCCTCCTCGCGTCAACTTAATTGGCGTTTGCTATACTTGCATTTGTTTATTGTTATCCTGTAATTGGGTTTGACCTGTTGGGCAATAAACGATATTATTATGGTTATTATTATTTTGTGATTTCACCTCTGTATCGGCTATCAAAGCCATGTCATCGGCGAACATTAGTTCTGACGATTTTGTCTGTCCCATTTGGCAATATACCAATGTTACTTTCTACATTTCCTTTCTAGGCTTTCTTTATCGCCTCATCCAATACTGTTGTAAAAAGGAGTGAGCTCAGCACGCTCCCCTGCTTAACACTTTGTATCAAGCAGGGGAGCGTACTAGACCTTGTCTATTCTCAAATTCCTTATTTGTTCTTATTATGTTTGCATTTCCTTTGTGCATGTCCTTTATTACTCCTGTAATGTTTTTATTCACTCCCCTTGTCTGTAATACTTTCCCATATGTCCTCTCTTGTTCTATAAAACATTATTTCTATATCGATAAAGTACAGGCTGGCCCAAAATGACCGAAGGTGTTTTAATTCCTTATAACTTTTTTATTATATTTTTTTTTGTTTTCAGTATTTTGTAAAGAAGACTTGAGGAATTTAAAATGGAATATTACACAATTGAACAACGTGCCAAAATCGTTGACCTTTATTTCTCAAATCAACGATCCATTGCGAGATATAATTTTTTTAAAAATATTCTCCATTAATATACTGTTTAAAAAGGTATATAACCCCTTACCACAATTATTAGTCGTATCCTAAATACGTATTTCGACAACTAAGTTGTCATCATCAGTAGGTAAAAACTACTAATTAAAAGTCACACATGGGGCACAGTTAAAGTAAAATAAACGCTTCCGCACACCTACTATACACTGCAACCCTGTAAAGACTAAATTTACCATGCACAATCTCAAACTACGAGACAAAACACTTGCCTCTTAGAAAAGGTTTTAAAACATGTGTTAAATTATCGAACAAAGGAACGGCAGAAATTCTTCTCTAAAGAAGGCGCCTACTAAAAACGATTTTTAAAGTTACGGTGACCTACTATTAAACTAAATGAAACACCTTATATTTTCACAAAACACTAGTATATTTAACTATATGAATATTTCATGTGCCTTGTACACATTAGTAGTTATTATTTAAACGTATTATTTCGAATACACAGGTAGTGACAAAATCTATATTGGGTAGGGGTGTAAAAATTTTCCATTACAAACCCAGAGCCGTGAATTCTATACATTATATTAAATTGCTTAACTCCTTAACTAGGACATTGTCACCTATTTATAATTAACTTTTAAATTATATACCTACAATATCTAATTATTCATAGACCCTTTTCACGTGAATTGATTCTCATTTAATATAACTCAACACAGCCGGATGTCTTGTGTTTTTTCACATGTAACGCCCTTTTCTTAATTTTGTCTTTCTCAGAAATTGCTATGAGAGTTCGGCTTTTACAATATACAATATACGACTTGTTAACCATTTGTAATGGAAAATTTTTACACCCCTACCCAATATAGATTTTGTCACTACCTGTGTATTCGAAATAATACGTTTAAATAATAACTACTAATGTGTACAAGGCACATGAAATATTCATATAGTTAAATATACTAGTGTTTTGTGAAAATATAAGGTGTTTCATTTAGTTTAATAGTAGGTCACCGTAACTTTAAAAATCGTTTTTAGTAGGCGCCTTCTTTAGAGAAGAATTTCTGCCGTTCCTTTGTTCGATAATTTAACACATGTTTTAAAACCTTTTCTAAGAGGCAAGTGTTTTGTCTCGTAGTTTGAGATTGTGCATGGTAAATTTAGTCTTTACAGGGTTGCAGTGTATAGTAGGTATGCGGAAGCGTTTATTTTACTTTAACTGTGCCCCATGTGTGACTTTTAATTAGTAGTTTTTACCTACTGATGATGACAACTTAGTTGTCGAAATACGTATTTAGGATACGACTAATAATTGTGGTAAGGGGTTATATACCTTTTTAAATTATTATTTAACCACAGTCTCCATTGAAAGAATTAATATACTGTATTTAAAATTAAAAAAAATTAATAATTATGTCTTAAATAAGAAGTTATAATGAACTCAAACCCCTTCGGTCATTGCGAGATATAATTTTTCATAATTAAATTAAAAATATTCTCCATTAATATACTGTATTTAAAATTTAAAAAATTTAATAATTATGTCTTAAATAACAAGTTATAATGAACTCAAACCCCTTCGGTCATTTTGAGCCACCCTGTATATGTACTTTCCTACTCTTACTCTTTTCTCTATTATTCTCTCGAATAATTTCCCTGGAATACATGAAAGCGTTATTAAGATTCAGAATATAATGTAATATAATCATATTTACGAAAATTACTAATACGTGTATAAATTTTCAGATCTTGGAAATATAAGAAAATGTGCTATAATTTTGTTACGGCTGTATGTTTACTAATCACATGTATTTAGAATGAATTAACAACATTTACTTTATTTGTCTACAAAAAGTTACAAATTACCCTAATATATCTTTGACGCATTTATAAAACTTCCTATCGGTTAAGTGAACTATTCAAATATTTTCTTTACTGTAAGTGAAACAGGTTGTGATTGATCCCTCTAAAAACATGTAATTTTCCTTTTTCGAAATTTTTTGTAATTCAATACTCATACTCATAAACTTAAATGTACACGTTAATTGTTTTGAGTATTTAGCAATAAACAACGCCAAACAAATACGAGAATTTCTTAATTTACAAATGTAAAATATCCAGACTTCAAGAACAAATTGTTGGCGGAATGTCTCCGCAGACAAGAGAGAAAATTAGATAAAAGTACACGTTCTATTAAATAAACAAATATATAATGATAACTGTATTGAAAATATGTGTTAGAATAGAAACGTGTTGCTGTAGATAGTAGAAATTTAGGTTATGAAAAATGTAGATTAAATTCATAAAATGTAAAAAATGTATATTAAAGATTCTTTGGATATACGAGGGCGATTTGTAAAGTAAATTCCGTTTGGTTATTAAAAAAACACCAATACATGAAGATGTTTTTATTATATACAACTTAGAGCAACTACTTTCAGTTATTTTTCTACATAGCCGCCATTAATATTGAGACATTCGTCATAGCGATGAACCAGCCTTCTAATGCCCTCTTCATAGAACTCTGCCGCCCGTGAATTAAGCCATGCTGTAACATTTATTGTGGTCCCTCGTTTCATAAAGTCTACAAGAAAGACGCCTTTTTTGTCCCAAAAGACGGTGACCTTGATTTTTCTTGCAGAAAAGTTTGACGGCACTTTAAAGGTTTCCTCGTAGGCGAGTTAGAGCGACCTCACTGCATTGACTGTCTTTTCGTTTCAATGTTGACATAGGCGACCCAAGTCTCATCACCTGTTACGATATGCCTCGTCACCTTCACCTTCAACATCGCAACGTGTCAGAAAAGTTAGTACCGATCCCATTCTCTTTGCTTTATGGTTTTCTGTAAGACGTTTTGGCACCAATCGTGAAAAAAAATTATGGTAACTTAAATGTTCAGTAACAACCTTACACAAAACTGTAGTTGAAATTTGTACAAAAAAGGCACTCAGTTCTGTGATTGTTAATCGCCGATTTTCACGAATTTTTTCTTCGACATTACACACAAGTTCGTTCGTGACAACAGTTGGTCTTTCACTTCGTTCTTCATCGTTGGCATTAGTTCGTCCTTCTCGAAAGATACAACACCATCGTCTAACCATACTTTCACCCATGACATTTTCATCATAAACAGAACAGAACTTCAGGACGAATCTCAGCAGCATCTATGTTTTTTGCACACAGAAATCGAATAACAGCACGCAATTCACAGTCGTCGCGATTTTCAATTGCAACTTTAAACAACCAAAATAGCACGAAAAAATGTCCGAACGATTCTTTCATTAGCACTGCCACACTCACACAGAATCAGATTACACCGCAGCGCTGCGAACGCGCCGTTAGCGCCACTCCTCTGCTCACTAGGCGGAAACTGAACTTACTTTACGAGTCGCCCTTGTAGAGGGTTTCAGAAGAATACAGAATTATTTAATATTGCAAACAATAGGTTTAAAATAGCGCTAAACAAATGTAAAAATATTAGTCAATTTTATAATTTGAGAAAAGTAGTATAAAGAAGATTGAAGTAATGCATGATGTAAAATAATAAAATAAAACCACTATAACTTGAATAACATATCTCCTTTTATTGTACTTTTACAATGAGTGCTTTGTTGTCCAACTTGACCATTATCAAAATAGTTTGATTAAAAATTTGGGTACTTCGATCGATTTGTATAGGTTCATGTACAATGGAAGTCAAATATATACAAAATTTGTTTAAAAAAATATTAAGAGAAAATGAGCCGACCAATAGCGCATTGATAAGTCACTAACTTATCGTGCGGAGTACTTCGGAATCGAATCCAGAGCTTGCTCTCCGAGAAGGTTTTTCGTTTTCCATCTTGTTTGAAGTGACTGCAGACAGTCTAATATATTCAATCGCCTCACGGGCGCATGCGTTATAACAATTCAATGAATACCTGTTCAATATGTATAGCAAAATCTCATGGCTTGACAAAGTACAAATTTTATTTTATTGCCTTCGTAGGAGGGGAACAATGGTCAGGATGGTAAAATATATACACCATTACCATCCAGTACAAGTCAACCCTGTAGTAGAAACATGACACCAAATGACTAAAAGTAGCTGCCATGGAACACATCGCAAAATAAACTGAGAAAATTCAAGAGGCATTATTATCAAACAAATTCCAAGCTAGCAAATAAAGTCTCTTATTTTATAATATTTCGACATATATTGGAGGTCGCACTGATTGAATCTGTAATATATTACAAAAATACAATATAATAATAATAGTAAATTCAATCAGTTAGCGATTAAAGGTTTGGTTTACTTCAAAGTATATATATTTAAAACAACCCTACATGTTTCGGCAATGATGCCTTTATCAAGGATATAAAATATAAATGACAGTATATAAATGTCAAATAATTGAGTTGCTAAGGATAAAATTATTCGAAGATACATTCCAATTGCATAATAATAAATAGAGCTGAGGATGTTTGCGGTATAACCATGGTTATACCGCAAACATCCTCAGCTCTAATAATAAATCATGCCTTAGTATTCCAAAAACAGATAGCAAGGTGTGAACATACGTGTTGTCCGCTGCTAGCAGCTTGTGTCTCTTTCTGGGTATGAACTTGTGTGTTGGTTGCTGCTGGCAGCTTGCGTCTCTCTCTGGGTGTGTGGTTTTGTGTTTGTGTGAGCGCGTAAGTGTAGGGTTTTGTATGTTGGCGCGCTCGTGAGTGTGTTTAGTGACCGGTTGCGTAAATTTAGAGAGATCGGATAACTAGCCGTTGCGCAGGGCCGCCAACCATTTCCCGGCAACTTCTTTACTTTTCCGTGCAGTACTTCGACGGCCCGACCCCCGCCCCATCGAGGCAAGGCGCAGACCAGCGAAGCGCACCCTGCACGGGGTTGCTCATCGCCAACCGAGGGAACACTACTCTTAGCGGCTACTTTGGTCGACGACGGTCACACTTTGTGCCATCTTAACATTTTCCGCCATGCGGGGGCACTGCACACACGTCGAACGTGTGTGTGCTGTTAACGGCAGCCTAGCCAGGTTGCCGCCCAGGACCGGTCCTAGTGGGGTGTGAATTGCGCGGCGCCGTGTTTTGCGCCGCGAACCCAAGTCTACAGCTATCCGGGCTGTCGCCTTTACCACTAGGCCACAATAGACCCAGGTTCAAGCCATATAGAAATGCATTATAAAGTAACAGTGTTAATGAATCAGATGTCAGTTATTGAATGTAGATGTCAAGCTGAAAGCAGAAGTCAGTTTTGAAAGCTCATGTCAGTTTTGATAGCAGATGTCAGTTAGTGAAAGCAAATGTCAGTATTGAAAGCAGATGTCTGTTTTGAAGGCAGGTGTCAGTTATCTGACGTTTGCTTTCGTAACAAACGAAGCATGATACGACATTTTAACATTAAGATTTTTTATTCAGAACCAAACGAAGAACGTCGCTGCGTGTAGCTTTTGCGACAATTTATACACACGTTATATATATATATATATATATATATATATATAAGTGTTTAGATAATTTCTTAGCCGTTTATTAAATATAACAATTGATCAATTATATTGGAGTTTTTCGGCTTTTATATGAAATATTTATTTCATATAAAAGCCGAAAAACTCCAATAATTTATCAATTGTTATATATATATATATATATATATATATATATATATATATATATATATATGATAATTTTGATGTTCTCGCGGTTGTATGATGAAATGATGATTTCTCGGGTTCTTGGCCGCGTGTGAGATGTGTCCTGAGAAGGATTGTTGTCTCGACGTTTCGACGGGATCGCACTCGTCATTTTTTAGAGTTGTTCTTTCACTTGACGCTGAAGAGTAACTGCCGATCGTGTCCTCGGGTGTCTGCTACTTTGTTGCACTATGGGAGGTGGGGGTTGCGCTGCTGCCGTCGTACGTACACGGCTTCGCGTGATTGGTCCGGGTGTCTGTGATTCCTGTGTGGGGGCGTGTACCTGTCTCGATGTGTTGTGTTTCGCCTGAGTCTTGATTTGCATGCCGGCTAGGAGTGGCTTCCAGGTGTACGGTAAACGTTGGCCGTCGTCGCGTTTGTTTAGACTTTTGGGTCTCTTTTCTATTTCAATCGCTTCTCTAGTAATTCTAGTAGATAGACTTTCGCTCTTCGCTAGGATCTTCGTATTCTCGAAGTCAATAGTGTGCCCCGTTAGGAGGCGGTGTTGTGCTAGAGATGATGTTGTTTGTTTCTTGGAGACTGCGTTTATGTGTTCCTCTTTTCTCACGCTTATTCGCCTGTTCGTCTGGCCTACATAGGATTGTTCGCATTCCGAGCACGGCACTTCGTAAACGCCTTGGTCTTCAAGTGGAATTTTATCTTTCGCGTTGACTATTTTATCGGCTATTTTTCCCTGTGCTGTAAAGATGGTGTCTATGTTGTGTTTTCTTAGTATTCTACCGATTTTGTCTGTGGTACCCTTTATATATGGTAGAAAGGCCTTTGATGTAAATTCCTCTTTTTCCCGTTTTTCTGCTCTATTGTGTCTGGCTTTGTCTATTGTTCTTTGTGAATACCCGTTATCAAGAAGAGCGTTTCTAATATTTCTTCTTTCTTCGTTTTTATGTTCATCGTCTGTTAGTCGTTCGGATCGTAGAACTAGGGTTTTCACTACTGAGTTCAATTGTGCCGGATGATGATGCGATTGTGCTTTTAAGTACCTATTTGTGTGTGTAGGTTTCCGGTAAACGGTGTGTCCCAATGTTCCATTTTCTTTTTTGATCACTAACACATCTAGAAAAGATAGCTTCCCTTGTTCTTCTACCTCCATTGTAAACTTAATTTTCGGATGTTCGCAGTTTAGTTGGTGTAAAAAGGCTTGTAGTTTTTCTTTGCCATGTGTCCATATTACAAATGTATCGTCGACGTAGCGCAGCCACATTTTCGGTTTGTTCTTACAGGTGTTTAGAAAGTTTGTTTCAAAGTTCCCCATGAATAAGTTCGCTATAATCGGTGATAGCGGGGAACCCATCGGTGCGCCTTCGACTTGTCGATATTTCTGGTTGTTGTATGTGAAATATGTGTTTATAAGGCATGTTCAACCAACGGACCTGCTAGTCAGCTTCGATGTGACATCTCTATTTACGCAGGTGCCAATCGCAGAGACCATATCCATATTAGAAAACCAGTATCAAGTACAAAAGGCTACAATTAACCTGATAGAACACTGCCTTATAAACACATATTTCACATACAACAACCAGAAATATCGACAAGTCGAAGGCGCACCGATGGGTTCCCCGCTATCACCGATTATAGCGAACTTATTCATGGAGAACTTTGAAACAAACTTTCTAAACACCTGTAAGAACAAACCGAAAATGTGGCTGCGCTACGTCGACGATACATTTGTAATATGGACACATGGCAAAGAAAAACTACAAGACTTTTTACACCAACTAAACTGCGAACATCCGAAAATTAAGTTTACAATGGAGGTAGAAGAACAAGGGAAGCTACCTTTTCTAGATGTGTTAGTGATCAAAAAAGAAAATGGAACATTGGGACACACCGTTTACCGGAAACCTACACACACAAATAGGTACTTAAAAGCACAATCGCATCATCATCCGGCACAATTGAACTCAGTAGTGAAAACCCTAGTTCTACGATCCGAACGACTAACAGACGATGAACATAAAAACGAAGAAAGAAGAAATATTAGAAACTCTCTTCTTGATAACGGGTATTCACAAAGAACAATAGACAAAGCCAGACACAATAGAGCAGAAAAACGGGAAAAAGAGGAATTTACATCAAAGGCCTTTCTACCATATATAAAGGGTACCACAGACAAAATCGGTAGAATACTAAGAAAACACAACATAGACACCATCTTTACAGCACAGGGAAAAATAGCCGATAAAATAGTCAACGCGAAAGATAAAATTCCACTTGAAGACCAAGGCGTTTACGAAGTGCCGTGCTCGGAATGCGAACAATCCTATGTAGGCCAGACGAACAGGCGAATAAGCGTGAGAAAAGAGGAACACATAAACGCAGTCTCCAAGAAACAAACAACATCATCTCTAGCACAACACCGCCTCCTAACGGGGCACACTATTGACTTCGAGAATACGAAGATCCTAGCGAAGAGCGAAAGTCTATCTACTAGAATTACTAGAGAAGCGATTGAAATAGAAAAGAGACCCAAAAGTCTAAACAAACGCGACGACGGCCAACGTTTACCGTACACCTGGAAGCCACTCCTAGCCGGCATGCAAATCAAGACTCAGGCGAAACACAACACATCGAGACAGGTACACGCCCCCACACAGGAATCACAGACACCCGGACCAATCACGCGAAGCCGTGTACGCACGACGACAGCAGCGCAACCCCCACCTCCCATAGTGCAACATAATAGCAGACACCCGAGGACACGATCGGCAGTTACTCTTCAGCGTTAAGTGAAAGAACAACTCTAGAAAATGACGAGTGCGATCCCGTCGAAACGTCGAGACAACAATCCTTCTCAGGACACATCTCACACGCGGCCAAGAACCCGAGAAACCATCATTTCATATATATATATATATATATATATATATATATATATATATATATTTTGATGAAATAATAACTTCGTGACCTTGGTATGATATGGTAAACCTAATCAGTAGGCGATTAAAGGTCTGTATATTACTTCAAAATATATGTATTTAAAAAACTCTACATGTTTCGGCAGTACGCCTTTATCAAGAGAATACAAAATATAAAAATCACTATTATATTTTGTATTCTCTTGATAAAGGCGTACTGCCGAAACATGTAGAGTTTTTTAAATACATATATTTTGAAGTAATATACAGACCTTTAATCGCCTACTGATTAGGTTTACTATATATATATATACATATATGTATATGGTAAATTCAATTTGATGGCGTTTTAAGATCTGGCTTTACTTCAAAATATATATATTTTAAAACAGTCCTACATGTTTCGGCAAATGATGCCTTTCTCAAGGAATATAAAATATAAATTTTATATTTTGATTTATATTTTATATTCCTTGAAAAAGGCATCATTTGCCGAAACATGTAGGACTGTTTTAAATATATATATTTTGAAGTCAAACCAGACCTTAAAACGCCAACAAATTGAATTTACCATAACGAAATAATTATGTATATATATATATATATATATATTAGACTGGTCGCAAAAATTTTTTTTCTTTAATTGATATACATATATGCACTGTCTAAAATATGAGGTTTGCTGTCGCAAATGCGGACTTCATTTTTTAGTTCGATTCGATGGTGCCTTCTGGAGCCTAGTGGGCCCCAACGTATCCGATATTATGAAAAATACACATTTGGTCCTACTTTTATTGGTTTTTATAACTATTCGAAAGAAAAATATAATTCGTTGGATAAAAAACTACATATTTTTATTCAATTTAAAGGTAAGAACTAGATTATTAATTTCCAGTGGTATTTTTTATATTAATTCATGAGAGCGAATTTGTTGTGAGATGGATATAATTGGCGATACTGCTCCACAACTTGAAGTAGGAACTGCTTATCTTCCTCATCGTAGGCCAAAGATCGATTGAAGTCCGTTATAAGTTTAATTGCTCTCTCTGCTGCATCGTTCACGACGTGCAAATGGTGACAGACTCGTTTGCCAGCACAGTAATCGTCTCTTTGCTGCCATTCAGAGGGATCTAATTGTAAAAATGATACATCTATAGACAGTCGAGTAAAAAATCTCCTTGTCCGTGAAGTTACGAAATGCGATATATCTTTTGCACTGTAAGACAAAATTTATTCCATTGTTACCACATTTCTTTTCGAGACTTCTGCATCATTTTCGTCTTCGTCTTCATTATTGATGTAAAGTTTTTGGACCATTTTCTTTTTTACTACCAACGGGACACTTTCATCAAAAAACGAAAGGCCAACTGTTTCTTCTGCTAAATACCACAAATGTGTCCTTAGTTTTTGCAACAATGTAGTGGAAACTTCTTTGTCGAAATAAGTAACTACGTTTTGTATAAAATCAAGGTCTTGTTTCGGCGCTTCAATAGCATTCACACATCGGAACCAGTAAGGAACATAAATAATTACTAGGAATAAACAAATACTGCGAAGACTTTTCACTTCAAGACTATTCCGCTGTTGTCATTTTGAATTGCTTGCGAAACAAAAAAAATTTCAAGCAATAAATACACTTTGACATAAATCGTGCATGGGATGTTGCACCAGGTAAACGAAATTGATTAAAATCTGGTACATGCTCTCCAATAAAATGAAGTGTTAACTGAAGCAACTCTTTGTAGTCCGCACGCACGTAATGACATTGTAATGCATTCAGGCAAAAAGTCTTTACATATTCCATCTGCGATACTGTTAAATTCCGCAGAACTTCTTCGACCAAAGTCCCTTTTGTGAAGTTGCTAGCTGCAATGTTTTTCCAATACTTTGCAAATCGGTTGAAGAGAAGAATTTCTGGTCCGGATGTTTTTCCAAAATTCAGTTCAAACACTGACCTTACTAATAATTCTCTAATATGGTGGCGACATGGAAGAAAAAGTAGTTTGCGTTCCAACTTTTTTTCAAGTAAATATGCAGCGCCGTTATTAATCCCAGTATTACTGGCTGTGGTGTCAAAAGATACAATTTCTACCAATCCATCAAGTGCGCAGTGTCGCAAAAAATTTAAGGTGGCGTCAGCTATATTTTCCCCGGTAGAATTTTCTATTTTTGGTATACCTAGCAATTTTTCCATGTTTTCACTGGTCACAACGAGAGAAAGTCGATCTTGTTTTTCTATTCCCTTTATGTCTGAAAGGAGTTTGCCGTCCCAGTGCAAAACAAATACTTGGGGAATCTGTATTGTAATAAATAAAATGCATTACTATAATTCTAAAATTTAATATTAAATCAACTACCTACATTGAATTCATCGATAATCCGCTTAGCTTGTCTTCTACGGTATTCTCTTCGCATAGAATGGATTGTGGTTCGATTTAATACCAGATCTTCTAAATTTATTGCTGTAGAAGCAGTGGAAGCGTCTTTCAATTTATTTAGAATGGCAGCAGCAGTTGAAATAACAATATGCATGGCATGTTTTGTAGAAAGCTTGCATTTTTCCATGCTTGCTAACATTCTGTCATCAATAAAGTGAATAGTACCGCGAGATTGAGTCTGTGCTTTTTTCATATTTTCGAAGACATTCTCAGTATCCTATACGTTTTGGTAGTCCATTGCATGACCTAGTTCAACATCTTCGGCTTCTGTGTCATCTGCAATATCCGTGCCTAATTTAGCTGAAATTATTTGCCGACGATTTTTTACAGAAACAGTATAAATCTAATAAATAGTAAAATAAATGCCTTGATTTTTATACTTTGCAACACGATTGTTTTCTTCTTCCAATCGCTTCTCTTTACGTTTTTCTTTTTTCTGGAGAATTCTATCTACACCATGCATAATTCCTGGGCGACCTCTCTTTCTTTGGAGCACTAAAAAATCTTTGTCTTCTTTTGTTTTCATTTTTTTCCAAAGCATCTGGAGTTGCGATATCAAAAATAAAATTTTCTATTTCATCACAAAAATCTTCTTCTTGTTTTCGATATTTTTCGTATGGGGTTTTACAGTTCTTTTGTATTTGTCTCCATTTTTCGTATATTTTTTTCAATTTCCGCATACAACTTGTCTCATGCATCGTTGGAATGTGTGCCCTGTTCCAAAATTCCATTGCAACACCAATAGCATATTTCATACTACTAAGAATGTCTTATGTTCAACCCGCATTTTGTAAAAAAATAATTGAAGTACTTTCTTAATAGATGGTAATTTGGCTCCCAAAATTTCATTTACACATTTGCCCACTAAAAAAATTTCTTGGTCAGAGCGTAAGTTTTTCTTTTTAATCACTGCACTCTCAGAAGTCATATTTCTAACCCGAAGATTTCACTTTATATTATTTATTTGTGATCAAATATTAATTTGCACTACTTATAACGTCAATGGTTGGCAGAAAATGTAAAAATCAGCAAAACATAAATGACGCTTTCTTTCAAGTCGCACATAACACGACGTTGAGCAAAAATACCAGAGAAATGTATGAGTTGATTCACTTTTGCTGTCCACTCATATTAACATTGCTTTTGCATTGCTTTCGCACAACAATATACACTATTGATAAGGTTTTTTAAAAAACATTCAAAACAATCATATTGATTCACTGCTTTTGTGAATCATATGAATGAACACGGATTGCAAGCAATGACAGGCATTTAATAACTGTCTCGTGAATGTGAATCATGCATTAGCAAAGTTTTAAAACTTTGACAATAATTTCAGTTTAAAAACACTTATTAGATAATTAAAATTCTGTTTTATCGAAAGAATTATATATTTTCTACCGTAGTTACAACAAGCAATAAAGATAGGACTAAATGTATGTTTTTTCATTATATCTGGTACTTTGGGCCCCACTAGGCACCAGAAGGTACCGTCGAATCGAGCTAAAAAATTAATAGCGCATTTATAACAGCAAACCTCATATTTTAGACAGTGCATATACTAAGAATTAAAAAAAAAAACTCCATACAAGCTGCGACCAGTCTAATATATATGTATATATATATGAAAAAAACCACATCCGTCCAGAAACGTGCAGATATCGATATTTCGCTGTCGTTACAGCTCATCAGTACACGATATTCAGACAAGACATGATTTTTATTTGTATACTTTCGTGTATATATACGAATTATATTGAATTTAATTGGAGTGAGAAATGAGAATTATTCAAATCTCATCTCACATGCAATTGTCGCTAAATTTGTGCAAATTCAATATAATTCGTATATATACACGAAAGTATACAAATAAAAATCACGTCTTGTCTGAATATCGTGTACTGATGAGCTGTAACGACAGCGAAATATCGATATCTGCACGTTTCTGGACGGATGTGGTTTTTTTCATACAATTTTCATTATCCGCACGGGTGGATGACTAACGTCGCAACGTGTTTGCGTCTACATTCTTCGGCAGGAGTAATCTTGTCAGATTGTAGAATCAACTGCACAAATTTAGCAACAATTGCATGTGAGATGAGATTTGAATAATTCTCATTTCTCACTCCAATTAAATTCAATATATATATATATATATATATATATATATATATATATATATTGCTATGGATTTTTCCTTAAATAATATTTTAAAATTAATTTAAAATGAATGTACTTAATTTTTGGATATCTGTGTATATCCGATATGTTTTAAATCTCATGAGTGAGATAAAAAACTTGATTTTTGGAGGTCGTCTTTATGTTAAAGCGATAGCGGGCGATATTGAGGGGGAGACCAAGTTTTGCCCTAAGACAAGAACGTTGTATTTCTTTGAAAAATATATATATATATTTAATTTAATTCTGGATGATTTGATTGTGTTAATTAGTTGATGGTATTTCATATTTAATTCCCGATAATTCTACGAGATTGTTATTCTCGTAATTTTGATATAGTATTTGATTAAACAACGTTTTGTCGTAAACGTGTCTCCAATAAAAATTTTTTATGTAAGTAGAATTATATTCTTAAGACGTCTTAATTAGAAAAGCTTTTAAAAGTGTATTTCAATTATATTAATAATTAATTAAGAGTATTAATTAGTAGAAATAAATAATAAAGAGTATTTTTTAATTTCTATGTAAAAAAAAATATAACTGAAAATTTTGCTCGTTTGGAAGTCAAGGGTATTTTTTGTTACATGTTATTGCGCATGTGTAAAAATTTTGAACGTGTTTCAATAAATATTATACAGTGTGGTTCTCTGGGGAGAAATTAAAAATAAACTTTATTCTTTTTTAGATAATATTGTTCGGAGTAATTTAGAGGAAGTTCTAATCCACTTAGCTGTCAATATACAGTGGATATATTTTACCTCATTGTGTCCTTGAAAGATATAATATCTTTATAATCTATATTTTTAATTTTTGTATTAAAGTTTTAGTTTGATTTTATACTGTGTTTAATTTTGTGTTCTGGCCCTTACAATTAATTAATAATAATAATAATAATATATATAATAATATAATAATAACAATTAACATACAAGTAACTCAGAAAACATAAATATACATTATCGTGAATTCTTTTAGTGGCGCCTTAAAAATTTTGAAGAAAAGACCACGTATTTCCGTTTTGGAATCATGAGAAGTAAGAAGTCCAATTTTTGGAAGTCAACCGGCTGAGTATCCTAGTTGGGAAGATTAGTTGTGGTTGGTGGCACAATAATTCCACAAACCACTATTCATAGCAATATGTATATATAGATCTTACATGTTTCGGTATATGATACCTTTTTCAAAGAAATTTGGAATATAAATGACAGTATATTAATATCATACAATATATCTGTAGTTGTCATGGATAAAATTATTCTATGATACATTCAAGCTCAACTACAATAAATCATGCCTTGGCATTCTCTAAACAGTTAGACAACAAAAACGGGGGAATGGCAAGCCATGAGTTATTATTATGTCTGCGCCCGTGGAGCGGCTTAAGATTTTAGACTGTCGGCATTTGCCTTAAATGAGAAGGAAAACCACGAAAACCTACTCGGACGGCCAGTCAGGGATCTAATACAGAACTGCCAGCATGATAAGCAAATGTACAGATATTTAAATAACATATGATATATATTTATTTATTTATATAACAGCAACATATATTATGATGGTAAATCGCAGATCGATACATAATTAGGTTATAATGTATATTGTTTAGATTTTTTATATCACTTCTGTAGTTAATTGATTTTTTTTCCTGTTTAATATTAATCATTTATTTAATTTCCCTTTTCATTGTGTGTTGTTCTTTATCAATTATCTGTGTGTTTTCAAAATCGAAATGGTGATCACGTTGTAGTTTGTGTGTAAATAAAGCAGTTTTGTCTGTTTTAGAGTATTTGTGGGCTTGTATTCTTTTTATAAATTTTGATTAGTTTGGCCTATGTAGCAACTATCGCAATCGCGACATGGTATTTTATAGATGACATGTGTTTCTCGATTTTTTTCTATTTTGGGTTTTATTTTTGAAAATAGATGTTTATTAGTATTACTAAATTTATATGTTCTAGCTATATCATATTTTTTTAAAGTATATTTATTTTTTTTGATAATTGAGGAACATATGGAAACGTGATATATGTTGTTTCATTGTTTAAATTGTTATTGGTGTCTGTAGTGTTGTATATTTAGTGGATGCCTTTTTTAATTGTTTGGTCTATAAGTTCTGTTGGATAGTTATTATCTGTTAAGATCGTTTTAATTTTTTTGATGTTATCTTTTCTGTATTGAGTATGTGATAGTTTTACTGTCTTATCAGTCATATTATTTATAATCATTGTCTATCATAGCTTAAAGAAATATCAAGAAAATTAATACTGTTATTAATTTCTTCTTCAATAGCGAATTTTAATTTGTTGTGAAAATTGTTGAATTTATTTAAAAGGTAGTTTATTTTATTTGTCGGAATACATGTTATAATGTCATCTACATATTTTTTGGAGAAAATGGGGTGGAAATCTAATAAATTGATAACGTTTTGTTCCAAATTTGCCATTACTAGATTTGCAATATAAGCAGCTAAAGAAGAGCCCATGGCAATACCAAATGTTTGACTATAAAAAGAACTTTGTATTGAAAATATGTGTTGTCGAGGCTGAAATGTATACCTCTAATAAATTCGTTTTTATTTAGTGATGTGTGTGGACTAATTTCATCCCATTTGGATTCTATTATGTTTATAACTAATAAAATATTGCTAATTAAGTATTGGTTGGTGTTATAAATCTAAGTATGAGGTTCCGGCTGAATTCCATTATTTAAAACAGGAATTTTATTGTTTATACCTATTTAGTAAATGTGAGCCTATTATACACATTTAGTGGGTGACAATGGGTGATCAGATTAAATATCATCTCTTGAATGCGTCCACTAATAACCCTATGCAATAAAAGAAACGGTTTAAATTATAAAGTAGGTAATAAATAACTTAGCAAATATAAATTCTTAGAATATAAATAAAGTTTTATAATTTGAATTGGATAATAAAAAAAATTGAAAATGAATCTTTGAATATTTATAAAATTGGAAATGTTATAGTTTAATTCTTTATCATAAATTTACTTATATCTAACATATATAAATATATCAAATTTCGTTTTATGCCGGAACATTATTATTATTAAATCCGATCTTCTATTTTACGTTTAGATCAACAAAGCAACAAATGGAGATGTAATTAAAATTGAGAAAAGACCAAACCAAACCTATACAAAGCAGGTGATATTCAATAACTCCCTAAGATATGGGAATCCATCGAAACCGATCAACGAAGAAAAGTACAGCACAACATATACATAATTTCCGCTACTAAGCACAAAACACCAAAGCAATTATACACAAGAAAACACTAAATACGCGCAGACAGAACAACCTCACTATAGCACGAATACAAATAAAACCACTTGTTTTGGACAGAACTTCGTTTCAAAAACCCTTAAGAAAAAGAAATTAATGAAATATCGAACAGCTGAAGGTTCTAAAAACAAACTTCGCACACTAAATATCGCTGTGGCGTTTTTTCGGCCATTGCTTCATTCAAGCTGTTGTAGTTAAAGGTAAATCCCAGTAGTGCACCAAAATCGTTAGATTTAGTCGTAACGAGCAGATCCGTTACGATTAATTTTATGTATACACTCGGTCTGGAAAATATCGTCTTTTGCAAAACTTATTTATACTCTATGCCGCGTCTATAACCATCACACTGTATATACAAAGTTGTCATCTTCAGCAGTAACCCTAAAGAATTTACCGTTATTGTTATATTTACAAGTAACGTCTAAGTATTACTCCTAAAGATGATCGCTACCGATTTAAAGTTAAAGTTATGTGGCGCATAAAGGTATCAAAATTGTTCAATTCTATGGCAATAATTCTTTTTATATATTATAACCAATTGTCTATTAATTTCTCCCAACACATATTATTTTTATCTTATTTTCTATATAAATATTACTCGATTTTATTACTTTATTTATTTTGTTCTATTCTCAAAAATGAAAGCCACATCTATATGCAACGAAATATGAATATTTATCTTAACACGTTCACAACAATGAATTGGTTAACTTACATTTTCGCGTCCATATTCTCATTAATCTCATTATATAACAATAATTTAACAATAATACCTACCAACTCAATAGATACATCGTATAATCGGATTAAATTTCAAATTCAGCAAATAAATAAGATAGACTTGACAAGATAAGACACTTAACGGCTCAATCCATTTGGAAGTTACGTAAATGTTCCAGTCGCTTCTGCATTTATATTCGTTATCTTGGCAATCACGCTATTTTTATCCACTTATTTATTATTTACAGACATACGAACGTTACACGTATATGTATGAATTATGTATTGACCGAAAGAAAGTTCGCTGCTTTCAATTTTTCTTATTATTATTATTGTTATTACTTTTTTTTGTTTCGTTTCATTCTCTGTATTACATATTCATAAAGGAGATTTTAAATTGATTAATCTCGACGTCATTAGCATAGAGTTAATAGATTAAAGGTATTGTTGGAGCTCCTTTAGCGTAGGATAGGAGACCGGATTGATGGATTTACATATTTAAATTTATTCAATGCGTGCGAACGATTTTATGCCTGGTTGTTTAGGCCTGCTTGAGAAGAGTCCTTGGCCTAAAGAAATCGAATAGTTTTGATAAAGTAATCACTTATTATGATAGTTGTTATTGTGGGATGACGTTGCTTAAGTTTTATTTTTTTTCTACATTTATTTTTTTGCCTACAAATAACAATTAGATTATTGTGTAATATTTGTAATAATAACAAAAATATAAATCAAAATTATAAACAAAGAGATGAGTCAAAATATCGTACGAATAGACAATAAATCCCCAACTGTCCGTTTTGCACATGAAATATACAAACGTGGATATAATAGTAAATCTACAAATTGCAGTAAATTCCCTTGGCAATCTATTTATACATGTGACAGAATCCATTGAATATTTAATTACCAAATTGATAGAGAACGTAAAAACACCATTTTAACAAAAGTGAATTATTACCAGAGACCGGACACATCGGGTTGAAATGACGTCGTCATTACGACGGACGATATGAATATTCTACATCCGTAAGTACATCACGCAGTTATTGAATGTAATATAGATCTGGCTAGCGCGCACATCTATTTTCATCGAGAATTGCGGCGTTTTTTGTTGGATATTTACAGTTAAATTTCTATTTTCACGGGCGTAGATAGAAGCGTGTGGAGTTTTAATAATTTAGTCTATTTAGATTATATTTCATAAGATAAATAAAGTGCTGTGAGTTAGTTTCTTGTTTTCATAGTTTTAACTGTTAATTACATCGTAATTTTTGTGATAGATCCTGTTTAATATCCTTTGATTGAATCTACTTCTCCCAATTATTTCGACGTAAGTGTGCATTGAATTTCGTTCAGTTTCAATAACTTAGGCACACATTTTTAGTTTTCATTTATTTAGATCTAAAGCATTGTTTAAGTTACTTTTTCAGATATGATATGGAAGAACGTCAAGAACCGCATCGTAAAACAATGGATTGACAGTCATAGTGATTGTATGTCCATTGTTAGTGATTCCGAAATTTATTGCAAAATCTGTAAAATATCGTTAAAATATCCAAGTAATCGCACGTAAAACGTCACTTAGTATCTCAAACACATACACAGAAATTAGACCCGTTGGAATCTAAAAATTTTAACGAAGAACTCTGTGAAACTTGAATGACGGCAAATATTCTATTAAATAAACTTAACAATCCCACATTCAAAACATTTCTCCAAAAATAGACTGGTCGAAATGTTCCTGATGAATCCACCTTACGCAAATATTATGTTTCTAAGTGCTACACGAAA
Organism: Melolontha melolontha; assembly: GCA_935421215.2. Classification (NCBI taxonomy): domain Eukaryota; kingdom Metazoa; phylum Arthropoda; class Insecta; order Coleoptera; family Scarabaeidae; genus Melolontha; species Melolontha melolontha. Next base: position 90,401,781 of record OW285242.1, on the reverse strand, counting down.
GCAGTAGAATGCATTAGAAGCCATCTTTCAAATCAGTACCTCTGGATAAGTGCCGACGAAACTGTCGATATATCAGGACGCTGTGTGGTAAATGTTGTAGCTGGTGTACTACATCCAACTATTCCATATAACGTATATGTAATAGCAAAAAAAGTGATAAATACAGTTGATGTAGAAACAGTAGCTAAAACCATTTACGAGAATATGCACGAAATGCTTCATTCGGGCGACAGGTATAAAGAAAAATTGCTTTTATTTGTCAGTGACAGTGATGTATATATGTTAAAAACCGGCAGACTATTAAAGGAAATATATCCTAATATGCTGCATATTACTTGTGTAGCACATACTCTTCACAGAATCTGTGAATATATCAGAGACACCTTTCCAGAAGTTGATAGACTTTTATCCGGTTTTAAAAAAGTTTTCAGAAAAGCACCATTGAGAGTAGCTCTTTACAGGAAAAAACCGCCATCTTTGTCACTGCCTCCCTCTCCAGTAATAACTAGATGGGGGACATGGTTGGATGCTACTAGTTTTTATGCAGAGAATTTCGACAGTTTACAAAATGCTTGGAATATTTCTGAGTGCACGGAACTAACACAAATTCCACATTTAAAAAATCAGTTGTACTGTCTTCAGGATCACTTTGGAAATTTGACAAAACTAATTTCTTATTTTGAAAATCAAAATCTCGAATTAAAAGATGGATTAACCACATTAGATGTGGCTATTAATAATTTGAAAAGTATTCCAAGTGACTTCGGATGTGGCCTTCGGCAAAAGTTTGACGCAGTTTTTAATAAAAATCCAGATTTAATAACATTGCGGCAATTGTGTATTGGGACAATTCCTCAAAATCTAACTGTTAAATACGGGGAAAAACTGCCATCTTTGTCACTGTCTCCCTAGACCCACTAGATGGGGGACATGGTTGGAAGCTACTAGTTTTTATGCAGAAAATTTCGATAGTTTACAAAATTTCGTTGCATGTTTAAATGACGATGCTCGAAGTATTTCTGATTGCAAGGAACTAACACAAATTCCACATTTAAAAAATCAGTTGTACAGTTGTACTTTCTTCAGGAACACTTTGGAAATTTGCCAAAACTAATCACTTATTTTGAAAATCGAAATCTCAAATTAAATGATGGTTTAACGACATTAGATGTGGCTATTAATAATTTGGAAAGTATTCTAAGTGACTTCGGATGTGGCCATCGGCAAGAGTTAGACGCTGTGTTTAATAGAAATCCAGATTTCATAGCATTGCGGCAATTGCGTATGGGGACAATGCCACAACATCTAACAGCAAAATATGCGGAAATAAAAGAATATTTCCAGTATGCACCTATAACAAGTTACGATGTAGAAAGGACGTTTTCTATTTACAAAGATGTATTTCATTCAAAGAGAACAAATTTTACAGAAGAAAACCTTGAGAAAGTATTGCTAGTAAATATTAATACTCCTTTACTCAACTTGAACTCAAGATGCACAAATAATAATGTATTTCGTATTTTGTAGCCATATATATACCCGTTTTATTATTATAAGTATGTTCAATAGTCGGGTCGTGGGCGATGAGTAATCAACCTCTCGTGTCCGGTCTCTAATTATTACATTTTAAAATGTCAGATATCGCATTGTCAATTATGAAGTCTTCAAATCACTATTGCCTACGCTGATTTGAAGACTGTGGCAACGACGGAAAGTGTTGGAGTTTTAGTGGAAGAAAATATTGGAGAACCCGAGGAGTCTGCATGCCCAGGACTCAGTGTTGTCGTCAGTCCGTGGTACCCGTCGTATGGGTGCGTCATCTCTGGAGCTTATTGGAATCTCGTCTGGACAGGGTTTTTGGGAAGGTTAGCATCATTTTTTTATACTTAATACACAAGGTTTAAATTCTGACGAATTATATTCATATTTGCAAGACATAGACTTTCCCTTATTTGTCTGTTTAACTGATCGTTGGTGTGTGGTGCTTGAGTCATGTGTCGTAGAACGATACAAGGTAGCTTCGTTCTACGGAAGATCCAATCATATTATTACCCCTTCAAATAATTCGGGTAGCTATACCTCAGATGGAATTAGGACGAGTCCTAATTCCGCCCCTGGTCTACAAAGGCCCCTCGAAAAACTTGCCGACCAGCTCAGAATAAGTAAGCGGGAGCGTCGTGGGCCAACACAACGCAAGATCTAAAATGGGCACCACTGCGTTCGGACTGGCAAGTTCTTTGGTTAACGCAGAACACCCTCGGGCCTGATGGGCATCTATTCACTACTAGGGGGGGGGGGGTGTTCGGCTACCTGATGAAAATTCTAATAACACTTTTGCTCGTTCGGGTTCAGGGCAAACAAACGCAAACACAATAAAACAGTTTAGTATAAATTTATTGAGCGTATCAATGGTATAGATGTGAAATATACAAACAATGAATGAATAAGACTTAGGTGAATATTTAAAAAAAAGTAAAGCTCTACAGTTTAGTTTGTCCCTATATGAAATTCTCATATAAGACTCGTACAAGAGAATGTTGATATCAAATGCTAAGCTAACATACAAGCGTCAGTAGTACATCAAAGCTTTGTTGAACTTTACAGTGTCTACGCTGTACACACAGTAATAAACTCTAAATAAACAAACTAAGTGAGAAATAAAGTAATAATTCATTAACTGGTATAACACAAAATATGCAAAATTTGAATGATTTAAAAAAAATAGTCTAAATATAAATTTATGTTTATAGGTAAAATTAACTTTATCCAAAAGAATTAAAATAATCAATAATTACAGAACTCAGCCTGATAAAGTGTCTTGCACCAGCAGAGTATCATCCAAAATTCTAAGGGATGTTTCAAGTTTTCAAAAGTGGCTCAAGAAATAAATATCCACAGAGGGAATGAATGTAATCTTTATCTACAGTACAAATTTCAACTACGTTTCAATTCTTGATTAAAAAAAGAAATAAATCTAATCTAATTATGCTGTATCTATTCGCTAAAAGCCACCAGGTACGATTGGAAAGAAAAGAAATTAATATAAAATTAGCAACTAATTTACAGTATTCGATCAGAGTTAACGTTAATTTTCGAAAAGGTATACACTTTTATAAAAAAGATGATGGGTTTTTACCCTCTAAATACGACAAAATATTGTCTCCATACAGTGCCACATGAGGTTTGCACTCAGTTTTTCATATGTTTTATAAAAAGGTTATTTTAAATCTTAAAAACTCCAATGCTAAAAATAGACCGGCGACTACGTCCCGTTGGTTTATGTATGATCAATATAAATGCCCACACTACCTTGCGTGTAAAAGAAACTTAGGTTTCCTGGACGAGATTCCGGGGTCCCGGAAGGTTGTGAAAATCCAAGCGCCTTCCTGTCGGGATGCTGCCTATGTCGAGTTTCCCGCGCTGACGCTTATACGGCAAAACTCTCCATGAGCCGTGAATTACAGCCCTAAATAAACGAAAGGGGAAAAACAAATAAATGAAAGTTCATAAGAATCAAAAGAAATCGGAGTACGATGCTGCGGAAAAATTACAGTCGTCCCCATGTTTTAAAACTCACCTGAAGCACGAGGTCGGAAGAAACTTACACTTCACTAATGAAATTTAAAATATAAATCAAAGACAAGATAGACTAAAACCTGCCTTCGCAGAAAATGTACAAGCGAAATTGCAAAAATTAACTTCAAGTTTCCGAGCAACAGATTACTTCAGAGCTAGCACGTAAAAGACGCTCTTCCTCACCGCAGTACGACAAATATATCAGAAAGTACACTACGTCATAGTCTCAAAAGAAACACTTAACAGAAACGTGTGTTCGTATAAAAGTTCCCCACATGTCGACTGTGCCGAAACGTTTTTTAAATACTCCAGGATTATATAGAGCCAGCCAAAGCATTGGAACATGATTAAAATTAGGAGGAATTAAAGTTTGAAAATAGCATAAGTTTGAACAATAATAAACCAGAAATTACAATAAAATAGAAATAAACGTAAATAATGAAAAACGATCGGACTAAGTAGACTAAGCGAGGTTAGTAACGAAGTAAATTGAATAAAATTCCCTGAATGTTCACAAAATGATTTTACGAACGTAACAATATTCTGGAGGCAGTGTAATTCTTGCCTTGGAGAATATCAATTATTGTGGTGTTGAATTTTGTGATCACATTAATGCTGAATTCGAATTTGAGGTCTCATGTGCAATACTTTCCAGATCTTAGAATGTACGTCGTGTGTGTGTGTGTGTGTGTGTGTATAGGTCGCAACGAGAAAATTTTGGCAATTTTTTAAAGAAACTAGACCTTTTGCTTTCTAGATTTAAAATTTCTGATTTTGCTGTGTTGGGCCGTCTGTTACGGGTCTTCGCACCGATCTTAATGGCATTTTGTTGAGTTACAATTTACGTGTGCACAATAAAGAACCTATTCGAATAACTAAATTTTCTAAAACTTTAACAAGTAATGGAAATGAGATTCTTGAGAAGAACAAGAGGAAAAATAAGAAAGGATAACATTATAAACCAGATATTTAGAGAAACCCTAAACATATCAACCGTCGAGACAACGATATACGAGGGCGGATCGATATATAAGGTCTCCAGCAACGCCATAGTAGTGGGGATAGAAACAAGTTCTAACTTACAAACGGTAATTTCGAGTGTCTAGCCTGAAAGTTTCATTTTCCTGTGTACCGTCGTTGAGTGACAGTGTTATTTATAATAATTTCGATTAGTCAAATACGTACCAAGCAACAATCCGTGATGGAATTTTTAATGCTGGAAGATTGCATGTCCACCGAAATTTACAGACGTTTGAAAACTATTTATGGGGTTCGACGTACAAAACTTAAAGAGCCCAATACATTGTTCAGAACATATAGAAACATTATGGCGCAAATATTTCTGCAATTATGTAATTGGTACCGCAACAAATAACGAATGTCATAAAAAAACAAAGAAGAAACATTTGTCAAGAACATATCGAGGACGTCATAGCAGAAGGGCGTAAGAGCCACCATCATCGTTTTTGTAATTTTAGTGTTTAGTCAGTTCCCTTGATATATCAGAAGGGCGTATGGTTTCGTAGATATTAATATTTTATTCTAAATTGTTTTATTTTGGCGTATAAACCAACTTTTGCAAAATCGTAATAACAGAAAGGCGTAGAGCATACGCCCTTCTAAAAGTTACCTTTTGGTTTATACGCCCTTCTGATATGACCTCGATATTAACCTTTCGATACCTAAAGCTGTAAAAATGATGCGATTAACGATGGAGGTACATTATGTACCCCATATTGCAAATAGGTAAGTATACTCACATAGCATTAGCATTAGATGTCAAACATTCACGATTTTATTGTCAAGTAATAAATAGAATATGATCAACCGAAATGTCAAACCGTACATCTTTGATATATTTATATCTAACTTCATAAGTACTAATCACAATAAGTAAAAAAAGTGGCCCGTTTTTATTGAACACGACAGTATTTATGTGGAGCCTCTATTCTATTTGATGCAATTGGCATTTAGAACATTGTTTGTACAGTTGTTTGGTGTTCAGCACAAACAAAGTTTTTACACAACTGACATTTACACATCTACATCTACTTTTGCTATCTTTATTACGTCGTATCTCTGGCTCAGATTCGGCTTCTTGTATATTATCCTCAGACTCTGATGCATCTGACAAATTATTCTCATCTTGAAGGAAATCTTCATCGATTTCTTCCAACCACTGTAGCGCTACGGCACGATCTTTTTCTCTAGACAAATCTAATTTTCTTTTGTTTGACATTATATCTGCACAAAAATACAGTTCGAAGTAAAGTGAAAATTAACACAATAGCAATACACCCTCACGTGCTACAAGGCTAAAACAATACCGATATTATCGATATTACTGGTTCGCCTTGAAAAAGAACACGTGATACACAGTGTTTTCGTCAAATTGTGCAATATTACCAGAATTCCGCTTGGAACATGGATGCCGGAGGGAGGTACAGTTATACCCAATGCATAATTTTATGCTATTTTGGGAGCACAGAACATGAAATTACGACGAAATGCGCATATAATGTTGGTACACATTACAAATAAAGATAACTCTGTTGGATTTGCCGAAATTACAACCCAAATCCACAAAAACAAAGAAAAATAACTGCTTGAAGTACAGTTGTACCCCCCTCAGGTATCGGAAGGTGAACCAATATCGACGTAAAGGAGATGATTTACTCGTGAACATCACCACCATCATGTTCTGATATGAAAATCCATTCATACTGAATATCTGCCGAAAAAAGCAACGATTAATTCAATAAAATACTGCAAAATTTTACGATCACTAAAGAATTGTATCCGCAGAGTAAAGCCGGAAAGAACAAATTTTTCTTGTACCACGACAACGCCAGACCGCATTGTAGCAACGAAACGATAAAGATAGTGAGGAACTTGAAATTCAAGGTTGTTTCGCACTACCATCCCACCCCCTATAGTCCTGATTTGGCACCTTCAGATTTCTAGTTGTTCCCAAAGTTGAAGGAGGTATTAAAAGGTCAACATATTTCGTGGTGAAGTTCCGGCTGTTGTTCGTAATTGAATCAACAGTAAAGGAAAAAGTTTCTCTCATGGACGGAACGAAGAAATGGATTCAGAGTTTAGAAAAATGTGTTGCGCTAAATGGTGATTATGTGGAAAAATAATTATGGGAATTGAACAATACATTTACTTAATTTTAAGACTGATTTAATTATGTTGTCTTTTCTCACTCATATTTTATAGAGTTGGATACTTTATATATCAATCCACCCTCGTAACAAGATCAACTAAGATATTCAGTAATGAGTAGAGACCGGACAGAACGGGCTGAAATGTCGTCATTACGACGGACGATATAAATAGTCTACAACATTTGTAAGTACAACACGCAGTTATTGAATAGCACTATTTATTCGGTTAACCCCCCCCCCCCCCCCACCAGCTGAGAAAATAGGATTAAAATAGGAAGATATAAAAGTGTTAGCAAGCCTCAGAAAGAGTGGAAGTAAATATTAAAGAAACCTTAACTCCAACATAACTAGACGCCGAAAGATACATGTGTTCGCAGGATTAAGTAAGTAACAAAAGTTGAAATTTAGTGTCCAGTGTATCTTATTTCTCCAGAATCCTATAATTCGCTTCTTCTTATCCCTAAGCCTATCCATCTATCTGTCCATCTATCATTAAATATACAGATCGTGCATTGCGTTGTATGTTTTCCCATTTTATATTCCTTGGCAAATCAGCCTCGTCCACGTAATACTTTGAACGTATTTTCGATCTATCTCTTTTGCTGTTGTTGTTGTCGTTGTCTCCTCTCATTAATATTTCTAATTTGTAACTCCGCCATCGTGTTTTATATAACCTGGCTATTACGTAAACTGAATTTATCTTAAATTTTTTATTACAGAATCAATAAGACGCGAAACTGGTCAAATTGTGTAACTAGATCTATCATGAAATATTACAGTATCCAAACCGGCACCTAGTGGATATCACCACAAAATGCATTGATTAATGTTGGTTTGAAATGACTAATTGATTTGTTTATGCAGATGTTGCTCGAAAATTTGATAATCTAATATTATTTTTTGAAATGAACTATTTGAGTAATCTTTTCCATAAATATAAACTAGCCTAATTTCATTAGTATAAAATTTGTTTAGTGCATAATTAAATGTTATTCTCGTTTTTTACTATGTGTTCGTTGCTATGTTAGTTTTATTAGCGTCAATTTTCAAAGAGTATAATCTAGAATAAGAAAATGAATAAACCAAAATTATTTTAAAATAAATTTCCGCTAGATACAAATAACTTCAACTACATTCTTTTAAAATTTGCTAAGTGCAAAACAAATGTTAGTTATACTTTCGTAAATAGATACTTACGTTAATTACTAGCAAATATATTAAGCATAGAGCAAATAATGATAATGAATTTGAAAAACAAAAGCACTTAATAAATCTGTTATTGTAATTTTCGCTTTTTATATTAGTGGAATTAATTGTTTTTAAAATTACATAGCTTATTAAGAAACAACTAAAAAGTATACATTCAGTATTCATGTTTTCATTAAATCTATAAAACACAAACAAAACCAAACTCCATAAACGTTGCCTTTATGGATGAAGCAATCGAAGAAGGCAATTAATAAACGCTAATATCATGACACGAGGGATGTTTTCTTAACACTAAATTTACTGCTATTTAACACAATAATTTATTCTGAGAATTTTACTAAATTTTCTCAAATATTCCCCATTACAGTCAAATGCACTTTTGCCTTTGAAGAAATCAATTAACATTTTTCGAATGCCTCTGGAAGCATCATTTGCTCTCCTTTAAAAAAATCCTCAGTTTCATTGGTCAAAGCAAAATACATTTTACGCAACTTAATTTTGACAAGTGGGAATAAAAAAACTTTGGGTTCTTTATCAATATTAGATGGTGGACAACCCATCCTTTCGATGTTTTGCTAGTTCAGATAGACTCTTCAACCGACGTTAAGTGGGCGAACGTGATCATAATGTAGTCTAATTCTTTTTGATCGACTATCACAGACTTTCTAAAGGATTTCAGCCAAGCAAGCAGTAGTTCACCATTAAAAATTGATACATTCATAATCACACAGGGCTGTAGTTGAAACTTACCCAGGGCACTGGAGAAATTACGGACCATATTCTTGCTACACTTTGTTTTATTTTAGGAGGCTAATTTTCGAGATCACAACGTATTAAACTAAGTAAGAAGATCCACGAACAAAGCAGTGAGAAACACTTTGTGCTACTTGACACCATCTGTTTTTTAGTTGATACTAAGGTGTGAAATATCCAGTCAGCACGTAGTTTGTATACATCCAGATAATCATACAAAGTGGTGTTGATCGCGTCCACATCAATTCGTAAAATTGCTTGAAATAACCATACAGCAACATGACAATTTTCCTCTTTATATAGCGTTCGATACCAATGTGATAATAGCCAATGACAACTATTTTTGAAAACCCTCTACAGCAGTGATTTTCAACTTGAAAATTACTGAGACGAAATTACGTAGACGATAAATAATCATCAGCTACAGTTGATTGAGGTGAAGGTCAAGTAAATGTTTGTTTGTTTGTTTATTATGTATGCGCCCGCTCTACGAGCAAATGATGCCTATTTGCCGACATGTAACATATAAGATTGTTTTAAATATATGCATTTTTGAGTAAAACCAGACCTTAAATCGCCAACTAATTGAATCTACCATAACATACAAAGGTCACGAAATAATTATCTATCTATATATACAAGTGTCCCGTCTCGTTATATTCAAATTTTAGGTGTGTAAAGTAGACTTCATTTCAAGTAACAAAAACGCAAAACTTGTATATCCATTTTTATTTGTTTCAAAGTTACAGATCTATGAATGTGATTGTCAGATCATGAAAAAAAATGTAATCCTAAAGTCAATACAAACTGATTTTATTTAAAAAGAGTTATGCGATTCTTAACGTCGCATAATAAAATGTTATCCTAAAATAAATAAACACGTGTCCTAGTGCATACAGTAATTTCTTGGAAATCTACAAAAAAGAGTACTGAACATTGATTTATGATAAAGAAGGTTCTTACTTATTTCGTAAGTGCTGAACCATGAATATCATACAATAAATCACGAACGTGTGATTTGGACACATGGTGATTTGGACACATGGAGAAGATCACCTTAAGAGCTTCCTGGAACATCTAAATAGTATCCATCCAAAAATAAAATTCACAATGGAAGTAGAATCAAACAACAAACTACCATTCCTTGACATTTTGGTTAAGAAGAAAGAAAATGGAGAATTAAGCCCAACGCACAGTCTCACCACCACCCAGCTCAGTTGCAAGCAGTAGTGAAGAGCCTAGTAACAAGATCACAGAGATTAGCAGATGAAGATAACGTCATTCAATAAATGAATAAACTCCACAATGCACTCCAGCAGAATGGCTTTAGCAAACGGGCAATCAACAAAGCATTAAAACCTGAACGACCCACACCAAAAGAGGAATCAATAGCCAAAACCTACTTACCCTATGTCAAAGGTACCACCGACAGAATATCCAGAGTCCTACGAAGACACAACATTGAAACCACATTCAAGGCAGACAGAAAAATCAGCACAGTCCTTCGGAATCCAAAAACAAAAATACCTTTAGAAAACCAGGGAGTATATGAAATTTATGCCTAAATTGTGAGAAGACGTACATCGGCCAAACAAACATAAGGGTAAACGTAAGAAGAGACGAACACCAAAACTCCGTAAGAAAAGACGAGAAAACTTCATCTTTGGCTCAGCATGTAAAGAAAACGTCCCACACGATAGATTTCAGCAATACCAAATTATTGGCGAACATAAAACATATGAAAACCAGAATTATTAGAGAAGCTATCGAAATTGAGAAACGTCCGGACAATTTGAATTCGCGAGATGATACCCAGATACGGACATCACTTTTATGCTGAATGATGCGCTGTCTTAACCACTGTGATGTCTGACCTATATAAACGCCACAACAATCCCATACATTGGTGGTCTTACTCATAAAATTGTATTACATTTTAAACAATTTAATAACATTAAATTAGCTAAATACAATACCCATACCTTGAAGAAGTTGTATAGTAAGATCAAAGACATAACACCTTCCTTTTGAAATAGTCATGTTGTCTAGAGGATAGCATGTTCGGATTGATGTGGCGTTTATATAGGTCAGACATCACAGTGGTTAAAACAGCGCATCACTCAGCATAAAAGTGATGTCCATATTGGTAAGAGATCTTGTGCATTGGTGGACCACTTGATCGTGACCATACTTTCAATTTTGTTGACGTTAAGATCTTAGACGTTGAAAATAACCTTAAAAAAGGAACCTTTTTAGAAATGGTCCACATTAACAGAGACACAAATAACATAAATTATAGATCTGATACTAATGGTCTTAGTATAATTTATTTTAATATACTTGGTTTGACTGTTAGTTGACCATCTTAAATCGTTTTGTTATTTGGGCCATATTTTGTTAAATTTATATTGTACAAAGGTATTTTTAATAATATAAAATATTATTAAAAATCTGGTGTGAAGAACACAAATGCAGGTTCACTATTAATATTTTCTGTGAACGTGTCCGAATATATCCTATCCGCAGAGACGTAGATACGTATTTCGCTTTTCTACAAGCTCATCGGTACGCCCCTGCTGGAGAAAGGATATTTCCAGACACATTCACAGAAAAGAACCACCTCGCCCTATCACCGTAATTATCCAGACCGAGCGCAGAAGTAAATTCGGCGCTACCTGTTGTCGGACAGCCGAAGTACCTCGCATACCGTCCACATAATTAATGTGAAGTAACGACGTCCTTCCAAAGGTTAGCACAGCCAACTCTCTAGAAAACTGCATTTTGTTTGTGCCTTCACTCATACTACGGCTTAACCGCATGTGTAATGTATCAGAATAATTGAAACATACATGAGTAGGTAAACCCCACCAGTTTTGTATAATACAAAGGTATTTTTATAATATAAAATATTATTAAAAATCTGGTGTGAAGAACACAAATGCAGGTTCACTATTAATATTTTCTGTGAACGTGTCCGAATATATCCTATCCCCAGAGACGTAGATACGTATTTCGCTTTTCTACAAGCTCATCGGTACGCCCCTGCTGGAGAAAAATTTATATTGCATTATATTTTTTATTTTTCATGTTTTAACTCTTACATATGCATGTTTTTTAAAAGTTCTTAAGGCTTGTTTCTATAGTTACTGTATTTTTTAAATCTAATCATTTTTATTTTTTTGTACGTCAATTTTATTATTTTTCAACTCAACATTTTGTAAGTATTTTTACTACTGTTTTATACTCTTATTTATTTTTTGTTATTTTTCTCATTAATCTTGTAGTTTTCCCTGACGAAGTAACAAATTCTGTTGCGAAATATAGGGTTATTTAATAAAGGAGTTTTTTAATTGACAGACCGCTTACCCGAATTTAAATTAAATTTTTATAATATATCACGGTCGATAATTTCGTTTCAATTATATACATATATATGTATATATATATATATATATATATATATATATATATATGGTAAACCTAATCAGTAGGCGATTAAAGGTCTGTATATTACTTCAAAATATATGTATTTAAAAAACTCTACATGTTTCGGCTGTGTACGCCTTTATCAAGAGAATACAACATATATTTTGAAGTAATATACAGACCTTTAATCGCCTACTGATTAGGTTTACCATATATATATATATATATATATATATATATATATATATATATATATACATATATATGTATATAATTGAAACGAAATTATCGACCGTGATATATTATAAAAATTTAATTTAAATTCGGGTAAGCGGTCTGTCAATTAAAAAACTCCTTTATTAAATAACCCTATATTTCGCAACAGAATTTGTTACTTCGTCAGGGAAAACTACAAGATTAATGAGAAAAATAACAAAAAATAAATAAGAGTATAAAACAGTAGTAAAAATACTTACAAAATGTTGAGTTGAAAAATAATAAAATTGACGTACAAAAAAATAAAAATGATTAGAGATCAAGAGAATACAAAATATGAATGACAGGATATATCCTGTCATTCATATTTTGTATTCTCTTGATAAAGGCGTACACAGCCGAAACATGTAGAGTTTTTTAAATACATATATTTTGAAGTAATATACAGACCTTTAATCGCCTACTGATTAGGTTTACCATATCATACCAAGGTCACGAAGTTATTATATATATATATATATATATATATAAATATAATATTTTCGTGACCTTGGTATGATAAGGTAAACTTAATAAGTCGGCGATTAAAGGTCTGGTTCATTACTTCAAAGTATATATATATATATATATATATATATATATATATTTAAAACAACCCTACATGTTTCGGCAATGATGCCCTTGTCAAGGGAATACATGATTTTGTATTCCCTTGACAAAGGCATCATTGCCGAAACATGTAGGGTTGTTTTAAATATATATACTTTGAAGTAATGAACCAGACCTTTAATCGCCGACTTATTAAGTTTACCTTATATATATATATATATATATATATATATATATATATGTAAGTATTTCATCAATCATATTTCTTTTATTCTTTCACACTCTCTTTTCTCATCCAGAAAATAACAATTTGGCGTCGCAACGTGTTGCCGAACAGAATTTCTCAGATGATTATCGCTGATCACATGAAATAATATTGAAAAAAAAACTAAATAAATACTGCATATTGTTGCTTGGTGAATATTATTGATTGGCATGCTCTGTTTTGTGTCTCTTGTTACGTTGTATTAGGTTCAGCGTGAATATTGGTATTGGAAGCAAGGGAACAACAACTTTTGAGCAACAACAGGTAATAAAGAGTAGGAACAGGTAAAAATATTACAATAAAGATACAGATTATTTATATTTAACATATATACATTAATAATATTAAATATAAAACCAACAAATATAAAATCATAACAGATTTATAATCAAAATATTTACAGTTTTATTTTTATAAAAACTAAATACATAAATATATTATACATAAATTAGTAAAGCTAACACATTAAGCGCCATGGGCACAAGGACGCGTTCGGACAATAGAAAAGAAAAAACAGAACCAGTTGGGTAAGGAGCAGGAGAGATGTCTACAGCACAGATGCCTCCTGCAGCGAAAGAAGAAAGTACCTCGGAAAACAGCCAGATGATGGTAATGTTTAATATCCTAATGAAGAAAATGGAAGAAAATAAGCAAGATATGAAGAATATGAATGATAAAATGCAACAAAACTTAAAATAAGATTTAACACAGAAACTAGAAATATATCAACAAAACTTAACACAAGATTTAACAAAAATTTAACTGAACAATTTGAGGAATTTAAAATAGATATCAAAAAGGAAGGAGTTAGTGGGCCAGCAAAAGACTCTTAAAGAACAAATGGAGGTTAATGACATCAAACATTGTTTAAAATTAGAAGAAACGATAAAATCTCAAAACCAGCAATGGGTGTTACAATTAAAAGATACAGAAGATAGAATCCATGCGAATATCAAGGAGAAAATAACGAATAACACCAATGAGATTAAATTGATAGTAGAAACAAATAAAATTTATTTGGAAGAATCAAGACTTATGTATACAAAATTATCAAATTACTAATCAAAATACGAGGGAATATGAAGATATTTACAACAAATAAATCCAGAATGTCAAGATAAACATACAAGACTTATTAAATAATCAGAATAATAATAAAGATCAAATTGAAATAGAAATAAATAACATTAAAGATACAATAAAACATAAATTAGCTACAATTAACTATAATACATGTGGACACCAACAGGTAAGAGTTGACACTTTAACATTAAATAATGGCGATAATAATACAGTGCATCCAATGACGTACTTGACGAACATAATTAGATTTTTAGAAGATATTCCTGATTACAAACAACAGTTGGAAATAATCAGAGCTACCCTAAAAAACAGTGCCCAGGAATGGTTTATGTGAATTGAGGAACATTACACCGATCATTCCCAATTTACACAACTATTCAAGAAAAATTACTGGGATGAAACTCAACAAAATCGCGCTAAAATCCGTCTTCTTACTGGAAAATACCGTATGGGACTAACGTCTAGAGAAGCTTATGCATCGAGAATCTATAATAATTGCAAACGTAACGGATTTAGATGAAGCTACTATAGCACGACAACTTATAAATCATTTTACAGAGAATTTCATGTAACTTGCAATATATGAATGTAGTAACCATAGATTCGAAAATACTATGCACTTGCACTGTCCCACATAAAATGCAATATGTAATAGTTATGAATGTTATGATCGATATGATATCTATCTTTCATGGTTGTTTTGTCAAATTATTGACAGTAAAGCCTATTTAATTCAATGTAGTGTTTTAGGATTAAAACTACATTTCCGATAAATATCATTTATTGAATTGAATCCCGAAAGATACCATGTCACTAACTGAGTTCTCTCTTCCTTTGTGTATATCATTTAAGATTGATACTAAGCTAATATCGAAATAGAAATACTGCTACTTTTGACTTAACTAATGTCAAATTATATTTATATGTTGCATTTTACGTGGGACAATGTAAGAATGTATTACCTAGTTTCTATGGAAATAAAAAACCTATACATGGTTGTATATTGCATCTTAAGTGAAATTCTCTGTATACACACGGACACACTTGCAATTATTTGTCAACGTGTTAACGACATGGATATACTAATTGATATTTTTCATTCAATATGGCACTCCTCCTACAGCAATTTTATCAGACAACATAAAACATACTACACTTCTATTAGAT
The DNA here is from genome assembly GCA_935421215.2 of Melolontha melolontha. NCBI lineage: Eukaryota > Metazoa > Arthropoda > Insecta > Coleoptera > Scarabaeidae > Melolontha > Melolontha melolontha. The sequence continues at coordinate 90,386,307 of OW285242.1, read as the reverse complement.
ATCCTCAGGGAATCCCGACTGAGAGATATTCGAGAAACGTTAAATATCTACGAATTTTATTAAACGACAAACACAATAAATGGACGAAACATCTACAACAAATAGAATTTATTTTAAACCACGCACCTACCACTGTACACAATGCCCTATAACAATATTTACTGGACAAGAACCAGAAAGACCTTGGGAAAGTAAAGAACTTACAAATTTAGCTGAAAGACTCAAGAAGTTAGAGATAAACTCAAGACCCGGAAAGAAAAATGAGTAAGGAAAAGGATGATAAATAGTTGTTGATAAGATATTTTCAACCAATTATTTGAGAAACCCCTGTATATGTGTACGACAAGACGAAGATGTGTTTAGAAGTAAAAATTTCATAAAGAAAAAGAAAAAAGTACAAACGTCTAATATGGATAATACTAATAATTTAACTGAATTAATCATTTTAATATTAATGAGAGAAGTAAAGGGAAAGAAAGGGAATAGTCTAATAAATTATAGCTATTTAAACAGATATTATCGAAATTAATTTCCACGCATTATGTGAAAAAAAGGTAAAGATTAACTAAAGTTCTTAACACATGATTTGCATCTTCTTCTAAGATGGCGATGATTTGATCAAAAGAAAAGGGGTACCTGACCAAACTACGTGGCAATATAGGCGATAGACCAAGTAGATCACGAACATTCGTTAGCTTCCCTGTGACCTTATCCAAAACTAATGGAAGACAGGCAGACTTCTCCACACTGGGGTAAATTACAAAACCTAAAATCTCACTATTTCCCCATGCAGAATGGTCACAACTACCTTACTTAGTGCTCGTTTATAGACTCCCCTTTCTCTATCCTAGGGAGAGAGTGCTCCCTAAAGCGACGCAAATTAATCTCAGTATCCGGTCGTAGACAGATCGATAAATGGATCTTAGCAATAACTCGCACAATGCCTAATGAGAATTGCAAATGCAACACCAGAGAATACATTTCCGTCTTGCTCGAAAGCAATTGGTCGTTTACCGGTAATAAACACTATTATGTAAGTTCCATATTGGTTAAGTGGAACGCAATTAGGTGTATTATGTTTAGGCTGAAATATATATGAATGTGCACTGTAAACGCGTGCTTTAATTTAACTGAAAATTATACCGTTCAAATGATATTTGTTAATTAAATCCTAAATTTATTAATAATTAAAACTAAACTCTTACATGTTAAAGAAAGTATTCGAGAATAAACACATCTTCACCTACTCCAAAAAAAGATCAAGTTCAAAAAAATACACAGAATCCTTACAGATGTTTTTTTTATATATACAGTTGGTCATAAAGTTTGGAACCAAGCTTATAACCGCATTATTTTACGTTATTTCGAAAAACGCTCGGATAGGTAAATTTTCTTTTTTAAAATGCCATCTTTTGACATACAATTTTTTTCTATGACGTCATTGGTTTTCGAGTGGTGACGTTATCAACACTTTCTTTAAATGGCAACCATATTATTTTTTTCTCGTTTTTGGTAGATCTTTATATCCACCAAATAGTGATATAAAACAATTGGTATGTTGCATCACATTTTTTTGGAAGAAATGATATAAATTTAGAAAGAAATACGAAAATTTTATTTTTGTACAAAATTAAAATTAAATTAAAAAAAATACATCTGAACTTAAATTTATTGTAACAGTTAACGTAAATTTTCAAAATGGACCCCACCAACCAACTGACACTGTCCCAGCCGAGTGTAAACACTTCGTATACTCGCCTCAATTATGTCTGGGGATATTTGTGTAAGTTCTACGCGAATTCGTTCTTGTAAATCTTCTAAATTGTTCGGTTTGTTAAAATTCACTTTCGATTTCAAATAACCCCACAAAAAAAGTCTAACGGAGTCAGGCCAGGAGAACGAGGTGGCTATTCTATGGCGCCTCTCCGGCCAATCCATTTATTAGGAAATATTTCGTCAAGATAGTGGCGAACCTCTACACCATAATGGGGAGGCGCCCCATCTTGTTGAAACCAAATATTTGGATGGGGTACATCACCATCCTCGTGATTTGAGAAAATAACAGCGAGCGCTGGAACCAGTTCAAATCTTAAAAATTCTAAATATTGCACCGCAGTCAAATTTCCTTCAAAAAAATATGGTCCTAAAATGCGTCGTCCAATCGTTCCAACCCATACGTTAACTTTTCCTCTGCGCTGAGTATGACACGCTTGAGTCCAATGCGGATTGTTCTGCGACCAATATCTGCAATTATGGCGGTGAACAGATCCATTTAGGCAGAACGTAGCTTCATCTGAGAAGAAATTTGGATTTTGGTCACAACGTAACATTACGTCTTCACAGAACTGCAGTCGACGATCTTCGTCATCCTCATGTAATTCCTGTACAAGTTGAACTTTGTAAGGACGATGGTGTTCTTTTTTAAATAAGTTGACGACAAATGAGTGAGCCACCTGATTGGCTAACGCAAGCTGTCTGGTGGAAACATGATGCCTTCCTTCAGCTTCTAGAAACACATTTAATTTCACATCTTCTCCTACTTGAGGTCTACCTTGCCGTGGTCGATCTTTTACGGATCCAGTTTCGGTAAACTTTCCAACTAGTTTTGTGATCGTAGACCTGGTAATTGGAGATCTATCAGGGTGTTCATGGTTAAACAAATCGCATGCTTCTGCATGCGTTCTTTGTCTGTCCCCATACCCAACCATAATTAAAATTTCGATTCTTTCTCGCTCAGATAAATGTGCCATTCTTTATATTAGCGAAAATGAACAATTTTTACGCAATATCTCAAAAATTTTACGTCAAAAATAGAAGTAAATAATTCAAAAATGTTGTCACCATAGAAACAATTTCAAACTAAAATTTGTGTACATAAATTGTATAAAAAGAAGAAGAATGTCAAAGAAATATCTTGCAAAAAAGTGCGTGTTTTTGTTTTTGTAAATTTTTTGCATAGTAACATGAGTACATGTGCTTTTGACGATCCGGTTTGTTCAAGAAGAATATTTAAGTCCTCGCACAAGACAGAAGTGTGAAAAAAACTTACTTACATATTTCAGTAAATTTTGTAAGCTTAATTAGTTTTTGAAATCTTCAATTTTTGGGCGATAATTTTAATTAAGAAATGGTCTGCCACATCATGTCAATTTTTTAAATAAATTAAACTTCTTTGGCCCTTTTTTGTGAAACTATTTAATGTTAAATAAGATTTTTTAATAAGTAATTGGCCGATTGGGAAGACGAATTTCTTTTGACCTGGAGCGAATAACGCAGATTACTATTGACCGCAAAGCATTTACACTCGGCTGGGACAGTGTCAGTTGGTTGGTGGGCTCCATTTTGAAAATTTACGTTAACTATTACAATAAATTTAAGTTCAGATTTTTTTTAATTTAATTTTAATTTTGTACAAAAATAAAATTTACGTATTTTTTTCTAAATTTATTTCATTTTTTCAAAAGATTGTGATGCAACATACCAATTGTTTTACATCACTATTTGGTGGATATAAAGATCTACCAAAAACGAGAAAAAAATAATATGGTTGCCATTTAAAGAAAGTGTTGATAACGTCATCACTCGAAAACCAATGACGTCATTCATAGAAAAAAATTGTATGTCAAAAGATGGCGTTTTAAAAAAGAAAGTTTACCTGTCCGAGCGTTTTTCGAAAAAATGTAAAATAATGCGGTTATAAGCTTGGCTCCAAACTTTATGACCACACTGTATATATTAATGGGATTATCCAAAAAGAGTTCGTACTTCTAGGTTACACGATTAATACAGCCTACTATTGTAACACCCGAAAGCGGGCAAGAAAAAATGTAATAAGAAAAGAAACGTCCAGAAAAGTGGCACAAAAACGACTGGGTTGTAAGCAAAACCGCTTGATACAACAGTGTTTGGCGAAAAACAAAATGTACACGTTGTTCCTCACCCAGCGTACCCGCCTGACTTGGCTCTTTGCGACTTTTCCTCTTTCCAAAAGTGAAAGTCAAGTTAAGGGAGCTATGATACGATAGGGGAGATTGAAGCTGAGTCTCAGACCGTGTTAAAAAACAAAAACAAGCCTCCCAGAATGTAACAGAGGTGCTAATATGAACGTTTCCACTCCCAAGGGGATACTTTGAAGGTAACTGAGGTCAATTAAACTTAGGTATTCTACAATTTTATTTATCGATATAGTACGGGCACTTTTGGGTACCACCTCGTATTAACCAATCAATGCAGAAACATTTATATTTTCTCGACATTACTAAAAATGATTCAGTATTATTGCTTTTCCAATAATTTAGCAGAAATATCATTCTCGTTTGATTTAATAATTTGTACCTCTGTAACATCGGCTATGATTGTTTGATATCCATGTTTGACCACGTAAATGTATTTTACATGTCCCGTTCCTCTCAACGTCTTTTATTTTTGTAACACGAAAACATTTGTAATTCTACGTATATTTGATTATATTTCCACTCATCATGTCACTGACCTTGTATTTATAACATTCCAAGATTTGTTCATATTTAAACTCAAATCACATATGTATTTCATATTCCCATAAGAATGAGTTAAACAGTATGAAAATTAATCCGGCAAAAATAATGAAATACATTTCCAATAATTTCGTCTATTGAAAAAGAATTGTATTAAAACATAACTCTTAATCATTATTGCCACCCACAAATGCTTGTTTAATAAGTAGGTGGGAACAAGTGGGAAAAGTACCCACGTCGGTTATCTGCTTTACATGTAAAGTTTGCTTATTCTGCTTTTATTGTCAAATATAAATACATATCTTGTACATACATAAGTAGATTAAACATTGCAAAAATGGTAATAATTTAATACAGCAACTTATTTTCACAAGTTGTTAAAAAAACTGCAAATATAGAAGTAGGTAAATATTTAATTTTTTTGCCGCCTTAAAATTGAAATACAGCACAACAACGAATCAATATATACTTTCGGAAATTATTTATGTACATATTAGTATATTACTTTTTCAATAAATAAAAGATTTACGCAATAAATAGGTTCTTAAATTGTAGAATATATTTTGTAGTTTCATAATCTAGCAATTTATGTGATTGTATCTAATTATACAGTGCAATTCGAAAGGAGAGTTGTAATGAAAAAAATTACAGAGTTTAACCTTGAGACATTTCTTTACAAAAAAAGTATTATTGGCACACCTAAAAAAATCTCTCTACGTATTTATTTATTTCTAATCAAATAATTGCAAACTCGTATAATTTTTTATACAGAGAAAAGTAAACTCTCGCAATTATATATCAAATGTATGTATAATAATCTCATTCAATAATTTCCCGAAAACAGGATAGAACGCCCCAAAAAAACACGTAACTATACAAGGTGTGTATAAATTGGCGTACTAACTACAAGTGGCGACGTTCTTCCTTAAATCGAAGTCTAAAATCCTAAAACAAAAATATTGTACTATGCTTCATACCTCTGCATGAGGTTCCTAAGTTCGAACTAAATAAGCGTTATTAATCGATATTTCTTGACAGAAAATGATACAATTTAGAATGAAGAAGAATTATTATTATTTTATTTGTTTGTTAAAGTTTGTTTTTATTATTTGTTTATTAACTTATTTTAACGAAAAACACATCTGACAACGTTGTAATACAATAAGTAGCTACAAGTAGGTAGCCTAAAGGTGCGTCTTAACGAACTTGTTTGCATAGCTCGTTTAGCTCAGCTCGACTATGGAACAAATAATTAACCAATCGTATCGCGCGAAGTAATCTCGTGTCAATTCCAATTTTTATAGCCGAACGAGATGAGCGATCACTTCAACTTTCAAATTACTAAATTTGTCAAATCTAACCTAACTTTTAAGATTGTGAACCAAAGTTCAAAATTGCAATATTATGCAATTATATGCAAGTATATTTCTGTGAACCGTTGTTCTGGTTGTTGTTTATTCATGTATTAGTACAATCTAAAGAGAGATTGTATAATGTGCGGCTAGTAAATTAAAAAATGTATATACAGGGTGGGGCATAGGAACCAAGTGTTTTTGGTTTGGGTAGTACTCGGCCATTAGAAAAGGGAGGGGCGCGCGGTTTATTACAATCCATTCCTCGACTCAAAGCATTTCACTTTCTCAGTTGCCACTTGCCATCATGGAGAGGTGGACGCTAGAGCAACGCGTGTTCGCGTATGATTGTTTTGTTCGAAGTGGCGAGTCGGTGACTGCAGTACAGCGTGAATTTCGCAAAAGATTTAATATCCATCGTAATGACTCTGTTCCTGCCCGAGACACCATCTTACGCTGGGTCAATAACCTTCGAACAGTAGGTTCAATAATGAAAAGAAAGCCGCCCGGTCGTCAACGTACTGTGCGTACTCCTGAGAATATTGAAAGGGCGAGACAAGCATTACTGCGAAGTCCACGCCGCTCTGCACGTCGACATTCAGCTGCACTTCAAATCAGCAATCGCACTGTACGGCGGATTTTGCATGGTGACTTACATTTTCACCCATACAAAATACTGGTTGCCCAACAATTAAATGTAAGAGATTACGCCCAACGCTTGAGTTTCGCACAACAAATGCTTGAAATTGTTCAGGAGAATGAAAACATGTTGTTACTCATGAGTGATGAAGCTCATTTCCATCTTACGGGGGCCGTCAATAAACAAAATTGCCGGTACTGGGCTGACGAGAATCCACGACAGTTACATGAGATGCCATTGCATAGTCCTAAGGTAACAGTTTGGTGTGCGGTGGGAAAATTTGGCATCATTGGCACATATTTTTTTGAAGAAAATGGTGTCACCGCTACAGTAACATCTGCGCGTTACATTCATATGGTGAATAACTTTTTCATACCTGAATTGTTAAGAAGAGGTGTGGATATTCAAGATTTGTGGTTACAGCAAGATGGGGCCACGGCACACACCGCCAGAGCATCTATGGCTGTTCTCCGCCGCCTGTTTCCAAATCGTCTAATTTCGAGATTTGGTGACGTTTTGTGGCCTCCTCGGTCTCCCGACTTATCGATTTGTGATTTTTATCTATGGGGGTACCTCAAGTCACGTGTTTACGAGGCCAAACCCCGTACGTTAGACGCATTAAAGGAATCGATTCGTTATGAAATCTCCCTAATCGACAGAGACATGCTGGAAAGAGTGGAGGCCAATTTTCGTCAACGGCTGCAACAGTGTATCAATGAAAATGGACATCATATGCCAGATGTAATTTTCCGTACTTAAATATTTCAAAATGCTTTATTATTAGCTATGTTGTACTACCAATAAATTTTTTTTTAGAGTAAAAACTAATAATTTTATTATTATTTCAAAACACTTGATTCCTATGCCCCACCCTGTATAAAGCAAAAACTGGCAAATTGTTTGTAATTTGTAAATGTAACTTTACAATTTATCAAATAAACCGGGTGCCATTCTATAAGAAATAAAAAATGATTCTTTGTTCTAAAGCCGCATTTCTAAACTTAAATTGTGAAATGCACCCTCAATTTCTCTTTGTAATAACAATTTTATGGTATCCCATCTTCAGCAATTTACAGTAAAGATAACACTAAATTAAAATTTTTCTTCGTCGTTGATCCATCACAAACCAACGTCAACTGTCAAATAGAAATGAATAACCAGAACTGTCAAATAGAAAATGCCTTAAGACCATGTTCTAATGTAATTTTATTTCTGTGGCTTCATGTGCACGATTTAAAATGTAGAGTTCACAAATGTTGCCAAATATATGTTTCTTTCAAATTCTTTCGGAAAACACAGGAATCACGATACACCGTTTTAGTATTAAGACTTTTAACTCCAAATTTAAACAAGAACGTCGTCACGTATAGCTAGTACGCCAATTTATACACAACTTGTATATAAACAATTAGTTGTATAAAATATAGAAATAAATTTCAGCATAAAAGACAAAATAATATCACTAGTATCCTTCGAAACATACGAACATAACACGTTTCTGGAAAATGGCACTAGCTGACAGAGCATGTATAATACGAGGTGCGATTAAGATGTTCGCGGACTGATGCTACAGAAATTTGAAACTTTTATTCCTGACGGTTGCTGTCAACTTCGATGTAGTCTCCTTGCGTAGCTCTGCACCGGTCCCAACGTTTTTTCCAGTTATAGAAGATATTCGAGAAGCCGTCTTCTGTGAACGCATAGAGTACTGTTTGTGATTCCCCTTGAATTTCTTCAATGCCATCAAAACGTCGGCATTTTAGCTACAGTTTCATTTTAGGGTCGAATAGAGCCAGATCTGGAAAATAGGGCGAGTGGAGAAGAGTAGTCGTTGATGTTTTCGCCAAAAAGGCTTGTATGAAAGTCGAATGGCGAGATATTATCATGATACAATAGCCAATTCCCTGCTTGCCAAAGTTCGAGCCATTTGCATCTGATAACTTTAGGGGACCACCTCAAAACATCCCAATAGAACTCGCAATTCTCTATGAAATTGTGAAATTAACGAATTCTCTGTGCACTATACCTTTCATGTCGAAAAAAAACAATGAGCATGCTCTTCACATTGTCACATTTCACTTGTCGGCATTTCTTGGGTCTTGGCAAATTCGGACTCTTCTACTGACTTGATTATTGTGTAATAACTCGATATAGTCATGTATATGCGTAACACTTTCGGCAAGGCTACAACCTCGCCTTTTCAATACAAACGGTAACGTGTTATATAAACACGACCTCACTCTGTGTTTATTGCATACACAAGACTATGTGTCAGGGTTGTAGATATGTTCTAGAAACGCACCAAGGATCTTCTCTAAGTATATATAGACATTAGTTTAAGTAAGAGATAGTTATAGTCAGAGGCAGATTCAGATTCAGTCTTATCCAGAGTGATAGTCAGAGTAACAGTACGAGTAGAGTGAACCATGTAAATACTTTGTTATCCAGTTTTGTAAGAGTTAATTAATTATAGAATGTTACCCGACTTTGTGTGTATCATTTAATACTTTATTCACCTCGGACTTGCTACCCAATGTGGCCGCCCAAACGGCACACATTACATGCCGATCCCCCAGGCACTTAGGACCTTATTACGTAGTCATCTCTGCCTACCTTAGGGCATAGGGCCCTACATTATCATATGGCGATCCAGACCAGCCCTTTAGGGCACAGGTTATTAGAATTGCTTAGTTTCTGGATCATAATCATAAATGCAGGTCTCAATTTTTCAGTCATAATTAGCTGATATGTACCTTGGATATGGTACATATCAGCGAACTTTATCGCGAATGTTAAGAATAGTCCGACGACGGTCTTCGTGAATTGTTACTATTAAATTTCGTTGCGAAGCTTTCGGGCGTGGTAGACCTCGAAGAACTCCCTGTTCGTTCGTCATTAACGACGTTCTATCGGGCATAAACACGCAAACCTCTCAAATTTGTGTTCGACTCATTCACGAACCATTCCTTATGTTTCAATTGCTGTTTTTCTGAGCTTAAAACAAAATTTAATGCACGCGCGTTGCTCATGTTTTTCATCCATTATAATTATCGCGGCAGGACACAATTACTACTTTACACAGTCACACGTAGCCTAGCGAAAACTATGCCAATCGCTTTGAAACTTGTCACACAGATTCCATAGACATATACCTTCCACCATTCTTCGTCACGCGCTGATATTATTTTGGGTTCTCGCGCTACAGCGTCAATCCGGGAACATTCGGATCGCACCTCGTATATAATAAGAAAATCTCCAAAACAAAATAGAAAAGAAATAACTTAATAACAATAGCAAAAACATCTGAAATTAAGAAGTACAAAATTAACAAAATAATATGTGTATAATAGAAGGAAAAAATCAACTAAATAAAATGTGTTTCTGGGACTACAATGTGGACTCTATGTACTCTTTTAAGTCATATAGTTCTAAATTTATTTGTAATATTTTACTGTTTTGCTTATATATTTGTTTAAATCGTTTATTAATTTTAAATTTTGAGATAAGTGGTTGTAGAATTTTACGCTACCATATTTTATGTTAACGTTGGCCAATGTTAGTTGTTTGAAAAATTAAAATAGCATGCTCTTGTATTATATAATGCTAGTTGTGTATAGTCACCAAGAAAAAAGAGGTAAAAGGTATATGTGAGTAATGCCTTTATACAAAAAATCGCGGACCAATGTTCACGTAGTAACGAGAAAATGATTTCTCGTTATTACTCTTTATTCGAGTACGCCCCGGCCGCAGTTAAATGTATGGGCGACAATACGGGGATCCACCGCTAAAACTAACGCCGAGATTTACATTTTAGTATGGGCATAGTCTTGGCTGTGACTAGGTGCGTTTACAATAGTATCCTACCCGAATATCGAAATACTGATATGCTTGTAATTTATGCCGAAACAGAACAAAATAGTCTTGCCCCAAAAAATTTGTACACATAACGTTTTCCGAATGGACGTCTTCCTTCGAGTAAGACAATTGTGAGGGCCGTGTATCGACTTCGGGATACAGGATCAGTAATTCCACGGTTCGAGGGAGAGACGACTCTCTCAAAGATAACGCAGAATACAACGAGCAGAAGAGGATATTTTAAATATCGTGGAAACGAATTCTAAGTACGACAACCCTAGCACGCGAAGTAAATGTATCTCACAACAGTGCACCAAATTTTTAAAACTAATTTACTTCATCCTTATCATATGCAATTTAACCGAAATATATTTTCCCCGCCGAGTGACCTTCTATGGGTGGTTTGACACAGAGAAATTCATCGTCTAGATTTTGCATTAGTAATTCTCTTTGCCGACGAATCTACATTTACCAAAGATGTTATTTTGAATTATCATAATATTCATGTCTACGAAAATTCCCACGATATACACCCAAGTTACTTTTATTTAACTATATTTCCAAAGGTTGTTGACTAAATATTATTGATACCGACAAAAAAAAAACATCAGAATAAAAAAGCGTGTAACAAGTGTATGTTTAGAAATTCCATCAATTTTTTTCGTGGAGGAGAGAGGGTTGGATAGTACTGCCGTCTTTGTTGAGGCTAGAAACCGACGCACAACAAGTGACGTATGAGTCGGTACATTGTCCTGGTGTATGATCCACGAATTGTTGCCCCACTTGGCAGGCCGCTTGTGTCGAATGTTTTCTCTTAGTCGCCGAAGAATATCGCAATAAACTTTTCCATTAACTGTTTCACCTGGTGGGAGAAGTTCTTTGTGCATGATGCCATCAACGTCTAAGAAGCAAATCAACATCAAGTTGATGTTGCTTCAAGCTTGCCATGCTTTCTTCGGTCGTGATGACCATGGGATTTTCTACTGCCATGTGTGCCGCTTTGTTTCGGGATCATACTCATATACCCATGATTTGTCGTCAGTAATGATTCTGGTACTGAAGTTCACATCCCTTTCTACAGTTTCTTTCAGCTATGCGCACACATGAAGGCGGTGCTATTTTTGTTCAATGCTGAGTAACCTTGGCACAAACATCGCAACAATACGCCGCATGTTACGAATATCATGGATTTTCTCCTTCGATCTTACAAGATAGCATCATGCACGTTTACCACATTTTGTAGCGTGTTTTCCGTCAATGGACAAGCGGAACGCTCATCATCATCATCGACCGACACGCGTCCTTTTTTAAAACGGTTGTACGTTGTAAGTTTGCGCCTAGCCTAAAGCATCCTCACCAAATTCTTGTTTAAGCATTTTTTAGAGTTTCTGCTACCAAGAATGAAGGATAATTTGATGCACGTTCTTTGTTCTTTCACATAAGACATTGTAGTGTCGCATAATAACTGAAACACAACTCAACAAATATAAACACAGAAACTGCAGAATCGCCTAGCAATGTAGCGTTTGACAGACTGACTTAGTATAAATATACTACACTCCAACTAGCGCTATAGAGCTATGCTACCATCGTTTCGCGCACCACGTTCAAATTCTGAATTTCTGGGTGGCGCCTTATATTTATGTTTAATTATAGATGAAGTTTTGTTTTTATTTTTGTTTTGTTATTTTATGTTGAATGTATTTATATTCATTTCCAAACTCTCATTATTATTTTTTTCTACTTTAATATTATGTATAAATAATTGTAATGTAACTGTTGGATAATAAATTATTATAGTAGATAAGATATGCGGGTTCTAGCTCAAAATCCCATGTATTTTCTTATGGAGGTTCATTTTGCACTTTTTCAATTTGGACATACTAATCCGGGACACCTCTATATACACTCGTAGATCTGTTTACAGATCTACGAATGTATATAGAGGGTGTCCCACTGAATGTTCGGGGGTGAGTTTCACATAGGGGTGAGAGGCCTGCAAGGCGGTTATCGAGGATGCCTTATCGGATGTTAAATTATATCTAGCAACCCTAACATAAATTTCAGTTTCTAACCAATGACTATCGCTACTGTAGTTAGAGATATTTTCCAGAAGATGACGCCACATATTTTAGAATTATTTGATTTTTTTATTTATAAAAATATCAGCAAGAGGATTTGAACCCGGAACCTTTAGAGTGTGAAGCCGGTATTCTACCACTAGAACACATCGGTGAACAAGAATTATAAATTGTAAGATGCATATGTAGCCAACATGTCTTGAAGCATTTTAATTTTAGAAATTGTAAATTACATATGTAGTTCAACATATTTTAAATTTTTTATATTTTTAATGTCGGGATGTCGGGGAATCGAACTCGGGTCCTTCTAGGTGTAAGACAGACACCTTAACCGTTCGGTCACACCCGAGATGTGAATTGGATATTTTATAAGTTATATATATTGTTTGACCTATCTCGAATTACTATAAATTATTTTTCCAAGTTAAATTAGAATTACTATCATAGGTAGATATATCGATCGAGTCTTAATAATCGTTAAATTTACGTTTAATTTGCATATAATACTCAATATATTTGACGACCATAGTTTTGTGTGCAGGATATCGGTTGTAGTTCAACATATTTAAAATTTTTTATATTTTTAATGTCAGAGTGTCGGGAATCGAACGTGGGCCATGCTTCGCATAAGCCGGCTTCTTAGACGCTAGACCATACGCCCCCCAGAATTTAATTTTTTATAACTTACCTATATTGTCTGACTTATCCCAAATTATTATAAATTATTCTTCCAAGTTAAATTAGAATTACTATTATAGGTAGATATATCGATCGGGTCTTAATAATCGATAAATTTACGTTTAATTTACACATAATTAGTATTAATTACTCCGTTTAATACTCGATATATTTGACGACCATAATTTTATAGGTAATAATGCGTAGTTAAAAAATAAAACATAGTTTCATATAGGATAAAATTTTATTTAGGCAGCATCTATTTTTAGGATAATATACAGTAATATACAGAGCATCTAAGGGTTACAATGCAAGTACATAGATCAAAACAAGTCTATACATGTCTTAACAGATATAGACTCGTAGTTTTGTAGGTAGGAGATCTGTATGGAAGGGACAAAGATATATAAATAATATTTCTACTTTAAAATGTATAGAGTGGTTTTAGGGCGCTTGCGTATATAAAATAGTAAAGCTATCACGTGATCATTATTATCTCATTAAATGAGTATATATAGCGGAGTATATGTATATGGAAATCATGCAATCAGTGTTCATCGTTGAGTTAAGATGCAATCCATTCAACAAATTAAATCTTCGCTCTTCAACGCTAATATTGAAAATAATAAAGATGCTCTGGCTTCAGAAATTAAAAAATGTAATTCAACTCTCCGAGTATTAAATAATTCATTGAGTAGTGCTAAAAGTGTTGGAGAAAAACAAAAACTGATAGCTACCATTGCTCAAGTAAAGAGCTTCAAACAAATGTATCGAGCTCATCAAATAGCTGGAGGGAGTTACGCACCGAGGAAACGTACTACTGCTTCTTACCACGTTAAATGGGAGGATATCAAATCAGCGTTTCAAAACCGTATTCGAACTGGAGTTATAATTAATCTAAAACATATCGACCCCATATTATTTATGGAAGATGCTGCTATCCTATTTCAACGAAGAATTTCGAATGTGTTAAAGAAGGAAGAAGTCATCAAGGTGAATACAATGTTTTGTGGCGAATTCAAAATACAGAAAGCTGACCAAGAGATTAATGAATTAAAATATTTTAACACTAAAAATATTGCAATTTATCGAGACACCAGTCTAAAAGAATGGTTTGTTAGCTGCATACAGCAGCCAATTCTCGCCGATCTTGAAGAGTTTCAAGAAAGAGACAGCGGTTGGGCGTTATCAACAGTCATCAGTCTCCAGGTAAATATTAATAAATTTACGTCTCAACTAGGATCATCCTACATCGAATTACCTTCGCAAATTAAAATTAAAAAAGCTTGCGTTAACGTAGAAAATAATGATCAAAAATGCTTCGCATGGGCTGTTGTATCCGCATTATATCCAGTGAGTAAGAACACGCGAAGAACTACAAAGTATCCAAACCCATCATCTGTGCTAAATTTAACAGGAATTCAATTTCCAATGACGATGAAACAAATTTCACGGTTTGAAAAACAAAACGATGTATCAATAAATGTTTACATTTTGAAAAAAAAAAATGAAAAATTCATCACCGTACCCACATATCTAGCAAAAATGAAACAAACTAAACATGTGAATTTGCTGCTTATTCAAGATTTTTACTATAACGAAGATGAAGTGCATGAGGATAATAATGAATCAACTCCTAGTTATCACTATGTCTGGATTAAGAACTTATCACGCCTCGTATCCTCACAGCTATCGAAGCATAAATCAAAAACGTATTTTTGCGACCGCTGTTTACACTACTTTTATACGAAAACCGCTCTCGATAAACATTACGTAGATTGTCAAGAAATGAACTACTGTAAGATCCGATTACCCACGGAAGATGACAAGTTTATTAAATTTAAAAATTTCAAAAATAAAGTGAAAGCGCCCTTCATTATTTATGCCGATTTGGAGTGTCTACTTGCGCCATGTAAAATTCAAAATAAATATCAAGAACATCTACCATGCAGCATAGGTTATTACGTAAAGTGCGGCTATGATGAATCATTATCATTCTATAGAAGTTATCGTGGCCAAGATTGTATAGAATGGTTTACTAAGGAACTCAAAGCTTTTGCAGAAGATTTAGAAACAGTATTTTTGTGCCCCATACCCATGGACAAACTAACATCTGATGAACGATATTTGTATGAAAACGCTACAATATGTCATATTTGTGAAAAATCGTTTAGTTCGGATGAAAAGAAAAAGGTTAGAGATCACGATCATTTGAATGGAAAATACCGAGGAGCTGCACATCAAGATTGTAATATAAATTATCAAGATACACATACAGTTCCGGTGGTTTTCCATTACCTAACTGGGTACGACTCACATTTCATCATCAAGAATTTGGCTGAGGACTTAAAGGGACATATAGATGTTTTGCCGACAACCAAAGAAAAATATATTTCATTCACTAAACATATCGATGAGAATATAATTAAATTTAGATTCATTGATTCTTTTCGATTTATGGCTTCAGGACTCAATACCTTAGCATCATATTTAATAGAATACCCCGAACTTATATCTGAATTTTCTAATCTAAGCGATGAAAAATTGAAATTGCTAACACGAAAAGGAGTATACCCTTACGATTATTTCGACTCAGAAGAGAAATTCAAGGAAACGAAGCTCCCCGAAAAATCTAAATTCTTCAATCAATTAAACGATCTAGATATTTCAGATGAAGACTATGATCATGCGCAAAAGGTATGGAGTGAATTTAATATCGAAAACTTGGGTGAATATTCAGACCTATATCTGAAGACGGATGTGCTACTATTAGCTTGCATTTTCGAACAATTTAGAAGTAGCTGTCTGAAAACATATGAGCTTGATCCAGGACTTTACTTCACCTTACCCGGATTCGCATGGGATTGTATGTTTAAACATACTAATATAATCTTAGAATTACTGACAGATTTGGATATGATTATGTTTATTGAACGCGGAATCAGAGGAGGGCTCAGCCAATGTTCTTATAGACATCTTAAAGCAAATAATAAATACATGTCGGATTATGATTCTTCCAAACCAGACAAATTTATAATGTATAACGATATCAATAATCAATATGGATGGGCAATGTCTCAATATCTGCCTTATGGAGGATTTCGATGGTTATCTAATGCCGAAAATTTCAATGTTTTAGATATACCCGATGAGAATGATATAGGATATATTTTAGAGGTAGATTTAGAGTATCCGCAAGAACTACATGATTTACACTCAGATTTACCCTTTTGTCCCGAACATCTAGCTGCTCCGGGATCGAAAGAAAAGAAATTAATGGCTACCTTATTAGGAAAAAAACGTTATGTTATTCATTATAAGAATCTAAAACAAGCCTTAAGACATGGTTTAAAGTTAGCTAACATTCATAGAATACTGCAATTTCAACAGCGTACATGGCTGAAATCATACATTGATTTAAACACTAAACTGAGATCATTGGCTATGAACGACTTTGAAAAAAATTTGTTTAAACTGATGAACAACGCTGTTTTCGGGAAGACGATGGAAAATATACGCAAACATAGTATAGTGAAACTAGTAAATAAATGGAAAGGACGATATGGTGCCGAAGCTTTAATTTCAAAGCCTGAATTCAAATCGGCGACTATATTTAATGAGAACTTTGTTGCTGTTGAACTCAACAAAACAGAGATCTATTTTAATAAACCTATCTATGTAGGAATGGTTATATTAGATATTTCTAAAACATCAATCTATGAATTTCACTATGATTATATGAAACCGATGTTTGGAGATAAATGTCAAGCAGCCTACACAGATACTGATTCGATTATCTATTCAATTGAGTGTTCAGATATCTACGATTTAATCCGTCGCGACTGTCATAGACGATTTGATACAAGCGATTATCCTAAAGATAATGTTTATAGTATTCCTCTTGTAAACAAAAAAGTTCTAGGTGTGATGAAAGATGAGATGAATGGGAAAATTGTAACAGAATTTGTAGGCTTGAGATCTAAAATGTATGCTATTAGAGTAGAGGGTAAAGATGCAGTAAGGAAAGCTAAAGGGGTTAAGAAGAACATTGTCAAAAATCGAATAAGTTTTGATGATTATATAGAATGTTTGTACAATACTAACGAGAAATATGTGAATCAAAAATTAATTCAATCTGAAAAACATCAAGTGTATAGCAGTAATCAAACGAAAATTGCTCTAAGTCCTCATGATGATAAAAGATACTTAATAAAAGACAGTTGCAGTACGTTACCTTGGGGACATCGTGATATTATGTGTATAGAATGAATTATATTTTTAGCTTGTAGATTAATTATTCTATGTATAAGCAAGTTTCTAGAGGATTATTTACCCTGTGATAGACATTACAATCAACTGGATCAGGGCGATCATATAGATGGATTTCCGCCAGCAAAAATTAAGTGTTGGTTCTGTTTATTAGCATATTAAAATATATATAACTATGTAAATTAGAAATAAAAAATATATCAATTCATCTATGTTTTATTTATAAGGTATAATATATAAGTAATGTTAATAAAATCGTAATATATTTTTATTGACTACCCATGAATTGTGTGAGTTGTTCAACCTACCCCACTTTACGTAAGGGGTGTCTTTTGATAAGATGTGAACGTTTGAATATCTTTCCTCCAATTCATTATTAAAACTAGCAATAAGAAAATAATTAATATGAGGTAAAAATCTAATACTCTTATAAAAAATATTGGCAATAAGTAAGATACTGGAAACTTAATTTCAAAATCTCGTAAAACACCTTTTGGAAAATATGTATATTCAAGTACGATTAAAAATAATATGAGACCCGTTTCCAAAAAATACTGATATATAAGATATATATATATATATATATATATTAGAGATAGACAGCTAAATATAATAGATTACAAAGCGGAGTTAACGCAGGCGCTTTAAACATTATATTGTATCGTAGGTATATATCTGATAAAAAGAGGATCAAGATATAGGAAAAAGAGATACCTGCAACTGCATATTCATTGCTATCGAGACTGTATTTAGAAATAGATATAAATGTATCTATTATCTACAATATAATAAAGAAAAAATACTTAGTAAATAAAACAGAATAAATTTCTATATCAATATATGTCTATAGGAAATTGGGCTTTCCGATACTCTTTAACGCATATCCGACTATAATTTCTATATACATTATATCAGATGTATCTGTTTCAATAGCCGTTCAGACATGTTTCATATCGGGTAGCAGATGTTGGGTTTAAACAAGTCTGAATAGTTATAAAACATATATTAAGCAGATATGTAAAATATCTGTAAGGATATCGAAACAGAGGGGGACTATTCATCATAACCGTATACAACATAAGCTCCTACATCAAGTATAAAGACTTTACTGTAATTGAAAATAATTCGACAGTCTTTCTCAAACTTGCTGCCATTTATATATTTTATTTCGACAGTCTTTCTCAAACTTGCTGCCATTTATATATTTTATATCACTTTTACAGCATCAAGTATAAAGACTTTATTGTAATCGAAAATAGTTCTAAAGTCTTTCTCAGACTCCCAGTCTCCTACATCAAGTATAAAGACTTTATTGAACGGATATTTATACAGATAAGATGTTTTCAAACTTAATCATTAACCGTTTAGATATGCTCCATATCTGCATATTAAGCAGATATGTAAAATGTCTGTAAGGATATCGAAACAGAGGGGAACTATTCATCATAACCGTATACAACATAAGCTCCTACATCAAGTATAAAGACTTTACTATAATTGAAAATAATTCTACAGTCTTTCTCAAACTTGCTGCCATTTATATATTTTATATCACATTTACGACATCAAGTATAAAGACTTTATTGTAATCGAAAATAGTTCTAAAGTCTTTCTCAGACTCCCAGTCTCCTACATCAAGTATAAAGACTTTATTGAATGGATATTTATACAGATAAGATGTTTTCAGACTTAATCATTATCCGGTTAGATATGCTTCATATCTGATACCATATGTAGAGCCTGAACAGGTCTAAATAACGATAAAACAGATATTAGACAACTCTTAAACAGGTCTGAACGGATATTGAAACAGGTAAGCTGTTTTCAGACTTGATCATTATCCGTTCAGATATTAGATGGCTCTGAAACAGATCTGAACGGCTATTGAAACAGGTAAGCTGTTTTCAGACTTGATCATTATCCGTTCAGATATTAGACGTCGCTAACCTGAATAGTTATAAAACATATATTAAGCAGATATGTAAAATGCCATGTAAAATGTCAAGGATATCGAAACAGAGGGGAACTATTCATCATAACCGTATACAACATAAGCTCCTACATCAAGTATAAAGACTTTACTGTAATTGAAAATAATTCGACAGTCTTTCTCAAACTTGCTGCTATTTATATATTTTATATCACATTTACGGCATCAAGTATAAAGACTTTATTGTAATCGAAAATAGTTCTAAAGTCTTTCTCAGACTCCCAGTCTCCTATATCAAGTATAAAGACTTTATTGAACGGATATTTATACAGATAAGATGTTTTCAAACTTAATCATTATCCGTTTAGATATGCTCCATATCTGCTAACATATGTTGAGTCTGAACATTCATTGATATCGAGACTGTATTTAGAAATGTATCTATTATCTATAATATAATAAAGAAAAAATACTTAGTAAATAAAACAGAATAAATTTCTATATCAATATATGTCTGTAGGAAATTGAGCTTTCCGATGCTGTATAAAGACTTTATTGTAATCGAAAATAATTCGATAGTCTTTCTCAAACTTGAAGCCTGAACGGATATTGATACAGATAAGCTGTTTTCAGGCTTGATCATTATTCATTATCCGTTCAGATATTAGATGGCTCTGAAACAGGTCTGAACGGCTATTGAAACAGGTAAGCTGTTTTCATAGCCGTTCAGATATTAGATGGCTCTGAAACAGGTCTGAACGGCTATTGAAACAGGTAAGCTGTTTTCAGGCTTGATCATTATCCGTTCAGATATTAGATGGCTCTGAAACAGGTCTGAACGGCTATTGAAACAGGTAAGCTGTTTTCAGGCTTGATCATTATCCGTTCAGATATTAGATGGCTCTGAAACAGGTCTGAACGGTTATTGAAACAGATATTAAACATCTATGTATAATGTCTGTAAGGATATCGAAACAGAGGAGAACTATTCATCATAGGATCCTACATCAAGTATAAAGACTTTACTGTAATTGAAAATAATTCGACAGCCTTTCTCATACTGGGTATCATTTATATATTTTATATCGCATTTACGATTCGATGGAACATTATTAATTTTAGCAATAGCTGCACAGATATTGAAACAGGGGGAAAACTCGATAGTCTTTCTCAAACTATCTGCTAGGGAATAGACACGAGAGCCCTACGGGTTCTCGTATCTATTCCCGAATCGCAGTCGGTTTGAGAAAGACTGCCGAGTTTTCCCCCTGTTTCAATATCTGTGCAGCTATTGCTAAAATTAATAATGTTCCATCGAATCGTAAATGCGATATAAAATATATAAATGATACCCAGTATGAGAAAGGCTGTCGAATTATTTTCAATTACAGTAAAGTCTTTATACTTGATGTAGGATCCTATGATGAATAGTTCTCCTCTGTTTCGATATCCTTACAGACATTATACATAGATGTTTAATATCTGTTTCAATAACCGTTCAGACCTGTTTCAGAGCCATCTAATATCTGAACGGATAATGATCAAGCCTGAAAACAGCTTACCTGTTTCAATAGCCGTTCAGACCTGTTTCAGAGCCATCTAATATCTGAACGGATAATGATCAAGCCTGAAAACAGCTTACCTGTTTCAATAGCCGTTCAGACCTGTTTCAGAGCCATCTAATATCTGAACGGCTATGAAAACAGCTTACCTGTTTCAATAGCCGTTCAGACCTGTTTCAGAGCCATCTAATATCTGAACGGATAATGAATAATGATCAAGCCTGAAAACAGCTTATCTGTATCAATATCCGTTCAGGCTTCAAGTTTGAGAAAGACTATCGAATTATTTTCGATTACAATAAAGTCTTTATACAGCATCGGAAAGCTCAATTTCCTACAGACATATATTGATATAGAAATTTATTCTGTTTTATTTACTAAGTATTTTTTCTTTATTATATTATAGATAATAGATACATTTCTAAATACAGTCTCGATATCAATGAATGTTCAGACTCAACATATGTTAGCAGATATGGAGCATATCTAAACGGATAATGATTAAGTTTGAAAACATCTTATCTGTATAAATATCCGTTCAATAAAGTCTTTATACTTGATATAGGAGACTGGGAGTCTGAGAAAGACTTTAGAACTATTTTCGATTACAATAAAGTCTTTATACTTGATGCCGTAAATGTGATATAAAATATATAAATAGCAGCAAGTTTGAGAAAGACTGTCGAATTATTTTCAATTACAGTAAAGTCTTTATACTTGATGTAGGAGCTTATGTTGTATACGGTTATGATGAATAGTTCCCCTCTGTTTCGATATCCTTGACATTTTACATGGCATTTTACATATCTGCTTAATATATGTTTTATAACTATTCAGGTTAGCGACGTCTAATATCTGAACGGATAATGATCAAGTCTGAAAACAGCTTACCTGTTTCAATAGCCGTTCAGATCTGTTTCAGAGCCATCTAATATCTGAACGGATAATGATCAAGTCTGAAAACAGCTTACCTGTTTCAATATCCGTTCAGACCTGTTTAAGAGTTGTCTAATATCTGTTTTATCGTTATTTAGACCTGTTCAGGCTCTACATATGGTATCACATATGAAGCATATCTAACCGGATAATGATTAAGTCTGAAAACATCTTATCTGTATAAATATCCATTCAATAAAGTCTTTATACTTGATGTAGGAGACTGGGAGTCTGAGAAAGACTTTAGAACTATTTTCGATTACAATAAAGTCTTTATACTTGATGTCGTAAATGTGATATAAAATATATAAATGGCAGCAAGTTTGAGAAAGACTGTAGAATTATTTTCAATTATAGTAAAGTCTTTATACTTGATGTAGGAGCTTATGTTGTATACGGTTATGATGAATAGTTCCCCTCTGTTTCGATATCCTTACAGACATTTTACATATCTGCTTAATATGCAGATATGGAGCATATCTAAACGGTTAATGATTAAGTTTGAAAACATCTTATCTGTATAAATATCCGTTCAATAAAGTCTTTATACTTGATGTAGGAGACTGGGAGTCTGAGAAAGACTTTAGAACTATTTTCGATTACAATAAAGTCTTTATACTTGATGCTGTAAAAGTGATATAAAATATATAAATGGCAGCAAGTTTGAGAAAGACTGTCGAAATAAAATATATAAATGGCAGCAAGTTTGAGAAAGACTGTCGAATTATTTTCAATTACAGTAAAGTCTTTATACTTGATGTAGGAGCTTATGTTGTATACGGTTATGATGAATAGTCCCCCTCTGTTTCGATATCCTTACAGATATTTTACATATCTGCTTAATATATGTTTTATAACTATTCAGACTTGTTTAAACCCAACATCTGCTACCCGATATGAAACATGTCTGAACGGCTATTGAAACAGATACATCTGATATAATGTATATAGAAATTATAGTCGGATATGCGTTAAAGAGTATCGGAAAGCCCAATTTCCTATAGACATATATTGATATCGAAATTTATTCTGTTTTATTTACTAAGTATTTTTTCTTTATTATATTGTAGATAATAGATACATTTATATCTATTTCTAAATACAGTCTCGATAGCAATGAATATGCAGTTGCAGGTATCTCTTTTTCCTATATCTTGATCCTCTTTTTATCAGATATATACCTACGATACAATATAATGTTTAAAGCGCCTGCGTTAACTCCGCTTTGTAATCTATTATATTTAGCTGTCTATCTCTAATATATATATATATATATATATATATATATATATATATATATATATATATATATATATATATATATATATATATATATATATATATATATATATCTTATATATCAGTATTTTTTGGAAACGGGTCTCATATTATTTTTAATCGTACTTGAATATACATATTTTCCAAAAGGTGTTTTACGAGATTTTGAAATTAAGTTTCCAGTATCTTACTTATTGCCAATATTTTTTATAAGAGTATTAGATTTTTACCTCATATTAATTATTTTCTTATTGCTAGTTTTAATAATGAATTGGAGGAAAGATATTCAAACGTTCACATCTTATCAAAAGACACCCCTTACGTAAAGTGGGGTAGGTTGAACAACTCACACAATTCATGGGTAGTCAATAAAAATATATTACGATTTTATTAACATTACTTATATATTATACCTTATAAATAAAACATAGATGAATTGATATATTTTTTATTTCTAATTTACATAGTTATATATATTTTAATATGCTAATAAACAGAACCAACACTTAATTTTTGCTGGCGGAAATCCATCTATATGATCGCCCTGATCCAGTTGATTGTAATGTCTATCACAGGGTAAATAATCCTCTAGAAACTTGCTTATACATAGAATAATTAATCTACAAGCTAAAAATATAATTCATTCTATACACATAATATCACGATGTCCCCAAGGTAACGTACTGCAACTGTCTTTTATTAAGTATCTTTTATCATCATGAGGACTTAGAGCAATTTTCGTTTGATTACTGCTATACACTTGATGTTTTTCAGATTGAATTAATTTTTGATTCACATATTTCTCGTTAGTATTGTACAAACATTCTATATAATCATCAAAACTTATTCGATTTTTGACAATGTTCTTCTTAACCCCTTTAGCTTTCCTTACTGCATCTTTACCCTCTACTCTAATAGCATACATTTTAGATCTCAAGCCTACAAATTCTGTTACAATTTTCCCATTCATCTCATCTTTCATCACACCTAGAACTTTTTTGTTTACAAGAGGAATACTATAAACATTATCTTTAGGATAATCGCTTGTATCAAATCGTCTATGACAGTCGCGACGGATTAAATCGTAGATATCTGAACACTCAATTGAATAGATAATCGAATCAGTATCTGTGTAGGCTGCTTGACATTTATCTCCAAACATCGGTTTCATATAATCATAGTGAAATTCATAGATTGATGTTTTAGAAATATCTAATATAACCATTCCTACATAGATAGGTTTATTAAAATAGATCTCTGTTTTGTTGAGTTCAACAGCAACAAAGTTCTCATTAAATATAGTCGCCGATTTGAATTCAGGCTTTGAAATTAAAGCTTCGGCACCATATCGTCCTTTCCATTTATTTACTAGTTTCACTATACTATGTTTGCGTATATTTTCCATCGTCTTCCCGAAAACAGCGTTGTTCATCAGTTTAAACAAATTTTTTTCAAAGTCGTTCATAGCCAATGATCTCAGTTTAGTGTTTAAATCAATGTATGATTTCAGCCATGTACGCTGTTGAAATTGCAGTATTCTATGAATGTTAGCTAACTTTAAACCATGTCTTAAGGCTTGTTTTAGATTCTTATAATGAATAACATAACGTTTTTTTCCTAATAAGGTAGCCATTAATTTCTTTTCTTTCGATCCCAGAGCAGCTAGATGTTCGGGACAAAAGGGTAAATCTGAGTGTAAATCATGTAGTTCTTGCGGATACTCTAAATCTACCTCTAAAATATATCCTATATCATTCTCATCGGGTATATCTAAAACATTGAAATTTTCGGCATTAGATAACCATCGAAATCCTCCATAAGGCAGATATTGAGACATTGCCCATCCATATTGATTATTGATATCGTTATACATTATAAATTTGTCTGGTTTGGAAGAATCATAATCCGACATGTATTTATTATTTGCTTTAAGATGTCTATAAGAACATTGGCTGAGCCCTCCTCTGATTCCGCGTTCAATAAACATAATCATATCCAAATCTGTCAGTAATTCTAAGATTATATTAGTATGTTTAAACATACAATCCCATGCGAATCCGGGTAAGGTGAAGTAAAGTCCTGGATCAAGCTCATATGTTTTCAGACAGCTACTTCTAAATTGTTCGAAAATGCAAGCTAATAGTAGCACATCCGTCTTCAGATATAGGTCTGAATATTCACCCAAGTTTTCGATATTAAATTCACTCCATACCTTTTGCGCATGATCATAGTCTTCATCTGAAATATCTAGATCGTTTAATTGATTGAAGAATTTAGATTTTTCGGGGAGCTTCGTTTCCTTGAATTTCTCTTCTGAGTCGAAATAATCGTAAGGGTATACTCCTTTTCGTGTTAGCAATTTCAATTTTTCATCGCTTAGATTAGAAAATTCAGATATAAGTTCGGGGTATTCTATTAAATATGATGCTAAGGTATTGAGTCCTGAAGCCATAAATCGAAAAGAATCAATGAATCTAAATTTAATTATATTCTCATCGATATGTTTAGTGAATGAAATATATTTTTCTTTGGTTGTCGGCAAAACATCTATATGTCCCTTTAAGTCCTCAGCCAAATTCTTGATGATGAAATGTGAGTCGTACCCAGTTAGGTAATGGAAAACCACCGGAACTGTATGTGTATCTTGATAATTTATATTACAATCTTGATGTGCAGCTCCTCGGTATTTTCCATTCAAATGATCGTGATCTCTAACCTTTTTCTTTTCATCCGAACTAAACGATTTTTCACAAATATGACATATTGTAGCGTTTTCATACAAATATCGTTCATCAGATGTTAGTTTGTCCATGGGTATGGGGCACAAAAATACTGTTTCTAAATCTTCTGCAAAAGCTTTGAGTTCCTTAGTAAACCATTCTATACAATCTTGGCCACGATAACTTCTATAAAATGATAATGATTCATCATAGCCGCACTTTACGTAATAACCTATGCTGCATGGTAGATGTTCTTGATATTTATTTTGAATTTTACATGGCGCAAGTAGACACTCCAAATCGGCATAAATAATGAAGGGCGCTTTCACTTTATTTTTGAAATTTTTAAATTTAATAAACTTGTCATCTTCCGTGGGTAATCGGATCTTACAGTAGTTCATTTCTTGACAATCTACGTAATGTTTATCGAGAGCGGTTTTCGTATAAAAGTAGTGTAAACAGCGGTCGCAAAAATACGTTTTTGATTTATGCTTCGATAGCTGTGAGGATACGAGGCGTGATAAGTTCTTAATCCAGACATAGTGATAACTAGGAGTTGATTCATTATTATCCTCATGCACTTCATCTTCGTTATAGTAAAAATCTTGAATAAGCAGCAAATTCACATGTTTAGTTTGTTTCATTTTTGCTAGATATGTGGGTACGGTGATGAATTTTTCATTTTTTTTTTTCAAAATGTAAACATTTATTGATACATCGTTTTGTTTTTCAAACCGTGAAATTTGTTTCATCGTCATTGGAAATTGAATTCCTGTTAAATTTAGCACAGATGATGGGTTTGGATACTTTGTAGTTCTTCGCGTGTTCTTACTCACTGGATATAATGCGGATACAACAGCCCATGCGAAGCATTTTTGATCATTATTTTCTACGTTAACGCAAGCTTTTTTAATTTTAATTTGCGAAGGTAATTCGATGTAGGATGATCCTAGTTGAGACGTAAATTTATTAATATTTACCTGGAGACTGATGACTGTTGATAACGCCCAACCGCTGTCTCTTTCTTGAAACTCTTCAAGATCGGCGAGAATTGGCTGCTGTATGCAGCTAACAAACCATTCTTTTAGACTGGTGTCTCGATAAATTGCAATATTTTTAGTGTTAAAATATTTTAATTCATTAATCTCTTGGTCAGCTTTCTGTATTTTGAATTCGCCACAAAACATTGTATTCACCTTGATGACTTCTTCCTTCTTTAACACATTCGAAATTCTTCGTTGAAATAGGATAGCAGCATCTTCCATAAATAATATGGGGTCGATATGTTTTAGATTAATTATAACTCCAGTTCGAATACGGTTTTGAAACGCTGATTTGATATCCTCCCATTTAACGTGGTAAGAAGCAGTAGTACGTTTCCTCGGTGCGTAACTCCCTCCAGCTATTTGATGAGCTCGATACATTTGTTTGAAGCTCTTTACTTGAGCAATGGTAGCTATCAGTTTTTGTTTTTCTCCAACACTTTTAGCACTACTCAATGAATTATTTAATACTCGGAGAGTTGAATTACATTTTTTAATTTCTGAAGCCAGAGCATCTTTATTATTTTCAATATTAGCGTTGAAGAGCGAAGATTTAATTTGTTGAATGGATTGCATCTTAACTCAACGATGAACACTGATTGCATGATTTCCATATACATATACTCCGCTATATATACTCATTTAATGAGATAATAATGATCACGTGATAGCTTTACTATTTTATATACGCAAGCGCCCTAAAACCACTCTATACATTTTAAAGTAGAAATATTATTTATATATCTTTGTCCCTTCCATACAGATCTCCTACCTACAAAACTACGAGTCTATATCTGTTAAGACATGTATAGACTTGTTTTGATCTATGTACTTGCATTGTAACCCTTAGATGCTCTGTATATTACTGTATATTATCCTAAAAATAGATGCTGCCTAAATAAAATTTTATCCTATATGAAACTATGTTTTATTTTTTAACTACGCATTATTACCTATAAAATTATGGTCGTCAAATATATCGAGTATTAAACGGAGTAATTAATACTAATTATGTGTAAATTAAACGTAAATTTATCGATTATTAAGACCCGATCGATATATCTACCTATAATAGTAATTCTAATTTAACTTGGAAGAATAATTTATAATAATTTGGGATAAGTCAGACAATATAGGTAAGTTATAAAAAATTAAATTCTGGGGGGCGTATGGTCTAGCGTCTAAGAAGCCGGCTTATGCGAAGCATGGCCCACGTTCGATTCCCGACACTCTGACATTAAAAATATAAAAAATTTTAAATATGTTGAACTACAACCGATATCCTGCACACAAAACTATGGTCGTCAAATATATTGAGTATTATATACAAATTAAACGTAAATTTAACGATTATTAAGACTCGATCGATATATCTACCTATGATAGTAATTCTAATTTAACTTGGAAAAATAATTTATAGTAATTCGAGATAGCTCAAACAATATATATAACTTATAAAATATCCAATTCACATCTCGGGTGTGACCGAACGGTTAAGGTGTCTGTCTTACACCTAGAAGGACCCGAGTTCGATTCCCCGACATCCCGACATTAAAAATATAAAAAATTTAAAATATGTTGAACTACATATGTAATTTACAATTTCTAAAATTAAAATGCTTCAAGACATGTTGGCTACATATGCATCTTACAATTTATAATTCTTGTTCACCGATGTGTTCTAGTGGTAGAATACCGGCTTCACACTCTAAAGGTTCCGGGTTCAAATCCTCTTGCTGATATTTTTATAAATAAAAAAATCAAATAATTCTAAAATATGTGGCGTCATCTTCTGGAAAATATCTCTAACTACAGTAGCGATAGTCATTGGTTAGAAACTGAAATTTATGTTAGGGTTGCTAGATATAATTTAACATCCGATAAGGCATCCTCGATAACCGCCTTGCAGGCCTCTCACCCCTATGTGAAACTCACCCCCGAACTTTCAGTGGGACACCCTCTATATACATTCGTAGATCTGTAAACAGATCTACGAGTGTATATAGAGGTGTCCCGGATTAGTATGTCCAAATTGAAAAAGTGCAAAATGAACCTCCATAAGAAAATACATGGGATTTTGAGCTAGAACCCGCATATCTTATCTACTTATTATTATAATTATTATAATTAATTATTATTGTATGTGATGAGGAAGGACTCCCATTATTTTTCGTTGTATGCTGTATATTTATCTTTCCAAACAAAAATATTTTTCCCACTCATTTTGCTAAGAATTTAATTATTTTTGACATATATTAGGAAATATTTCCGATATCTATTTACTAACACTTAATTCGTTCGATGTATTACATTGAATATTTACGTCATGCGACTAAATTATCATTATTTGCCGATTCATCTATGCATTTTATTCTCTTCTCCTCCACATTACAATTATTTCTTTATCACAAACATCGCACAGGGTTTCGCAAAATTTCTGTTAGAAAGGAAAAACCACCACTTTATATGCACCGACTTAATATGTATTACAAGAAATTTATTTTATGTTTTACATATATTTTATGTATTTTAAGAAAATTTGATATTCGTTCGGAAGAATCAAAGTTCTCTGAATGAGTTTAATAGACAAAGACAATATTTCGCAACACGAATCAAATAAATTTAAATAAAATGAGCCATGAAGAGAATGTATAACAAAATAACCGCAAATGACGCGAGTGGTTTTCTTGACTCTTAGACAAAGGATCAGATGTACTTATGTAACTTGTTTTATTCAAATTAAGGTACTTTTTATACATATAATAGGAATTGGGAAACTTCTTTTTGGAATTTATACACCGCATGGCAACTAAAACATTGAAACTGTTCCGAGACCAATGATTAATTTGAATCTGAAATCTTATATCTAGACACTTAATGACTAAAATTCACATTTACACACTCAACATATTAAACAAGCTCCTTTGGTTTGGTTTTATTGAGTCTTCTATCGAGATTTTGTACAAGGAGAAGCTTAAATGCATTAACATTAGTATATTGACTCTAGCTTCGTCCTTCGCTGCAAATTTTCGTATTGCTCTGGTCACGCCCTCGGCTCCTAGATATCCGTGGATATTACTTTTTCGAACATAGCAAGATACATGAACAATATAAAGTGAAACTTTTTTTTGAAATATTTGTGTATTTATAAGATAGTACGATTCGGCACAACGCCATAATTGTATACCTTACACTAAAACTATTTTCAAAACTTGATTATGAACCAAAATTTTATTATATATATTGAAACTAAAAAATTACATTCCAATATTCAAAACACTTTTCTATATTTTAGATCCAACATGATTCATGTGTTCTTAACTAATGTTATATACAGATACTTGATTGTGTTCTTGTAGAAGACAATATTATCATTAGAGACCGGACACGAGAAGTTGAAGACGCGTATATATACGGCTACAAAATACGAAATACATTTTTATTTTTTCATTTTGTAGTTCAAGTTGGGTAAAGGAGTATTAATATTAACTAGCAATACTTTCTCAGGTACGGATTTGAAAGATGGCTTCTAATGCGTTCTACTGAGTTAGAAACATAATATTTGCGTAAGGTGGATTCATCAGGAACATTTCGACCAGTATATTTTTGGAGAAATATTTTTAAAGTGGGATTGTTAAGTTTACTTAATGGAATATTAGCCGCCACAAAAGTTTCACAGAGTTCTTCATTAAAATTGTCAGATTCCAACGGTTCCAATTTCTGTGCATGTATTTGCGATGCTAAGTGACGCACGTGCGATTTCAAGGAATTTTTTAACGATATTTTACAGATTTTGCAATAAATTTCGGAATCCCTGACAATGGTCATACAATAAGAATGACCGTCAATCAAACTTGCCATTGTTTTATGATGCCGCTCTCGACGTTCTTCCATATCATATCTGAAAAAGTAACTTAAACAATGCTCTAAATCTAAATAAATTAAAACCAAAATATATGCGTAAGTTTTTGAAACTGAACAAAATTCAATGCACACTTAGGTCGAAATAATTGTGAGAAGTAGATTCAATCAAACGATATTAAACAGGATCTATTACAAAAATTACGATGTAATTAACAGTTAAAACAATGAAAAAAATAAACTAACTCACAGCACTTTATTTATCTTACGAAATATAATCTAAATAGACTAAATTATTAAAACTCCACACGCTTCTATCTACGCCCATGAAAAATTTAACTGTAAATATCCAACAAAAAACGTCGCAATTCTCGATGAAAACAGGTGTGCGCCCTAGCCAGATCAATAGTGCATTCAACAACTGCGTGATGTACTTACAGATGTTGTAGACGATTTATATCGTCCGTCGTAATGACGATGTCATTTCAACCCGATGTGTCCGGTATTTGATTATTAAGCATAATTTTAGCATAGAATAAGTTGACCATAATGATTTATTTGATTGTAAACTTTGAAAATAAACTATCAAACAATTTTCTGAGTATTGTCTTAATATTTTTAGATCTAGCCCAAGCTACGAATTTACCATAAATAGTTTTGTACCTTTCTTTTACTTTTATAGGTAAATATAGCAAACGCCAATTAAGTTGGCGCGAGGAGGGGTAAGTTCGCGCAGAATTAAAAGAAGTGGGGAGATTTGTATTTGGTTTTACATCAAATGTCAGATAATTCTAACCTCTGAGCGTGTATCACTTTATGATCCCCTAGCAAAGACATTATGTTCCGTCAAACGTCAATGACAAGTGTATTCTGACTATTACTTGAATAGTGGGGGTGGACGTTTTTAAAAACGGCCTCTGCTCACCCCCTCCTCACGCCAACTTAATTGGCGTTTGCTATACTTACCCATTGCAATATTAGCGGCTTCACGAATTAAATTAAATTAAATGTCACTTCAAATAATCAATACTGTCAACAGTGTCAACTCAAAATTTTTGAATTAATACGAACAGATTTGTAGTGTGTCATAAATGATAACGTATTTAACAGTGGGTATTATTAAAGTATTCTTATAAAAGATATTGTACAAACTTCGTGCGTGAAATATTTCGTGATTTCGTGTCCATAAATATAAAAGTTTAAACTGGCCACTCATTCGCGAAATAAGTATTCCCGCACTTGATTCGTAAATAACTATTTTAACCAGGAATCAGTATTCTTAAATCGTAATCGTTAATAAATAATGTATACAAGAGCTACAATGCAATACACACTAAGACGTTGGATATTATAGAAATACTCGAAAACGGAATAAAAACGGCACACCAAGACTGATTACGTATGATTTTTTTGGAGAAACCAAATATAGAATTATGTTTCTTAAGGTCATTATATTACACTGTATTAAGTAAAAGAATAATTTACATAACACACTTTCTTTAGATATGAAAAGTAAATTTTATTATTTCTTGCCGTTCTTTTTGCAGCTTTTCGTATTTACCAAACTGCTGAAAGCATCATGTGGGGCTGTATGTCAGCACAAGGCGTCAGTGAGGTTGTTTTATGGGAGGGACTTATAAATGGTAATCGCCATATCTCGGCGCTATAAGAGGTTTTGGAACTGTTTATTGACAAACTTTTTGAAAACAATACTAAACTTAAATTCCTTGTATCCATGCCTAGTCTGTTCTTTTTTAAAAATTTTATGTTCAATTATCCAAAAAATATATTGAAAATCGCAAAAGAGCACATGTGATAAAAATTTCACTGAAATTCATAACAAATATAGTGTCATAATTAATCTAATCATGAAAACTTTTAACACACCACAACAACAAAATAGAAGTGAAGGAGGATAGCACCACCTTGGAAAGGCAACAACAAAATAAAATTGAAGAGCTTATAAGCATGTTTGAAACGCAACCATAAGAAAAATCAAGGAAATAAATTACATAAAATAACAAGATCAACTACTATCAGTCATCGTACGTAAGCAACACTGGCGTTGGTCTGCTAGGCTGGTCAACACAGTCTCTCGACTTAAGACCCATCCAGTATCTATGGGTCATTAAAAGGAATATTGCCCTATAGTTACAGTTGCCCAGTTAGTGAATATAGAGGATTGCCGCTGAATAGCGCGCAAGCTATGCATATCTGAAAAATACGTATAAATGTCTAACTGAAAATCAAAAAAGAAATTTCTTTGTAGTTCATAAAAAATTCCAATTTTTTAGGGTCAAAATGTAGTTAAAGTCGGTCCATATCTTTGTTTATTCTATATTTATTAAAATACACCTGTACTTCAAACAAAAAAATCCATAAAATTCCGGACAATACTTTTAATAATAAGGTCGTATTGATGGATGGTGAATGTTGTTGTTTTCTACCAAAATAAACTCGGCCGCACATACGGCGATGTTTTTTTTAAGGATGATATCAATAATAGCCTTTAGTCGAATATGTGGACAAACCTATGCCGCATTAATTAAAATGTTATTAAAACTAAATAGTTTCAACGTTAGACTTCTTTTAAAAGTAAAATTATTATGTTTATAATAAAACAAAAATCGTCATAAAACAAAAAGCTTATGTAGCATGTCCAATAGGATAGATACTTGGTTTTTAATTATTTGTATGGAATTATTTACATATAATAAAAAAACCGATAAAACAATATAATTCATCGGTAAAGAGAATTACTAATTAATTAGAGGTGGAAGCCCGTATTGCCGCCCGTATATTTACCTGCGACACGACCGGACTCGAATAAAGAATCATTTTCTCATTACTACGTGAACATTGGACCGTGATTTTTTATATGAAATCATTCCTCATCTCGTATATCTTTCACCCCTTTTTTTCTTGGTCACTATACACAACTAAATTGTATATGTACATGTCATTGTATTGTTTCATTTAAATTAGAAGGTGCTAGATGCATGTGTACATAGCTCTATGTAAGTACATAAATAACACAGTATGTTCTTTAAGTTTTAAGATTTTCAGTAATAAATCGATCTACAAGATATTTTGAATAAACTCAAAGTAAGAATTGTTTGATACCATAATCAAACAGCTAAATTTTCCTTCAAAAGGAATTAATGAACATATAAACCATCCTCTTCTATAATGCATAGTTATATCCAATGTATGTACATAAATATTTATGAGTATGCTAAAAAATGTTTTATTTGTAAGGCCAATGCAATTTGTCATGTATTAATGACATTATATCTAATATACAACACATTTAACAAACAGAACATTTTATTTGTGTTGACAGAACCTTTGTGCATTGTTACACTTTGCGACTCTGTCGATCTATCAATACTTGTCATATTGACTATGCGAATTATTAAAATCGCATGTCATATTATATCTTTTCAGAACATTGTTTCAAACCACGCATTTTCGCAACCAGAATATTAGACAACATTACTAGGCGCTTGTATATCTAGAAACTAATTTAAAAAAATAATAGAAACATATCATTTTCGATTCCAACTATTTAAAAACTTTGTGTCTCCTAAATGGTAGTCGTATTTTTTCTAAATTAACACCACTTTAATTGTAAAACGCACTAAATTTTTGCGTTACATTTAGTTACACAATTGATAATTGAAGCTGTCCAATCCTTCTGCAGGACAGCTAATATATACGCATAATTTTTAATAAAATAGTCCATAGAGCTTTTAAATTATCTATGCCATCTAATACAATACCTAGCGTTAGTAAATTGCTTTATTCATAGATTTTTGCTTAATATAAGGTTGGTGCACTTCAAATTTCGGATTCGATAAACAAATTACACCTATAGTTTTTATGAAACATATTCCTATCAATCGGAATCATTTCTATTTACTTGGAACGAAGCCTGTTGAATTGTGTTACTAAGTAGGTTTCCTCTTTCAAACCTATCCCCACCCATCTCCATCTTTTACCTTGTGCTTCCTTTTTTCTCATTTTACGCCTCATTTCTCCGCCACAGCTCTAACTTTTTCAATTCATGTTCTTCTTGATCTTCCTCTCTTTTCGTTTATGTGTGGTCTTGCCTCGTATATCCTTCTCACTATTCTATTTTCTATCATTCTTATTACTTGTCCATGCCATCTCAGCTCTTCTCCGAAGACAATGTTTCTTATTTTACTTGTTCCCCCTATTTTCCAAACCTCATTTCAGTGCTTTTAATTATTTTTTTTTGTTTCTTAATCAAGATCAAAGTCTCCTACCCTAAGGTAAAATTTGAAGTTACCACCCTCATAACTACTTCTATCTTTACTTCTTTGAAAATTTATTCTTATGCCGGGATTTAACTTTTCATTCAGTTTAAATTTCCGTCCTGTGATACTAGTGATCTCAAATATTAAAAAATCAACTAGTTTTTTTCATAATATTTTATCGTCATCTTCTCCTTCCTGCGCACCTCCTTGTCTTCGACTTCTGATCGTTTATTTTTATGTTTATAACTTACATACAGTTGCCCACTCAGGTTCTTACTCGATGTCTTCTCGTGTTTTGCCAGTACTTTTACTACATCATATCTGCATATAGTAGATTCGAGATTTTTACTTCCTCTATTTTTTTTTTACCTTTTACCTCTTGTCTTTTTGATTATCTCGTCGAAGACTATCTAAAACAGTAGAAGCTCAGTACGCAACCCTGCCTTTATTTTCATTTCTTACGTCTGTGAAGAGCCTGCCTTTGTCTGTATCTTTGTCATATAACTTTTAACGGTAGTTATTTTTCTCAGCAGCGATAATGTAATCGTTGAAACGACTAACAAGGGCGCAGATACCATTTAGAAAAATGTTAATTTATTCTTCATTAAGAAATTCTATACTCTTTAAGGATATACCTAAGTGATTCAAATGAGGATAATCTGTGAGAAATAGATCTGATAAATATGAAAAATGCTCTAGATTTTCATAGGTTAAATCGCTAGGTTTCGAAACTGTTGTTTGGAACGTGTAAGATTTATTATTGTGTAATGGAAGAATAGGTACTTGAATTTTTATAAAAGCTGCAGAGACTGTTCTCAATTTATCGTGCATATATATATATATATATATATATATATATATATATAAAACAATTGATAAATTATTGTTTTTCGGCTTTTATATGAAATATTTACAAATATCAAGTTAGTATGTATGTAATTGCAAAGTAAGAGGGGATGTAAACATTGCTGTCTACAAATTACAAAGCAAATCATACGAAATTTTTTAATTGAAAAATATTGTCTATGTTGGGACTCGAACCCAAGTCTACAGTTTGTCGGACTGTCGGTTTTACCACTCACCTACACTAGACCTAGGTTCAAGCTATTTAGAAATGCATTATAAAGTAACAGTGTTAATGAATCAGATGTCAGTTATTGAATGTAGATGTCAAGTTGAAAGCAGAAGTCAGTTTTGATAGCAGATGTCAGTTAGTGAAAGCAAATGTCAGTAATTGAAAGCAGATCTCTGTTTTGAAAGTAGATGTATATATATATATATATATATACCGTACTTATTCCTTTGGGAGCTTTGGATCATATCTTAAAGTATTTTTAACCAAACCATTAAAATGTTCACTTACGATTACCGTATAATATACTTTCGGTTTCCATTGGTCGTAAATCAATTTCAAATTAGACGACTACTTTATTTTTCGTGTTTAGATCCCAGTCACTATAATTCTTTAAAAAAAAATATCAAATCGATGTGTAAACACATCGAGTGTATACAAATTAATGTTATATAACATATCTATATCTGTACACATGAACATACACAACGTATTTAACCATTGACCCATGCGTTTCGATGTAGTGATCTCATCAGTGGGGGTTCACGAAGTGACGTCTCACGATTCGCTCCCGCAAGAAAGCACAAATTTATACCGTTAGCTGACAAGAGATATCTTGTGACATTTGACGGACAAGAGAGCCTCGCCGGTGTGACCACTTTCTCTTGAATAGCAACACCATTACAAGGGAGAACGAAACACGTATAATTGACTACACAATTATACGTATTTCATTAACGCATAGCTAGATGGCTCACTATACCAAATATACCAGATATGTTTTAACATATTTGTATTAATTTATATACACTTGATGTATTTACACATCGATATGCTTTTTTTGTATATTAAGCCATCTGGCTACGAATTAATGAACTACACAATAATATGTGTTTCTTTCTGCACGTACCGTCATCTGATGGCCAAAGGCAAGCTTCTTGGCCGTCAAATGTCACGAGATACCTCTTGTCAGCTGACGACATAAGTTTGTGCTTATTATGCATGAGCAAATCTTCGGAACTCCATTAATGAGATCGTGAGATCGAAACGCATGTGTCTGCGGTTGAAGTGACCAGTGGTTAAATACGTTGTATATCTTCCATGTGTACAGATAAAAATATGTTTTAATATATTTATATTCATTTGTATAGACTTGATGTGTTTACACATCGATATGCTATTTTTTTGTATATTGAGCCATTTGGCTACAAGTTAATGAACTACGAGATTATACGCGTTTCCTTCTCCTCTGTAATGGCGTAGCCATTCAAGAGAAAACGCTCATACCAGCGAGCCTCTCTTGTTTGTCCATCAGATGTCACGAGATGTCTCTTGTCACCTGACGGAATAAGTTTGTACTTTTCTTGCGCACTAATGTGTACAAATACAGATATGTTGTAACATATCTATATTAATTTATACCATTTTTTCTATAATTAAAGAACGTTTGTAATAGGAAAATAGGTTTTCAAGTAAGTAAAAGGTTATGTTTGTTGTAAGTGAGTGATCCATTCTATAAAAATATGTTTAAAGAGCCTATGAATAATAGCGGAGGCATACCCGCGGTCCAACAAGCAGTAGTTTATACCCCCAGCCTTCTCCTCAAACACACTTTCTGAAGTCTCAGATTAAAGAATAGTCGTAGTCTACAAATAAACAGCGCTGCCAATAATCAAAACAAAGAAGAAAGAATCAGACCACCATCTTTGAGAAACCTCAATTACTACGAGCTGCATTTCTTTACTAACAATATCAAAAGATACCGCGCCGCGCTGCCGCTAAAGCTGTATTTCCATGAGATACCGTTGAAGGATTAAAAAGACCGCCGATTTTTTTGTTCTACCTATCGTCCAGCGGACCCGACAATGTCAAGGAGCAGCAGGAATATTTGAGAATTAGGCGGTTCAGACTATAAAAGGCATGCATGGCAGTTTCCCGTCGTGAATTCTTGGCAAAGACGCAATTGAAACGAAAAGGCGTCACGTAAACCAAGACTACTGACACAGTGAATTTATAATAACGGTAATTTTTTTTACTATTCGACTAAGTAATTTATCTTTTTAGAGATCGCGAGTAATCAAGAGTGCACGCTACTAAATTTCTCTCGAACTCCTTTATCTTTACAAATCTTCCAATATCCTCGTTGTGCCTACTAAACGAACTTCACCAACAATGATTTCTACAAGTAAACAACCAAAGAAGAAAAAACTCGCTGATAAAACGAGATTTTTTCGAGAAATATAATATTGAACACCATTATGACACTAAACACACAAATATGTAAAGGTCGAATAAAATAAAATTGACGATTTATGAAGAAAATTTTCCTTGTAATAAAAAACATTTCAACCGCACCTTCAGAGTCAAATCGCGAAGAAGTCAAATCCGTGCACGGATGGTGTATTTCTCTCCTCAATCCACCTATTTATGGCACGTTTTACGTCAATTAAACTCTCAAAACGAACACCCCGTAAAGATTTTTTCATCCTGGGAACAGATGAAAATCATTCGGTGGGAGATCCGGTGAATAAGGTTAATGCGGAAGCAATTCCTATCGTAAATCGTTCAAAACATTCTTTATTTTTTTTTTGCTCTGTGCAGTCTTGCATATCCTGTTGCCATAACGGACGCATATGCAATTCCAGGCCGTTTTGGATAATAAGTTCGAATAATATTCTGCGTTAATTGTAGTACCTTTCGCCAGATAATCCATAGTAATAATCCCTTCGCAATCCCAGAATACAGTAAGCATTACCTTTCCAACAGACGGAACTGCACACGCATTAAGTAGAGGCCCTCGTTCGGGTTTACGCCATTCTTTGGATTGACTTTTGGTATCGGGATTGAAATAAGGAGTCCACATTTCGTCAGTGGTTATTATCCGTTGCCAAAATTCATCACTGTAACGGACTAGCTGCACTTGAAGTTGACCACAAGTGTCAGACCCATTGAGTCAACAGCCAACAGCCTCGGCACCTAGCCTACTTACGCCCAAACACTCATGTAAGATTTCGTAAACTTGTCGTGTACCTATTCCTAGGCGTACACTAATTTGAGAAATAGTCTTTCGTCTGTCCTCTTTCAGTTGATTCTCGACGGCAGTAATGTTTCTTTCATTTACCGACATGCTCAGGCGACCACTGCGTGGATCGTCTTCTACTAATGTTCTACCACTTTTAACACGATCGATCCACCAATACATAGTACTTTTAGATTCTGCAGACTCACCAAACACTCTTTGCAGACGTTTAATAATTTCTGAAGTTTTCACACCCTCTTTCGACAAAAATAAAATTATTGCTCTTTAAGATTTAGCCGCGTCTTCCATGGTTACAGAAACAATGCTACGAAAATGCGTCTACATCGTTCGAACACTTGAATCAAACTGAACAATATTGCACTGGATAGCTGCATAAAAATGTCAAGACTTGTCTAATCACCAATATCATTGGATATAAGTTCTACGTAATTTAATTATAGCAAAATTCCCAGAACTTTGGAAACATCCCTCATATTATCATTATCTGACTTATATTTTGATTTCAAAAAGACAATTGAATAATCAAGATTCATACATCGAAATATACCGATTAAGATAGTTTTGTTTATTTTCTTAGGACAATTTTGTTGCAAAAATTCGATTTCTTTTTAAACTATCCGCTATCATTCCAACTTTTTAAAGTCAAATCCTTTAATTTAATTCATTCGTGCCTACTAATTACTTTTAAAACAGGTCCAACATAATACAGTTGCTTTGCCATAGCCATGTCTTCAAAGGAAAGGTTCACTTATGAAACAAAAACTTCAAACCAATTACTTTCTTTACAATAGCATTTTCAATATTTTCTCATGAAAACTATTAAAATTTAAAAAAATTCGAAATTGCATAGGTATTCTTAGTTCGCCATTTCCAAGTTCTTTGATAAAGATGTTAGTTCCGCATGACAGAGTATACCAGCGCCTCCCCAAAATTTGTTTAATATGTATTTATCAAAATTAGACCACTACATCAGAACTTGCAAACACTCGAAAAACAAAGCATTAGAGTGCATACTCACACGAAATCTGTATCCATTTTATTCATATTAGAAAATATTTCGCCATACCGACCACCTTAAAGGACTAATATATGTAACCGACTTATTAAAATTCATGAAGACAAACAAGTGTTTCGGTTCACGCAGTATATAATATGAGTCACATTTAGTATATATTTACCGAGAATATACATTTGGCAAAACCAACCATATGAAAAAACAATAAATAAGACAAACTCTCCATAAATTATAGTTCCACCAACAGCTTATTAAATATAAAAATAAATTATCATTCAAAAGCAATCGCGAAATAGTGGTTAGCACTTCATTCACTTTTGAGAAAAAATAAAAATATGTTTGCATATATATGTATACAATTTACAGCATGTAAATAAAACAACAACAAAATCAAACAATACATTTGCAAATTGACCAATTATACAACGGTCGGTGTTATTGATTATTGTAATTAGTTGGTTAGAAAAGGACAAAATTGATGCCTCACGTATAAAAAGGTGATAGTAGGCAAGGAGCAGAAAACAGTTGAAGACGGCGCTTGTGTGCATTTGGTAAAATTTTTGTTTCCTTCATGCTTTGGTGTTAGTGCAAAAATGTTCTTGAAAACTAGAATTTTTGGCCAGGAAACGTATGGAAAATTTAGAAAAAATTTCAGGAAAATTTTTCCAGTACTTTGCGGTAAGTTTTTTTCTTTGTATCAAAAAGAAATGTGTACGCATCAATTATGCGACACATCATTAATTTATTTCAAAAGCTAAAGTAGAAAGCAAAGCTGTCAAAAATACAAGTATTGGTTATTTCAACATTTTTAGTGGAAACAGAATACTGAAATAATTTTTATTAGATTTATCAGCTTTAGCCTTCACTTGCTACTTTAACACTTTTTGTACAAAGGTATTTTCATATTAAAATCTTTTTTATTTTCTCAATAATTGGTTCACTTAGAAAAAAGATTTTCTTCTTAAATTATTAATAGAAGTATATTAACACAAGCATCTTAGGTGTATATTTCGCAATTACTTAACTCATAATTACATATATTACGCAGGTACTATTCATACATGCTCAACGAGGTTTTCGTTTGAATTTTCATATTCATCTCCGAAAAGTGTATACTGAAATGTTGCAAAAAAAATAATCTAAAATCATTTGCAACTATAAGTTTTACTATCCGTCAATTATTTAACCATATTAGACCATTAAATTGCCTTAGAATTTTTCTTAATGCCTGCATGTTGAAAAATTTAAATACTAGCTTTTGTGCTATTAACATGATTAAAAATTAGCTTCTTGAAGTTCTATGATATCTAGGGATTACTAAACATTTAATCAATTTTAAACAATTTAAGTAGACTATTAATTACATGTGAAAAAGATCCCATACTTTTGCCATTTCTTTTAGAAAGCCTTAAGAAATTTAACTAATTTCATATAGAGGTAATACTCTCTTTCCTCCGACTTCTTAACAGTAATATTTACCATGCTTAATTTTATCCAATTTCCTAGTAACATAGTTAAGAAATCAATTACCAGTCGAAAAGCCAATTAGTAATAATATTCGTGAAATTTTCCCTGCTTAGTTTTACCTAATTTCTAAAGATGATAGTTAAGAAACCAATGATCAGTCAATAAAACAATTAACCATTAATAAATATGGTATGGTAATGTTGCTAAGCGGAATATATCTAGTGATTTTTTTTTTATACCTTTACATGCAAATTACATAGTCACAATATTTTTACTTTTGGGTAAAACAAGAATTTCAAAAGGTCGCAGGAAATTAGACGTAAATTATGTAATATATAATCTTGCTTGGAATCTTCCGCGATTATCGTCCAGAAAGAAGCTATGTCTTCTTTTTAAGTCCGGATCTGGATTCCATTTACTGGAGATTTCTTCTTCTGCTTCGGTTGCTAATTTCAGTACCACACTATAATAACAATAACATCAGAAACAGTAACAGAAGAAGAAGACGGGCAGAAGAAGATACCATAATCTCCGTTGCGAACTGTAGTTGGTTGTGATTTACCAGAAATGTTAGCTATTAAGAAAATTTTATTCTTTATTATACTATTTTTTATTAAATTTTTGATTGCGTCATTTTGACAACCTATATAGTACATACCTTACACAATTTTCTACTGAATCTTTGGGGTTACCAATTCTACTACTATTTAATTCAAGTTGTCGTGGCATCTTATTATTTACATTTGCTTTGGCTATTATTAATTTGTTATAATCGTTATTTTCACAATTATTGGACACGAAATAATAACACCAATGCTACTGACAAAATGAAAGTTTCTGTCACACAATAATGTTTCGCAACTGCCCTAATAATTACATCTTGCTTCTCTGATTTTCTTGATTTTAATTAATCTAGCCATTTCGCTGATTGGAAGTACTTCTATAATCCTTCTTGTACATTTCCAGTAACTTTATATTGGATATACTAATGCGTTAATTCCACTCTCTCAATTTCTTGTACTAAATCCGATTGGTGATGAAATCATATGACCCACGAAGCTCTAAAGAATATCCTAACGAAACCATTTCATAAAAGAAAGCTTCGATAACAATTTGATAGAGAGCATCTATTCCCCAGATTTATCTTTAACAGATTACCATTTCCTTAAATACCTGGACGTCTTCTTAAAGAAAAAGGAATTTCTTAATGAGGAATATGATAGAGGCCTCTGTCAAACATACATCAGATTAGATTTTTTAAAGCCATACATATGCCCTTCTATTAGCACAAGTGTGTCCAAGCAAAGGCAATTACTTTAAATAATAAAAATGCGCTTTATAAAAACTAAATAGTTTTATGCTCGACATAAAATATATTAATTAAGTAGTTTTCTACAACATCGAGGATGAAATAAGCCGAATATTTCGATCAAATAATTGTCTTTAATAGTGAGTTATGTTAATTAGCTAACGCAAAATTCTAGTACAATAAATTTCACTTCAATATCTGTTGATCATATAAATATTGCGATGGTACGCAAGATGATTCCTTCAAGCATCTCTAACCAATTGTGCAAAAGTAATCAGTATAAAGATCGCTTGAGTGTATGACAGCTAAAGTGCTTGCTAGATAACCTATAACTTAACACCAGCTGAAAAGAAAGATCACGACAACTGGTGGAAAGCACTTCTTACAATCTCGCTTGTAGGCTTCCGTAGTCGTTATCTATGATTACTTCTGGGATTTCGGCTTGGAAACGCGTCCTTGGCACTGCTTCCTCCTTGGCCGACGTTTTATCCATTGTTGCAAGGAACCCTGCTAATGCCCCAACTAAAAATGGATCAATGGATCCAAAAAAAAAGACACAATTAGCTAAACCAGTATTCCAAAATATATCTGATCCAATAAGAAAAAGTTGTTTACGAAAGGAGCAGTAACAGAATGGTAATCAATCGTTAATTTCTTCAGTATCACTGGGCATGTTACAGTTATAGCTCCGACTGATTATAGTACAGTTAATTCTGAATGGTACACTACGGCGTGCTTCTCACCTCTTGAACTATCTAAATGAGTAAAATCTTAAATTGATGAGTCATAGGTATTCATAAAGAAGGTATAAACCTACTTTATGAATGACTAGTGATAACACCAGTGACGTATGCGTTGAGGGAGGCGGCTCCCAAACCATCTGATTAGCGAAAGCTTAAGGTCAGTACAATATGAATCTTCCCCGGGCTTAAATCCTGAATATGCTACTGGTTATCAGACCTTTTATTTATTTTTGGACTCTCTTTTTTCTTCGTCTGTCGACGACCTCTACTATCCCTCTCTCTCTCTCTTTTTCTTTCTCTGTCGATGACTATTAGCTCTTCCTCATTTTAGTTTTTATATTTGCAGTGTACAATACCTATTGTGTAAATTCGAGCGCACAGCAATATAAAATAAACGCAAAAAAGCTATTACTAAGATTAGTCACATAGCTCGTTCTTCTTAATTTATTTTCCAAAAGCATTTTCAATAATATTTTCTGCGTTTCAAATTAAAATGCATGAAAATGTATAATGAAATCTCTCATTTGATTTCCAAAACTCCATTTACAATTTAAAATAGAATTTAAAATATTTTCGTTGTAAGCAGATGTATTTTACGAAATATTGTGTATTTGAAATAAAAAGACAACGTATTTAAAATGGAAAGTTGTAATCGTACATCAAGCCAAAATATTTTCCCAAATTCCCTCTCATAAACGAGAAAAAAAAGGAC
Organism: Melolontha melolontha; assembly: GCA_935421215.2. Lineage (NCBI taxonomy): Eukaryota > Metazoa > Arthropoda > Insecta > Coleoptera > Scarabaeidae > Melolontha > Melolontha melolontha. The sequence continues at coordinate 90,341,968 of OW285242.1, read as the reverse complement.
CAAGATATTTAAAAAATTTTCGTAACGCCACTGTATGATCGACTATATTATAAAAACTATCAGAGAGGATATCTTAAAGTTGACCCACAATGACAAAAAGAATGGTTTTGTTGTTGTCGATCTCGCTTTAAATTTCGTCTGGTTATCTATCGTTACGTATGTTCGATACGATTTACATTTATGTCTTCAATTAAAGATAGATTGTTACCAAAATAGGACGTTAAATGCCCGTAGAGCACACACCTTTAATACATCATCTTCAAAAATTCACACAAATTTTTAACAGCTGACTTTCGTACCAGGTTATCGAACCCTAAGCGTACAAAACTTACACACAAAACTTATACACAATGTTATCTTCTAGCGTTTTTATAAACATAAAAATTTCAGCCTGTAAATTTAATAGCGGCATTCTGAATCGATATTAATATTTTGTTTCTTACTTTTCGTAACAAAAAAAAGCATTCACGTAATACACATGAAATGATGTCAGTTCTAAATGTCCACTAATTTTTTTAGTATAATGTTTAAAACGGATTTGTAAATTAATATAACGCACATTTTAATTTTTAATAATTCACTTGAATGTATAAGCAGCTGATTTTGTACAAGGTTATTGACCTTAGCATACAACAATGTTATAGTTATAACATCGACAGCTGTTACCTATACAAACATACGCTATAGCGTATGTACGTGTGAGGTATTTATTATTTATACACATTCTGAATATTTTGATTCATAGGCGTCACGTAATATAATTCTCGGGTGTTTTTAATTTCAGGGCTCGCGTCGTAATTGACTCACGATATTTTAAATTTATATTTTTCTATTTTTCATACGTTGTCTTTCTTTTTCAAGGACACCTGTATGCTATAGCTGAATTATTACGTAAATGCTTATCGCTTGGTTACTAAAGAGAACAGCGTTTGCATATTTACTCGATTCTTAAATGTCAATTATTTAACTAAATAATTTGAAACATACATGAGTGGGTAAAACCACACCAATTTGTATAATTCAAAAGTATTTTTAATAATATAAAATATTATATATATATATATATATATATATATATATATATATATATATATAATATATTATAATATTTTATATTATTAAAAATACTTTTATCTAATTTTGACACATAAAGTGACACTTTTCAAAACTGTATAACGTTAGGAAACGGTTTACTTTTCGTAACTAGTTACGAAAAGTAAAATATTTCGTAACTAGTGTTGAAAAGTTCTTTTCATCACAAGTTACGAAATATTTTGAAAAAATCTTTTCATCTCAAGTTAATAAAGGGGAACGTTAAATGACACAAACTGGTTAAATTTTTATTTTATGCATTATAAACATTTATGACACAATGTGAACAATTGGTGAGGTTAATTCCTGCACACGTAGAATTCATGGCAGGTACTCTGATGTTATGATGCAAAACGGAATGTGTATTTGAGCTTGATTCACCAAGAATATCATTGGCAATACTTTTCTTATTTTCTATAGAATTCTCTACATAGCCCTCAGCTACAGTATTGGACTTCCAGCCTCCATGTCGTTTAACCTTAAAAATATCCGCACCAGAATCTGCCAAAAAGGTAGCCGATGACCTTCTGAAGCAGTGTCCGGTAAATAAGAAGGGATTTGGTAGTTTCAAAAACTGAGCAATTCTTTTCGGTAGATTACCGATTGTATTAATGCCAACTGGCTGTGCCCCGCATTTACCATTATTATATTTGACGAAAAACCTATCGTGATTAACGTTTTGTGGACGCAAAGAAATATATTTTCTAATAAGATCAAGAAAATTTTGCCCTTCAATATTTCCTTCTGTGATCACAAACTCGCGCGTTACTTTTGTCTTTGTATTAGGGATTTTTATTACAAAATGAGAAAACTCGTCTAAAATATCCCCCACACGTAGAAAAGTTACCTCACTTTTTCGACAAGCACCAGCTATTCCAACGATCAATGCGACCTTTGTCATTAAATATGTTTTATCCTCAGCTTCTGTCATAAACCGGGAGACGTTTTCCTTTTACAAAATATTAGACTTTTTTGCATGGTATCCCTCTGACTGCCTCTTTAGAAATGCATGTAAACTGGCATATTTTGCAATATCAATATTCTTCTTCAAAGACAATTCACTTCGTAACATGGAATAAAGAGTCCAGAGTGTTGAAGCTTTTTGATTCTTTCTTCCCTCGAAATAGGCTAATAAAACCTTCTCATTAACACATTTAATTTTTTTGTCTTTAACCCACTTCCCAAATTTTTCATAAGCCAAATCGTACTGGGCTTTCGACTTTTGTGGAATCACAGTCGATAATGCACTTTGTGCAGCCTCTTCTATATCGCTTGGTAGTCCACCTGAATCTGAATCCGACATTTTTACTCGTACAATGCACCGAAATATTTAGCTAATAAAAGTAAATACTTATACTTAAATTAACAAACACCTGTCAAGTCAAATTAATTATTATCAATAGCATGAAAACTGTCACTAATTATTTAATACGACTTATGAGTCTTATGACGTTTAATGTCAGATCAACTGGAAAATTATAAATCTATGTTTTGGTCAAAATTAGATAAAATCTTGTATGAAACACGTTATGAAAAGTTATTTTGTGTAACTCATGTCATTTTGCAGGATCTTGCTCGCTACGCTCGCTCGTCCTGCAAACATTCCATTTCGTTACACAAAATAACCCATTTCATAACTGGTTACATAAATAGCTATTGTATGGCAATTATTTCATTTTAACTTAGTTTATTTCTATACTTCATATATATACTTACTTATGTATATACTTATATACTTATATACTTACGTATATACTTATATATATACTTGTTTATGATTTTTACAAGAAATACTGTTAACTCTACGTGTTTCTACAACAGTTACTTTCAACTTTCGACTACTTCTTTAAAATAGTTCTAGGGTTTATCTAAATTACTTTTTTCTCTTGTGTCTTGATAGCGTAATAATTATATCCAGAAAAAAAGTTTGAAGTAACTGATAAAATAAATAAATAAATGTCTTGACATAACAACCTAACTCACCGCAATGTAAAACAGAACTAATTGCAACAGTATTTATGTGTAAATATATATATTTACACATATTTATTTCATACTATTATGTATGAAATAAATAAAATAGGTAAACCAAAAGCCATAAATAATATTATTGTAAGGACATTTATGGAAAAAATAATAAATTAAGAGACACAGTCAAACAATGAGGCATTTATTAATATTGCTAATATGTATATAGATATGAACACTATCAATTAATATTGCAGTATATTGAACGATTGTTTTTCAAGAACGAGCACATACAATACTGTAGAACTAACCGCGATTACAACCAAATCCCAGTACATATAATTATTTATCAAATAAAGTATTTAACGAACGCAATTCGCTGTTCACAAACGAGAAAACGAAAACATAATTAAGGTGATACGTAAATCATATGAAAAACTTATTATCCTTGAAAGACATGTTAATATGGCAAAGTCTGAAAAGAAAAAAATTAACTAACGAAAACTTTTATCTACTTTGACACACTTCGTTTTAAACTAACATTTTCCGACAATTGTCTGAACAAAACACTAAATATTTAATCGAAAATCGTTGGCTTCTAAATTCCAAACTTTATTCACCCGAGACAGCTTTAAAAAGAAAATGATATAAAATTTCGAGGAGTGGTTGCTGCATTTATACCTTTCAGAAACACTTGGTTTCTTCTTTGTATGAGCACTAAAAGTAATGTTGCTATTTCCTTCAGGTACAGTAATCCGTTGCGCTCTCCATTGACTCAATATTTTGCTTAATTATCGTTGATTATCACATATATTTTGAAGTACTTCGGCTAAGACTACTGCAGTGTACCATTCAAAATTGACCAACCCATAATCATCGAGGGCTATAGTTGCAACATGCCCAGAGATGCCAAAAAATAATCCCTTTGGCATCTTTTGCTACGTTCAACTTTGATTCTAGCTTATCCATTTTAGAAAATCCAACCAACCGATTGATGCTTTTGTGACGTCATATGTGTAGATCCAACCCGCATCTTATAAGGTTACAAGCCAGGTAAGAGGACCGGGATACTGGTTTTCCGCTAATTGACAGGACCTATGTTTTCAGTTTCTGTTGCTTATGGGATATTCAGAAAAAAAACACATCCCAAGGTTACTTGATTCCAGTGAACAATAACACAATAAGTTTCTTTTATATCATTATACCTACATTTCAAATTTCAAAAACATTTTTGTCGTTTTAATCCATTCTGAAAATGTAAAAAATTACCTCTCGAAAATTATCGTTATTAACACATTCTTTTTCTAAAAAAAATCACCCTCAAATAACATTTTTTTCTTTGAAAATAATTCATTTTTAAATATTTCTAGCTACTGACACTAATGCATAGCATGATCTTTTTACAGGAAAAGATTCGAAACTATAATCGAAGTTTTTATTTATTTTTACACACAAGTATTATAACACAGAAAACAAAGGTGTTAAATAAGTAATGCTGCTAAAAATCTGAATAAAATAATAGCAAACCATACAAAAGCGTCCATTCACAAGCGTATGCAGAAATTTAGCAAGAATTGGAACAACATATGCTCACATATATATTAATAGCACAAATTTCAAAGTTGCTGGAGTGACACGTGAGCATAGACAATCAGTTCCTAAATATCACCTTTTTCCCTGCAAAACCAATATTCTTCTAACTAAAGTATCTTGTTCAACATGTCATGGTTTATAGTACCATGTACCTTGTACGAGATTGTGCAAGTAACTGTATAATTCGGGTTCTATTTTGTGTTGCCCAAACCATAGGATTTTTTCTGTGATCCAGGGTTTCACAGTCCATAGTGTATGCTACGCTGTTTAAAGTTCCTTATTATATGCAACCCAATACAATGTAAGTGTTCCTTTACTAATATGTGGCAAAATATAAAACCTTCAATTCTTGGTGCTAGTTTCTGCTCAGGAGCAGCAGTTCAGCAGCTTTTTCTGGCACAAACTCCCTATAAATCTCCTTCAATGCTTTTATTTGGGTGCATTTGGCCAGTATGCTTAATATCCTTTGGATCCAATCTGTCATATGACGTCGGGTCAGATTTTTAGTATATCACTCGTTTAATAAGGAATTTAATATCACAACTTTTCAAACACTATTCTTCCAAACTTCTAAACGTCATTTTTGCAATTCATTACTTTCATGAAACTCACAAATAATGAAATAAAACGTCGTATGGCCTACTGATTAGGCTTAGCATTAACAAAACAGCTCTTAATTCTCTTATACATTATCTAAAATTGATAGCAATTTCAATTAATAAATTAACAAAATGCAAAAATTTCATAAAAATAGGTAAAGTCTGTCTTTAGTTCTAATGAAAGACAAAACAGAAAAGTAATAAACATTATAATAGATATTAATCAAACAAATTTAATAATTTAGCTTATTAAAGATTAGATAACGTACTCACATCATTATCTTAATCATTTTCATTTAAATTAATACTCTTCAGTTCAATTTCCAAACATAAATCAGGCAACACAAAAATGCAGTGTTATACAGAATCCTTGATAATATGTGTATATACACATTTACTATTTAACCTTTTCATAATTTACTTAAACCTAAATATTTTAATGTTGTATTTAATATGTTATCACCAGAGCGAGGACATAATACAAACAACCTCCAGCAGCTCAATAACATAGTGCATGTCTTTTACAAACCAATAACGTTGCAAACAAAAACTGTTCGACTGCACTGGTTGTGAGATGAAGAAAATCAGTAAACAGACCTACATACGAGTATGTACAGAATATACCAAGATTAAATTTTAGATACTAATTATGATTAAATGTTTGTATTGTGTACATGTATTTCTCCTTCCAATTTTTTATTGTTTTTATTATAAATTGGTGTTTGTTCTGTTTGTATATTTTTCTTGATATTTTATAAACAAATGCCAACTAACATTATGCAACACTGAATTTTTTTTTCTGTTTTTTATGAAAATTTTTTCAATGAGTTAGTATGTGTTTTAATTTCGTAAATGTTCTCGCTACGTTACAACTTATCAACGGTGCGTAAGTAAATTTATTTTGTTTTTTATTCATGTCAGAAGTTTTTCATATACGCAAATACGTTACTAGCAAGGAAGTTCAGTAACCCACATACTTCAATTTTGTTTAAATTTGTAGGAATTGTACACAGGTTAAAATTATATTACACCTAATAGGCTACTTCTCTTGAAAATGAGCATTTCTTAAAATTTTTACTATAACTTTTAAATAGATAGAAGAGATTGAAAGTTGTTTCAAAAACATGTATGTATAATCCATCTTCATGTACCGTTTACGATGTTGAAGTCGACAAAACTTCTTCTACTTTTTTTTATCTTATGCCAACGTTTCCACAGTTCTCCAGTTCTTGTTTTTTCTTTCAATACTTTCACCATTTCTGCATTGCGTTTTCCATTATTTGCTTGCTTTTTTCCTTTTCCAACTAGTATAACTTCTATCTCGTTTATGTTAATTTCCGTACTATGATTTTCTAATTCTTTTCATATATTTAGATTTTTCTGCAAGTTTTTCTCGTTATCAATTAGTATAACGAGGTCGTCCACATACAACAAATCTCAGTGATGTACACATACTGCAAACGTCTTATTCCTACCATAGCGCCCCTCGATTTTTCCCGACAGTTTTTTTTACAATTTCATCTATGAGTCTAATGAATAGCAACGGACTCAGGACCCCTCTCTCTCTAGTCGATATAACTAGAATATTGACCTTATAAAGAATGCTAGAATAAATAACATAGCTAATCATTATCAACACTATTTAAAAGATGTGAAACAATCTCTATTCCGAATCAACAAATTTTCGTTTAAAAATTACATTCTCCTTCAAAGTGCTTAAAATTAATTAAAGTTGCTTTGTTTATTGCAATTATTTCACTATCTCTAAGAGACATTTAAATAACAGTAAAGAATCTAAACAACTACAAATTACGGATCTAATACGTCACAACATACATTAGAAACATCTAACAGGCTTTCAAAATTTAAAGTGTTATTTCTTTTTCAGGTTGCTTAATACCGGTATCCTTCGGCATGATGTTAGGATGGCCTTCATTAGCCTATCCGTATTTACTCCAATGGGACGTTTCGCCCATTCAGATCAATTTGGATCAAACTTCCCTAATTGCTGGATTCCTTATGGAAGGTAACAGCATAGGAGCGCTGTTTTCAACGTCAAAGTTCCTAAGCAGTAAAGTTGCCATCTTCTTTTGCTGTTGTCTACAATTCTTCGGTTGGTTGGTTATGTTCGGAGCCAATGACATATTTGGCCTTTTAATTGGCAGATCAACAGTTGGATTTGCTAATGGATATGGAACCGGACAGCTGAAAAGATATATCAAAGAAACATGTGAACCAGAACTAGCTCAAAGTCTTATGCATTATATTCCTGTTGGAATAAATGTTGGTATTATTCTTATATACAGTGTAGGTGCGTTCATTCCGTACAGGACAATGGCTATATTTAGCATGATCATACCTATAATAGCTATATTCACATTTGGACTAACTCCTAAAAAGTCGTTAACAATAAAAAGAGCGAGCATAGCTAAGAATATACTACAGAACACCGTTACCTTAGATATATCTAAGATAGAAGAGTGTTTAAATAAAACCAAAGCAGACGAATCTGAAGAAAAACAAGTTAATATAATTCAATGTCTTAAAGATACACGTATTAGAAATGCATTAACATTAATCTTTCTGATCGTATTCGCACAACAATATACCGGTGGTCCAGCTAACATAGTTTACTCTCAAATGATTTTCGTATCAACCGGTAATCCGCATCCCAAAATATGCAGCATCATATACGCCATATTCTTCCTGTTCACCACCATAATATCTCTAAGATTCGTCAGAAATTTTCCCAGGAAAGCCAATCTACTACTGAGTTCTGGAATGTGTTTCTTCATCTTGTCATTGATGTCTTTATATTTTCACTTGAGACACGATCTCCTAAACATGAGCGAATACCTTTCGTTTGTGCCGCTTTTTATCTTATTTATATTCAACGCTTTTCACACTTTTGGCCTGGCGACTGTACCTTTTTATATAATAATGGAGAAGGTACCTAAACGAGCACGAAATGTTGCTAATAAATTTCTAGTCATCAATTTTTCGATGGGGGCTGTAATTTCAACAAAAATATTCCAAGTTTTATTCGGGGTGTTTGACATGTGTATAGCTTATGCATTTTTCGCGGCCGTAGCTTTAGGGACATTTATTCTGTTGATCATTTTCATGAAACAATACGATGTGGAAGACGAAAAAAGTGAGAATGTTGTGAAACCAGTACAGAAAGTAGACGAAATCGAAACTATAACTCGTCTATGATTATATTCCGCTAATCCAGAATTTGTAATAATATAAAAATTTTTAATTTATATAATATAAAACCAAATTCAGTATTTCGTTATTTACTTATCTCTGTAATTTTTAGATAATGTACGAACAAAAGCAAATGGACAAACAAAATTTATTTTAATAATTTAAGGAATATATTTTCAATATTTTTTAAATATGAGAAAAAAAACAAGAATGAGCACTTATTCCTCAGTTATTCCTAATTATACTTATAATAATAGGAATTTTGTTTTAAATATGCAAAATTTGTAAAAGTGAAAGCAATTCCAAAACCTGGAATAGGCTTCTTCCTCCTTAGTTTGGTTTAAGCATTGCTTAATATTCATAGAACGCTCCATCAGTACTCCATCTAATTGTGTGATTATAGAATATTTAGACATTTAAGGAGTAGTGTACAAATCGATATTTGTACACTACATTTGTATACTACAAGCCCGATGGGCTTGTAGTATTATTAGTATGTATGTAAATAACACTTAGATAAGTAGCAAAATATCGATAGACCCTAAAGGAAAGTATGGATCGAAGGTCAAGTCCGATTTCTAAATGAACTCAGAGGAACATAATCTTTCAAGGATGAAACGCATTTCAACAGATCATTAGAAACATGCTCAGAAAATACTACTATCAATTGACGGTATAGATTTATTCGCCTTTAGCACTATTGTTGCCCAAGTTGCTACGAGTTACTGAAGCGTCATGGTTACAGTTGAGATGTGTCAGATATTGCATATCACAGCAACCATGATGACGTGTAACCTCTACACAATGTCTGGCAAATCCTTCTGTCTCAGCAACTCAACCATAGATAGATAGATTACTTAAGGAAACTGTAAATCCTAGTCAACTGCGATCTTTCTAGATCTATTGTAGTTCTCATATCCCGCTAGAGTACTTTCTTTAGCCCTACACTTTAATTGAGCTTAGCAGCTTCGAGAGAGGTTCTTTTAAGTATAGTTCCGCTTTAGGATATGGATCTCCCATTTACAGGAACCGCGTTTTTTCTAATCTTCGCATTGACATAGTACATTAATTGTGGTTTTCTTATCCTCTTGGCAGAATCTACATACCGTTTCGTCTGTCAGCACATATTTTTCAGATATTTGTTGAGCTTACAATAACCCGTTAATAGATCTACTGTCGTCTTGACAAACATTCTGTCTCTATTTAGTGGGTCCATCGTAAACTTTCTCTAAACAACCTAAACACAGGTCAAAACCTGTGGAGTTCTTCCACGTTTCCCTGTACCTATTTTCAGCCCACTTTTTCATGACTCTTTTAATCATTATTTTTGTAATGCCAAAGGAGGGCCCCGGTTCTATGAAGGTTGTGAGTAAATTGACTAGCCCTCTCATTAGATCTATGGCCTTGGGAACCAGACCAATGTCACTTCCTTGTGATCACTGGGCCCGTTTAGTCCACACACAATCCCATACTTGTTTAGATTTACCTTACATTGAAACCAGTGCCTTTAATATTGCTTGACTATAGCTTATTTGGAACATCGTCCTTTCTTCTTGACCCCATATATTCCGGCTCTAATACATTTTTTCTGTTTTAAACCAAATAGATTCCGCATGACTGGCTAAGCCTGTCTCCCAATCCTTCTTATATGATATGACTATTTTATATTTCTTATCAAAGTTGAATTAAACCATAAACATGACGCTCCACTAACACGAAACAACTCTCATATAACCCTGTCCTAAACAAAACAGACGAATTTCAGTATAGCGTCAACAACAATAGCAGCAGTATTATCTTGCAAGCGGACGAAACGTCAGCGGTTCCAGTCCGGATCCCTAGAAGAAATCACTTACCTAACTATAACGTAGACTATCAACTGTACTCCATTTGTATTTATCCATCTGAATATTTCATAAACTCATTCATTAAATGCTTCTTGCTCCGACGATTAGCTTGTAATTAATCGTTTTGATATCTATTATAATGAATTATTAATGTCTTTATTAAAATTTAAAATATTTTGATGGGAATATTTTAATGACAATATTTTATTTATTATCATATAATAATAGATTAAATACAAACTACCAATTCAAAAGAAACACTAAATAACTTGTAATGTTCTAAACAGAGAACGTGCATGCAGGTAAAGTAGATATATATACTTTAATACCATCAAAGCTTTGCGTGCCAAGAATTTTTTAATACAGTTTTTGTCTATTTACTTTAGTTCCGCACTTTATCATCTAATCGGACAAGTGTGTTTCGATAAAATTTTTACTCGACATTTTTAAGAAACATAATAACATCACATGCAAACATTAAATTAATTAAATAATTAATAATTTTAAGTCACGAGCGCTATATTTCCCAACGATCGTTTTTTTTTTTGTTGTGAATATAAACCGCCTGTTTCACTTTCAAATAACGAAAGTAAAAAATTATACAAGAATGGAGTATAGCCCTCCATTCCTGTTGAACGTGAAACTGGTGGTATTTGTTGTTGTTATTAGATTATTTAGGTTCTGACTGTGCCTTACCAAAGAAATATATTATGTAGTTTTAGATTTTACAAAACGAAAACGTTATTTGTATATTTGTACATACGAAAATATTGAATAAAGAAATTTAAAATTTAGAATTTGTTGTTTTTATTCACCTTTCTATGTGCATTATTGAGATCTTTATTGCATTGATTCATTATATTATAACTTATATAAATTTTCACTAGTTCTTGGTGAGTTTAGCTACATTTTTTCATACTTACAAATAGTCGAACATAACTGTTAGAAATTCATTTGTCTTTTTATAGTTATTTTACCCATTTATTTATTTTGTATCTTTATATAAATTAAAACAACCTTAGCTATATTAGAGATAATCTCAGATACAATTCATAACAATTACGTAATTGTTAGTCTTCAGGGTTAGACACCAATAAGTTCATCTATTTGAGCACAATGCTCAGTACTAGCTCCAATAGGTCTCTCGATTCCATCTGTTAGTCCTGTGTGCTCGATAAAAGCCGCTATCCTCCTCAGGGAAAGCTTGAGAATCCTCGTAGGATTCAAAAGATATTTACCCAAATGTTTCTGTCTGAGCTCTGCATACAGCCCTCCTAGTAGTGTCTTAGTATGGAGTTAACCTTCCGTTGACCTCCAGTCTTGTTTCGGAATCCTTAACGATTTCACATACAGGTTCTGATCCTATGAAGTTCTCCTTTGAGCCCACTTTGGCCAGTTCATCGGCCATCCCACTATCTTTAATCTCTACATGTCTTGACACCCATTTCAGTGACACAGTATTATCTTGTGTTAGTCCGTTGATGACTTGCCTACAATGTTTAATCAGTTTCAACCTAATAATTGGGTTCATAATAACCTTAATAGTTGCCTGACTATCAGCCATTATGTTAATACTTCTATTTGCACAGCTGTCTTCCCGAATTCCCTACCACAGGCTACGATTTCAAACAAGTCATCCTTGAAAACCGTCGTATATCGCCCCAGTGATATCTTCCCTTTAGGGCATACTCCACAGATTCTTGCACCATTATTGGATTGCTGAGACCAGCTCCTCCAGTGGTATCTGTATGGCCCCAACTATATTATTAGGATACCATAAATCATTAGCCTTCAGCCTCAGGATATCAGTCATGATCTCGGTTTTCACGAGTTGTTTCAGCGGAGGCAATGGCATCTATGAAGGCGGTTCCTGTGTTGCTCCTGCGATTCTCAACGAAACCTGCCGCTGGAGTATTGTTAGGAGTCCCACTGCCGATGTCGGCTTAGTCCTTTTCCACCAGACAACTGTTTCATTAATCATTGGTCTCACTGCCATTGTGTACAGCCAACGTACCACTCTTGGTTTTAATCCACAGGTCTTGTCAACACCTCTTCTACATAGCCAAAAGAGCTGTGTTGTCCTATCTGTCACTGGCGTTACACCACTCAATCCGAGCAGCACGATGTCGAGGTGTCAGTGGGAGTTCGTCTATACGAACGAAGCCCAAAAGCACGTATTCTGCGATATATCATTGCCATTGAAACGCACTGTGTGGGATGTGATTGGTACTCGACTGGGTAATTTACGCCAGCCACCAACCTTGACCTTCATCATCGAATTCTAGAAGACTGGGGTGACATTCCACACCATAAATCATTTAATTTCAAACATGCCTCGAAGTGTTATCGAATGCATAAGAAACAGCGGCGAACCCACTCTTTATTAAATAACAGTTTTTTTTTTCATATTTTATCTTAAAAATGTAATCATTTCTTAAGTGTAATTAAACAAACATTAAGTTTAAATTTTATTCAAATGGATCAATTCCTAATGTGGGTGTTCGAATTTTTTTGAAAGTCAGTATGTGTAGCATTTTTTAGAAATACCTAACGCACAGCGGAACTATAAATGTTTAACTTCAGGACCATTATCATTACTAATTACCTTGTTAAAAAGTCGCCATTATTTATTTAAAACGGGTACAGAAACTTATTTTTATTTCATAAATAAGACATAATCCGCGTATATATAATTAGATTAGTATTTGTAACTAACAGACACAATAAATTCATGTATTCATAAAATAAATTATTACCGAGTTGCTACTTCGTCATTTATGAATCAGTTTTCATGAAATATAAACACATACAATAGTTAGCTTGGATTTTATTATATTAATTTGGGATTACACAACATAGTTGTATAATTCGTATCGAAAGTATACAAAATTTACTTATACACTGAACCCCTCAAAAAAAAAGAAAGAAAAGAAGGAGGGAAATATTCATTGATTTGAATAAATCCAAATGAATAATACGAATTACCAAAAAAAAAGAATAGACCCACACCTTTCGCCGGCGCGCTGTAGCGACCAGATTTGGTAGATATATAACAAATAAAAATTATTTATTGCTTTCAATGGTTCTGATATATTGACCGCGATTATCTGTGCTCCATTTACTAGGCCGACATTCATCAAAATGTCCGTTTCTCCTAATACATAGATAGGCATCTGAACGAATTATATTTTGAAACGCATGAAATTATTAATAAATACATGTAAATTGTATGTATGTGTATATGGTAAGGAAAATCGATATCTAAATCGATTTTTATTTGTAATCGGTCTGTTTGAACGTTAGGCGATTTGATATACAAAGTCTTCAATAAAGTAATTGTGTGAGTACTGGGGTTAGAAACAAGTTCTAACCTGCAAAGAGTATTTTCGAGTATCTCGTTTTAGCATGCAAAGTTTAACTTTCCTGCGTGTAACAGTGTCATTTATTATATGTTCGTTTCCTGAGATGCGTAACAATCAACGATAGAATTTTTGACGCTGGAAGGTTGTGCCCCATTGAAATTTACAAGCATTTGAAAGTTGCTTATCACAACGATTGTATGGTTGTGAAGAATGTTCGCCAGAGGGTTCAACGTGCAAAACTCTATCATAAACACAAAATAAAAATATTTGACGAAAAGCAATCACGTCGACCAGTATCAGTAACGCATGAGAAGAATCAAAGATGAGAGTATAAGTAAATGCACTGCCTTAAGAAAAACTGCCGGATTACGCAAAAACAAATTCCTCGGCAATTAGGCATTTGTCAAGAATGATTCCAATAGTTCGTCGTTGAATTACTGAAAAATTTGCGTCAGATGGATCCCGCGACAATTAATAGATGTCATAAAGAAAAAAAGTAAAAACATTTGCCAAGAACTTTTTAGCCAGTACCGACGTGAAGGAGATGATTCTCAAATAAACATAACCGCCGAGGACGAATCTTGGATTCATCATTATGACCCCGACAACAAGCGGCGGTCAATGGAATATCGTCTCGATTCTCCACGTCTACGAAGATTCAAAAGAATTTCATCAGCGCAGAAAGTCATGCTCTCCATGTTCTGGAATGCATAACTAATATCTGCTGAAGGGATCAACAATTAAATTCAATGAGATACTACAAAACTTTACGACTAAAAAATAATCGTGTCCATAGAGTAAGGTCAGAAAGAACAAATCTTTTCTTGCACCGCGACAACGCCAGAACCGCATTGCAGCAACGAAACGATAAAGACAGTGACGAGCCTGAAATTCACGGTGGTTTCGCATCCTCCTTGCCGACTTAGACCTTTAGATTTGTGGTAGTTCCCAAAGTTGAAGGAGGTATTAAAAGGCCAACAATTTTCATCATATACTGAAACTCCACCTGCTGTTCGCAATTCGATCAACAGTAAACAAGAAAATTTTTTAATGAAGGGAATGAATAAATAAATTCAGCGTTTGGAGAAATGTGATTATGTGGAAAAATAATTACGTACATTGGTAGTACAGTAATTTTACTTCATTTTGAGACTGGTTGCATTATTTTGTCTTTCCCACATTCTTATTTTAGAGTTGGAAACCTTATACATATATCAATCCGCCCTCGTATTTGCTTAACGATGTTCTATTAAGTATTACATATTAGCCGTTAAAACTGTAAAATAAAATAAGAGTATGTTACACATTTATAAAAAGGAATATAGCCAATTTATAACTTGGTGTAATGAAAATAACATCGTGACTATTACACAAAACATTATGATTGCCTATATTGACAAAGAAAGTAAAATAAAAAAGGCATCTTCCTTGTAGTCCAAATATTCGATGTAAAAATGTTGTTTGAATATTTCTAAAAATAAAGATATATAAAAATTTTCTAAACTAATAGCATATTTAAAAAGATTGTCTGAAGGCTATGAGCCTAAGAAATCGAAGATTTCAGAAATAGAGCACATTAACCGATTTATAATAGAAGCCGATGATAAAACATATTTAGCGATTAAAGTTAGTAATAAAATAGTTATTTACGATACAAGTGTTAAAAGTGCGATTTTATTTCACGGGTAAAAGTTTAAATTTACGAGTGAAATAGTGAAACGAGTGAAAATTTTCTTGTGTAATTATCTGCAAACAACTCATTTTTCTATTCAACTGTACGAGTCAACTTTACCTGGTAATGAAGCATTATTATTGGCATATGTTCGATTTGTTATGGACGAAGAAATTCATGAAGAGCTACTATTCGCGAAAACTTTGGAGACGGACACTAAAGGTGAATCAATATTTAATGAATTTAAGGAAAAATCGATTCCATTCACAAACGTTATTTCAGTGGCAACAGATGGAGCTCCTGCCATGGCAGGGCGATGTCGTGGGTTTATAAGCCATCTTAAAAGAATTATACCAGAGGTAACTGCAATTCACTGTGTCATCCACCGACAACACCTAGTAGCGAAAAATTTAAGTGCTAAATTGCACCAATCGCTTCAATTTGTGATTAATACAGTTAACAAAATAAGAAGCAATGCATTGAATACGCGTTTATTTGCACAATTGTGCGATGAAAATGATGAAGACTTCCAACGATTGCTCTTACATACCGAAGTACGCTGGTTGTCGAAAGGTGCATGTTTAACAAGATTTTTCTCACTTTTTGAATCAGTTTTAAAGTTTCTGGAAAGTAAAGGTCCAGATTTAAAAGAAAACCTGATCAATTTGAAAGCAAACAGATTTGTTCAAAAAATTTAATGACATTAACTTACAATTACAAGGGGACAGCCTCAATTTAATAAAAACAAAGGGTGTAATTTCAGCTTTTCTTGGAAAATTGAAATTTATGAAGCATAAATATTAGTCGCCGCGAATTTTCCCAGTTTTCAAACTTGTCACAGGTAGAATGCCTTGATGAGGATATTCACACATACGTTCAATATTTAATTGCCCTGCATGATGACTTTAAAATCAGATTTGAAGATATTCTGACGATGGAAATACCACCATGGATCATAAATCCACTTGATGAAACGGAAGTGGAGAATGTGATATTACAAGAGGAGCTACTCGAGCTTAGCACTAATGAGGAACTGAAGGTGAAATTTAAAAGAAGGTATCAAACATTTTGGCTGCAGGCAGAAATACCCGAAAAATATCCTGGACTGTGGGGAATTGCTAGAAAGATTTTGATAGCATTTCCCTCGTCATATCTTGTCGAGAAAAGTTTTAGTGTCGTTACAAACCTTTTAACAAAAAAAAACAGCAGATTGAATATCACAGAACGGGGAGATTTGCGGTTATTCCTAATAAAACTGAAGCCAAATATTGATAATTTGCTGTCAATCCATCAAGTACATCCCTCCCACTAAAATTATGACTATTTTGTGATTGTCATTGTAGAAGTTACGTTACGTTATTAATATTTAATTTTAATTATATTACGACTGTTATCATATTACAATGTAATATGATAACAATAATAATTAATAGTGTAATAATTACATATTTGAATAAATACAACACAAGGAAATATACTATTTTTATTTTTATTTTTACCACTCCGAATGGGGTGTTTTCTAAATAAAATATGTGAGAATTGATTGGTTTCTTGTGCTGTGAGTAGATGTCAAAGGAGTAAAGTTGGATGGAATCACTTTTTTGATTGGGTAACTTTACTTTTTTGACATCCACTCACAGCACAATCAATTAATTAATTAACCAATAACTCAGCCGCAACGCAAATTTCCATAGTTAGATCTAATCTTCACATTTTTTGTCGAGTTTTGGGAATATGGTAGAAATGTGGCTGCAGGGGGTCCACCGGAACCAGGAAAACTTTCAAAGTGGTCTATGAGAGAAAAAAGTTTGGGAGCCTCTGCTTTAGACGATCCAGTGTAACACATTTGGCTAATAGTAGAGGAGATTTAATTACAATTAATCGCCATGGAGGATGGAAATCTTCCGATGTGGCTGAAGGTTACATTGATAATTCCATCAAGAAAAAATTAGACGTTGCTGGAATACTATCTAACACTGCACCTAATACGTCTACTAAGATCACAGAGAATCCATAAACTTCTAATTCAATGGACAGTGATTTATTAGTTAATGTGAATCAGCAGAAGAAAAAATTAGAGTGCGGCAAAGTAATACATTACGATACTGTGTAACCAAGCAACGGGGTATCGTAATTAGCACTTTACGACACCGAAATAGAAAAAGTTATATTTAGTATAGCAAGCGCCAATTAAGTTGGCGCGAGGAGGGGGTGCGCAGAAGCCGTTTTTAAAAACGTCCACCCCCACTACTCAAGTAATTGTCAGAATACATTTGTCATTGACATTTGACGGAACATAATGTCTTGGCTAGGGGATCATAAAGTGATACACGCTCAGAGGTTAGAATTATCTGACATTTGATGTAAAACCAAATACAAATCTCCCCACTACTTTTAATCCTGCGCGAACTTACCCCTCCTCGCGCCAACTTAATTGGCGTTTGCTATACTTGCTTCATATTTTCACTTTTTGTTGACCACTTCTTTTCGGATAGTTTTCATTTCCGACATTTGGTACTCATATTACACATGGACATTTGTCAGTGTTTCTATTATTTCTACCACTTCATTCTCAGTGCGAATTATTGAAACATTTTAAAAACGCTAGTGATCCGTAACATCAATTTATGCTTATGACCCTACCCACTTTGCCTGTTATCTTCCTTTATATTTGCCTGCATAAATAGTGGAATAAATCGTATTGACGAATTTTTAATATTTATTCTATAGTCGATTCCAAATAAGAATAAACCGTTGGGAAAGATAGGGCTTAAAATAAGAGCTTGTGATTGGCTAAAATAGAGGCCGCCTTTATACAGGCAAAATTATGTTTATTTAGTTCTGTCAAATTAGCGTTTTGCTGTCAGTACTGACCGGTATTTCTGTCAATGCTAGTCAATTGGGTGTTTTACTAGTTGTTTATTGTGCTATTTAATATTAATATTTGTTAAAGATAGTTCTTTATAGAGACTATAAAGTGAAAACATCATTTTCTAAAAATATTTTATCACTCATTAATTTATTTATTTCATTTATTTAATCGCAATCGTTTTAGAGCATGGATGACGCCGCTTTACCAGGTCCATCAAAAAATCGTAAAGGAAAATATATAAAAAGTGGACAGAGGCAGATGGCTTACAATGTGTATTTTAAGAACAAAGCTAATATGTCCAAAACAGCTGCTGTTCGTCAAACTTCAAGGGAAGTAGGGATTGGTAGGAATACTATGTTTGACATTATTAAGGAAATTGAAATGTCTGGAGTTACACAGTCTCCATTAAGAAAACGAAGATGTCGAGATGGTTACAATAAATTAGATGAAGTATCAAAAAGTACGATTAGAAGGCACGTGCATTCATTTTTCTTTAAAAATGAGTTACCAACTCGCACAAAAATATGTGAAGCTATTAAAGGCGATGCCAGTTTACCTCCTTTAAAATGAACATCACTTTGGAGAATCCTAGAGAAACTGGGCTTCAAGTGGGAAAAACGCACACGAAATAACATATTAATTGAACGAAATGATATTATCTTATGGAGACGTCGTTATTTGACAAGTATAAGAAAGTTTCGTGCAGAAGGGAGAAAAATCTATTATTTAGATGAAACATGGGTGAATGCAGGTTACACAAAAGCAAAAATATGGAAAGATACAACGTTACTTAATCCAAGGCAAGCATTTGTTGAAGGTCTTTCTACTGGTTTAAAAGATCCATCTGGCAAAGGAAAGCGACTAATTGTGCTTCACATTGGCAGCGAAACTGGTTTTATGAATGGAGGTTTGTTATTATTTGAATCCAAGAAAACTGCAGATTACCATGAAGATATGAATAGTGAGGTGTTTATCACATGGATGCAAAATATATTACCTTCTCTTGAGCCCAATAGTGTTGTAGTAATGGATAATGCACCTTATCATTCTACTAAAACAGAAAAGTCACCTACTTTATCATGGAAAAAGGAGGCACTCATTGAATGGCTTTTAACCAAAGGAATTTTAGCTGATAATTCTATGCTAAAGATTGAATTGTTTGAGTTTGTAAAAAATTACACATCCTGTCATCCAGTTTCATACGTGGTCGATGAAATAGCTGAAGAAAGTGGCCGTACAGTTTTATGTTTACCTCCATATCACTGTAATCTTAACCCCATTGAACTTATATGGGCTCAAGTCAAGCATCATGTTGCGGCCAATAATAAGACATTTAAATTGGACGAAGTAAGAAATTTATTATTAGAAGGATTAGACATGGTTGATGCTGACGCATGGAAAAATAGCATTCATCACGTTATAACAGAAGAAAACAAAATGTATGATTTAGATAATATTCGAAAAGGTTTTGTTTAAGTATAACAATACGTTAAGCACGTATAAAGCGTTTGTACAATATGAAACAAACATGTAAATAATTTACATATCTGTAACTATGCACATGGACAATACACCTCGTATTTTCAGCAATTACTTCTGCTTAATACATATGTTTCTGCCAATATAGGCGTCCTCAGCTAAGCTAGTGAAGCAATTTATACAAATTAATACAAACCTGTTATAAACAACTGGTTTGTATCTGTATTTAAATTTACTGAAATAGCCCGCAAAGATCAAGCAAGTTCCGTCCTATAAGAAGACAACTATTTAATAATTGACATCTTACGGGCGAAAGATACATTGTCCGGAGGGCTACCTATCGTTCGAACAGCTATGCTGCTACGGGAAACGATGAAATACGTATGTAGATGTAGTCCATTAACAACCTGCCAGATGGCGGTATATACGAAAAGGTTTTGTTTAAGTATAACAATACGTTAAGCACGTATAAAGCGTTTGTACAATATGAAACAAACATGTAAATAATTTACATATCTGTAACTATGCACATGGACAATACACCTCGTATTTTCAGCAATTACTTCTGCTTAATACATATGTTTCTGCCAATATAGGCGTCCTCAGCTAAGCTAGTGAAGCAATTTATACAAATTAATACAAACCTGTTATAAACAACTGGTTTGTATCTGTATTTAAATTTACTGAAATAGCCCGCAAAGATCAAGCAAGTTCCGTCCTATAAGAAGACAACTATTTAATAATTGACATCTTACGGGCGAAAGATACATTGTCCGGAGGGCTACCTATCGTTCGAACAGCTATGCTGCTACGGGAAAACGATAAAATACGTATGTAGATGTAGTCCATTAACAACCTGCCAGATGGCGGTATATACGAAAAGGTTTTGTTTAAGTATAACAATACGTTAAGCACGTATAAAGCGTTTGTACAATATGAAACATGTGTATTACAATATGTATTAATTTGTATAAATTGCTTCAGTAGCTTAGCTGAGGACGCCTATATTGGCAGAAACATATGTATTAAGCAGAAGTAATTGCTGAAAATACGAGGTGTATTGTCCATGTGCATAGTTACAGATATGTAAATTATTTACATGTTTGTTTCATATTGTACAAACGCTTTATACGTGCTTAACGTATTGTTATACTTAAACAAAACCTTTTCGTATATACCGCCATCTGGCAGGTTGTTAATGGACTACATCTACATACGTATTTTATCGTTTCCCGTAGCAGCATAGCTGTTCGAACGATAGGTAGCCCTCCGGACAATGTATCTTTCGCCCGTAAGATGTCAATTATTAAATAGTTGTCTTCTTATAGGACGGAACTTGCTTGATCTTTGCGGGCTATTTCAGTAAATTTAAATACAGATACAAACCAGTTGTTTATAACAGGTTTGTATTAATTTGTATAAATTGCTTCACTAGCTTAGCTGAGGACGCCTATATTGGCAGAAACATATGTATTAAGCAGAAGTAATTGCTGAAAATACGAGGTGTATTGTCCATGTGCATAGTTACAGATATGTAAATTATTTACATGTTTGTTTCATATTGTTAGATAATATTGTTGAAAATGTATTAGAAAATTTGACTTTTACTGTAAATACTGGGTCATCCTCAGAATTTTCATTAGATTCAGGTTCTGATCTTGAAGGTAAGTAGTTTTCAATATATATATATATATATATATATATATATATATATATATATATATATATATATATATTCATGAACAATAGGCAACATAATGAACTGTGGTGTATTAAATTTAGTTATGTATGTGTGATGTTCTGGATTTAGATTCGTGTGTGTATGTGATGTGTTAGATATATATTTTTTTATACTTATAAATTGTATAGTTTGGTAAATATAGTGAATAAAATGTAAACCAAATATAATTATATAATAATGTTTACCATATACATTCATGAGATTGTAAGTTGTTTCAGGTCCTCAGAAATTGTTCGACGTCCTGGGTCTCAAGTAACTACCAGATATTGTGATAATCGCGGAATATTAATGAAATTTCTAAGTAGGAAATTATTATATAATTTTTTTAATGTAATCATGTAAGTGTAGGTAAAAGATTTAATGTATATTTTATGCTAATAAAAGAGGGTTTTACACTCATTGTGTTCAGACATTTATGAAAAAATTGTTTTTACTGAACACACGGAGTTTCCCATGAAAGCAATTTCTCTTTTTATTTATTCTTATTTTTTTTTTCAATTACATTGAAATCTGAAACTGTAGTCAAACCATATTTCTGCTAAAAGCAAAAAAATCATTGTACGATAGTAAGTAACAATTTATCCCATACATAAGCAAAAATGTAAGTATTAATCTGAAATAAGTTGAAATAAGGAAATGAACACATGTTTAACCAAATACTGAAACTGGAAAAATGCTTACGTTTTACCTATCTTTTGGTGCAAAATTGCTGTTTTATCCTTTTTAATATGTACTTACTTTTGTAAAATGAAAATATTTTTAAATACCTTTTTTAGATGTATAAAAATTTTTATCCAAATTATGTGAAATGATGTGCAAGTAAATGAATTTCCTTATTGCTCTCTCATTATAGATACTATTAAAATAACTGTATTTTGTAAAATGCTATATTTTTTAAGCTAAACGATACACAAATATTATGACAATTATAATACACTGTCACCATCAATCCTTTAAATTTATTAGTTTCACATTTACACAAAAGTTTTGTTCTCTAATAAAATCAAAGAAAGATGTAAATATTTCTCCTGTAGTAATTTTAACACATTCTCACTGTATTTACGCACAAATTTATTGTGGATGCAACACCTTCAAACAATAAATAACAGATTATAAGATATTGATTGAAATATTTTATATAAGTCTAATACCTTGCATTGGTATATATTTGCCTCTTCTTGCTTGAATAAAACTTTTAAAGTCTAAGCTTTCTTAATAATAAATATGTTAATAAATAAACGTCAAAAATAATCTTTTGTATAAGTTAGTAGGTACATAACCTCACATACAAATTATCTATTTTTTTGAAATTCCTGTGTAAATTATACTCAGATTGCCGCGCTATCTGGTCCTTTCTTAAATGGAATGCTATATAGTAATAGTTTCATTTCATATTATATTCTCCATTTCTATCTTCCACAAGTTACGCCATAGCCCCGACACTAAATATGTAATATATATTGTATCACTCAGCTTGCAAATTCCTTTAACTTTTTATGAAATTATAGAATTAGATTATTATTCTATCGAACTGGTAATTGATGTATACAAGTATCAATATTATTACTAACAGAAGGAAAACATACCATCAGAATCTATAAGTCTTGCGTGCTCCAATAAAAGTTCTTTATCTTTCACTGCGCTTGTGCCAGTTACTTTGATACATAATTATGTTAAAAGAGGTCTCCCTGTCATTAAATAAATTTAATAATCGGTTTCCAAATAAGGATTGAAAATCTGAGTTTATCGGCAAAATTACCAGAAATTAGTATATTCAAAATATAAGTGAAAGATTGGATAGATAGAAAAATCAGCAAACGTACGAAATCAAACGACCAATTGTTTGTTATTGATAAATATCTAAACATAGCGTTGTAAACTGTCCTGTCTTTCTATGTTGTATAAGGTATAAGACGTGTCCAAATATTTAAAAACACTGTACGAGTTTCTTTTAATTTGTTGATTTACGTTCTAAGAAATGTTGCTGTTTAAAAACATTTATTAAATTTTGGTTATTTATAAATCACATATTGCATACATATTGCTATGGATTTTTTTTTATAAAAATAAAATATTTTGTGACATGACTGAATATGACAAATTTTGCGAGGGGTAACTAGGGCGAAAATTGGTTTTCCGGTGTGGATTTGATATGAAAGTCGAGGTCAATCGTGGAGACGAATTCTAGCCATTGAACGAAGAGGTGCTTGCTTCGTGAAATATATTTTAAACATTTAATTATTTCGGTTTTTTGAATTGATTACAAGTGATTTATAGTTGATGTATTTAGATATTAGTAAATTCCCAATATTTTGATAATTAAATTTCTTTAGCGCCTTTTCGTGAAACTCTCCATTAATCTTGTAAGTAAAATAAAATTTTTATGACGTCATAATTATCATAATTATATTTCCATTGTATTAAAGCTAGTAGTTATGAGATTTAATTATTAGGCATACAGATAATACAGCTTGTATTAAAATTCTTCGTTATAATTTATAGATGAAAATTTGTTCGATCGGATTCAGTTTTTTTGTGTGTGTGTCATGCGTAGTTTTGTTCGCGTATCAGTATCTGATTATACAGTATGGTTTTCTTTGAAGAATCTACTATAAAGCTTGATTATTTTTAGATAAGTTTTGTTCGGAGTCATTAAGGAGGATGTTTTCCATTCATTTAGCGGTAAATTGTCAAAGAATGTTTTTACCTACAGTATCTTTGTTATATGATACAGCATCTTTATACTTTGTAAAGATATATTTTTTTTTATTTTTGTATTAATATATAAAATATTTATTTTAATTTTTAACCTGTGTTTGCTTTATTTACTCATTCCTGTATTGCTAATTAATTAATACCTATATAAAAGACTATATTTAAAGATAGATTAGCTCAAATTTAACTTATATAAAATAGATAAATAAAATTTTTGTGTACAAGTGTACTGCCGCTCAACTCATATTTTAGACACGTCTTTCCTATGTGGAACCCGAGAAGTTAGAGGTCTCAGATTTGAAAATTCACGGGCTGAGAAAACCTAGTTGGGAAAACTAGTTGTGGATGGTGGTGTAATAAATTCTCAAACCCATTATTCATAGCAATATGTATTATAACTTTTATTTTTTAACTGATTTTCAATAAAAAAGTATATCAATATACGCATCTCGTAAATAAGTATTTCATAACTCAAAGCATTCCCGTATTGGTTCTATTTTGTCGCCACTCCTATTTCTTCGTCTTTCCGCTGCATCGTCGAATCTAATTACACGAAGTATATTTTGAAATCTATTTCGAGCGGTAATAGTACCAAAGACTTTTCGACCATTGCTTTTGCTCCAAAGTTGTGTTACGTCCTCGTTATATGATTTGTATACACCTACTAGTATCAAAACTTCAATAAATTTCTTCAATTCTTGGACATCCATTTTTATCCAATTTTTGCCGAAAACAATCTCTCCTTCTTCATTCGACCACTTTAGGATAATTTCAAGAAGAGGTTTACGAAAATAAATCAAAAAAGAAGAAGCAGGTGTATCGATCTCACGATTTCCAATACGTGTTGGCCCCGAATGTTCTCGTAAAATATTGTGTCGTGGTTGTTTTCCGTGATGAGGTAAAATAGGATCTTGGTACCAAACAAGTTGTTTGTTCTTTGATAAAAAAGAATTAGCTCAGCCGGATTTCTGTATCAGTTGGAAGGAAAAGAAACGTCGAACGTCACTTCAAAACCATTCACTCAGGATTGAAAAAGATTTTCTACTTAAATTCTGTTTTAAGAAAACGAAAAGCAGTACAGATAAATTTCCAACTAAATGTTCAACAAAATGTCTTTCTTTGGAGACTGTGGTTAAGTAAAAACTCAAAAAAGGTATATAACAACTTAGCACAATTACTAATAGTATCCTAAATACGTATTTCGACAAACTAAGTTGTCATCATCAGTAGGTACTTACTGATGAAAAAACTTAGTTGTCGAAATACGTATTTAGGACACAATTAGTAATTGTGGTAAGGGGTTATATATACCTTTTTTAAGTAAATGTTCAACAATCAAGTTTCTTTAAAACATTAGACAATAATAAAGCTGCAACTGAGGCATCGTTGTGAGTTTAAAAATTATCGCACAGAATAAGAAATCGTACGTAGATGGTGAGTTAATCAAAATCGCATTTTTAGAAGCTGTAGATACAGTATTTGATCATTTCAAAAATTAAACTGAGATAATGTTTGCTATTAAATCTGTACAGCTTTCTGCAAACAAAGTAATGGGGAGAGTTGAGGTTATGAGTTGTGGCGTTAATTCACAACTTAAAAATGACTTTGATCACTGAAGTTATTTTTCCCTACAACTTGACGAATCGACTGGTATCGTTGACACATGTCAGTTAGTTTTCGATAATTTTGCAGTAAGAGAAGAGCTGGTAAAGATTATACCACTTACAATATGCACTAGAGGACAGGACATAGTTTCTGCAGTAAAAGCTCTACCAACGAAAATATTCCTGTAAAGAAGTTGGTGAGCCTCGTAACCGATGGAGCTCCTGCGATAGTAGATGGGGAAAATTGATTCATAGCCTTGTATCGCAAAGACAACAGCTTTATAAAATTTATGCCTTACCATTGTATAATACACCAACCAACAATCATTATGTTTAAAGTTCTTAAGTATGAACAATGTAATGAAAACTATCATAAAAGTAGTGAACAAAGTAAGGGCCCATGCACTTCAAAGACGATCGTTCGGAGCACTGACTGATGAGCTAGATTACCAACATGGTGATCTACTGCTTCATACGGAAGTTCGTTGACTTAGCAAACGTCTCAATCAGTTGCTTCCTGCCTTAGTAGAATTTTTAAAAGAACCAGGAGAATCCTTCCCTAAGCTAAAATATTCGGTTTGGCTGTAGGATTTTGCTTTTCTTGCAGACATCTCCTAAAGCTAAATAGCCTTAACTTGCAGCTTCAAGGTAAGGATAAAAAAATTGGTGAAACATTTTCAGATGTTCTTTCGTTCTCAAAGAAGCTGGTACTATGGGAAAACATCTCATCCATGATGAATACAAACACTTTGCCTGTTTGAACGAAAATCTCGTAGTCTCCTTACAACAGCAAACAACATATTGAAATTATTTCAGGCTTGGGAAATCAATTCAACAAACATTTACGAGTTTTCCAAGGCATTTCAATTGTAACACAGTTTGTGAAATTCCCTTTCCTAGAGATTGATGCTGAAGATTTCTCTGCTTGTGTCATACAACATTTTGAAGAAGACAATACTGCAGTGGAGATGGAACTGATTGATTTTCAAAACGACCTGTCTTTAAAATCGCTTTCTTTAAACTCGGAAAATACATGGACACACAGTACGTATTTACCAGCGTTGGCTTCAACCACCACGACTTCATCAATGGATGATTTACGGCAAATGTATGTACATGTATATACAGATTTGTATTATTTTGTATCAAAGCTTGATGTGAGTTGTCGCATCGATATGCTAATTTATTTTTGGTATATTACGCCACCTGGCGACGAGTTAATGGACTCACAGTAATATGCGTAGTTTCTTTTCCTGTAATAGCGTAGCTATTCGAGAAGATACTTTGCATCGGCGTTGTCGGTTTTGTCCGTCAGATGTCATGAGGTTATCTGATGCCATCTGATAGAACAAAATTTACTACATGACCGCGAAGTGTACTACAGTCGTTTGTCTTCGTAAATCCTCCATTGATGAAGTCGTTAGACAGAAACGCATGCATCTGATGGTTGAAGCAAACGCTGGTAAATACGTACTGTGTGTCCATGTATATACAGATACAAATTTGTTTTTATACAGATTTGTATTATTTTGAATAAATATGTTATTTGATTTAAAGATACTATAAAACAACAAGCTCAGCTGGTATTCAAGATTTTATTAATAAAAAAGGCGAAATTAAGGCAAGTGTTGAAATCGTTGTCCATTATTTTAGATTCCCAAGTTATACGCCTTTTCACGCTGTTAAAGGCATTTTGCAGCATTGCGGGTGTTATTAATGCGTGTTCTTCAATAATTCTTTACTGCAGATCTTGCGAACTAGCAACAGGAGTTTTAAATTTTCTATTCTTTAGGTGAGGAAACACGAAGAAGTTTATAATTGTCAAACAAGGTGATCGTAGTGGAAATTCAACTTCCGTGTGTAAGCTTATAATCCGATCGTTAAAAAACTCACGAAGAAAAGCAATATTTTCATGTGTTGTGTGTGCCGTTGCACCATATTTTTGGATGTAACAATATTGTAATTTATCATCGTGCAGCTGTTCAATAAATTCATTCAAAATGTTTCTACACCACTCACCATTAATTGTAAACTTAAAAAAAAATAGATACAACAATTCTGCGGCGAGAAACTGCTAGCCAAACACCAAGTTCCGCAGTATGCAGAAACGATTCAATAAAAATATGAGGACTTTCACTACTTCTCATCCGAGTATTTTTGGAATCGACGTACCCCGTAAAATGAAACCACGCTTCATCAGAGAAAAATGTCAAATTTAGCAGTCAATGTCAATGTTTTGCATCTTGCATTAAATTATTTGCAAACCACTGGCAATAAGCACGACGTCTAGAATAGTCTACCAGTAAAATAACCTCATGTAATTGCATCTTATACGGATGCATGTGTAAGTTTTTCTTTACAATTTTCTTGCATGTTCCATAAGAAAGTCCAATCTCTTGAGAAAGACGTTTCAAAGATTTTGTGGGTTCATTTTCCATACGTTGACGAACATAATTTATAACTTCTTCCGAACGAACAGTTGATCTACCAGTACGTAATTTATGGCCCACAGAACCAGTCTTTCGAAATACACCAACACAATTGGAAAGGTAATTCCACAAATTTTTGGGAATTACAGCTAGCTCTGGGAAGTGCTCTCTAAAATCATCCAAACATGCATGCTTGCTATACAGACAAATTCCATCAATTCGCATTCCAGTTCGAAAATAGGCTTCCATCATGTTTTTTGCACTGTATTGTAAACCATATTTGAATTTATTCAAATTCAATGTTCGAACTTGTGTTCAGCAGTTCTAACACATTAATTAATAACAGTCAATGTCACTGTCAAAATAATTTTCAAAACCCTTAAGTTATAATACCTGGCTTAAGTTCAAACATATTATATTTCCTATTTCAAAGCCTTCTCCGTTCTAGAAACTTTATGATATCGCGGTACATGTAAGAATTGCCTAGTCGATATAAATACAAATCTTAGCCACGAATTGGTAGTAATATGCCGCAAGTACAATTTTCAACAACAATGGATCTAGGCCTACTTCACAGTTAAATAGACGTGTAATTTTAAAAATACTTTAATTAGTGCTGTTAGACAATAACTTAATTATCGGTTCTAAATACGTGCATGCCTGTTATAGATAATTATTACACAAATGTATAACTAAAATTTAAATTTCATAATTTTTTGAATAAATACATACATACATGACGTAAAGAAACGTAAACATTCAATTTGTTTTATTTTGAATTTAGGCCTTTACAAAACCAGTTAAAAGTAGGCTTAGATGTAAAAACAATAACCACATTAGAAATATCTTTGCGTTAGTCTAATATTATTAACAGCGAACATTACACCTTTAACAAAGTATTCCTAAAAATGAATAATTATGAATAATGTAATAAAATATGTACGAATATACACATCCATGTGAAATGCCCCCCCCCCCCCCCAATCGTGTTCTTGAATAGTCGCTTTTGTAATGTTAGCAGTTTAAAGGCGAGCGTTATTATGTTGCAAAATAACTTACTGGATAATATCTTCCAGTTATTTTTTCTTGTATTGCGATCTCAAGTCGACGGAATTATTGACAGTAAATTTCAGCAATGGAAGCAATTCATAGTAGACGACGCTTCTTTGTCTCACCAGTCCAGCTTAAAATCTTGTCCAGTTGGTTTCGTAAATCCATTTAAGGTAAGAAGTCATGTTTTGCATGACGAATCTGAGCCTTCACGCCTTTATTAATTTTATTTCCTTGAATTTAAGATGTTAAATTATGTTTTTCGAAATACAGGATTCATGTGAACACTTTTCTTTATATTTCACATACGACTTATGCCTCTCAAAAACTGATCGTGGTAGTTTGGCACAACATTACAAGGTCATACGTGTTTTTTTTTCTACGTAATTTATAGTTTCATTTTTGGTTAGAAAACGGTCAAATATTTGTATTTTCTATAACACTATGAATGTGTGATATAATTGATGATATAAGCAAGCATAAATTTATCGTCTATCTGGTGGATATATCGAGGATCAGGAGTTCTCAAGCTGTGGTACGCGTACTACTGGCGGTGCGGAGCTACCCATCGTAGTACGCAAAGCATAAGCAAATTCCAATACCATACCGGAGACGCGATAAAATTGAGTAAATAAAGTAAAGAGATATTTCTAGTCTAGACTAGAACCATTGATTGCCCTATAAATTGTTGGCAATGTGATAAGCGAGTCAATTGATGGTTGTTATTACAACCGTGCGCGTAATTTGTTATTATACTCGTAAAGATAAAACGAAAAATGTTATGCTGTTAATCAACTATTCTATTTAAACTGCATTATAATATTTATTTGTTTAAAGTTGTAAAAATTGTCGTAAAAAATGCAAACATTAATAAGTAAGTTATTCTGAAACACATAAAATTATCAACTGAAAAATAGGTACCTGCATCACCAAGCTTAACTACAGAATCAAAATGTCGAAGATGAGAAAATTACTTCTAAAAAACGAAACATTCGATGTTAGAAAACAACAAGAATTACTTACAATTAGTTCGAAAATTGACAGACATTCACGTCACAAAAAAAAATTATGGAGGATACCTCAACTGCAAAAGCAGTAGAGATTTTCCTCTTAGTGAACTTAAGAATAGCAAAATGCGGAAAAGTTTTTCTTTCCCAGTAGGAGGAAAATTTTATGAACAGAAACAAGGCACAGCAATGGGTAATTGCCTATCTCCATTCATAGCCGGTATTACAAATAAGGGGGGTTGGCTAGGGATAATAATAAAGTTATTTTGTAATAATTTAGATAATTAGTGGTGTTGGTGAAGTTCTTTCAAAGATCCAGGACGTGCGTGGTATTGGTTGATTAAAATAAATATACAACAACTTAGTTACATAAAATAAAACACCGCGGCGTCCTTAAAATTTATATTTGTATTTACATAATAATAAATCGAAATTCGTATATTTAAATAAAAGAAATTGATGTATGTAAAAGTCATTAAATTAGTAATATATACACAAGGGGCGATAAATTAGTAATCGAGAAATTAATATAAAATATCTGAAATAGAAAGCTGAAACAGTAATAAAACAAAGTACTATATACACGCGGGCGGTGAATAAGTAGATTAAAATTAACACAAAAAATACTCTGAAACGAACGTTAAATGGAGTAGTAAATTAAGGGTTAATTAATTACGATGAATATAAAATAATCTCTGTATAGAACAATACAGTTACCTTGAGTTGGCGGCCACGTGGTCTGAAGATATACTCGGACATGTATATGTAGAGCGGTGTTGGCCGGTGAGATAAGAAATTAATTAGTTTAAATTAATATGAATTCGCTTAAAAGAATAACATATATAGAACAATACAGAATTACCTTAGAAGCGGAAGAACACCTGGACGGCGGGACATCGTGACTTGGACAGTACACGAGGTGTGTGTGTAACCTTCGGAGGCACTAGCGAAAAAGCCCTGATCGTTGTTCGTATCGAAAGAAAGGTAAAGTTTTGGAAAGGGCTGTTTATGACCTATCGAAGAGGGGGTCGATATCTTGAATTATAGTTAATTAAAAGCGCGACCGGAAGACGTGGTCTGTCGATGTCATAATTATTCTTAAAATAACCCTTGTGACATAAGCTTTCTAACGATATCCAACATGACATATAAAAGAAGATGTAAATAATATTAAATTAAAACAATTTTAAAAAAATGGAATGTACTAGAAAGAAATTCGATAGTAACGTAAGGGTTCTGAGACGGTCAGGTAGAAAAGGGTCGTCGGTCAAGAATGTAACAATAGAAGAACTTTCTCTTGGACAGGAATATGTACAGTTTGTTCAAATGAAAAAAATGTCTTAAGTTTAATATAATTTAAAACGAAATATTCAAAGAAGAATATATGATTAAAAATAGATTAAAAATTTTCTATACGCTAAGCGTAACACCGGCTTATTTATAACTTCAAAGTAGAATTTAAATATGATGCTAAATATTTTCTAAGAGTTTGGATTAGGTACGCGCGATTTTCGCGATTTTTTATACGAGCAAGTGCGAAGTGAATGTGTTCGTAAAACAGCTAAATACTAAATTCCCGACAATTAAATTCACAGTGGAAAAGGAAAATAATATAATTGATAAGATACCATTCTTAGATACATTAATAATTAAAAATAAGCATAAAGTAGAAATTGATATTTTCCGGAAAGAAACCAATATACAAATATTTATCACCGAGGATTCAAACCATAGTTTCCAACAAAAAACAGCATCTTTCAATTTTCTAGTCAATCGGTTGCTAAACTTTCCGTTAAATAAAGAGAAATACAAAAAATAATTAGGTTTTATTAAAAACATCGCAAGACACAATGGTTTCGATGCGGAAATAATCAATAAATTGATCAGAAAGACTAATTTCAAAAAGACAAAATTGTGTTAAAAAGTACATGTGCTGACCATGCCATAAAATTACGAAAAACTTAAATAAGGTTGTTAAAGAACGGACTTCAAGTTGCCTTTCGGTCCGAAAATTCAATAAAATCTCTTTTGCGTAATGTCAAGGATCAAATACA
Source organism: Melolontha melolontha (assembly GCA_935421215.2). Classification (NCBI taxonomy): domain Eukaryota; kingdom Metazoa; phylum Arthropoda; class Insecta; order Coleoptera; family Scarabaeidae; genus Melolontha; species Melolontha melolontha. Next base: position 90,309,674 of record OW285242.1, on the reverse strand, counting down.
TGTACCGTTGCGGCCAATATTATCTGGGCAGCAGTTTTTCCCACTGTAAATGTATTGTAATTGTTACATAAAAAAAGTCGCCTGGAAAACTATACTGTCATATTGATTGGAGAAAAACGTCAATTATAAAAATGCCACATTTATCTTTGGCCGAGAAATTAAGGGTTGTGACGTTACTGGGAGAGGGGTGGTCGGAACGACGAGTCGCATTAATGTTCCAATTACCAAAGAGTACTGTGCATAACATTAAGAGAATATGGGATGCGAGACAAACGCTTGAAAGAGGGTATTGGGTAGTGGTAGGCCCAGAGTTTCAACGGAGGTGGATGATGGTAATTTGGTTGATTTTATTCGCGAAAATCCCTTCCAGTGTGCGGTAGACGCACAGGCTGAAACAAGCTTTCCTGGGTGCGTTTGAACGGCAAGCCGTCGTATCAAAAATGGATCTGATCTACGTAATCGTTCTGCAGCGAAAAAACATTTTTTAATTCCGCAAAATAAGGAACAGAGAGTAGGTTTTGCTTTGGAATACTCCTTAGAAGCGTTAAATTTCTGTCAGAATGTTGTTTTTACAGATGAGAAGGTATTTAAATCGTGTTATGACGGACACGTTAGAGTTTATAGACTTCCGAACTCTCGCTTTGATGAACGTTATACCCAAAAATCACACATAAGCGGTCGTTTTTCTGTCAATGTCTGGGCCTGGATGAGCGCCCAAGGACCCGGAGTTATAACACATATAAGAGGTAGATGCAATGCAGAGGTCTATGTTGGAATATTGGAAAATATCATGCCGCCCTCAGTAAATGCAGTCTTTCCCCAAAATAATTTTATATATCAACAAGACAATTGCCCCATTCATACAACCAGAGTGACCTCAAACTGGATGCAGCAACAGAACATACAAGTTCTACCATGACCTTCACGTAGCCCGCACTTGAACCCCATTGAAAATATGTGGGGTTTGATGGGAAAAAAATTAATAGAGGTAATAATTTTCGCCCACAAAATGTAGAACAGTTATGGGAAAGAATTCAAGAAGCATGGATCGAATTAACTCCAAATTATACTGCAGAATTAGTAGCATCAATGCCCAGAAGGTTAAATAATGTTATTGAAAAAAATGGAGCTGCTACAAAATATTAATTTTTTATATCATTTGTTTATGTTTTTCGTTTCTTAAATTAACATCAAAACTTTTAATTTAATTTAAGATCAATAATATGGTTGGTCAAAACCAAACTAATTTCAGTTTAAAGACATCCCTTTTTAGGGTAATGACTATTGATTATTGAGATAACCATCACATGATGGCTCATGCCCTAAGTGCGTATCCAGAGTAACGTAGATTGTAGCAAAGCCTGATTTACCAAATTTCATGAAAAAGTCATAAAATGTCAAATCACTACCCAGATTATATTAGCCGCAACCGTACATGGGAAGTCGGGTATATATGAAATTAATTGCCGCGACTGTAATTTGAAATACGTCGGTCAAACTAAACGTTCTATAATAGCCCATTACAAAGAACATGTATCGCGTATATCAATAGACCGGAAGAATCTAGTGTCGCCCGCCACGCATTAGATACAAATCATAATATCACGGTAGATTGTTTGAAACTAATAAAAAATATATAAACAACCCGAGGAAGTTAGATTGTTACGAGTCCATTCATATTATTAAGCACTATAAGAACACCTACAATGTCGACAAAAGCCCAGTGTCAGGTAGTTGCCTTTTCGCATTCTTAGAAAAGTAGATAAGACTAGAGTGGGTGAGAGAAATAAAACATGTGTGTGCCGTTTTAGAAGAGAGGTAAGTAATTTAAGTCATTTATATTTCTTTGATAAAGATAATATTTACCGAAACATGTACGAGATTATTTTAAATATATACATATTAAAGTAAAACAGACCTTAAATCGCCGAATATCTAAATCAACTATTTATATTGCTATATTAACGGGAGAGTTCGCTAATGTCAAAGAAAGTAAACAAAACTTAGCTAGTCGAAGAGAAAGAGTGTTTCACTTATCTCAGTAGTAGGTTCTAATAATTGATGTAATTGCAAGTAAGTGTCTTTTGAAATAAAATCTTTTTACTTATTATTAGCATAAATAAAAATAGTACAAGACAATTATTAGGTATGTATACAAACATTTATTACTTCCAAGAAACACAATGTAATTTACTATAATATGATTACATATTGCTTTGGTTTTTTCCCCAATAAATATTAAAATATTATTTATTTATCTATGTACTATTATTTTGGACTCCTATGTATATTTCATGTCATGCGCCTTGTGGTGTCATGCCACTATGTTAGATGTGGACGATTTGACCTTTAGACACAGTTTAACAGTTAGATGAGAAAGTTCATTTATTTAGAAAATAGATAATTTTCTATTTAATGTAGTAACTTCGGTTTGATTTTGAGTTTAATTAGTAATTTTTGATTTATTACGCTTTCTTGCCTACGTGTCTCTTTTATTTTTTTTTACGTAAGTAATATATATATTTTTTAAAAGAAGATATCTTTTTAATTTAAAAGATTTGAATATTGTATTTCTATTGTATTAATATTGTTGTATTGAGTTTTAGTCTTAATTAATTGAGATAGATGACAAAGAAGATTTTTAACATTTCTAAGTAAAAAACAGTAACTGTAAAATTTTGCACGTTTGGATTTCAAGGGCATTTTTGCTTGGACATGTGAGTGCGCATGTTTTTAGAGATTTGTTCGAGCTGTCAAGTTTGTTTATTTATATTGTTCTCTGGGGAGAAATTAGAAATATAGATAAATATAGAATATGGATAGTCTGGCATAATTTTCCTTACATTTTTTTAATACAAAATATTTGAAAATAAATGATTCAAACAAAGTTACAATGTCTGTCAACTTGACTGACGTATATAAAATACAAATACTTCTTACGAATTAATCATGCACTCTAACGTTGGTACTTAATTCAGAAAAATGTGAAAAAGAAAATGTTAACTAAATATAATCAACTGATAATCTAAACATACTTGAAGATAAGAATATAAATTTGAATATATAGAACTTTACCACATAAGAATCATAATTATATATATATATATATATATATATATATATATATATATATATATATATTTTCGTGACCTTGGTATGATATGGTAAACTCAATCAGTCGGCGATTAAAGGTCTGGTTTATTACTTCAACGTATATATATTTAAAATAACCCTACATGTTTCGGCAATTATGCCTTTATCAAGGATACAAAAATATAAATGACAGAATATAAATGTCAAGGTAATTGAGTTGCTATGGTTTAAATTATTCAAAGATACATTCTAATAGTAATAATAAATCATTCCTTAGTATTCCAAAAAATAGATAGCAAGGTGTGAATATATGTGTTGTTCGCTGCTAGCAACTTGTGTCTCTTTCTGGGTATGAACTTGTGTGTAGGTTGCTGCTGGCAGCTTGCGTCTCTCTCTGGGTGCGAGGTTTTGTGTAAACGCGTAAGTGTTGGGCTTTGTATGTTGGCGCGTTCGTGCGTGTGTTTAGTGACCGGTCGCGTAAATTTAGAGAGATCGGATAACCAGCCGTTGTGTATGGCCGACAACCCTTTCCCGGCAACTTCTTTACTATTCCGTGCAATACTTCGACGGCCCGACTCCCGCCCCAACGGGGCAAGGCGCAGACCAGCGAAGCGCACCCTGCACGGGGTTGCTCATCGCCAACCGAGAGAACACTCTTAGTGGCTACCTCGGTCGACGACGGTCACACTTTGTGCCATCTTAGAGCCTCCGCACACAGGTCGATTGGTAATCGAAGTGAACGCGTCTCGAAGTCGAAGCGATTCTCCCACCTTTCAACTTCGTACGTAAGTGAATGAGGATCCACCAACGGATCGAAGTGTGGTCGATTCGTAATCGGTGCGTTTGCGTCTCGATCGTCGCTCGAAGCGTGCGACCTGCAGCGAACGGGAAATCTCGAGAGTGACGAACATATCGTACGGTGGATTTGGATTTTTTTTGTATTTTTTTACATCATAATTTCATAATCTATGTATAATATTGTACTTATTATTATTATATATATATTATATATATATAATAATATATATATATATATAATAATAATTATATATATATATATATATATATATATATATATATAATAATAATATATATATTATATACATTATTATTATTGTACAAATTATTTCCCCATATATGATCTACATACAGTGTGTTTCAC